>CM034297.1:14806290-16041722 GCA_019925795.1 Dendrobium chrysotoxum
TAAAAATAGAGATGCAGTGTCAGCCTAGTTACTTAGCCTTAATGTATCATACATCATTTTATAATGTCATTAAGAGTATCTTTCACCATGTTTCTTGAATGAATATATGTTTTATTAAACCATCATGAATAGTACAACAATTAAATTACTTTGGATGGCCTGGAGAAAGGTGACAAGCACCTATGGGGATCACATCACATCGTACTTTTCCCTACACTTTTTTGCAAATGATAAAATTAATTGATTTTGCTTCGTTTTCATTAGCCACAAGTGTTTGTACATGTGAGGATATCAATGCACTTATGAGAGGGAATTGATGTTCCCCACTGCATGAAATTGACTTTGATTTTTTGCATTGAATTTCAAGATTCATGTCTTGAGGTTTGGTGTTCTTGTACTCATTCCATAAGCCAAACTAATTTTGCTTTATGGAGGCTGCTGGAATAATTCTTGGTCATTTGCAGATATTTTTTCATCTTTTGTATAGCTTCAACACATCTTGAAAGGTTGAATAAGACTGCAATTGAAGCTCATTTTTAAATGTTGGCCTCTATCCTCCAAGAAATTGAGTAATTTTGTTTTCTTCGGCATCCACAAGGTTGTATTTTTATATGAATTGCTTGAAAGTGTCAAAGAATTCTTTTATTAATAATTTTCTTTGTTGAATATTATGATGTTAAAGGAAGTTTTCTTGGTAGTATTGATTAAGCAGTATGTTTGTTAAAATTCTACTTTAATTTTGGGCTAAGTGATAATTTTATAATGACCTTCCCTACAACATACTCTCTTCAAATCCTCAACCACTCTAGCTCAACTTTCTTCAATTTTATGGTATTGAGTTTAACCATTTGATCTATTGATGCTTCTTTTGGCTTGAAAACTCTTTCCACCATATGAATTCACGTAACGAATTCATCTGGATCTAAGATTCCTTCAAAATACAGAATATCAATCTTGATCTCAAAATCTTAAGGCAATTTTCTTACATCTCTACTAGGTGGCTATCGAAGAGTTTCTTCATCACTCGAGTTATCAATAATGAATAGCTCACCTCTTTCAACTCATGATGTCCACTACTTCGACCCATTCGCTATTCCTCAAACCTCTATCTTTTGAAATAAGCTAGATGACATTGCAACTATTATATCCCTTATTGCATTTCTTCATTTCTTGGATACATCATTAATTGATCATTCAAGGTGGCATCTTTTCTCTTTATTTATCAGTCCCAAGCTCTAATACCAAATGAAATTACAGTTAATCTTAGATTGCCTACATAGATGACATTCTATCCTCTTTCCTCTATAACAATCACATGACCACTATGGCTTGACTCCAATTCTCCTACTATTATCATTTAACTATAGTCTCCCAACCATTAAATGATTATATAGATACCAAATGATCTCTTGATGGGAGATCACATATTCAGATGCCATAGGCCTCTTCTAAATCCCACCATGTACTTCGTCTTCTGCAATTAGTAAGAAGAGCATAGTTTGTAATTAATAATAAATACTTTGTGAATTCATTTCAACTAAGCTAGGCCTTGTGATTTTTCATTGCTTTAGGTTTCCTATGTTGAAACTCTAGCATCTCTTTTAAGTTACTTCTATAACTCTGTGTGTAGGACATTAATGTAAAACAAAGATATTAAAACTCTCTCTTTACTGATGCAAATTTTTAT
Source organism: Dendrobium chrysotoxum (assembly GCA_019925795.1). Lineage (NCBI taxonomy): Eukaryota > Viridiplantae > Streptophyta > Magnoliopsida > Asparagales > Orchidaceae > Dendrobium > Dendrobium chrysotoxum. Next base: position 14,807,978 of record CM034297.1, read on the forward strand.
GCCCTTAACAAATGTAAAAAAATAGAATTAAGACATTACTAATGCAACACATATTAGGTATAATATTACATAATAATTTCATAAAAAAATGAATGCATCTAAAAATAAAATGAACATATAATAATCCACATGAAATGAAAGCATGGTGGTGTATATGTGACATTTTTTTAACTATCATAGGCTTCTTCTAAATCAATTTAACTACCATTGAATGCAACGAGTAAATTTACAAAATAAATTTAAATGACAGTGGAAATATTATCTTTGAAAGAATGAGATTTTTTTAATTTTGTGGGCATATTTAGGGAGCCCTATGAGAGCACATGCCTACTCTCCCCCCTCCAAGAAAAAATGTCCTTTATTTTTTCTTTTTAATTTTTAGATTATTATTATTTATTTTTAATCACCTTTATTCTTTTATTCATCTCCTTGTAATTTTGATTCTTACATTGAAATAAATTACATTATGATATTATAATCAAATTTTTATCATGATAAATTAAAAATTTTAGAATTTATTTTAAGGTAAATATAATATAAGTTGAAAGAGTTTTTGTAAATTCTCAGTAGTTTGATAAACCTAAATCAATTGTCCCAAGGCTAACCAAGAGGGGGGGGTGAATTGATAATTTTAGAACTTTTTGGTTATTTTAAAAACCTATTAATTAATTTTAAAACACAATACTAAAAAGTTTTTTAAATAATTTTTCAACCATAGAAAAATAAAAGAAATATTGAAATTAAAAATGCGATAAAAAAGGTAAAGAACATAAAACACCAGATTTTATAGTGGTTCGGTCCAACAAGACTTACATCTACTCCCTGGAGACTCCTTCTCCAGGTATTGCACTAAACATTAGTGTCTCTCCTTTAGCCCCCATAGAGAGGCGGAGAAGCCTTTATAATAACCTCTCTTCCACCAACCTGGTGCGGCAGAGAACCATCATCCTTTTTCACCCTCCTGGTGAAGGCAGAGAATCCACCATCCTATCTCACCCTCCTGGTGATGGCAGAGTATCAATCATCCTTTCATACCCTCCAGATGTCGGTAGAGTACCAAGTGTCCTTTCACACCCTCTAAGTGTCGGCAGAGTATCAGAATTCCTTCTAAAAAACTTCTCTTAAAAGCCTTCAAGGAAGTAGGGAAGAACAATGAAGAACAAGCAAGAGATCCTCACTCTTGGGCACCTTTGTGAATCCCCTCACAAATCTCTTTTACAAAATCTCTCTCTCCACTCTCTAAACACTCTACCAAATACACTCCTTGGCACACTCAAGAGAATTTTTGAAGCAAGTCTCAAGGCAGTCAGTTTTTAGGACCCTTATATACAAAGAACAAGAAAAAATATCCAAAAATTAAAATTTTAAGTTTGATGGACTTGGATCGTACCGTATGATCATACTTTATACGTACAAATAGTATAAAAAAGTCTTATACGATGATGTACGAACCTCAATTCATGCTCTGATAGCATCTGTACGAACGTTGATCGTACAGTATGATCAGTTCAAAAATATATCATTTTGTCTGTACGATTGTGTATGAACCCCATTTCATACTCTGATCGATGTCTGTACGAACCCACTTCATACAGTACAATCAGTTCAAATTTTGTTGTATTCATACAGGACGAACTGGATGAACTTGATTTCGTACTCTGATTGGCGTCTAGGACGAATCGATTTTATGCTGTACGATCTGTCAAAAACTTGACAATATCCTACGGGTCAAACCGGTACAAACCCTATTTCGTACTCTGATTGGCATCCGGGATGAATATATTTCATACAGTATGAAATGTACTTAAAAAAAAATTTCAGTCGTGATTCAATCAACTTTGTTCTGGAGGGATAATCAGTATAAATCATCCTGTATGATAAGAAATCATACAGTATGATTTATTATAAAAAAATTTCTTATCTCTCTCCCCTAGTGTATGTGTGCACAGTTATCCAATTACAAACACACTCTCTCAGACTCATAAAAAAAATAAAAAGTATAGACTCCAATTACAACAAATCATAATCTAATCTGTCTTGAAGTCTTCATCATTCTAGAGTATGATTTTCCTGAAATATTAGTACACACAAACAACACAGACCAAATATATCCAATGTATGTTAGGAGACAAATAATAATCAATACAATAATATTTTTGTATCATCAAAAACTCATATGATATACAAATATAGATTTGAAGTCTAAAATATAATAATCTCCCCCTTTTTGATGATGGCAAAAATACTTATTATTTGAATTAACCTTTAAGCTAATTTTTCTCCTAAGCTCCCCCTAAATGAATGACCAATTTAAAATAAGGGATTACAATGAAGTACAAAAATAAACAAAAATAAACAAAATTGAAAACTAAAAGCGAACAAACAAAAACTTAAAGATGAAAAAATAAAACTAAAAAATACAAAATAAATGACACCAAACAATACCTAACACCAAACAATACCACTCCCCCTTTTGACAACAACAAAATGGGAAGTAACTCTTGAATGAATGAGTGGCTATGAATAAATCAATCAAGTTTATAAAGAAGACGGTTTTAAAGTGATTTCAAAGCTCAAAATTAATTTCCTAATGCTGAAAAAGAAAAAATTCAAATTTTAAATCAAAGAACAACATGAAAGAAAAGTCAACCAGGTTCAATGTTCGTTCTAGACATCAAGTAAAAATAGTTATTGCAAAAAAATGATGAATTTAAAGATTAATTATTTTCCAATTCAATAGTAAAAATTATTGCTGATTATTTGGATATGTAAGAGAGATAGATGATTAAGGAAAGACAAGTATCAGTTGGCGACATTACGCATCTTTTAAATAATTTATGGCACACTTGTGCATCTTTTTAGTTTAAGCTAATTTTATGCCTCTTTTGACTTTGTCGTACATTACGCATCTTTTCAAACATGTGGCGCACTTTGTGCATCTTTTCAAGTTTAGCACTTTGTGCATATTTTGTATTTTTTGTCTTTCCAAATATCAATAAATCTAAAATACACAATCCAATATTAAACAAAAATAAACATATTGAAAAGAAAATGAAATAAAAATAAAATATCTATTTTGTAATAATTATCATGAAGTAATAATCATCTATAAAAAAATGAACTTGATCTTCTCATCTTCATTCAGTCATACTATAATTTAAATTTTGAGAGATTAAATTTTGCATGAAAATTAATTTATAGAGCAAATGAAATTTAAATTCCCTTCTGAAGATCAAACACAAAAGATTTGAATCCATATGCATAGACAATTCAGGAAGATACAATTCAAACTAAAATAGAACATCATTCCAACTTTTCATTTAACGAATAATGAGATACAAACATCATTAACATGAACTAAAGACAACCAACATCATGTAGAACTAACATCTAGAATCACTGAAATCATAGGACAACATCTCAAACAACTACTCTCAAAATATTTCAAGTACAAGTACAACTCAGAAACAAAAACTAAAATATCAAAACAACAAATCCATATAACATCATCAACAATGGAAGAAGGATAGAAGTACAACTAATACTCTGGAGGGCCCTAATATGGAGGAGGCTGAGGGTTGAATGCAGTAAAGTAGCTATTGATTATAGCTACATTTGTATTTACTGAGTCTAACTACCCACGAATCCAACCCATGTCTTCCTGATACCTTACATCCTGCTGGGTCAAGTGAGTCTCAATTGATCAAAGCATTGGTCAAAGTGAGTTTCCAGTCTTTCGAAGCGCTGGATCATCTCTTGGTAGAAATTTTGGTCAGGTCCAAGTCCAGGGGCAGGGGCTCCTTCTTCCTCAGAGTCATCTCCCTCAGAACTCTCTCTCCTAAAAGTGCATGAAAAGAGGCATTAGTAAAGTAGATAGGAAGTTCAGTAGGACCATCAGGATGTACAAGATTATACTTCTTTTCAAGGATATAGGCCACTAAATATCCTAAAGCCATATTTTTCTTTCTTTTATTATTTGGAAGTCCAATGTCAGAAAGGTTATAAAGGTAATCTAAGATCAATTGGGCTTCATCTAAAGGTTGATTAGTCATGATCAGATAAGTGACTGTGGACAGAAGAGGAGTCATGTTTATATGGTCACCAGCTTTTTGTAATGATTGAAGTTCACAAACATGCTGGATAATCCAAGCATTTTGATTTAAAGTGTAAACAGGTGGCAAATGACTCATTTGGGCTACTCCTCTAAGAACTTGATTAACATCAGACCAGTCATAGTCTCCCCTATAAGATAATGTATGTGCCCTAATCCCTTGGGTTCTTAGATGGAGAAAAGTACCTAAGTCCTCCTTTATAATTTCTACTCTTTCCTTGTTGACATAAAATTGATCCTCGTGTGGTCTTGATTGACTCTCATATTGGCCAGAAAAATTTCAAAAGTTTCTTTATTATAGGCATAAATGAGAGTCAGGATGAATGCAAATTAGGTAGAGGTGAATAAAGGCATGACAGAGAAATGAATTTCACTTTGAATGAGGAGACAGGAAGGAGTGATTTTTATGAAGTCATCCTCATTTTCCTTAGATAAAAGTTTTCATCCCTACTGGTCCTAGAGGAAGAGGCCTTAGAACAGGGTCTCTTGCTGCTACTTGCCATATCTCGAACTAAGACTCAAGAAGATTTGGAAATGAAGGAGAAGGCGATGAAAAATTATCCAAAGACCCTTCTATTTAAAGAAAAATGACCTATCGTACAGTACAAAATATGGATCGTACGTATGATTTTAATTTCGTATGGGATGAAATTTATTTCGTACATACGAGCGAAAATGATAAAAAATGTAATGGCTTTTCATAAACTGCCCTTCCTGAGGCGTCCTTTCGTACATGCTTTTTGACCAAAGGATCGTATAGACGAACACATGTTCGTAAAGGGACGATCAAAAATTAAAGATCATTTTACTGACGGTTGGGTTCATCCTCATCCAAAATTGAAAAAAGGATCATACTGACGAAAAAAAATTTGTATATATGATATGAAAAAATAACTGACATGCCTGAAAAATCATTCCCAATCGTATAGACGAAACTATGTGAAATTGTACCTATCGTACAGTAAAAAACCATGTTAAAAACTAAGTTTTGTCAACTCAACTCAGAAGACTATCATGCGCACGCTACAGAATTTGTATAGTACAAAATAATTTCATATAGTACAAAAAGAACACTTAAAATAAAAATGAAAAAAACTAAAAAATCTTTCAAAGCAATCATTTTAACACTAATGACATGCTAAATTATCAAAATAACACCTACGACAAAACACTAAATAGAAAATAAACAAAAACCAATAAAATAAAAATAAAACCATACATATTAAAATTAACAAATACTGAAAATAAATAAATACATGATCACACAACAAATCAAGTTTGCAGAATTTTAACTTAAGTATTACGATCTATCACACCTAGCTTTATTCTTAAAATGCTAAAAGTATCAAAAGCTAATAGTTTTGTAAAAATGTCTGCAAGTTAATTTTTAGTAGTAATGTGATGCAATTTAATTCTCTTTTGGCTACATAATCTCTAATGAAGTGATGCCTTATATCTATATGCTTGATTCTAGAATATTGAATAGGATTCTTTGAAATACAAATGACACTAGTGTTATCATAGAAAATTAGAATTGTGCCAATCAAAAATCCTAAGTTAATCAACTGTTATTTTAACCAAAGAACCTGTACCACACAACTACCTAAGGTAATGTATTTTACTTCAGCAGTAGAAAGGGCCACTAAATTCAGTTTCCTACTGGACCAAAAAACTAGAGAATTTTTAATAAATTGACATATTCCAGAAGCAATTTTTCGATCTACCCTGCATCCTGTAAAATCTAAATTCGAATATCCAATTATCTCAAAAGAAGAGCTATGCTTAGGATACCAAATCTCTAAGTTTTGAGTTCCCAAAAGATATCTCAATAATATTTTAACTGCTATCAAATGTGTTTCTTTTGGATCAGATTGAAATTTAGCACATAGTCAAACACTGAATATTATATCTGGTCTGCTAGCTATTAAATAAAGTAATAATCTAATTATTCCTCTAAATTTCTTTTGATCAACAGATTTTTCCTTAGGGTCCTTATCTAACTATACTGAGAAACTCATTAGTGTAGTTATTTATTTAGCATTATCTATTTCATATTTTTTGAGGATGTCCTTAACATATTTCGACTGACTGAGAAATATTCCTTCCTCATTTTACTTTATACTAAAACCAAGAAAGTAACTCAAGTCTCCCATAAAACTCATTTCAAATTTACTACTCATTATTTTTAAAAATTCATCACAAAATATTTTATCAATTGATTCAAACAAGATATCATCAATTTATATTTAAACAATAAGTATGTCATCTCCTATCCTTTTCAAAAAGAGAGTGGTGTCCACACTTCCTTTAACAAATGATCTCTCTAATAGGAAAGTGCTTAACCTCTCATACCAAGCCCTAGGTGCCTGTTTCAGTCCATGCAATACCTTTTATAATTTAAAAATATGATTATGAAATTTAGAATTTTCAAACTTGAAGATTGTTCAACATAAACATTCTCTTGTATCACCCCATTCAAAAAGTCATTTTTAACATCCATTTGATACAATTTGAAACCTTTAAAATAGGCAAAGGCTAGTAGAACCCTAATTGCTTCAAGTTTGGCTACAGGGGCAAAAGTTTCTTTAAAATCAATCTCTTCTATTTGATTATACCCCTTGGCCATTATCCTAGCCTTGTTTCTACTCACAACTCTTAAAGCATTCATTTTATTTTTGAACACCCACTTAGTTCTAACAACACTTTGCTCCTTAGGCCTTTCAATCAACTCCCAAACATCCTTTCTTACAAATTGATTCAACTCTTCTTGCATGGCTAAAATTCAAAATTCATCCGAAAGTGCTTGATTTATATTAGTGGATTCAATCATCGATATAAAAGTAAAATGATTCACTTCTTTGCTAATTCCATGCTTAGTCCTAACACCCTTACTAGGTTCACTTAAAATTAATTCCTTAGGGTGACTCTTAGAAAATTTTCATTCTCTAGGCAAAGAGTTTTCCATCTCAACCTTTTCTTCCAACTTTATCTTTTCAATTTCTTAGGAGATATTTTCAATATTTTTAATATGATCTTCTTACAATCTTGACTCTTCCAAAATGTCAAATTCATCAAAAACTATATGTGTGGTCTCCTCAACTACCAAAGCTCTCTTGTTAAACACCCTATACGATTTTCCAACACTAGAATATCCAAGAAAATTCCTTCATCAGATTTTGGATCAAATTTTCCTAAAGGAGTTTTATCATTATTATGAATGAACACATTGCATCCAAAAATATGCAAATATAAAAGATTAGGTGTTCTTCCCTTAAGAAGTTTATAGGGTGTCTTATTTAACTTGGATCTAATATTCATCATATTCAGAACATAACAAGCTGTGCTAATCGCTTCAGCCAAAAAATATTTTGGAAGTGAGTATTCTTCTAACATGGCTCTAACGGCTTCTATTAATGTTTTGTTCTTCCTTTTTACTACCCCATTCTATTGAGGGGTCCTAGGTGCTAAAAATTATGATTAATTCCTTTCTTTTTTATAAAAATCTTCAAATTTTTTATTTTCAAATTCTCCTCCATGATCACTTTGAATTGAAATAATTTTACACCCTAACTTTATCTAAATCCAAGTATAAAAAGTTTTAAATTCATCAGATGATTCACTCTTATGTGATAAAAATGTAACCCAAGTGAATCTAAAAAAGTTTTATCTCCTAGAGTGCTAATCGGTCCAAAAAGATCCATATGAATGATTTCCAATGGTTTGCTAGTTCTAAGATCCTTAATATAATGAAAAGAAGACTTTACTTGTTTACTTAATTGACATGCATCACACATATAATTCTTAGTAAAGTCTAGTTTAGGTATTCCTCTAACCAATTCTTTTTGGGTAATTTTCCTTAAAATTTTCATGCTTGCATGATAGAGCCTCCTATGCTATAATCATGATTCATCAGTTATTATTTTGAGATAAAAGATATTAAAAGATTTAATAATATTTAAATTAAGCATGTACACATTATTTACCCTAATTTCATGCAAAATATCAATTCTATTTTGGCTTATTATGCAGCTAGTGAGAAAAAAATTTTACACTATATCCCTTATCACATAGCTGACTAATACTCAACAAGTTATGCTTTAAGCCATCTACCAATAAGATATTTTTAATGAAAAAAATTATTCAAGTTTCCAATCATACCTATACCTACCACTTTCCCAGTGGTATTGTCTCCCAATGGAACCTTGCCTCCATTCCTAGCTTCTAGTGATATGAATTGAGTTGTATCTCCAGTCATATGCTTTGAATATCCACTATCCAGGTACCAAATGCTCTCACAAGTTCTTGTGTGAGAGCGTTTCTACAAAAAGATTAAATATTAGACTTGGGAACCCAAATAAATTTGGGTTCTCCTCTTGGCAAAAATAAACTAGATGCATATTTGATATGCTATGAATTATGCATCTTAGGTCTTCACACTAGATGTATTCTACTCTGAATTGTTTAAGTGTGGGATATATGTCCAGTCATTCCACATGAAAAACCCTTCACTCCAGGAAAAGGGTTTACCAGTTTATGTGCATTATAAGATCTTTTCCTAGGTGTCGAACTCATCCTCTTTTGTTTAGACCTAAAGAATTGTTCAAGTGTGGGTGTCAGTCTACTTTCCTTAATAGTCTTCAATTCTAATTCAAGATATGAGTTTCTACTTTCCAACATAGAAATTTTTATTTGCAAATTAATTTCTCTATGTTCTATTTCTTTTAAAAGAACTTTATAATCATTCTCAAGTTCAGTGTGTGATGATTTCAAAAGTTCATACTTTTTGTTTAAATCATCAAACTCATCCAATAAAGTCATGTAGTTATTATCAATTAATGTGTGATCTTTTCTAAGGATTTCAAGCTCTTTTTGTAAATCTAAAAATTTAATATTTAGCTTGGCATGCAGTTTTCTAAGTGTCCTATATGCAGTATGAACTTTCTCAGAAACTTCAAACAACTCATGATAGGTTAAGTTACATACCTCTTCTTGATCTAACTGATCAAGCTTATCAGCCATTAAACACAAGTTCATGACTTCCTCCTCTACTTCTGTTTCTAAGGAATCTAAAGCTGAATCCGCCCAAAATACTTTCTACAATCTCTTCTTGCCCTTCTTCGCATTTATTTTCTCCTCGACCTTCTCCTTGCTAGGATTAGCTTTGAGATTTGGGCAATCAGATTTGATGTGTCCTGACTTCCTGCATTCATAACAAATTACTTCATTAGAAGCCTTAACATTTTTATAAAACTTACCCTTGTTCCACTGTTGACATCTCCTTTACTTCCTTCTTAGGAAACTTTTGAATTACCTTGTCATGAGAGCAATATCTTCTTTATCCTCAAGTTGTGACTGATCACTCTCTAAGTCATCCACTTTCAATGTAATATTTTTCTCCTTTTGCTTATCTCCTGTATCAATTTGTCTTTGAGTCACTCCTTGCTCGTAAGCAATTAGTGATCCAAGAAGATTGTCAATAAAATAAATATTTAAGTCTTTTGATTTAGTTATAGCAGTTATCTTTGTATCATAAGCAGTAGACAAACAACGAAGAATTTTATTTACTTTTTCAGCATTTGTTAGTTTCCTAACTAAAGCATGCAATGAGGTGACTATCTGTGTAAAACAAGTATACATGTCACTAATTGACTCATTCGGTTTCATGCGAAAGAGTTCATAATCGTGTAATAAAGTATTCAATCTAGATTATTTTAGCTCATTTATTCCTTCATATGTGATGCAAAGTCTATCCCATATTTCTTTTCTGGATTTATAGGTTAAAACATGCATATAGTCTTTAGATTTAAGTGCACAGAAAAAACTGTTTAAGCATTTAGCATTTAACTGAGCTAGTTCTTTTTCTTCTATTTTCCACTCATTAAAAGGTGTTTCAACTTTTATACCTTCAACAAGTCTAGTGGGACTAATGTAACCTTCCTGTACTAAAATCTACATGTGATAGTTAAGCGATTAAGAAAAGTAGACATTCATGTTTTCCAAAAATCAAAAGGGATGTTATCAAACAATGGGGGTCTAGTGATCAAATATCCTTCTAGTGTGTTACGATTTCCAAATGTAGCCATGATCATTTTAAAAAGTTGTTTAAACCTTAATTTTTGAAAGTAGCTCTGATACTACTTGTAAATTCTCAGTAGGTTGTTAAACCTAAGTCAATTGTCCTAAGGTTAACTAAGAGGGGGGGGGGGGGGGGGGGGTGAATTGGTAATTTTAAAACCTTTTGGTTATTTTGAAAACCTATTAATTAATTTTAAACACAATACTAAAAAGTTCTTGAAAATAATTTTTCAAGCACAAAAAAATAAAAGAAAATGCAGAAATTAAAAATGTTGTAAAAAGGTAAAGAACAAAAAATACTAAATTTTATAGTGGTTCGGTCCAACAAGACCTACATCCACTCCCTGGAGACTTCTTCTACATATATTGCACTAAACACTAGTGTCTCTCCTTTAGCCCCCGTAACAAGGCGGAGTAGCCTTTAAAATAACCTCTCTTACACCAACATGGTGCGGCAGAGAATCGTTATCCTTTTTCACCCTCCTAGTGAAGGCAGAGAACCCACCGTCCATTCTCATCCTCCTGGTGATGGCAGAGTATCAATCATCCTTTCACACCCTCCAGATGTTGGCAGAGTACTGTTGACCTCATTTTTGTATGAGCTCAGTAGGACCAATCCAGACCTTATGATCCTTCCAATCCTTAGGATCAATCTTAACCCTAAGATCAATCTGATCTTAGATCAATCCAAGCTTCAATTCAATCTAGAATTAATTCAAATCCAATCATTCAAACTCAAAATCCAATTCCGCCACACCTCAATTTGATTTCCAATGAAGTCCCAATTAATCTTCAAGCAAACATCAATCAAATCTAATCATTTAACCTCTCGTCATACATCTCAATCAACCTTTATAATCTAATCAGGACCTTAATCCAAAGTTTTAAGTCAAACCTCAATCAAATATGCATCCTTCAATCGATCAAGCTTCCAATCAACCTTCAATTAATTTTCAATTAAATTTTGATCACATTCCAATCCAGTCCGCAATCAACACTCCAATCAAATCTTCGATCATACTTCAATTTAATCGTAATTCAAATTTCAAACATTAAATTTTCAATCAATCGTCAATCAAATTTTAAATCAAATTCGATCGAGCATCATTTAGTCAATTTGAATCAACTCTAGCAAATTTTAACTTTTATGGATCCAATCGATTTAGTTCAATGTGTCCCGACTCGACTCAAGTGCAAATGAACTTTATTGCGATTCAATTCGAGTCAAATTAATCTTGAAGGCAAGCTTGCTATATCAATTTAAATTCAAATACTACTTGATGAATTTGGTTTGTATAATTCCAAATTTCTTCTCCAATTTAACTCTCTAAATCCTCAATTTCAGCACTTAATATCAACCATTTGATTAAGATTTGAGGGCATCAAGGTTTAATATTAACCCTTTGTTTAAGGGTTTCAAAGGGTATTATTGTCATTTATTGTTTTAGTGTTTAAAGGATGATAGGCTTTTGAAAGAGAGGAGGCTGGCTGTCATTAAGGGGGATTCCACGATCTATGCTCTCAAGCCCTAGCCGTATGAGCGATCTCTCCCACACATACCTCCAGCCGCTCCTTCTTTTTTGATTCATACGTCCAAGAAAAAGGAGAAAGAAGAATCAAAGATCCAGGTAGGAGAAGCTTTTGCTAGGGCCGGCCAAGACTGAAGTTCTTGGAAATGGCGGCTGGAGCAAACCGCCTGCAGGAATCTTACCCATACGTCTCTAGCCTCCATCTCCTCCTTCATGTGCATAGCAGCTAGGGTCGGCCAAGCGATCAAGCAGGAGCTGCTCTCGCCTCTTCTCTATCCGTCTAGGTGATAGGAAGAAGGAGGTCTACTCAAAGGGAAGTGAGGCGAATGGAAGAGACGAACGGGAGGTGGTCTTGTTCGAACAGCTTGCTTGTGTGATTGAGGCTAACAACCTTCTTCTCTAACGGTAATATCTCTTTTTTTTCATCCTGCTAGCTCCTTACATTTCCTTTGCTTAAATCTGCTTGAATTTGGATGATTGGATTCCATTAACGATTTGAGATTTTAGGATTATTTAAAATCTGGAATGAGTATTTCTTGAGGATTAAAATAGCTTTATCTTATTTTAATTCCTCTTGGCATTTTCTTGATTTTATTTCCCCGAATTAGTGGGCATTTTTTTTTACTCCAATCTGGGCCTTTATATATATATATATATATATATATATATATATATATATATATATATATATATATATATATATATATATATATATTTGATTTTGTCTTACAAGATTGTATGTCGTGAAGAAATTGATTGCTATCTCCTTTCTAAAGCCAAGCAAAGATATGTTTTCTTCTATGTGGTTTAAGAAGAGTAATACATTGCTTCATTAATCTTTCTCACATTTTCTGTGAGGAATCAACACATATTTATATCATTTAAATGCATTAGATTCAACAAAGGATTGGTGGCTCATTTTATTTTGTTGGAAATTAATATTCATTATGACTGAGATAGAAATTGTATTTTGCCAAGCCTATGCGGGTTATCATTTATCAATTCCGGCGTAATATGACTGATTCTTTATTCGAAAATAAATGGGGCTACTCTCTATTTGGCAAGTAGTTACAATTTATTTTTTTAAATTGCATTATATGACATATGGCTATGTGGATTTTTGAAGCACTGTATCATAGTGAAATTAATTGGTGGTTACGATTTTGTTATCACCAAGATGGCCATCCCCTAATAGCTGTATACCTTTTTTTTTCTGTGATGTTATTCTCTTGTGGCTTTTAGTGGCTGATATTCCACAAATAATTCACAGTTTACATTAGTGCTTGTTCAAAAAAAAGTGTTCAGTGATCTCATTAAGCATTTAGTGAGTTTCAGTTGGAAAGCATGCGATGATCCTGTTTGAATGATAAAGCTAGAGATTGCAACATAATTCCTCCTTTCTTCTCTAGTTAATTTTTTTTTACTTTGAATTCTTATGATAAGAGAAAGGGAAGAAGAGTCAATACATACTCTCTCGTTGTTCTTTTTTTTTTTGCAATGCTGGAATTCCCTTCTGATGGTTTATAATGTGCTAAGATTTTTTTTTTCTCTTTCTAATTTGCTTCCCTTGCAAACATTTAATAGTTGGAAGGTTGATTATTCTTTGTTATAAAGGATCTTTGGAAAGACATTTGTTCTCTTTAATGTCAAGATTTCTTGTTGGATCTTTAAGTAAGGAGAGGAGATATGCTCAGATTAAGTTTATTTTGTTGATATGAATGAAATTTCCATGATTTACTTTGGCTCATATGATATTTGATTCAGAAGCGCATATCAGAAATCTAGAATATTTTTTTTTTTGAGTATGAATAGGCCTCACGGCCTAGCCTAATGTTAATTGAGACCAAGCTTTCATTGTAATTGCTTCAAGTTACCCATTTCTTAGTTACATTGAGTATGAGTGTTAAATGGAAATAGTTGAATGAGTTTGGCATTCATTGTGAATATCTTGTTCAATCTCTCAATAATGTGCATTGAAAATACCCATGTCCTTCTCTATGTATATATTGACGTTGAATGAATTAATCCCTTATTTGAAGGATGTTTAAATCGTTTTGCTCCAAGCCTTGATTAAATTTTAAACAGTACATGGGGATAATAGCTGCTAGCAGATGAATTTTCTTACTCTTAAAGTTAGCGGTTATTTCTCTTAAGGAAAATCCCTTATTAAAGTGGTGAATCGAATTCCTTGTGGGAATGTTTCAAACCGGATTTGTTGCAGGAAACAGTTGGAATAATATGAGGGATGTTGCATTTATCTTAAAATTACTTTCTTTTCTCTTCTGAGACTTAAAGGAAGATGTATATTTTTGCTCTTTTGGTAATTAAAATCCATATGATGAACCTCTTCAGTCATTTGATGAGTTTTATCTAGATTGGAGAATCTTCATATATTTTAGGATTCATTTGTGGAATTTGACAGCTTCAGCTTTTGTTAAAATGTATGAATAAGTTATACGTAAGCACTTCTGTATATAGTTACTGTATAAGTAAATCAATTATTGCTTACTATATGAGCATTTTTCTTCTTGTTGGCATTCTATACAGCTCATATGTTTAGCTGGAGTGTTGTATATATGCATTGCCATGTACAGGTATTGTATAAGGGAGCAGTCATGGTAGTTCTTGAGAATGCATTTGCCCGTTCTATACTTTAATGTGATATTCTATCAATGGTTGTTGTATGTTGATGATGAATTTAAGCTTGAGCAAGTTGTATCCATGTTCGGATCAGTTCATTTCCTATCAATTAGAGCAAATAAGGTGGAAATTCTCTTGAGATGAAGTTCAGCAATTGATTTGAATTTTGAGAAATGCTTTAGCTAACAATCCCCATCATTGGATTTGTTCTCTGGTTTTTGCTGAAAAGAGAAATAACAACTTCTCTTATTTGGAGGAAAGTGATAACAAGCAAATGTTATTTTAGTCCACTTTCTTTGTAAGTGATTTCCCACAGAATCTTTAGCTTGTTTGAAAAGCACCATTGCATTTACACCTGTTCTCACTAGTGATTTGGTATACGAGATGTTCTATTGCATTCATGAATAAAGAGATAGTCTCTCGATATCTTTGGAAAGTTTTGCAAGCTTCAATTTCTTGTAATGATCATACACGTTGACTTGCTTTTCTGAGATTCTATATATACTGAAATTGTATTTGGGAGGTGTGACATTTGTTGAAACTTCTCTTTATATATCAGTATGTGCTGAAATTGTCTTTGTGAGACAGTATATGAGCTTAAGTCCTCCCTTACATGTGATTGCATATGCTGAAATTGTTCTTATGGGATGATATATGAGTGGAAACTTCTCTTTACGCATAAGTATATATGCTGAAATCACTCTTGTAAGATGTCACATACATTGAAATTAATTCTTGTAAAGATATACACACTTTGAAATTGCCTCAATAATTTGATTTGATTCATATTTTTACATATTCATTTACATGTTAATTCATACTAGTTTCTATATTCACATGCATGATATTCTGACACCTCCTTCTCTCTTCGCCTTTTTTTGCGAGGTACTGATGGAGTCGATTGAGGGATAGAGCTAAGGAGTTTCAATCACCCTGTTTCTTCCAAATGGGGTGCTACAGATGGAATCATTGTTGACTAGCTCCAGTGATCAGGTAAGTTTTCTTAAAACTTAGATGATCATAGGGCTCCCATATTTCCTTGTTGAGCTATTCTCTTTAAACTTTTGTAGTAACTCCTGTATTTGATTTATATCTATAGTCTTCTTTTACAAATCCAAAACTTATCAATGTACCTTGATCACATTCATTTGTTTGTACAAGGGTTAGTGACACTGATTTGAACCCGTTAAACCTAGTGACATCATTAAGGACAATAATTAAGGACAAGTCTTAGAGAACTTAGACAAACCCTAAGATTCACACTTTTATCCTTTAGGGATCAAATATCAAACATAGAAAACTTAGTGACACCGTACCTTAGGATTAGTGTACACTATCAAACTTGATCTTAATCAAACTTAAATCAATCGATTAATCATTAAACCACTTAATTGATTTAATTAAAGTTAAACCCTCAATTAAGCCTCAAAACTTCTATAAATTCAATTGACTTGAAATTCAAACCCCTTGAGTTTAGTGACTTTCCCTGCTCTAGGGAAAATTCTCACCAAAGTTTGAATTCTTTAAACCCCCTTTATCAAACCCCTTAAGATTAAGCCTTAATCAAACCCTTAAAACTTTAAGAAATTTAATAAATCAAAGTTAAATCATAAAAATATACATAATATCTCAAATTAATCAAAATTGAACCCTTAATACGGAAAAAATTAAAATCTCCTTGATTTGACATTAAATTTAAGCTTAATTGAATTTTAAATAAAATTAAATATTTAATTAATTTAATTAATTAAAAATTCCAAAGAATTCTTAAACACTTGATAATCCCTCCTTAGATCATTCCTGATCTTTGGAGGTAATTTCAAGGAGTTTAGAGTTCATTTAGACTCAAATCATTAAAACACCCTTAATTAAAAAATATTAAATAATTCAAATAACTTCAAATTAAATATTTGATTTAAAAATCCAGAAAATGTTAATCAAACTTTAAAACAAACAATCAAGAAACCTTAATTAAGATTTCATTAAATTTCAAATCTTGAATCAAACCTAATTCATTTAATCATACCGGCTACCATTGGGTAACCCAGGCCTACGAGGCTATTAAATTAGCCCCAAGGAAGGTGAAATAAACTTCACGGCCTCGGTGAGCAACAAAGGTGGTATCCAACAAACAATCAAGAATCAATCTTAAAAATTAATTTTAAATCATTAAGACTTAAACTTTAACCAAAAACTTTCCTTAAGCCTTTCAACAAACCAGAACATTAAACAACTTTAATCAATTGCCCGATATAGGACATATCCAAGCCACACAGCCTGCTACACACACCTAGATTGACCTGTTAGGACACAGACTCTAGCTTTAGGTTAGGCCGGTGTTCCTTTCTATTTTGAGATATGTTAATTTGCACACAAAATGAGAGTGGCATCCTAGGTTAGATGACATAGACATAGGTTCATTTTCCATAGACCTGTGCACCTTCTACTTGTCAGCCTAGGATTAGGTCCCCAGCCCCTTGGCCTACGAGGTCCCCTTGAATGAGGTAACCCATGGTTGCTAACAAGGATCCTCTGGTCGGCACTCGACTAAGTAGGCTAAGGATACCGACGAACCCGGGACGATGGAAAACCATGGGATCTTGACCGGGGACGTCATACCCACTTGGTAGGTTAGTCTCTACCCTCACTGCCTGGGCATTCTCCTGATCTATTGATCTGAAATATAAGTCCCAACTTTCTAATAAAATTGATCATTTAAATTAAATTTCTTTTCATCAAATTCGAGCTCAACACTTAAGATAGTTTGAGGTGTTTCTGAAGTAATTCAGAATCTCAAAACACCTCATACTCTTCTTCCTTTGACTCCAGAAATAAGTGCTCAACCTTGAACCATTCCCACTTGAAAATTCTAGTCATTACCTTCTTTGATATCAAACGTTGAAATCTTTAATAAAGTTCGTATCGCTATTTTAATCGAGAGTATTCGTAAGAAATTTTCTGGTTTCCTACGATGTAATTAACTACGAGGGCTTGCGCTCGTAGGAGATTTAGAAACCCAGACCTGATTTCAAAATCAAGTTTTTTTTTTCAAAACCTTTAATTAATTATTTTTGGGAAATCAAAACAAAAAATGGCGATCGTTATTTTCATATTCAAACTATTGATATGATTGATATCTTCTTTCTTCGGATAGATATGTCAATTACAATCATAGTTCTGATTATAAAATTAATGATCCTATTCAGATTAACATAATCAAACAATTGATTAAACATCATTTTGATCTTTCGAGATCGTATGTTGTTTCTCCTTGAGTTTGATTATGATAATCAGATAAATTCAAAGATTTGTAATCTGAACCTATTAGGGAACGACATGTTCACCTTTCGAGGTGATATATTATTCATAATAAGTGTTCAGTTATAAAATCAAAATTCCAGAAATTTAACTTTCCCAAAAAAAATTAAACACTTTTTCAAAACTATATTTTTTTAATCAAACAAGTACCAAGCATCCTTTCATACCCTCCAGGTATCGGTAGAGTACCAGAACTCCTTCTAAAAAACTTCTCTCAAAAACCTTCAAGGAAGTAGGGAAGAATAATGAAAAACAAGCAAGAGATCCTCACTCTTGGGCACCTTTGTGAATCCCCTCACAAATCCCATTTACAAAATCTCTCACTTTCCACTCTCTAAACACTCTCCCAAGTACACTCCTTGACACACTCAAGAGAATTTTCGAAGCAAGTCTCAAGACAGTTAGTTTTTAGGACCCTTATATACAAAGAACAAGAAAAATCATCCAAAAACTAAAAATTTTAAGTTTGACGGACTTGGATCGTACCGTATGATTATACTTCATATGTACGAACAGTATAAAAAAAATCTTGTACGATGCTGTATGAACCTCATTTTATACTCTGATCAGCATCTGTACGAACGCTGATCGTACTGTACGATCAGTCCAAAAATACAGCCTTTCGTCTGTACGATCGCGTATGAACCCCATTTTGTACTCTGATTGGCGTCAGTACGAACCCACTTCGTACAGTACGATCAGTTCAAAATTTGTTGTATTCATACAGGACGAACTAGACGAACTTGATTTCGTACTCTGATTGGTATCCAGGATGAACCAATTTTGTACTGTACGATCTGTTAAAAACTTGACAAGATCATACGGGATGAACCAGTACAAGCCCTATTTTGTACTCTGATTGGCGTCCATGATGAATGTATTTCGTACAGTACGAAATGTACTTACAAAAATTTTCCAGACGTGATTCAATCAACTCCGTTCTGGAGAAATAATTAGTATAAATCATCCCGTATGATAAGAAATCGTGTATTACGATTTGTTATAAAAAAAAATTCTTATCTCTCTCCCCAGTGTGTGTGTGCACGATTACCTAATTACAAATACACTCTCTCAGACTCAAAAAAAAAGTACATACTCCAATTACAACAAACCCTAATCTAATCTGTCTTGAAGTCTTCATCAATCTGGAGTATGATTTCTCTGAAACATTAGTACACACAACAACACATACCAAATATATTCAATATATGTTAGGAGAAAAATAATAATCAACACAATAATATTTTGGTATCATCAAAAAATCCTATGATATATAAACATAGATTTGAAGTCTAAAATACAACATTTTTTTATACTACGACTATTATTAAAAATTAACTAC
The DNA here is from genome assembly GCA_019925795.1 of Dendrobium chrysotoxum. Taxonomy (NCBI): domain Eukaryota; kingdom Viridiplantae; phylum Streptophyta; class Magnoliopsida; order Asparagales; family Orchidaceae; genus Dendrobium; species Dendrobium chrysotoxum. The sequence goes on from CM034297.1 coordinate 14,826,993, forward strand.
GAAATAAAATTAGAGATCAGTAGGTGAATAATATTTTAATAATTTATATTGAGAAAGAAATATATGATTGTATTGATAATAAAATAATTATTCAACTTTTTAAAATATTAAGCGTTGGTGTTATAAATTGTAAGTTTATTATCAAATGACGATCTCAACCACGATAAAAAAAGTTGAATGAATATTTGAAAAATCTAATTTGTGCCCCCCAACTAAATTTTTTTCTAGCTCCACCACTATTAATACATATAAATATAATCAAAGTTCAATTACTTGTATCTCTATTCTTCTTGATCTCTAAAAAAAGATTTTCAAAGGTGCTTAACTTCATGCTTTAAAGAGCTTTATTTCAATTAAAAAAATACTTTGTTTCCATTTATATAAAAAGTATTAGGAGTCTAGCAATAGCTGAATAATTAAGTTAAAAATTTATATAAATGGTCAAATAATAATTGACTTGATATAATTTTATATTTTATGATGCTCATAAATTGATAAAAAATTAATGAACAACCTGTAATATATATATCATTCAATAATTTAAAAAAAATTAGATTAAAATATCTAAACAAAGTGATTATCATCAACTAAAAAATATTAAATTTATTTTAAGATAAATATGATACATAAATAATTTAAATTTATATTATATTTCAAAATAATGCAGTGGTTTTGAGGCTTAGCCAATTTATTTTTTTTAAAAAATAGTGATTAAAATATTATGCTGATTTTTACAAAATTCTTTAAATTAGAGAGCTAATATATTTCCTCTTAGGGTTTTACTATGATCAAATAATGGTAAGGGCAAATTTGGTATTCTTTCCTCCCGCGCAGCTGCTCATTTCTACAAATATCCCCTGCCGGTGTCCAGAATCCAGACTACAGAGGCCGGAGGGAAAAGCCAGTGGTGGAAAGCGTGGTGAACAAAGCAGATTATTCTCTCCTTCTGCAGTTTGAGATGATCTGAAGCTCAGAGAATAAACCATAGGACGGACGGGACCTTTGCCGATTTGATGCTGCAAGCAATCCGCTCGTATTTCTCTTCCCCTTTTTCATCCAATCGAGACTCGATGCTCCAATGATGGCCACATTCATACGTTTTGATTGCTAACAAGTCCATTTATAGCATTCCTCCTACTGTTTTTTCTTAATATTATCATCCTAAATATGTTCCTACTGTCATCTTGCAATGCGCTGTACCACTATATAACATTCATATTACATATTTAACACCTAAAATTTAAATATTTCATTTATACCACTCAAACACAAACTTAGCATCAAAAATACCACTCCGTCTCACTCCGTCACTTATTCCCGCGAAGCAGTTGAAATCCCTAAGCTCGCAAGCTTGCGTGGTCCTCCGGCTCCTCCCACGAAAGTGAAACTGAACTTGCTCTTCCTCAGCGAACTCCTCTCCTAGCTTGCTTTTTATACCACCGGTAAGAACAAAAATGGTGAACGCCAGGTAAGATCTGCTCCTCTAAGCTCGTAAGCTGCTTGCGTGCTCATCCGGCTCCTCCCGCAAAAGTGAAACTGAACTTGCTCTTCCTCAGCGAGCTCCTCTCCTAGCTTGCTTTTTGTACCTCAAGTCAGCATTATCTTCAACGAACTTGCTCTTCCTCAGTGAACTCAGCCCTGTCTTCTCATTTACTCCGGATTGGGAGAAGGCTCAATCGCATCAATCCTAAACCCTAAACCATTACTGAAAGGGCTTCTGTATTTCGAGGTAAAATCGATCATGCTTAATCCTCATGTTGTCTTGTAACATAAATTTATTTCTTTCTTTATTCAGTTGTCTGATTTGCTATTATTTTTTATTCATAAGAAAATATTCAAATTTAATTTCATTTTTCTAGCATAAGCAGTCTTCCCGAAAGTCTCATCGCCACATGATTTGGAATCACATATATCGGGTCATTTGCTGCTTCTTCATCATAATCCATTCTAGACGAAGTATGTCACTCACTAGCAATTTCTTCTTCAACTTTTAACTGAAATAATAAGACAAATTGAAGATCATATGCTTAGATAAAAAATTGAAATAATAGAGTAATATTCCTCTTAAAAATGCCCAAAACAACGAGTTATAGCAAACATAATATACAAATGCAAGACACTGTGTGACGCAGAAGCAACCTCCTAACCCTCCTAACTCGCTGTCCAGATAAATCCGTCTGGAATAGGGATTAAATTAATGCATCAAATAAGCAAATACATACTGCACCCTCCTAATCGGCTGACCAGAAAAATCGCGTCTGTAATAGGGATTTTAGACAGAAAATTGATTGCTCTGTGTGACACGGGAAGAAGAGACGGAAGAAGGCGGCGACTCAGGTTCGCGGGAGGAGCTGCTTCCGCGGGAAAGTATTGTTCACACGGGAATAAGTGACGGAGTGAGTCGGAGTGGTATTTTTGATGCCAAGTTTGTATTTGAGTGGTATAAATGAAATATTTAAGTTTTAGGTGTTAAATATGTAATATGAATGTTATATAGTGGTATGTATGTAAAAACCCCTTTCTTTTATTGTTTATTGATCATTGCTTTGATCGCCGAATAATCTGCATCGTCTCTCTTATTCATTGTTTTTGGATCTCTAAGTCGTTTTTGAGGATCACATGCATTTTTAACTTTCGCGCATGATCCGATATATCACGTTTGAACTTGGATGAGTATTCAGTGGACCTATTGAATGACTCATTCATTTTCGGAGGCGCATTTATACAGAAGTTTTGTTGGCATTTCTGGTTATTCATTCAATACCAATGTGTTCAAGTGACGTTCTGTTATGATCATTAAGCCGAATAGCAGATTATTAACCTCTTGACCACCAGGATTTGATCTCCTAAAAAAGAGTGTGCTATTTTAATATCTTCATATTTTATTTCATGCTTGTAGAGCGTGGATGCCAAATCATCATTTGGATGATGTTTCTACGGTGTTATTCTTGCATCAAGATTCTATATTTATGCTCTTGCTAAGCGGAGAATTTCAAGTGAAAAAATTGTGTGCTAAATTTATTTGCAAGATACATAAATTGTCTTGAAATGCAAAGCGTACATGCTTGTACACATATAAGATTTATCCAATGTTTTTATTTATTAAGTTAAAATTTTTTATCATTTGCTTATGTCGATAGAGTTGAAACTGTATTACATAGATTGCTAATTACCATATTGTATTATGAATCTGCATTAGATTAAAGAGAGAAGTTTATAAGGTCATTGTTTTTCCTATTTCATTGGCTTATTTGCTCAATGAATATTAAAGTACTTACCCCGCACGATATTTGAAACTTTTTATTTAACCACAAGTTTAATTCTATCCGGAGTTTTAACACAACTAAAATAAAAAAGACTTTTGAAGGGGCAGATGCATGCTTTTCATCTAGGGATTTTTATCAATATAACAACATAATTTAGTTGACCCATATAAAACTAAATTCAAAAGGAAAAGATAAATTAAGAGGTGCTGTTACCTGATCTAGCCTACATCTATGAATTCCCTCTTCGCTAGACTGTTTCATTATACATCAATACCTACTAATCACATTTTAGTCTATTTCTTCTCCTTAATTATTGTGATTCCTACTACTAGTATACTGATGCAATCTTCCCCAACTTTCCATCGCATTCTCTTGCCTTTCTTATCCCATGTGAAAAATGTGTTTGGGTTCATTAGAACTATGGACATGTGGCTTGCATCCAATCATTCTGTCCTTTGCTCTTACTCACAATAGTTGTTGGCCCCCATTATTTGATGCTTCCGCCATTGTGCTATATGTTTTTGCTTCTTCCCTGCCCAAGTCAAACTGCATTGTTATCATTTTTGTTTGGGAGTTAATCAAAGGGTGTCTGAAGTTAGGCTAGACACATCAACGTTTACATCCATTGCCAATCCAAAAGTTTAAGCTTATGGATAAGGGTCAATCACTTGTTAGTTCTTCTAATATGAGACTTAGCTCAACACTCCCACTTCTTAACAATCTCTCTCTTATGTGAGAGATCTCCACAATGGTTACACTCCTTGTGAATGAAAAATTTTTAACCTCATCAAGTATCATGTTCCAAGAGCCCACTTAACTAGGTGGAGGCGTCATGGCATTCACCTATTATTGAACTTTTCCCAACAATAGTTGAAGGCAACCAAGATCATGGGATCCACAATCCACCTCAATCAACCAACTCTAGCCAAATAAAGAATGAGTATTCTAACTCTTTCATAGATTATAATTAAGGATTCAAATATTTTTGTGATAGATAATACTTTAAAATTGGGTATAAGTAATCACATGTGTAGATAGGTCTTCTGGTTGTAGATATATACAAACCAATCAATTATTTAAAATATAATAATATTTTTTCGCTCATTTATCAAATGGATTTATTGCTTTTAAAATGTGTCATTTATTTTTAGGAGTTTATTATTATGACTTGCAACTTTTATCAATATTAGAAGTTAGAAAAATAAAGCAATTGTTAAAAAAAAATAGATGGCTTAGGATTAGTAATATAAAGGCTAAGTATATGATATGCAAATTTAGGTCCTTTAATTTAAATAATTATTACTTCATATCATTATAAGTTAAAGTGATATTTAGGTATGATAACTTAAAAATTTATCAAGGAAAAGAGTGAGATATACATAAGGATATAATTTCAAGAGTTAATTATGAGTGATTAAAATGGAGAAATGCTTCAAGAGTGTTATTATGAGACAATATCATGGAGACTTGAAAGTAAACTTCATAAATTGTTAGTAACTGTATTGTATGATTATAATGTTGGGTGGTATAAATATAGGTAATTGTCTAGTTGAGATTGACCCAAAAGAGAATTGCAAGAATTCTTCTTTGTAACACTATGAAGGATAAATTTAGAGATTATCATATTAGAGAGACAATGGAATTAGACTTGATAACGACTAAGACATTGAAAAATAGTCTTTAAGTGGTTTGAACATGTATAATATACAGTAAAAAATAAACTTTTTAGTAAGGTAAATAAAAGTAATTTCAAATGATTAGTAAGGAAAAGTGTTGACTTGTGGCAATATGTATAAAAGTTGTTCAAATAGGTTTGCATTAGAATATTTGTGACTTATCCAAAACTTTGGTGGGAATGAATGGAAAATGTTGATTCTCGAAGCCAACTCCAAGTAGTTAGGATAAGGCTAACAATGATGATTTTTTATGCAATGGCGACCTTTTCAAATTTTATTTAACTTTTGTATTCTTCAACACATTTCTTCATAATACATCCCAAATTTTACATCCATTGTTTTTTTAATTAAATAATATTAGCCTTAAGTTCTGTAAATTAAGATGTTTGATCATATCACAGAATGAAATCAACGTAGATATGATTTGTTGTACACCTTATGCATGAGAAATAGCATCAATCCTCTTGTTAGCTCCAAAATTCAGACTTCCTAATATTGATATGATATTTATGATTTATTTAATTTAACCTATGTGCATGATGCTAATATATTTTTTTCATGTGGAATTTCTCGATTTTTATCTGTGAAAAATGACTACACATGCATGGTAAATGAGGATAAGTTTTTTATTGCAGGATATTGAATATGTTAGTAATAAATGAATAAGATATGCCATATGGTAATAATGTTTAAATCTAAAATATATGTTAGCATTTTGTATTTCAACCTTTACAATGACCTGCATCTAAAACCTCATTAATTTAAGGATAAACACATGTTTTTTGAGATACATTTTAATGAACACCTAATATGTATTATTTTCCAACAAATTATTTTTCTTTCATAACTATTTGATATTTACTGACCCCTAATATGTATCCAATAATTAACGTGAGTGTGCTCAACTAAATCGACGATCGATCCATGCGACATTGCACAAGCAGGTTTGACGTGCTCCAAAATTGTGCAAAGTCATGTGAAATGACGATTGCTAGCGAAATCAACTTCGTAGACAATTCATAACATCAAAATCATTAAATGTGCCCAAATAGAACTAATGCATACAAAAATAATAATAACATAAATGAAACTATCACGCCCCATGACTCTCCCTCAAAGAATCAATGTAGACCGCAATAAGGAGGATGCCACCATCACTTAGCAAACTACAACACCTTTCAGCAATTCCTGATATTTATTTGCAGAAATTTTTTTTGAAAGAAATTATAACTTAAAGCATTCATCATGAGCGGAAGCTATTAGCTTTTCATTTCCAAAATCATTATTTATAGTGCAACTGAAGTAAACCAAAAAATGTAGCTATTGACAGACTATTAACCTCCAAATGGATCTGTTAGGCCGGCCCAGGAGGGGCCGGCTGGACCGGTTCAAACCGGACCGGTCCTCGTCTACGCGAGACGGAACCGAGTGCAAGCGGAACCAGCGACGGGGTCAAGCGTGCACTAGATCCGGTTTTGGGAGGGAAATTTTGAATGGGAAGAGCAGATTAGGCAATTTGTAAAACTCCTTTATGGTTAATTAGGAGGATTGATGGGAAAGGGGGGGTTATCTGAAATTTGAATTGGGAATTTGAGATCTTCTTGGAGGCGAGGGCTCTTGTCTTCTTGGCAAGAGATTTTAGAGAGTTCTCTTCCTCTCGAATTGAAGATTATTGTTTCTTTTGCTGTTTTCAATCACCTACTAGTGGAATACAATTTATTTGCTTGATTTTCTCTCCAATTTCCTCCAGTTTTCTCTGTTTTTGGGCTGTTCCTGTACGAAAACAGCAGCAAATCTGCTGTTTGCTCTTCTTTTGGAGATAGGTTTGCTTGCGAACTCAAGTATTACCTTAGGGTTACTTGCGAACTCAAGTATTTCCTATCAAATTGGTATCAGAGCATCGATTTTGGACCTTTGGGGGCTGGAATTCTGAAATTTTCATCGATTTTTGGGCATCCAAAAGAAGAATTCTTGCGATCCTTGGAAGAAAGATGGCCGGGAAGAAAGTTGAAGTCTTGGAAGGCGAGATTGCACAATTGAAATCAGATTTGGAGGGGAGATTCTTTGATTTTCAAAATCAAATCACCTCTAACAATGAGAGATTGGAAGGGAAGTTCACTGTCGTGGAAGAAATGTTGAAGAAGTTAATTGAGATGAAGACGAATCCGGCGACATCGGAAGTAAGAGAGACCACCGACGGCAAGGGCAAAGATGGGAATCCGAACCCGCCTCGGGGGAGGAAAAATCCGGAGGTGGAGATCCTGGAGGGGGAGGACGACATGCCCCCTCTAGAACCACTCTCTAGGGAGGAGAAGTTGCATCTGGATGTGGCAGAAGTCTCCTTAAACTCAGTAGTGGGATTTACTCCAAATCACACTATGAAAGTAAAGGGAGAGATCGCTGATAGGGAGGTAGTGGTTCTGATCGATAGTGGGGCCACCCACAATTTCATCTCTACCCAGATTGTCAATCTGTTGGGGGTGAAATTAGTGGACACAGGGGTGTATGGAGTGATGATGGGGACGGGGAAGATAGAAATGGGGAGAGGGGTTGGCAGGGGAGTGGTACTAACCCTTCGAGGGCTACAGGTGAGGGAGGATTTTCTTCCTCTAGAATTGGGAAGTACCAATGTCATCCTGCGGATGAAATGGTTGCAAACCTTAGGTGAGACTAAGGTAAACTGGGGTGCTCTGAGGATGGAACTGTTGGTGGATGGACGGAGGATGGTGATCCAGGGAGATATTGGACTAACGAGGGCAGGAGTATCACTCAAATCTATGATCAGATCCTTGCAGGAGGTGGGAGGGGGATATTTGGTGGAGCTGCAATGCTTGGAGAGGGTCAGTGTTGGGGAAGAAGGAGACATTCCCCAGATAGTGCAACCACTCCTACAGCAGTTCAGGGAGGTGTTCCAGCCACCTCAGGGCCTACCACCGCCTAGAGAGCAGGAGCATGCAATCCTTCTGAAAGATGGGGTGTCGCCTATTAGTGTCCGACCTTATCGCTACCCTCAGATTCAGAAAGATGAAATTGAAAAGCTGATTCGGGAGATGTTGGAGGTCGGGATCATCAGACCCAGTGTGAGCCCTTTTTCTAGCCCAGTCTTACTAGTCAAAAAGAAGGATGGGAGCTGGAGGTTTTGCGTGGATTACAGAGTATTGAATAAGGAGACAGTACCGGATAAGTTCCCCATTCCGGTGATTGACGAGTTATTAGATGAGTTACATGGAGCAGTGGTATTCTCAAAGATGGACCTGAAGTCGGGCTACCACCAGATCCGAATGAAGGAAGAGGACATTCAGAAGACGGCCTTCAGAATGCACGAAGGACACTACGAGTTCTTGGTGATGCCTTTCGGGCTCACTAACGCCCCTGCCACTTTTCAGTCCTTGATGAACAGGGTGTTCCGGCAATATCTCAGGAAGTTCGTGCTGGTATTCTTTGATGACATTTTGGTGTATAGCCTGACAGAGGAGGAGCATTTGGAGCATTTGAAGGAGGTCCTGAAGACCCTACAGGCCCATCAACTGAAGGCTAACCTTCAGAAATGTAGCTTCGCCCAATCGAGGGTGGAATATTTGGGACATGTAGTGTCCCAAGAGGGGGTGGCGGCTGACCAGTCAAAGATTGAGGCAATGCAGAGATGGCCAACGCCTAGGAACCTAAGGGAGTTGAGGGGTTTCCTAGGTTTGACGGGTTACTACCGGAGGTTTGTGAAGGGGTACAGTACCATCGCTGGGCTCTTGACGGAGCAATTAAAGAAGGACAATTTTCTGTGGGGAGAGGAAGCAACCCAGGCTTTTGAGAGATTGAAGATCGCTATGACGACAGTCCCAGTGTTAGCTCTTCCAGATTTTAGTCAGATATTTATAGTCGAGACTGATGCGTCCGGGTACGGCTTGGGAGCAGTGTTGATGCAGAATCACAGGCCTGTAGCCTACTTCAGTCAGGTGCTATCGACCAGGGCTCGATTGAAGTCAGTGTACGAGAGAGAGCTGATGGCCATTGTCTTGGCCATTCAGAAATGGCGACCGTATCTTTTGGGTAGGCATTTCATTGTTCGAACGGACTAGAGAAGTTTGAAGTATTTGTTGGAGCAAAGAATGGTGACCGAGGAACATCAGAGGTGGCTATCAAAGCTTTTGGGCTATGATTTTGAGATCCAATATCGACCGGGGGTGGAAAATAAAGCGGTTGACGCATTGTCCAGATGTGTAGGGGAATTTCAAGAGTTGGTAGTTTCAATACCATTGATGGTTAATTGGGGGGCCATTAGGGAGGAGAGCTGGCAGAGCGAAGAGTTAAAGAAGATCAGGGAAGATTTGGAGAAGGATAGTTGGAGCCATCCGGGGTACCACTTGGAGGAAGGGAGGTTGCTACATCAAGGGAGGTTCGTGCTGCCACGAACATCGGTACACATTCCTCACTTACTACAGGAATTTCACGACAATGCAGTTGGGGGACATTCAGGAGTACATAAAACATATAGGAGGTTAGCATCGGAGCTTTACTGGAAAGGGATGCACAAGGATGTGGAGGAGATGGTGGCAAAGTGCGAGAGGTGCCAGAGAAATAAATATATGGCCATGGCACCGGGGGGACTACTTCAACCATTAGCACTTCCAAACAGAGTATGGGAGGAAGTGTCCATGGATTTCATTGACGGCCTACCCCGTTTGGAGGGATTCACGGTTATTTTAGTCATGGTGGACCGATTGAGCAAGTACGCATATTTTATCCTCCTACGACATCCTTACACTGCAGTATCAGTAGCGGCAGCATTTATCAGGGAAGTGGTTCGATTGCACGGGATCCCTGAATCGATTGTATCTGATAGAGACAAGGTTTTCCTCAGCCAGTTTTGGAGGGAGCTTTTCAGAATGCAGGGTACTGTTCTCAAGAGAAGTACCGCCTACCATCCACAAACAGATGGACAGACAGAGGTAGTGAACCGGAGCGTGGAAACATACTTGAGTTGTTTTGCTTCTGAAACACCACGGAAGTGGGCTAAATGGTTACCATGGGCAGAGTATTGGTATAACACTTCGTATCATTCAGCGTCCCAGATGACTCCTTTCAAGGTGCTCTATGGAAGAGACCCTCCACACTTAGTGCATTATGGGAGGGGAAGCACACCGGTATCGTCAGTCGAACAGTACTTAGAGGAGAGAGATCAGGTGTTGGAGGAGTTAAAGAAACATCTAGGAAGGGCACAACAAATCATGAAGAAGCAAGCAGATACCCATCGGAGAGACATACAGTATGAGGTGGGGGAGAAGGTGTTCTTGAAGCTACGGCCCTACAGGCAGAATTCAGTGGCTGGCAGGAGGAACGAGAAATTGGTGCCAAGGTATTTTGGTCCATATGAGATCATGGAGAAGATTGGAGCAGTGGCATATCGTCTGAAGTTACCCCCCGCCGCTGTCATACACCGCGTGTTCCACGTGTCACAGTTGAGGAGAGCCCTGGGGGAGCAAGCAGTGAGCACAGAACTACCAGACACACTGACAGAGAGATTGGAGATAGTCATGGAGCCCCTGGAGCTGGAAGGAGTAAGAGTGGACAAAAAGGGGAACAAGGAAGTGTTGATCAGGTGGAAGGATCTCCTGGACTACGAGACTACGTGGGAGCCTTATGAGAATGTGAAACACCAGTTCCCTCACTTTCACCTTGAGGACAAGGTGAGTTTTTGGGAGGGGAGTATTGTTAGGCCGGCCCAGGAGGGGCCGGCTGGACCGGTTCAAACCGGACCGGTCCTCGTCTACGCGAGACGGAACCGAGTGCAGGCAGAACCAGCGACGGGGTCAAGCGTGCACTAGATCCGGTTTTGGGAGGGAAATTTTGAATGGGAAGAGCTGATTAGGCAATTTGTAAAACTCCTTTATGGTTAATTAGGAGGATTGGGGGGAAAGGGGGGGTTATCTGAAATTTGAATTGGGAATTTGAGATCTTCTTGGAGGCGAGGGCTCTTGTCTTCTTGGCAAGAGATTTTGGAGAGTTCTCTTCCTCTCGAATTGAAGATTATTGTTTCTTTTGCTGTTTTCAATCACCTACTAGGGAATACAATTTGTTTGCTTGATTTTCTCTCTAATTTCCTCCAGTTTTCTCTGTTTTTGGGCTGTTCCTGTACGAAAACAGCAGCAAATCTGCTGTTTGCTCTTCTTTTGGCGATAGGTTTGCTTGCGAACTCAAGTATTACCTTAGGGTTACTTGCGAACTCAAGTATTTCCTATCAGGATCTTTCTTATATCAACTAAATAAATAAAATAAAATTGAACCTGATACTATTCTAGTTCAACCTTATCCTTCCCTTTCCCTGCAATAGTCAAAATAACCATCTGGTGGTGAGCCACAATGCACTTCTAATATAGTAGTCAAGTGTTGGAAAAATAATTAACTGGTGCATCAATGAGTGAAAGTAAGAAAATTACAAAAATAATTGAGTAGGAATTAAGTATAATAGTTTCTAGCATGACATGTGGAATAACCACTATAGGTAGGAACTAAGTGGAACGTAATGTTAATGTGAGCAAAATGCATTCATAAAATGATACATTGTCTGTAAGTCATACCTTATTAGGGTTTTTCAATGTCTACATAATACATTGCTATAGGTAATGATAATTCAAATTCAATTCATTTTTAAAATTTTCCTTATTTTTTTCAACTTCAGAATATATATATATATATTTTTTATGTTATGTCTAAATGTCTAAATTTAGGTTTATCGCTCGTAGGCTCTGGAGGTCGCACTACCTCTATCACCCGTAGGCCTTATGTCATAGCCCATAGGCTTCATATTATATCGAGGTCACACTGCCCATCACATTGCCCCACCCATATCTCACCTAACTTGAAATTTTCTTTGGCTTATCTAAGCATCTCTTCTTCTTCTTTTTTTCTTCAAGGTTATAGACATTTGATTATATATATAATTATTCACCTACGTATAGGTTGATGTGGTCATCCGATGTATCATATAAGCATGTAAGATCGTATGAATCATATGACACAATCCCTATATGAAAAAATTGTCTATTGCAGCATCATATAACATAATCACCTACTATAGGAAGTTACATATGAGATTGGTGCATAAATCATAATTTTAGGCTAATCCCAACAGGCAAAAGTACGATGACATATATCACTCACACAATATTCATATACATGTATACATCAACAACAACAACAACAACAACATCAAGCCTTTGTCCCACTACGTGGGGTCGGCTACATGAATCCTTTTCTCCATTGTGTCTTGTTAAAAAGTCAAATTCTCGTTTAAATCTAATAAATAAAGATAATTTCTAATATTTTCTAACCAAGTCTTTTTAGGTCTACCTCTACCTTTCTTAACATATGTCAAATCTAATACCTCAACTTTCCTAACAAGGTCATCAGAAGGCCTTCGTTTTATGTGACCAAACCATCTAAGGCGACTCTTTCTAATCTTATCTTTCACTGGAGCTACTCCAACCTTTTCACGTATATGCTTATTTCGTATCCTATCTCTAAGGGTAAAGCCACTCATCCACCTGAGCATCCTCATCTCTGGAACACTTAACTTAGTATTATGCTTCTCTTTTAATGACCAACATTCGGCACCATAAAGCATTGCAGGTCTCACCACCATTTTATAGAATTTTCTCTTAAGTTTGAGGGGGATTTTTCTATCAATGCATTCCTCCACTTCAACCAACCAACTTGAATTCTGCTGATAATATCCCCATCTATTTCACCATCACTCTTAACAATAGATCTAAGATATCTAAAATGTGTACTCTTATTAATGACTTGATCGTCTAAAGTCACAATCCCCTCACTAAGTCTATTGCTACTAAAATCATACTCCATATATTCAGTTTTAGATCTACTCAAGCGAAAACCTTTAGTCTCTAAGGTTGACCTCCATAATTCAAGCTTACCTTCAACTCCCTCTCTAGTATTATCAACAAGAAGAATATCATCAGCAAAAAGCATACACCAAGGTACATCCTCTTGCAAATGTCTAGTGAGAACATCCATGACTAAAGCAAAAAGATATGGGCTTAAGGCTGATCCTTGATGTAATCCAACCGAAATAAGGTAATACTTGGTCAAACCACCTTGTGTTTGAACACAAGTAATAGCTCCTGCATACATATCTTTAATGATTTGAATATAAGCGTTATTAACTTCGTTCTTTTCAAGAACTCTCCATAGCACTTCTCTTGGAACTTTATCATATGCTTTCGCTAAATCAATAAAAATCATATGTTGATCCTCCTTATTCTCTCTATATTTCTCCATCAAACCTCTCAATAAATGCATGGCTTCCATAGTAGCGGCATGAATCCAAATTGATTTTGAGAAACATTAGTATCATGCCGCAACCTACTCCATAACTCGCTCCCATAGTTTTAAAGTATGACACAAACTTAATTCCTCTATAATTCGCACAATCCTGTGCATCACCTTTATTTTCTTAAAAATAGGAATTAACACACTCATTCTCCACACATCTGGCATCGTTTTAGTCTTCAAAACAGTATTAAAATGTTTAGTAAGCCAAAAAATTCCTTCATCTCCTAAGCATTTCCACACCTCTATTGGAATATCATTAGGTCTAACAGCTTTTCCACACTACATTTTCTTTAAAGCCTCTCTAACTTCGATTTTACTAATACGCCGATAAAAATGAAAATCTTTATTATCATTTAGGGTGCTAAGGTCACTAAAGTTAATTGTATTTTCACATTCTTCATTAAAAAGTTTAGCAAAATATCTCATCCACCTTTGTTGAATATCATTTTCTAAGAAAAATATTTTTTTATCTTCATCTTTAATACACTTCACTTGAACTAAATCCTTACTATTCCTATCTCTTTGTTTGGCTAACTTATACATATATCTTTCTCTCTCCTTAGTATCTAATCTATTATATAAATCATTAAAAGCTAAGGTCTTTGCATCCCATATTGCTTTCTTAGATTCCTTGTGTGCCTTTTTATAGCTTTCCCAATTATCAGAATTTTTATATTTAAATCAATTTTTATAACAAATCTTCTTATTTTGTATCTTTTCTTGCACATTTGAATTCCACCACAAACTATTTTTACTATTAGGAACTCTTCCCTTTGATTTTCCAAACACATCTTTTGCAATATTCTTAATATCACTAGCCACTTTTTTTCACATAACATTAGCATCCTCATGCACAGACGAAATCTTAAGATCTAAAATCTTACTCTCAAAAATACTTTTGTTAATATTCTTTAAATGCTCCCATCTAATCCTAGAATATTGTTTTACTTTATTTTTTATTATCTGCCCCTTTTTCTTAAAGTCCAAAATTAATAATCGATGTTGGGTATATAAATTTTCACTCGGAATAACTTTACAATCTTTGCAATCTAAACGATCTAATTTTCTTATAAGAAAATAATCAATCTGCGTTTTACTATATCCATTTTTATAAGTGATGAGATGTTCATCTTTTTTCTTAAATAAGGTATTAACTATTAAAAAATTATAAGCTAAAAAAAATCAAATATGATTTTATCACCTTCATTTGTCGTTCCAAACCCATGGCCACCATGAATGCTTTTAAAATCATCTACCTCTTTACCAACATGTCCATTTAAATCTCCTCCAACAAAAACTCTTTCTTCAAGAGATACCTTTTGTATTAATTCTTCTAAGTCATTACAAAATTTTAATTTTGAACCCATATCCAAACTTATTTGTGGAGCATAAACACTTATAATATTAATAATCTTAGCATCAACAATAATCTTTAAAGCTATAATTCTATTTTCAATTCTATTAATTTTTATAATATTATCCTTCAAATTCTTATCTATAATCACAATTACACCATTTCTAGTACGATTCTTACCCGAATACCATAGTTTAAATTCTAAACTATCAATCTCCTTAGTCGTTCCAAACCCATTTAGTTTCCTGAATGCATAGAATATTTATCTTCTTATGAATCATAATATCTATTAATTCTATTAATTTTTTTATAGGAGAACCTATATTCTAAGTTGCTATCTTAATTTTAGTTTTATGGACTAACTTCTTTGCTCACATCCATCATTGATGTGGGAACCCTTGTCTATTTAACACTGCACCCAGGCGCCGGTGCAGCGGCCCTTGCACACTTGTTGCTGTATTCAGGCCATACAACACGTTCCTTCTAGGGGACGCCCTAGCATTAACATAATTTTTTAAAGGATTCATGTAATGATTATTCGACAAGTTTTACGCTGGCTGTCGACTATCTAACGCAACCCTCCACTTTTCTCATCTAGGACTTGGGACCTGGCAACGACAATGTTATATACATGTATACATATAAAACTAAATTACTGGCATACTATGCTAAAATTGCATACTTACCTCTGCTCCAATTTGCTTTTGCAATTTTAACGCCTCATATTCTCCTACACGAGTATGTTACCTCCAAGTTTCCTCTACTCATACACCTCTCAAAACTTCAAAATTATCTTTCTTGCAAATTTGAAACCTCTTCCTCTTCTTCTCCTTTGGTTTCTTTTCTCTTCTTCTATATATATTATTCACCTTCTTATTCTTCCTTTTCTTTTTCTCTACCTTTTTTTTCTTTCAGAATTTTCTTACCAGAACTTCCATAGCAGTTCCTCCTTCCTCCAACACTCGATCTGCCTTCCCCACACCCAGTTGGCCCCGATTTGGAAGGAAAATTGAGATCTCCTCCTATTTCCTAAGTGTGGTAATGCAAAGGAATTAAAAGAGTTTAAAATTCCACTACCCAAAGGTTTGATTGCAACCCTCCAGAGTGCCTAAGGCTACTGCATGCATAGGTAAGTTCTTTAGGCCCCTAAGCACTAATATATTAATTTAATATATGTATTTTTTGTATAGGAACAGTTAATATGACTTGGGTATTTAGTTATTCAAAAACAAATTAACTTAATTAAGTTTATCTAATTACCTTACCCTATAAATATATACAAGTAAATGATCTTAATAATTGGCAGAATTTTTTAAACATATGATATTGATATTCTAAGGTATATATAAAAAATGGGTATAATTTACTTGAAGGAAATTCTTGACCTTTATCAGATAAGTTTGAGTATTACAATTATCCAATCTCTTGAAAGAAAATATAGGAATAACCTACTAAAAATTATTAAAAAAAATATCAAATATAGATTATGACTGGTAGGCATGCTTCTATGGTAATGGCTCAGCTAGCACTCCGGCTATAAAAAGAGATAACAATGAGTGATTTGATAAATCAAACTTAGCAAATAACTCCTCTATCTATTAAAGCATAAACAATAAAAGAGTAAGGCTTACAGTATGACTAATCAAATAGGTAAGAGTAACAACTAATAATCAACATATCAATGTAACAATACCACATGTCATGATTTCTAAGATGGGTTCTAGTATGCTGGTGTTACAAATGTATATGTCAAATTGTTATTAATGTAGTATCATTCAAATGTTCACACGTGCAATTACATTAGTTATCATTGTACCCCAATATGACTTACTAGTCATTCATCATTTTTATCTCATGATTATTTATATATTATCTATAGTCGATTTAGTCAAACACCTCGCATCGAGAAGGTAAACACCAATCCAAGAAAATCCAATGATTTTCTATATTGATGTCATTTTGTGGGATCGTATGCCCAGTTAGCCAATATCAGATATAGTTTTACTGACCTACACAGCACTACACACATACATATAGTTTTTAAGTTTTTCATAAGCAGTTTTCAACATGTGTTATTTTTTAATATGATTATTGTTCTTTCATAATAAGATATGATTTGCAAAGATGATATTTATTGCATTCAATAGGAAAACCCTGACAACACAAAATCCAAACACCAAAAATGCTGCTATTACACGCTGGACACTTAATGTCTATCTAATGACTAGCCTTAATCGAAAGTTCTCTCTTGTTATCGGAAGGGATAATTAACCATAGGGGTTCACGACTATGATAAAGTAAACCTCATATCATAAAGTCCTTGCAAAATGAGGATAAAATCTATAGCTAGTATCTTATCTAAAATCTAATCGACCTTTTGAAAGTTTTTCCCGAAACCTAATCTCTTCAAAACTCTCCGTGTCGATAAAAAGGCCCAGAAAGGCTAGTGTGCGAATTTTTAGAGCCACAATATTCATTTTTTATTTAGCTTCTTTTTCTTGCAATGCAAAGTTATGTAACGATTAGCATCACTGCAAAAGTTGCAAGAGAGCATCATTTATTTCATTTGAAGACTAGTAGCTTTCAATGAACATTGTAATACTAAAGGACCTTTTTTAAGCTTTTATTTTTGCACATAATTAGGAAATATGGTCTTGTTTATTGATAGTTGCTAGAAGCCATCCTATTGTATTTTTTCTTTCAATTAACTTACATCTAAAATTTTCATTTATCTGTTATTATTATAAATGAGAATATTTGATGCGTGAACTTAAATTTGAAGAACCTTTTTTGGTAAATATCCTCAAATATGAAGTTTGTATGCACTTAAATATGTGAGAAGAAAAGGTGGCGGTTAGACATTAAAGGATCTGAGGAGGTTTCATCAGAAAACTGGCATTAAAATCATGCTATTGTTCAAAATAGCTTCTATCAATTTAATTTTCTGCAAACATTTTGTTCTGATGCTAATGTTCCTTATCATGATATTTTTCTGTTCAATCCAAGGCCGCTACTTCCTACTACTTCTGGTGAAATGCTAGATAGGAGTGCATCTCCTCTAGTTAAATTGCATCCTGGGCTACAAGCACCTTATTCACCGTTGGATACTGAAAGTTCTAATTGGAATTACATGAAGATTGCATCCTTCTCTGATACTGGTGCTTCAAGAGTGAATCAGTTAATGCCTATAGTTGATCCTCTTGATACTCAAGCATTGAACAGTTTATCGAACTATCTATGTCCTGCTGCAAAAGTTGAAGGTTTGGAGGATTTCTCACCTTCAAGGGTAATGTATGATATCTATATTCTACTGTAATGTCACACATAGAACCTGAAATCTAAACGTTTGAAACCTTTTTAAATACAGATTGGATATCCATTTCCAAATACTCATGGAGAACAAGCAAACATTTCAAAAAATGTTGATTATGAAGAACCTGCAGAAGTATGTTCCCGTTAATAGTTCTGCTTTTTAGTTACTTATTTTGCTATACGAAGAAGTAACTTTGATCTTATGCTGTTTCTCATCTATTTCATGATTATATTTCATTTTGATTCTGTGCGGAATGTGCTACACTTATTCCATGCCATTTTAAGAATTGGTTCCCCTTTGAAGATTGGTGTTTTGAAGAAGCCAAAGTCAAACCATTGTTCAAGTGTCGCTCAGCAAGCTGAAGAAACCATGGCAACAAAAAAAGACAGACCTCCTAAAGTAATAAGTAGTCGGGTGAGAAATTTTCTTATGTGTTTTGGGAGGTTGGTGCAATTCTGCAGTTTCTAATACAAAGTCATTCCTTAGCAACATTAGCACAGATAGGCTAGTCCCTGGCTATTTATTGGAGCAGTATTAGCTTCGCTTTGTTTTATTCCCTTTCTAAAATGCTTAGAAAATTTGCCCATGGTTTAACGATGGCAGATATATAGAGCCAAGGTTGCCGAAGCATTTAAAGCCTTGAAAAATGCTCTACCCTGTTCTGAAACGGTAAGTTAACTGTCGCCAGTAGATTCCAATAGTATATAAAATAGATGTTTAATGTTCTATGTGGTTCACCGTTAATTTTTTTGTTAAAGATGGAAATAATTTTAGTCAGCTAATCTAACCCAAATGTTATTCGGATGAGTTTTATTGCGATTTGACTTACTTTGAGATAGATGTCTTGTAAGTTTTGGTTGATTAGTCTATTTTTGCTTTCATCTCAAGGCAAATTCAACAACAATATAACTAATCCTGATTAAATTTGAATCACATACCTGACCTCAAATTTTTGCGGTTATGTTGAAAAAAAGCTCCTTGTGGGCTGAAAACTCTTCTGATATAGATATCTGTCAAGCAAACTACCGAATCCATTCTATTACAATGACTAAGAAGTTTTGCTTCTCAAAATATGCCATTTCGATGTTAACTTCTCTTTGTATGTTCAGTTTTGTTTATGCCAATCTAATTTTTTGTTGTTGTTTCTTTCTGCCTGTTTACAGGGTAATCAGACATCTATGCTAGATAATGTCATAGATTATATCAAGTATTTGAAACTTCGGTTGAATGTAAGTAACATTTAATGCATCTGTATATTGAAAGCAATCTTAGAAAGATTGTATTACAATTTTTAGTGTTGCCGAGCTGCTGATGGGTTTCATTTTGGTGTACAAGGTGTGTCATTTTAAATGTCAAAGAATTCATCAAAATGGTTGTCATACATTAAAAACTTGTACATAAGTATGTGTCTGCGATTGATATTTGATGGGATTGGGAATGCTAATAAAGTTAAATCAGAGCGATAGATATTGTTTCCTATACTTGAGTGGGATTTAAACATAGCTAGTATCAATTTAGAGCGAAAGATGATGACATTACTAATTAAGATTTACCTCTTTGCAATGAATCAATTGTTTTGTTAGTTACCATACGTTTATTGATATTATAATGGGTGGCTCTTTAAAGAAAGTTTGTCGCGTGGATATATGATTTCAAAATTAAGAGAATATTGTCCTAAAAAACATGTATTACTATGAGCTCTTTAGTATGGAATTTCTAGCTTGATATCTTCAATCTCCTTTGTAGTTTTTATAATCTGTTTTTATGGCGAGTATTTTTGGTCACTCTAAAAGTATTTCTAACACTAATCAAGCCTCCATTTTATGTCTTAAAGACCTATTCATAATTCTTCAAGTCTAATAGGTATTTCATGTAGACTTGGGGGTTGTTTGGTTTGCTTAAAAAAAGAATGTAATGTAAAAGAAATCTAGTGTATTTGAAGTGTTTGAAGTTATTTTGTCGAGGGTAAAAGGAATGTTTTTTTTTATTGGCTTGAAGTAAAATGAATGTAACATAAAGTAAAATGATGGTGGTGGTAAGTAGAAGCGATTGAGGGTGGCTGGTATTCGTGGTGGGCAGCCAATCCTAGTGGCGGTGGTCGACGGTTGGCATCTGCTATCAATGGTAGCGATAGTTGGCGGTGAACAGCTGCAATGGTTGGTTGCGATAGCCGATGGTTAGTGGTAGTGAGCGGCAATGATGGTCGATGGTTGGCAATAGGCCGATAGTTGGAGGGTAGCGACGTGATGGACCAGCCAATTTGATTGGGAGGGAATTATGAAGTTTTATAATCAAGAGGGAGCTGTTTAAGAAGGTTCTTAATCAAAGGGGATTTATTATGAGATGTTTCCTAATTGAAGATAGCATATTTTGGGGCTGATTTGGGGATTGATTTAGAGGGGATTAATTAGGAAATATTTCCTAATTGAAGATGGAAGATTTGGGGGAGGGTTTTCCTAGGGTTAAGGGGATGTGTTGTTTGTTGAATTTAGATTGTTCTTATGGGTGTTTGGGCTCTAGCCGACGGCTAGAGATTCGGGCGAGCTGGATCTTCCTCTTCAATTGAAGATCCACTTGTATCTTGTCTTTTTTTTTTATAAAATTTTCAATAAAAAATATTTTTGTGTGTTCTATTCTTGATTTTCTTGTCATTGGTTTTCTGATATTGCTGAAATCAGATTTCAGCCAAGGCTTTTCCTAAATTTCTGCAAGCACTTCCTATCACGGCGATCTGAAGTTGGGTGGTGGCCGGCATTGGTCAGTGGCGTCAAGCAGCGATAACACAGTTGGCTTGCGGTGAAAATTTTTTTGGCAAAAACTGAATTCGTTTATAATACTTAAAAGATGAACTAGGGAGTGAAAAAGGAATATACTAAAATTTTACATTGCATTCTTTTTTCATCATATCAAACACTCAAATTTCATTTTGCACTGCATTCTTTTTATTCTACATTCCTTTTTCAACAAATCAATTAGCCCCTTAAAATGAAATATTCTGAATAAATTGATTCAAATAAGTAGATATTCTAGTGAAGTTTATATTACATTCTAATTTGATTTTACTATGCTTAAATCTATTATTCTAAGGATAAGCTTTCTTTGATAATGAATGTGAATTATTCTCTTCTCGTTTGTTCGTGTTAATATTAGCAGATATATTTAGTAATCATGGTAGAAAACTAAAAGAGTGATGAAAGGCCTCTATTAGTGTTTAAATGAGAATGTTACACACCACTCTTTCATTGTGTATGTTTGTGGGTGATGCTAAGCGTTATCGAGCTCAACAGTTGAATAGAAAGCAAGTTGAGCTCAATTCAATTATCCGCCAAAAGTAGGCTATTAGCAAATATAAAGGTAGATTTACAGCTCTAACGTTCATTACAAATTTAATTGAGCTCTTCCTCTTAACTAATTGCAGATTAACCAGCAATTTAATATATATTTTTTGTACTTTTATCAAAATTTAAACATAAGATGAAATCTTCACACTCTGTGATAACAGAATTGCACGTTAGTTGGCTTAATGACCATGCACTTTGTGTACTTGATCTACTCGTTACCTCATTTCTGATGCTCATTTTCTTTTCATCTATCTGTTCTCTTTGTTTTTTTTTTCTTTTAATCCTCTTTATGCACATATTCCATCAATCAGATGGAAAAGGATGTTGGATAACTTGTTGGAAGAAAATAACTCTATCAAGCAACCTGTAATCTGTATCTGCATTGTTCTCTCTTTGCTGTTATTAGGCTATGCTTTAATTCTAATTCAGGTCAAATGGCAGGTATTGAGTCAAACCAGATTGAATGGTGAAGCCTCGGCTCATTCTTTTGTTGATATTGAGGTGCTTTATGTCCCCATTCCCATTCTTAATTCTGTGTATTTCAAAAATCATCATCATATTGCAGACGTGGCGTCATTGAAGGATTACGCACATTACACTTGTAATTAATTGTAATTGTCTTAGATAATCTATTTTTTTGGTCAGTGTTACTCTGTGAGATCTATGCTGTTAACAGATAAATGATGGTTTTTATATCATTAAATTTAATATTTTCTACAGCTGTGAGAATTTTAAGAATGATGAAGCCTTTTTTTCTTTCTTTTGTAGGGTTTTGGTCACTACTTACTCCATCCTCAGGCATGCCTTCAACCTCTTGAGGAAATGGTTGGACATCTTCTGAAGTCAAACCCAGAGGTGGCCAATGAGCTGCTCGAACACAAGGGCTTCGCCATTGTGCCCATGGATTCTGCCTACGCTATTCTTCAGACTAGCCTGAACCCTTGCTCCAATTCCTGCCAGTGATGATCAAATTTTACGTACAATAAGATTTTTTAAGGCCATTTCATAGCCTTATACATCGTAGTTATGGACTTTTACTGGTTCACTTGAGCTGCATGCTTGATGTTAACGTAGCTATGATTTTCCTTCGCACTTGATGATATAAGGAACAGTATTGTTTTCGAGTAATTGTTTTTTTCCTTTGTGTGGCCCAACAGCATGCGTGCAACAATAGATATTGAGGCATTGTTTGGGACGGTTTTTATATTATTTTATTTTTAAAAATATAATTATAATTTTTATTTGGTCATTATTTTTTTTATATTTTTAAAAAAATTATACTAGAAAGTTAATTTCTACAATAATTTTTTAAAAAATTATTTTTCTAAATGACAATTTTATATCCATCTTAATAAAAAATTATATCTGGTGCATCAAGTCAAGGCACTTCTAAGTGGTTATAACCATTACGGAAATAACTATTCTTTGTAGGAATAATATCCCTTTGTAATGAGAGTTTCATGTGTATATCAGAGATCAAGATTTATTAATGTATCTATTTGAAGATTAATCATTCATATTTGTTATTTAAAGCTCATTGTTATTAAAATTTATTCTAAATGTTATTTAATAGTGTGAAAATTAATAGAGATAAAATTGTTTGTTTATATTTTATAAATATAATTATTTTATATTATTTATTAATTTTGAATTTTTATTATATTATGATGAAATCATAAAATTTTAAGGGTTTGCATTTAAGTATATGTGCATTATTATTATTATTATTAATTTTAAAAATTATAGTAACCTGCACTAAGTCACGTGCAATTAAACTAAATTTTAAAAAGTTTCCGTTATGGCCAATAAAAGCCGCTCACACCAGCAGAGCCGCAACGAACCTCAAGCGAACTTCTCCCAGCGGTCTGTTTCTATTTTCTTCTTGCTCTGCTCCGCCGCTGCGGTAAGGAAAAGGAAATCGCCATGGGACGTGCAAAGCTTGAGCTCATTTATCAAGAGAACTTTTGCACTCGGCTCAGAACTTACACGACGAGGATGAAAGGGTTAAAGAAGAAGGGTAACGAGCTCTCGGTCCTCTGCGGCGTCGATGTGCTTGTGGCTTCGTTTTCCCCGGAACTGAACACCTTGGAACTCTGGCCGGAGGACACAATGGAATTCAGCCGGATCAGGGAACGTTTCCTCAGCTTTAGGATGAAGAAGAGCTGCATTTGCGATCATGAACGAAAGGGCATCTCAGAACAACAAATCCCGACGCGTTCTTCGCTTTCTTTGCCATCGTTCCATGAAGAGAAGGCAGCCATGGAAATAAAATTACACGAGGTGCGCGAGAGGCTAGAGTTCCTCCGACGTCAACGTCAAGAGGAAGCAGAGAGGCTTCAGGCGCACTACATGGCTTCCAAGGCTTTGCAACAGCTTCAGAATCTTCACCGTCGTCAACACCCTTCTTCGTTTTCCGGATGTCTTCCTCTTCATATTACTGCTGATTACGAGATTCCATTGCAATCGGAACCTTACCCTGATCAAAAACTTTCTCCGTTTGCCCAATTTCTTCCTCTTCACGTACAGCCTTCTCCATTTGCCCGAGATCTTTTTCCTCAACATGATTTCAATATACCTTTGCAGCAGGATTTTCATCCACAAGAGCAAGCTTCCCCATTTTCACATTCTCTTCCTCCTCATGAGCAACCACTTCTAGTTCCTCCTCATGAACAACCCCTTTCAGTTTCCCTGTCACTTCCTCATCAGGAACAACTGTCTCCACTTTCCAAATCTACCCCCCCTCATCCTGATGCTGATTTCAATAGAGAGGATGCGCCAACTTCCCTGCTGTCTTTCGACTCCCCTTTGTGGAGCAACTATGAGTACTTGGGTTGGTGTGACAGCCTCCTTCTGGATTATCAGACCGAATTATGAATTCAGCTTCTACAGCTTTGCTGATGTCCTTATTTTTTCTTTTTTCTTCTTGTATGCAAATCTATTGAATAAACTGAATGCTTTAGGTTTTCTAAGACAATGAATAATAAATCTTTGATGAATTAGTGTAAATGCTGGTTCTATTAGAATGTTAACATACTGATTCAATGCAACTTTGTGATTTTTTCTCCTATAGTAAATCGAAGGATATAATTATGGCTTAGCATCCAATATGTTAGATAAAAGATGATCAACATTGACAACCACAATGCTTCATTTTTGCCAGCTTGGTGCAAAAATTAGGCTTGAGGTGTTAGACAACATGCTTGATTTCTTTCCTTACCTTTTGGGTTAGATTTAGAAAGGGATTAGAGATGAAGATTAGTCGCCAATGTCACCGAAAGTTTGCAATTACCAAGGACTTCATTAATTTTCCACTTGACAACCCAAGTAATCTTCATAGTTCATACTTTCATGATAAATGTGCCATACTACACAGACAATTTTACAAAGGAGACGTTTGATTTTGAAAATATGTGGTTGGATTATCTATAAAGGGGTATCAATATCCCGAAAGTTTGATAGTTGGATCAAAATGCATATTATTTTTAATGGAAAAAGCATGTCAAAAAATCTTGAAATCATTAATCAAAGCAGCTGTGGTGTGGCGAATATCACTGATTATATATCAAGGTTTAGCTTTAAGTTTATCGCTGCAAAGATTCTTAAATAAGATATTCAAAATGAATTAATTACTATGTTCTATGCCTTTTGAAGAAAACGTAGATCTTTTAGAAATAGTTATTCGGAAATATATTAAAAATCAGAGCAATGATGGAGTTTTCCAGAAGATATGTGTATTAGGATTAGCAGAATCAATTTTGAGTCCAAGAAACTCTTATTATTTTACTTGTGTATTAAAGGTAAAAAATCTTAAAAATCTATAAATTTTAATTTAAAACTAAAAAATTGAGTCAAGCTCGAGCTTTTTAAACGACCTCAAGCCTAAAATTTTTCTAACAATCTTAGTATGAGCTCAAGTTTAGCTCGATCTTAATAAGAATTAAATGAGCTCAGCTCAATTAGGCAAATGCTTGACTCGATTTGACTTATTGCAACCATATCCATAATAGTCAACACCGAAACGGGCAAATATATCGCCAAAGCTATGGTGAGGGTTCTCCTGTGAATTCCATAATGGGGAAGTAAAGCCATGCACAAAAAAAACAAGAAATAGAAAAAATGCACTGAAAAGAAAGAACACCAGGATTTAATGTGAAAAAATTCAAAATTGGGAAAAAATCCATGGAACCACACCACACCAATAACCCCATTATGAAAATGGGGAGAAAGTGTACAAATCTCTTCTCTCTCATTCTCTCCTAGTCTCTCCTCACTCCTTACACTGTTCTATATATAGAATGGACAAATAGATGCACTTCAATAACAACAAGGAATGAAACCTTCAAGTTAAACATGAAAAAAGAGAAAAAAAACTGCCCTACCCGACTCGCAAGGCTGCAACGCCAACTTTGGAGAGTTGTTGCGCTCCATTTTAAGTCTCTAGTCAGATTGATAATGCCACAGTGTTGAGGTCTAGAGCGACACATCACTCCATTTTTTATTTGTTTCTAACCAGAATTGATAGTGTTGTAGTGCTTAGTATATAGTTGTATGAAAAAACAAAATTTCATGTGCAGAGCACCCAAACCCAAGCAAAGGGAGGACCCTTGCAACCCCTTGGTGAGCTCTATTGATGGAATTGAGGTTTAAGTAAACAACGCAACCAAATTGATCAACACAATCATATTCCATACAAAACTAACATCCTAATAGCAAGAAGCTACTGTATGTTTAAAGTGGATGGGACATTTTCTCATTTATATTTTCATTGAATGTTTTTTACCAAAGTAAATAATCAATTAATTTAAGGTTTTGATTTTTCAATTATAAAATTAGGAAAAGTGGACAAAAAATTTCATTAATTTTCTTAGTCGGTATTTATTGATATTGTTATTTAAAATAAAAGTTCTAACATAAAATCTTTAAACATCATGTGTTTCACTTGACGATTGCTGAAGTGCTTGAAAATTTGTTATATATATATATATATATATATATATATATATATATATATATATATATATATATATATATATATAATTTATTAATATATATCTAAAACTACTTATAGCATACCAAGAGGGATGGTGAATTATTCTTTAAAAAATTTTTTTGATATTTTTGAATATCTTTTGATTTAAAAAATAAAACTTGATATGCAGAAGCTTTAAAAAAATTGAAATGATTCAAAACAAAAATCAAAAGCAACTAATCTTTTTGTTTTATTTTAATTTTGTAGAAAATAATGTTTCTTTTCTTTACTGATTTTCAAAATAATATTTAACCAACGATTATCCACCGAAGTGCCTTTTTCTCCAAGATAATCAAATCAACATTAGAGTGCAATGAAAGAATATTGCATGAAAGTAAATGTGTAAAGTAAATGTAAAAATAAAAAAATATAAACCAAATTTTATAGTAGTTCGATTAACTTAACCTACATCCACTCGCCAAATGTCCTCCTTTTTGGGTATTGCACTATTCGTGTCTCTCATTTAGCACTCAGCTAGGCGGAAAAGCCCTTCTCCCTTCACAGGTGGAGAATGACCTTACAGACTCTTCACACCCGAAATCTCCTCCTCTCGTCTCCTTAGCTCAACGGAGCTATCGTTCCTCCTTTCACTCGCAAGACCAGTGGAGATGCTGATCCCTCATTTCGTCTCCTTAGCCAGACAGAGTCGCTGCTTCCTCTCGCTCTCACAACCAAAAGGGTTGCGATACCACTAGCCTCCTCAGCTAGCTAGCCTTTGGCACAAAAGGCTTTCCTTCACAAAGCTTCACTTAAGGAAACCACCAACATAACCGTAGGGCCCAAGGTGCAGGCCAGCCGGAACAATCCTGTGAAACCCCCTCACACTCCCTTGAAACCGTCAAGGATCTTCTCCCTCTCTCAACCTCACCACCTCTCTCCCTTGTGTAATGACCTCGCTCTAAGCTCTCTAACAGAAGAAAAACATCCCTTGACTGCCCAAAGAAACTTGTTAAAGAAATAATAAGAGATTAAAAAGAGGGCTCTAAAATTCTAATTTTTAATTTAGCCACCTCTGATTTTACAGTATGATATACATATATAAAGTATGACTAGTTCAAGTTCTTCTGTACAATTCTAAATCAACTAGTACTTTTAGTTCAATTGAATCATTGTTTGTCCAGTATGAACCCTGTGATGAATAAATATCATCCAAAGTGTCGCCCTGTTGATTGTCAAGTACGATCAAAATCATATTATACGATCAAGATCATACTGTATGATCATCAATTATAATTAATCTTGATTTGATTGCTTAATTTTTGAATTAAATTAGGCAACATAATTAAACTTTGTACTATATGAACTTAATCCTAAAGTATGAATAGTTCAAATTTTAAATATTTAAATTTGTCTAATTTAAGTAACTAGACTTTAACAGTGGGGATTCTAAATATAGCAGATCATTCTGCACGATGTTGTGGTCGTACAATACGATTAGTTATAGCCCATGATAAAATTTTCTCATTTAATTAAATATTTTAATTAATTTTTATTGCATAAATCGTACACTAAGATCAAGATTGTATAGTACGAGTTTTGAAAAAAATTAATATATTTAATGCCACTCACCTTTATATGTGTATGCATGATACCTACTACAGAAATTGACTCAAAAAAAATAAAATTCAAACTCTTTTGAACAATGACTAACCCACACAACACTTTCTTGAGCTCTAATTTTTTTACTATATTTGTATATGCTAAACCTAAAATGTTAGTAATACACAGAAAAAAAATATATGCAATGTATAAAATAGGGAGAAGTAAATAAATGTCCAATAATCTTTGTAATCGTCAAAACATATGATCTGGCTCCCGAATTGTAACAATATCTATTTATATAAAGCTCATAAAATGTATGAGAAGTTAGCACCATAAAATGTATGGCAGAGTTAAAAAGTTTTATAATAATTCTAGAAATTAAATATAGTTTAACAATCTTAAAAAAATATTAGAAGTTTTAATAATAGTAGAAATTAGGTTAATTACATTACATGTTATTAAATTTAGGACGATAAAACTAATTAATGATCTTTCTTTATAATTTTTTTTAATATCATACTGTAAAGAAGTTAACATCTTTTTCGTTATCTATTAAATATTTAAATTTAGTTGATGTAATTTAATATTTTAAAAATCAAATTATTTTCAAATTGAGCCGTTGCATTACAAAGAAATCTATAAATTTAAAAAAATATATACGTGAACATAAAAAGTAGGTATAATTTGATATTATATAAATAAGATAAATCTAGCTTAAAATTTTTAATTTAAAAAATTACTTTAAGAAGAAAAAAATAACAAAAATAATAAAAATATTATATATATAAAGAGAGAACTTTCTTTTTCATTATAGCAACATTATGGCACAATATTATATATAAATATTGCCTAAAAATTGATGGAAAAATTCATAACAATTAGGATATCTGTTCAAGTAATGTTAATTCCTCCTGTTCATTGGAGGATGCTTTATACTGTGCAAAGTTGGATGAAGAGCCTTCAAAATTGCACTTCCAAATGGATCCTCAAATTGGGGATGATATTCATTGGAAGTTGGAGATCTCTCAGCAATTTAAAAGAATTCAAAATAGTTGTTCGAACGTTGCAGCAAATAGTGCATCAAATAATTCAAATTATCCAAGTGGTGTTAATCTACAGCAAGTATCAGGAGTTCTCAATTTTGATTCCTGTTTTATGGAATCTACGTCAGCATATTTTGGGATTTCAAAAAATTAGTTCGAACAGTCCACCTATTAATCCATCAAGCATTTCCAAATGTCCAGATGTCGTTGATCTACAGCAGGTCAACCAGGGGTTCTAAATGTTCAATGGCCAAGATTCTCAAGTCACAAACATGGAATTGATCCTTTCAAAGCAAAATACAAGCTACCAACACATACTACTTCCCCTTTTGACATCAAAAAAAGAGGAGAAAACAACATCAAACAAACTAGAAACAAAGAAACAAAAAAGGTACACAGATCACAAAATAGAAAGAAAACTAAAACAAAGATGGATCCTGATCAGATGGAGGTAGAGGACGTGGTGGCTGGAAGTACTGGTGGATTGAGGCAAATTGGTTTCCAAACCATGCCCTATCCTGATCATGCTGCTGCTGTTGTTGCTGGGCTACGTACTGATCGAAGCGAGCTAAGTCATTCTCATGTTGCTGCTGCTGCTCAGCTACGTAGGTATCAAAACGGAGCTCCTTGATCAAATTGAGATTGTTTTCGGATAGGAGCAAGTGCTGGAATAGGTCCTCCCTCTTCTACAATAGGCTCGTCGTCCACATAGTGAACATTGTGACGATGAGCACTGTGAAGAACGTGGAAGGAGCTATTTGTGTAGTAAACTTGGAGGCAATCAGGTGGTGTAGGATACTGGAAGTTGTATTTGATTTCTAGGACAAAGGCAATGATATGTCCTAAGACTATATTGGGCATTCTCTTATTGGCGAGGATCTCTAATGATGGTCAGATGTTCAAGATAGCGGATAATAAGGTCAGTTGCATTAAAGTCAATTTGAGCCATTATGAAATAGGTTGCAAGAGAAAGAACATGAGTAATGTTGATTTGATTACCAGCTTTAGGAATGATAGAGTTTCTAAGTATGTGCTGGATGATTCGAGCATCCTAAACTAAAGTGTTTACAAGGACTATGTGATATCTAAGATTGGATTCCCTAAGGGTGGTGTTGGCAGGGGTCCAATTAAAATCAGGATTTGTAGCAAGAACATGAATTTTTTCACCAGTAGTGAAAAGATGTAGAAAGTCATGAAATTCTTAGTAGGTAATCTCTACTAGTCTCCTATTAACATAAGATTGGAGGGCAGTACCCTCACTATTAATTCTAAGGCTTGCAAAAAATTTAAAAAGTAATTCAGAATTGAAAGGGTAAGCAAAAGTAAGAATAAAAGTGAGAGTGGTATGGGCGAACAGTGGTAGTACTTAAAAGTTTAGATCCTCCTATTTGATAACTTTGGAGGGAGTAATTCCAACATTCTTATATCTATTATAGGCCTCTTTATCAGTGACCTCAGCAAATCTAAGATCTACTTGACGTCGGGAGGAACTCCTGATGAGTGCTCGAGATCGTTGGCCTCTAGCCATTGCCAAGATTTAGAGCTCAAGTGAGAGGGGAGGAGAGTTGGAAGGATTAGAGTGAAGAACAAAGTATGAATTTGTTCTATTTAAATAGAATCAACCAAATCGTATAGTATAATTGTGAGATCGTACTATACGATCAATACAATCAGTTCATTAATTCCGATTCAGTCAAAAAGTCGGTCTCATCATACAATATGATTAGAATCGTACTGGATGATTAGAGATAAAACGTTTGTCCCAAGGAGTCAGTATGGAAGATTGTTGACTAATCGAATCGTACAGTATGAATAGGTGTTCGTATAGTATGATACATTATTTAATATCATGCCAACCAAATTTAATTTGTCTAATGTCTACTACCATGTAGATCGTACAATATGAAGAAGGTATTCATACAGTATGATCACTAATAATTGAGAAATATGAGCCGTTGGATGTACTGTGATCAGACACGAGATGCTAGTTATGAAGATTGTACAGTACGATGTAGATCGTATAGTATGATATTAGTAAAAATTAGATATGGGAATAGATGATCAGAAAAGCTACAAGAAGGAAAATACATTGAAATAATAATAAAATACAAATAAAACATAACAAATATCAGACAATCAAGCAAAAATACACATCAAAATATATTTTTTTCAAGAATATATCAATTGCATCAAATGATAATTTTACCTTATGATTAGAGAAAAAAACTCAATAAGAAATGCATTAATAACACTAAGATCCAAAAAAGTTAGAATTTTAAATTTTGTTAACCCTAGCTCAGGCTCCTTGTAAGTTAAAGTCCTTTTTAAACACAAATCTAATTCATAAAATAAATTAAAAAGGAAATGCAATCTTTCCAAACTTCTTTTTAAAAATGTATATAAGAGAATAGCATTGTAAACTGATGAACAAAAAATCATGATTTTTAAATTCAGGTGTAGATAATATCAATTGGCACATGGATTTTTATAAGATTTAAAGATTTGAAAGAAAGGGAATCTAACTCATTATGGGCTCATTTTATGCCTCTTTTATCAGTTTTTGCACACTTTACATATTTTTTTATTTTTGATACACTTTGTGCATATTTTAATTTTGGCATACATTACACATCTTTTTATCTTTGGGCTCATTTTGTGCCTCTTTTCTTTTCACAAACTTGCTTCCTTTCTATATCCTTAAAGACTCTCAGTTGTGAGATTATCTTCCAAATACGAGAGAAGAAAAACTCGCTCTCTTATATAAGGAAGAGTAAACCACAAGGCAAAATTCGATCTATATAATATAGACAAACAACTTGATTAAGACAATTTGAAATAGATTCATAGACTTGCAAAAATATTCATATGAGATAGAAGACTGTAGGAAGATGAAACAGATCTCTATTTCTTGGCCAATTTTTAATTTGAAATAAATTTTGATTCAAAAGAAAATTACACCACTAAAAGAGTTAGAGGAAGAGAGATAATTTTTAATTTTTCTTCCTTTAACTATTTTAGAGGAGTCAATCATTGCTTACAAAAATAGATAAGATTTTCATTTAAAGAAATATTCAACTACTAAAGTGAGTAGTGATTAGATTCTTAAGTTTTTTTAGAAAATAATCAAACACATGCATAAAAAAGAACAAAAAACACTGAAAAGATAAAAACATAAAATAAAAACAATAATTAGATTTCAGATTTTCAAAGCATCCAGTTTCAAGCATGAATATTTATGACACCTAATCTGATTCTTAAGGTGATGAAGGTTTCAAAAACCAATATTTTTGTAAAGATATCTGCAAGCTGATTTTCAGTGGCTACATAATGTAGCTCTATGTCTCTTTTAGTGACATGGTCCCTAATAAAATGGTGCCTTATGTCTATGTTTTTGGTCATGGAGTGTTGGATTGGATTCTTTGAAATATAAATAACACTAGTGTTATCACATAAGATTGGAATGGTGCCTACAGGTAGTCCTAAATCTAAAATTTGTTGCTTTAACCAAAGCACTTGTGCCACACAACTTCCTAAGGCTATGTATTCAGCTTCTATAGTGGACAACGCTATTGAGTTTTATTTTATACTGGACCAGAAGACAAAGGATTCTCCTATGAATTGACAGGTTTATAAAAGTGCTTTTCATATCAATCCTACATCCTGCAAAGTCTGAATTAGAATATTCTATGATTTCAAAGAAAGTGTTGTGCCTAGGATACTAGATTCCTAAGTTTTGGGTTCCTAAGAGATATCTAAGGATTCTCTTAACAACAGTAAAATGAGATTCTTTTGGATTAGTTTAAAATATAGCATAGAGATAAACACTAAATATAATATCAGGTCTGGTAGCAGTTAAGTAAAGAAGTGATCTAATTATTCCTCTATATTTCTTCTAATCAACTGACTTTCCACTTAAGTCCTTATCCAACTGAACTATGGAACTCATGGGAGTGTTAATTGCCTTGACTTTATTCTTTTCATATTTCTTAAGAATATCCTTAATGTATTTTGATTGACTAAGAAAAATTTTATCATCCTTCTGTCTTATACTAAATCCAAGAAAATAGTTCAGTTCTCTTATTATACTCATCTCAAACTTCTTACTCATTATCTTAGAAAATTTATCACATAGATTTTTATCAATAGATCCAAATAAAATATCATCAACATAGATTTAGACAATGAGTAGTTCTTCTCTTATCTCTTTAAGAAATAGGGTGGTGTCTACGCTCCCCTTAACAAAGATTCTATCCAGTAGGAATGTGCTTAGCCTTTCATACCATGCTCTAGGTGCTAGATTCAGTCCATATAATATATTTTTTAATTTAAACACATGATTGAGAAATTGTGAATTTTTAAGGCTTGGGGGTTATTTAATATACAAATCTTTATTACCCCATTAAGAAAGACACTCTTAATATCCATTTGGTACAATTTGAATCCCTTAAAATAGGCACAAGCTAATAGCACCCTTATTACTTTTAGTCTAGCTGCAGGGACAAAAGTCTATTCAAAGGTAATCCCTTCTATCTGGTTGTACCCTTAATCCACTAGTTTTGCTTTATTTCTAACCACTACACTAGAATCATTCATCTTATTTTTGAAAACTCATTTTATTTTAACAATACTCTAATCTATAAGTCTTTCAACTAGCTCCCAAACATCATTTCTAGTAAATTGATTTAGTTCTTCTTGTATGGCTAGGATCCAGAATTCATCAAATAGGGCATGATTTATATTTATGGGTTCAATCATTAAGATAAATATAGAGTGGTTAACTTCTTTCTTAAGATCATGCCTAGTTTTAACACCTTCAAATGGGTCTCCTAAGATCATTTCTTTAGGATGAATTGAAAAATATCTTCATTCTCTAGGCAATAAATTTTTAGGTTATACTATTTCTTCCAGATTTACATATTCTACTCCTTGGGTGACCTCAATCACTTCTTCTTCTTCTACCCTAGACCCTCCAGCATTATTAAATTCATCAAAAACTATATGAGTGGTCTCCTCTACCACCAGTATTTTTTTATTGAAAACTCTATAAGATTTTCTAACATTTGAGTATCCTAGGAACACTCCATCATCAGACTTGGGGTCAAACATTCTAGGTAGTGATTTCTCATTATTTAGAATGAATACAAACATCCAAAGACATGAAGGTGAGAGAGGTTGGGTGTCCTACCCTTAAGGATTTCATAGGGTGTCTTGTTTAGCTTGGATATAACATTAACCCTATTCAGAACATATAGGTTGTGTTTACCGCTTCTGCCCCAAACTATTTAAGAAGTGAGTATTCAACTAACATGGCTCTAGCGGTTTCTACCAAGGTCCTGTTCTTTCTTTCAGCTGTCTCATTCTGCTGAGGGGTTCTAGGAGCTAATAAGTTGTGATCTATCCCTTGCTCCTTATAGTAAGATTCAAATTTTTTATTTTTAAATTATCTACCATGGTCATTATGAATGGTTAGAATTTCATACCCTAGCTTCCTCTGAATCTAAGTTAAGAATGTCTTAAACTCCTCGAATGATTCACTTTTATGAGATAAGAATCTAACCCAAATAAACCTCGAGTAATTATCAACAATCACATACCCAAAAACTTTCTCTCTTAGGCTTGTAATGCTAATAGGTCCAAAAAGATCAGTGTGAAGGAATTTTAAAGGTTTGCTAACATTAATGCATCTTCGCCTCTGCCATCATCCTCCTCTGGCCTTCCAACCCTGAGCTCAAAATCATCTGCCTCCGCCTGAACCAATTTAGAGTAACACCTCTTCCCTCCGTCTTGATTCACATTGCAACGGGATTGGAAATCAAGATTTGCAATCCTGATTTTTTTTGCGATTGACTATAGCTTAATTGTCTCCTCCATCTTCTATTGCGGGGAGCTACTTGGATCTATAACCTCTGCTAATGGGAGCATCGAGGCTCGAAAGGTGTCTTATGTTGATGCAAATTTTCATCTTGATGGGGTTAGGGTTCTAGACAATGAGATTTATTTGATAGGTGATATAGCTAAGGGTCTGTCACAATTGATACAATCACCGAGGCCCAAGGATGGCTTCGACTCTTCTTCTTTGACCTTCCTATTAAGGGGAAAAATTCATGTATAACTCGTGTAAATCCAGATGATCAAACTATCAGTTATCAAGATTGTTATCCCGCATGATGCAATGATGATTAAGGTGGAGGTTCTCGGTTTATAATGGTAAATCAGATTTCACTTTGGTAAGCTTTAATTTTTCATGCTACTAGTCATATTGCCCTTTTGTAATATATGGCTGCTTTTTCACATTCACTGCAAATAAAGGTATAATAATCAATCTAATGTGGTGGTTTTTTCAGTTTATATTGTAGTCAAGTTTCTTATCCATTTTTTCTTGTAATACTATCAATATCATGCTTGTACGAATATATTGTTTATATTTATCTTCGGTGAGATCGATCACTGATTATATTTTTCTACTCTTTTAAGAACCTCTGCAACCATCTTTAAGATTGAAGCTATATCAAGCATCTTTAGATATAGTAATATAGATAGAAATGTGATTGAAATTCATAATGAACATTCTGATAAATTATTTAATTAATTTACTTTTATATTTTCATTAATATTTAAAATATATTTTACACAAAGTACATCAATATTTTTAATGAAATACAAATTGTTTTAAAGATTGTGGCTTTTCATAACCATTTTGGCTGTGATGTTAGGATGAAAGAAGTTGAAATCAATGAAGACTATCGCCAGAACTCCTGGCTGAAGTCAGAGAATTAATAAAAAAAGGTAATTTTTCTTCATCATGCAAGTTTTACACTTGATTAATATCTTTGATTATTAGCAAA
The DNA here is from genome assembly GCA_019925795.1 of Dendrobium chrysotoxum. NCBI lineage: Eukaryota > Viridiplantae > Streptophyta > Magnoliopsida > Asparagales > Orchidaceae > Dendrobium > Dendrobium chrysotoxum. The sequence goes on from CM034297.1 coordinate 14,862,748, forward strand.
TCCACAGCATTATGGGAGATGCAAAAGGGAAGAAACCAATACTTTGTTTAAGGCTAAGTTTTGATTTTTCTTCTTTTAAATTTATTTCCCTTCTATTTGATTAAAAAGTGTTGAGTTTTTGATAAGATTAATTATCTTTGGGCAATTTAATTTCTTGAATTTTAATAAAATTGAACGCATCATTATGAATGATATATCATCTCAAGAGATGAGCATATCATTCCCTAATGAGTTCAATTTATAAGATTAAAATTTTATAATGATTATCATAGTTAAATTCGAGTAAGAACTACATATGACCCTGAGGGGTCAAAATGATTGTTAAATCAGATATTTAACTATAATAATTTGGTTACATTATCATTAATTTTACAATCAAAGTTATGATAATAATTAATATATCTTTTTATGGAAAGAATATATCAATTACTATTGATCATTTAAAAATGATGATAATGATTGTTGATATTAATCTAAAATTTCCCAAAGATAATTAATTAAGGTTTTGAAAAATTAATTTTAAAAATTGATCTGGGTTTCTAAATGTCCTACGAGCACAAGCCCTCATAGTTAATTATATCATAGGAAATTAGAATTTTTTATGAATACTCTCGATTAAAATAGCGGTAGAAATTTTATTTTAAGATTTTAAGACTTGATGTCAAAGGAAGCGAGGTTAGAAATTCAATAAGGATTGGATCGAGGTTGAGCACTTATTTCTAAAATCAAAAGAGAAAAAGTAGGAGGTGTTTGGGATTCTGAAATAATTTAAAGGCACCTCAATCTATCTTAAGTGTTGGGCTTGAATTTGATTGAAAGAGACTTTAAGTTAAATTACAAATTTTATTAGAAGGTTGAGATTCAATTCCCGAAGGTTGAGGTCTTATATCATGAGCTTGCCTCAAAACCTAAGTCTAAATTGGGTACTAAAAATCAGTAACCCAATCCTAGCTAATGCAATGCAGGATCTGGACTTACCCTGGCCTGGATTGGGAAACCAGCTAAAATAGCTTAAAAATATTTTTTATCCGGAAATGCATAGATTCCCCTTAACAGATCTGCACCTTCATAGGCCAGGTGGTCTGCCAAAACCTGCAGGCAGGGAGGTGCCTAACAAAAGAAAAGAATAATGTAGCAAAATATGTTATGAGAACTCTCGGTGGACCCAGGCTTACTTCTTAAAATGTTAGCATTCTATGTGAGCTTAAAATTTTTAATTTTTGGTTAAGTAATAAAATTTTAACGTTCCCTCACAAGCCTCCGATCGGGTTCCAGGCTAAAACAAATATTGACATACAAGAGCTCCCAAAAAACTAATAAACATGCAATCCTACATCGCAATCAACATCAAATAATTAATTGAATAATTAAATCAATTAAATAAATAAAATATTCATAGGCAAGTGCCTTTTAATATTACAACCTAGGGTCTACAGAAAGTAAAATGGCTGGGTACCACTGACAATAACCCGGATTCTACTCCTAAGACCCATGTGAATTTGAGAATGGGATTCTTCTTGATCTCCACTTCTTCTTCCTTCTATGAACTTCTGGGATCCCTTTGATCCAGATATCCAAATGAAAAGAAACTTTCCCTCGAAAGGGGTATTTTTTTCCCTTTGGATATTAGAAATTATCCTAACTTAGTCTTCCAAATTGAGGAGAACTCTCCCCTGAGGGATGTTCTCTCCTCTTTGAAATCTAAGTTGGATACTTATATATCCCCTCTTAAATATCACTTTGATTTACAACTCAATAAATTTGAATTATATTTAATAAAAATTGAAAATCTAGACTAGAATAACATGCAGGGTTATCCTAAGCAATTATATTTAAATCATCCCAAGCACTTAATATAATAAAATTTAAAATACTCAAACCAGCCACACTTAGCTATGCTCTTTTAATTTATAAAGGAGGACTTAGCATTCTGGAGCAGCTGCAAAAATTTGATTAATTTAAATTTAACTTTGCCCCCTTTAATTTCAATGCCCTGCATGAGCATAGCCACCTGCATAAAATTGTATCAACATTTGAATCACCCCTATCCTAAGAGTAAATCTAACACCCATCAATCACAACATAAAGTGCAGACATTAAATAAATAATCAAAGTAATATTAATAACCAGTATGCAGTGAAAGCTCAAAAATCCTGGCACACAGCAAAAAGTAAACACTGGCCTAGCCTAGATCTAGAAGTGTTGCCCTAGCAAACTATCTTAGTGTGTGTAGCAGGTTGTGTGGTTTGAATATGTCCTACATCAAGTAATTGATTTAAGTTATCTAAGGTTTAGGTTTGTTGAAGTTTAAAGGGGAAATTTGGTTCTAGTTTAAATATTCATGTGTTAAGGTTTATTTAAAATATATTTTTATTATTGATTAATTAAATGAATTTAAGTAGTTAGAAATAAAAGAACTAACATATTTTAATAATTGGATTAGTTGCTGATTTTAAAATTTTAAATTAATTTAAGTTTGCTATCAACCAGTTTGTGGCGTTATGCCACCAGGCTCGAGGAACAAAACCTCCTTAGGACACGTAGTTTCGCAGCTCGGAGTAGACCATCCTAAAAAATTGATTGATATAATTAGATTAATAATTTTAAATTTGATTGGATAATTAATAATAAATTAATTTTAAGTTTTAACAATCCATTGAATCCATTTATGACGTTGTGCCACTAGGCTCGAGGAACAAAGCCTCCTTAGGATACGTAGCCCCGCAACCCGGAGTAGTCCATCCTAAAAACTTTATTTTTGGAATGGTTATTGTATATTAATGGGTTTATAGAGTGATTTTAACATTAACTTAACATTTTCTGAAACTTGAAATTCATTATCAAATTTTGAATTTTTTTGGATTATTTTAATATATTAATTAAGGGGTCAAAATTAAACTTTTGTATTCAAAGAGATTTCTAAAGTTTTGATATTTTTATTAAATATTAGACCTTTCAATGAGTAATTAGACTTTGAGTTTGCTGGATTTGGAGTCCTCTATGGAAAGTTATGATTTTTTGAAGTTTCAATTGAAATTTGAACTAAAGTTGACCAAAAAGTTGACTTTTTGATTTTAAGTAATTTTTATGATCTGATATTTTTAATAAATGTTAGACCTTACATGGGATACTATGCCTTTTAGTTTTCTATAATTAGTTGTGATTTTTTAAAGTTTGTGTATTTATTTGAATTATTTAATTTATTTAATTATGGGCATTTCAATAATTTTGCTCTAAATGAACTCCCAACTCCTGGAAATCAACACCAAAGGTTAGGAATGACCTAAGGAGAAATTTCCAAGTGTCTAGGAGCTTTATAAAATTTTTAATTATTTTTAATTTATTACATATTGATTTTTACTTAAAATTAAATTATTCTCAAAATTGTAGTCAAACTAAAGTTATTTTACTTTTCTTTGATTAAGGATTGAATTTTGGTTAATTTGATATATTATTTGTAACTTTGAATTTAATTTAAATTAATTAGGATTTGTCAAAGTTTGGTTAATTAATGGATTTTTTTTAAATTACTAAATTATGGAGGTTTTGATTATTTTCATCCAAACTTATTTTAAACTACATGGAATCACTTATAAAGGCTGGGGAAGACCCATGGGAGTGTTTTCAAGTGTTTAGAATTTATTTGGCATTTTTAATATTTTTTAATTATTTTATATAATTAATTATTAGTTTTCACTAAAATTTAAATTAAAGTTAGTTTACAAGTCCAGTGATGGGGCTTTTATTTTTTCTAAATAGAGCGTTAAGTCCTGATTAGTTTGATATATTATTTGTAATTGTTGGATTTAATTTTATTTTTTTGAAGTTTCTGGGCCCTAAAAGGGCTAAATTTTGATTAGTTTAATTTTCTGACCTAATGACCTCCAAATCCAGTGAAATTTGGACCTAAGGCATAAAACGTCACTAAGTTTACTTTTATGAAGTTTCACCCCTATTGGGTGTGTTTATAATTTCCTAGAATTTTTATAAGTTAATTAGATATTATCCTTAATTATTTTTCTTAGGTGTCACTAGTGTTTAATTGGGTTTAAAACTTTGCCAGCTAATCCTGATATTGATGCAAACATACAAAAAAATTTGATTTTGTCAAATATAGTCATGATTAAGGGATAAGAAAATTGAAGAATATTAAGAACATTCTCAAGTATGCCCTGACCAAATTTGAGTTCAATTGGATCACTCGATTATGAGTTATCAAGGAAATTTAATTTTTAATAAATAAATAATATCTTATAATCTAGTGGTCCAGATTTATTGAAATTTAACTTTAAAGAAAAGTTAGGCTTGAGATGGTTCCAATGAGCCCAAGAACATCAAATTTTGACAAGAAATGACTTTTTGGCGATTTTCCAAAGTTTTAACCATTTTTTTGAATTAAGGATCGTACTAAATAATAAAAAATTAAAAAAAAGGGTCCTGGATGAACCAATATCATATCATACGATCCAAAATCATACAGTATGATGTTTTACATGCATTCTGAGCTGGAATCATGCAAGTGATGGTACTGTATGATTTAGTAATCGTACAATAAGATTCTGCACGATCTAAAGCAAAATTATAGTCGTTTGATCAAAATAAAAGAAATAGATGGCTGTGATTTCATCTTCTACCCGTGAATGGCCGAAAACTTAAACTAAAGGGGCTTTCTAAGCATTACTTAAGGTAGATTAAATGGCATAAAACTTTAGAAAATATTAAAATATGATTAAAGAAGAGAAAGAGTATTCTTTTTTATGTTTAAAACTGCATCACACGTATAGCACATTAAATCCTAGATCTAGGAGCTAGGGTTTAGGATTTGCCATGATATGATGGATGGTTTTGATATTCAATGGCTTGTTGGAAAGGTAATTGAATCCGCTACAACTTTCTTTAAGGGTCCAAGAGCTTTTGACGATTGGATTAAATTCTGCTACATCACTTATCCTTTCTCTCTCTTTCTCTCCCTCTCTTCTCAAATATGGTTCTCAACTTTGTAACAACCTTTCTAATGGCTGGAGAAGGCTTACTTATATATGGAGAAGCTAAGTTATCTATGATATGAGCTAGAGGATGCTGGGATGGAAGGTTTTGGATGATAGAGAGTGGAGCCAAAGTTTTGAGTGAAGAGTGAGATTATTCCATTCCTCCTAATGATTACTTAGCTTGGATTGGAGAGAGAGACTTCATGCTGCTGCCAACTAACCCTCCCAGCCACCAAATGCATGTAAATATGTAATTATTAGGATACTTTGACTTTCCAAGGTGGCAAAGCTACCTAAGCATGGATTTTGACCTTTTTTAATACTTTGACTAGTGAAACTAGTCAAAAAGCTTATGTGGCATAGGCGAAAACTTGGTGAGTTGATTTGGAATGGTTATCAAGCTATGGAATTAGAGTTTGATTTTAAAATAATTTTAAGTGGGTTTTACATGGATTGGACCAAGTCAAAATGAATTGACTTCGTTAAATAAACCAAGGTTTGGTTTCAAATGGTTTTATATATGTTTAAACCATAGCTTGGAATGATATTGATTTGATTAAATGGGCTGGAGAGGTTGAATGGGTTGAAATGACCCATTTAAATCCTTAATGTACTTTTTGGTCAACCTAGGTTGACTTGGTCAACTAAGTTGACCCAAGGTCTAGATTCTGGCTCAATAGGTTTAAAATAATATTCTGAGTCTGTTAGAGGAGGTCCCAAGGTCTAAGAAGGTTATTTGGGTCAAAATAACTTATTTGACCCTTAAAGGGCATTTGAGTCAACTCTGGTTGACTTGGTCAACCAAGTTGACCTAGGGACTGGGATTGATTCCAACAAGTTTATTTTGACATTTGGAGTTAAATGGAAGTGGTTCCATCCAAAACTAATGTTATTTGATTTAAATGACTGTTCATATCCTAAAGGTGTATTTTGATCATTTTGACCCCTAGTTAATTAGGGGTTAAAAATGGATCCACCAAAATATAATTTAATGTTTAATAAGTCATAATCAAGGTTTTAGATGTGATTAAAGGGTTTGGAGAGGGCTCCAAGGTCAAAATCCACTGGGTAGTAGGTCCAGTGGCATAAGCCATAAATATTTAAAAGTTTTATAGCCTTTGGATTTCAATCCAGTTTCTAAGATTAAAACCCTCAGATTGAGCTTAAATTGGGAGGGTAGACTCTAGGGACATGCCTAATCAATATATAATTGATAGATAATGAGTCAGGGGTCATTTAAATAGGGTTTGAAATGTTTGAAAATTCATTGGAAATGGCTTTCAGGATAGAACCTTTAAACCTTGAATTTTAATTTAAAATATGGATTTGATTTGAATTGATCTAAGATCTGGGTAAATCCTAGAGTTTGAATTGGTCATAGTGACCTCATAAAAAATTGAGGTCAACACCTTCTTAAGAATTTCCCATCTTATATATTGCGGCTATCGTGGATTGTAAATGCACCTCGTTGGTTATGATTTTCTTTCCTGGGATAATATTTGATTTAGTAAGGAAAAGCTAGGTAGTTACAATAAATTTTCTATTTCAAGATTTTTTCTTTTTGATTTTTAATAAAGCTTGTGCTAGATTTTCACCTTCCTCACAAGAACCACTATATATTGGGAGCAACTAATTATGTTATGGTTTAAAGCTTAACTCCACTTGTTAAGAGCCTTTTCTTATTTTTTACTTCATAATCTTGCTTCGTTGTTACTTTATAAATTAGGAAGAATTGACCTTGTCGTTAATTACTACAACTTATTGTAGTTTCATGCTTTTCATTCAAAAAAGTCTCACGTCATTGTCTGTTTGTTCAATCAATGCTTGACATTACTATCTTAATTATTATATATTATCCAGTTACTCTTAGTTTTTTTAATTTTAACATCTCTGTGTAAGTAACGATGTCACTCTTATTTATTATTGATTTTTCTCAAACTTTGTAATTCATGTTTAAATTTATCCTATTTAATTGGTTAAGGCATTGTTGGGGTTGAAAGTGGGTTTTGAAAAATTTTACCTTCTTTGGGGAATTTTAAAATTGATGTTGAATTTTAATTCTAAGATCGAACATCCCATCAAAAAAAGTATACTGCCTCAGGAGGTGGGAATAAAATTTTAGGATGGGGTTCAAATTTAGAATTTCAAATCCCATCTTAAATATCGTAATTGGATTTAAGAGAGAACTTTGTATGGCCCTGAAGGGTCAGAATAAAATTCAATCAAATATATAGCTATCATTAAGTTCATATCCAAAGTTTTATCAACAAAGGATATATCTCTCCAAAGGGAGAAAATATCATTAGCTGTTAATTCTTTGAATATGACAATAATGATCGTCAATGATTTAATTTTCTCAAAGAAGATTAATTGAGTTTGGAAAATAGGTTTTGAAAGATGATATGGGATCTAAATCTCCTACAAGCGCAAGCCCTCGTAGTTAATTATACTATAGGAGACCGGAGTGTCCTACAAAAACTCTCGATTAAAATAACAACAGAAATTTTGTTTAAAGATTTCAAAGAGTGGATATTAAAGGAATTGAAATTGGAATTTCAAATGGGATTTGATCAAATTTTAAAAACTTATTTTAGAGTTAAAGAGAGAGGGGTAGGAGGTACTTTAGGATTCTGAAGCAATTCAGAAGTGCCCCAACCTAAGCTAAGTTTTAGGCTTTAAATTTTAGTTTAAGAGATGCTTTAATTTGAGTTGAATAATTTATTAGAAATTTGAGATTATATTCCTGAAGGTTGGGGTCTTATGATTCAAAATTTGCCCCAAATTCTGAATCTAAATTTGGACACTAGAACACAGTAGTCCGAACCTAACTAATACAGTGCAAAATCTGGACTTAACTCAGCCTAGATTGGGAAGCCAACTAACCACCTAGGCGATTAAAATCCATGAGTCCATTCATTGCATGTACGAGTGGTAGGACATTTTTATTAAAGTTTTTTAGAATTGGGGCTAACATCTAGAGATTGTCCTAAGTGGCCCTTTGACTTATGTTGGGTGAAAATGCTAAAGCAAATGCAATTAAACTTTTAGACACACTTTTTAATTAATTTCTAATGCAATGCATGTTGACCGACTCGAGTAAAATGCATAAAATATATGAAACAGTTTTAAAAAGGCTTAGAAAATAGATTTTTTCTTAGAGTGCACAGACTTCCCTTGACAGATCTGCACCCTCATAGGCCAGATGGTATGCCAGAACTCACATGTGGGGAGGTGCCTAAGATATGGAAAGAAAATACAGCAACATTCTATGAGAACTCCCGGCGGCCCCGGGCTTACTTTTTAAAAGCGTTAGAGTTTCTATGGTATCTTAAAAAATTAATTATTAATATTTAAATAAAAGAATTTTTTTTGTACCCTCACGAGCCTCTACATATCTAGGCTAAAATAAAAGCGATATGCAAACACCAAAAAACTAGAAAAGTAGGCAATCTTATATGCAATCAAATTAAATCAAACACATTAAATAATAAAATTAATTAAGTAAATATCCGTAGGAAAATTACCTTACTTATTACAACTCAGATTTATAGAAATTAAAACTGGCCATTGATAACAACCTGGATTCTAATCCTAACACAGACGCAAGTGACTTTGAGTGGGCTTCTCTCTTTCTTTAACTCCTTAGTCTTCTCCTCTTCGAACTCCTTGGATTTTTCATGGCTGGATACCCAAATATAAAAGAGAACTCTTCCTTCGAGGGGAAGGTTACTCTTTTCACTTTGGATAGTAAAGTGATCCGACTTCCAAATGGAAAAGGATTATCCCCCTAAGGGGTATCCTTTCCTCTTTGGAATCCAACCTTTGGATCTATGCATCCCAAACTCAAAGTGCAACATTCATAACTCAATACTCAAATAAATTACATAAATATAAAGATGAAAACTCTAGAATCTCTTGTAGGGTTATCCTAAGCATTTAAATATTAAAACACATCCCAAGTAGTTATATGTATAAGTGCAAAAAAGTAAACATACTTGGCCACACTCTTCTTATTTGGGGGCTAAGCAGCTAAAGCACATGTAACAATTATATTTATTTTTTATTTAGCCCCCATTATTACCCTGTATGAGCGTGGCCACCTACAAAAAACCCAGTGAACATCCAGATCATTCCTAACCTAAGAGTAAACTATCACCCATCACATCAATTCATAGAGTCAGTAAAGAATGTAAGCAAACACATCAATCAATTTCAATCATAACATGCAATGAAAACTCAAAAAAATCAGAACACAGCAGAAAAATAAACACTGGCCTAGCCTAGATCTAGAGTCGGTTATCCTAGCAAACCATCTAAAGTGTGTGTAGAAGGTCGTGTGGCTGGGGTAGATCCTAGAATGGGTAATTTATTGGAATTATCTAGAATTTGAGTTTGTTAAATGTTGAAGGGAAATTTATGTTTGAATTTATGTATTAATGTGTTAAAGCTTGATTTAGATACATTTTAATTGTTAAGTGATTGCTACCTTTGCTGCTCACTGAGAACGTGAAGTTTATTTCACCTTCCTTGGGGCTAAGTTAATAGCCTTGTAGGCCTGGGTTACCTAGTAGCAATCAGGATTGATTAAGTTGATTTAATTAGTTAGGAATTAAGGGTTAATTATAATTAATTAATTCAATTAATTACTAATTTAAATAGTCAAATTAGTTTATATTTTCCATCAACTAGTTCATGGCATTGTGCCACTAGGCTAGAGGAACCAGGCCTCCTTAGGACACATAGCCCCGCAGCCCGAAGTAGTCCATCCTAAAAATCTTACTAATGTAATTGAATTAAGAATTTTAATTTGGTTCAATAATTAAAAGTAACTTAATTTTGATGTTTAACACTCTATTGAATCCATTTGTGGCATTGTGCCACCAAGCTCGAGGAACTAGGCCTCCTTAGGACACGTAACACTGCAGCCAGAAGTAGTCCATCTAATAAACTTCATATTTGGAGTGGTTATTAAGTATTTGAGTGTTGGTTTAGTATTTTATCAATCAACTTAAGATTTTTTGGAACTTTAATTAATTACTAGATTTTTTGGATTTATTGAAATCATTTAATTATGTTACTTAAGGGGGCCAAAAATTAACTTTTTAATTTAAAGTTAGTTTTACAAGTTTCATATTTTTGATAAATATTAGATCTTATGATGAGTAGTTAGATTATTAGCACACTCAATTTAGATTTTTTACAAGAAGTTATGATTTTTTGAAGTTTGAGCCTAGATTTTAACTAAGGTTGACCAAAAAGTTGACTTTTAGACATTGACTTAATTTTGGAAGTTTGACATTTTTAGAAAAAACTAGACCTTAATTGGAGCTGAACGACACTAAATTTGTTCAATTTGGATTTTTCTGTAATTAGTTATGAATTTTCAAAGTTTCTCTAACTATTTGAATTTTAAAATTACTTAATTAGGAAGGTTTTGATCATATTGAAAAACGCATCCCAAATTGTATGGAATCACTCCCAAAGGTTAGGGATGACCCATGAGAGTGTTTCCAAGTGTTTGAAAATTATTTGAAATTTTTTTATAATTTTTAATTAATTAAATTAATTAATTAATAATTTTTATTAAAAATAAAATTAAAGTTAAATTAGGAATCTTGTCAAGGAGCTTTTATTTTTCCTAGGTAGAGGACTAAGTTTTGGTTAGTTTGAAGTATTATTTGTATTTTTTAAAGTTAATTTGGATTTATTATATTTTTTTGAATTTTTGGGACCATAAATGGGATGAAACTTTAGATAATTGATTTTCTAACCTAAAGACCTCCAAATTTAATGAAATTTGAACCTAAGGTACATGATGTCACTAAGTTAGCTATATTCAAGTTTCACCCCTATTGGGTGTGTGTATAATCCCGTAGGAATTTTTAAAGTTTTTTAGACTTTTTCTTAATTATTTTCCCTAGGTAACTCTACTATTCAAATAGGCTCTGATTTGACTAACCCTGGTACATATGCAATCACACCAAAAAAATTATGCAGCCTATATCTACAGAAAAAAGGAGTTATAAATTTTCAAAGTTTTGGGTCCAAAATGGACCCATTACCTTAAAATTTCACATCACAAAAAATTACAAAGCATCTGACCCTAGAAAAATCACAGTATATGCCTAAGATGCTCAAGAATACTCCACCAAAATTTGGGATCCATTTGATTTCTGGATTGCAAGAAAATTAAAAAAAACTGAATTCAAACAAACATAATTTTCTCATAATCCAGGGCTCAAAATAAGTTAAAATTAATTTTAACAATTACTCCATTGAATTAAGTTTCCAATGATACCAAAAACATCAATTTTGGTGAAGATTTGAATTTTCTATAAATTTTGGAAGTTTCTGGGCATCAAATGAATTATTTTTACTCAAATCCAATCATTGGATCAGCGGCGAGAATTATTGCACCGCCGCTGCGTCGTTTTGACACGTGTTCAACATGTGGCACGCAATACCGCCCCACTTAAACTCGTCAGAAGGCCAGATTGGCCATCCGTTTATCCGCGATCTGATTAGACAGTTGCGAGAGTGCCACGTCGCCTGCCATAACCGTGGAAGAACTCGCATTCAAAACCTAGGGATGTCGCGCGGTCAGGGTAGCGGTTACGCGGTAGTTTTTGGGCCGTCCGATCGTACTAGAGTCAAAATGATTCAAAATTTTTAAATGCCATATCTTCTAAAATACTCAACCAAATCTGACAAAATTTGAAACGTATTAAGGTGGTATCATAAACATGCAATGCCTGGAGTTTGGAGGCTCCATGTATTGCAGGTTTCCTACAGATTCAAAATAATAATCTACCTAAAAGTGAGGATATCTTACAATCTACCTGGTGGATTTTTGTGATCTTAGGCTCCTTTTGCTCCTGCTAATGTCCTCTACAAGTTCCTTGAAGACTCCAGATGATTTTGACTGCTGGATTTGAAGATATCGAAGAGAGATGGTGTTTCTCTCTTTTCTCTCTCTTTCTCCACTAAAATGATGAATTTAATGGTGGAAATGATGAAGGAGGGCTTGGAATGGCCTTGGGGAGTGCTGGAGAGTATGGGAGGAGCTCTTGGAAGGTTGAGGGTTGATGGAGTTTAGGACTTAGGTGGAAAATGAGCAAGAAAGGGGATTAGGGCAAGTTCTCCACACTTAACCCTCATGATTTGAAATAGATGGATTGGATCTCATCAAGGGTGCTTTGGATGCTTGCCATGTGTCCCATGAGTAGCCCAAAACCAGGAGAAGGCTGGTGGGTTGAGGGAGACTTGCTTTGAGTCAAGAGGGGAGGCAACACCCCTTTTTCTTCATTTGGCTAAACCAAGCCTAAGCATGGTTTAGGGGGCTGGTTTGTGGCCTCTTAGGAAAGGAAATTAGTCCCTTTTGAGCAGGTTGGGGCAGGTTTTGGGAGAGGGAAAAGCTTGCTCATGTGGCATGGTGAGGTGGTCATGACTTGGCCTCAATTCAAGGGTTTGTTAACCCATTGACTTATTGACCAGTCAATGGTGACTCATGAGGCATTCAATAGGATGCATTTAGCTAGTTGAGTGGTTGGTTAAGTGCTTGGAGCAATGGGTTTAGGATTTTGGCCAAATGAGTGAGATTGGAGAGGATTTTGGCCCTTCCAATTGGGTTGACCAAGTCAAACCAAGAAAATTTTTACTTGGGAAGTTTTGGACTTGGTGGGAGTGTCCAAATAAATGATTTTGAAGTGTTAGATTAGTTTGAAATGGATTCAAATATTGAAAATAATCGTGGTTGGGTTAAGGGTGAATTTGGTCAACCATAGTTGACTTGGTCAACCATAGTTGACTTGGTCAACCAGGTCAAACCAAAGAGTGGGTTTGGTTTCAATGGGTCTCAAATATCATATGAGATTCATTGAAAGATGTTTCAAAGGTTAAAAATATTGAACCATATTGAGTTTTGGTCAAAAGTCTAAAAGTCCCCCTTAAAGGGCATTTTGGTCATTTTGACCTCCAGTCAATTTGGGTCAAACTAGGTCCAGCAAAATACAGGTTAATGTTTAATATATAAATATCAAAAGTCTAGAAGCAATTAAAGGGTTTGGAGGAGACGCCATGGTCAAATTTCACTAGGCGACATGCCCAATGGCACGGGCCGTAAATATTAGAAAATTTTGAAGCCTTTGGAAAAGATTCAGTTTCTAGGGTTAAAAGTGTTGGATCGAGTTCAAATTTAGAGGGTTGGCCCTAGAGACATGCCTAATCAACATGAAATTGATAGATCATGAATCAGAGGTCATTTGATCGGGTTTCTAAGTGACAGAAAGTTCACCCAAAAAAAGGGTTTCAAGACCTAGACCTTTAGTCTTAGATTTGAGTCTGGATTTTTGGATTGGAATTGCTTGATTTTAGATTATCTAAGTCATTTATAATTATTGATATGATTGTAGATGATTAGATAAGGTTGGAGTTTGATAGGGGGTTGGACAGCTCCTAAGGTCTAGAGTCTAAGAGGACCCTAAAGCCCAAGGAGTTCTAAGGTCTAGAAGTTGAAGAAGCTTAGTATATAGATATATACTAAGTCTTGGATGGGCCTGGAGACTGGAGTGATCTAAGATCTGAACTGATCCTAAGGTCTAGATTAATCTAGATCCTGGGTAGGTCCTAGGGTTTAAAATCTAGGAGAATCCTAGAATCTAGAAATCCTAGGGCCTAGATTAACTTGGAGTTCTGGATTGGGTCCTAATGACCTCATACAAAAATGAGGTCAACAGGCATATGTAAATAAGTTTAACTGGAGAATTTTGGATGGAAGCTGTTGCAACTTAGTTTTTAAACTATGTTTTTATAGGAGATTGTTGCAACTTAGTTTTCAAAACTATGTTTTTATATCATGTTAATTTTTCATGATACCAAAATATTATTGTGTTGATTACTGTTTCTCCTAACTTATATTGGATATATTTTATTTGTGTTGTTTGTGTGTACTAACATTTCAGGAAAATCATACTTCAGAGTGTCGAAAACTTCAAGATAGATTAGATTAGGGCTTCTTGTAATTAAAGTCTATAGTTTTTTTATTTTTCTTAAGTCTAAGAGAGTGTGATTGTAATTGGGTAACTATGCACACACACTAGAGGAGTAAGTCAGTTTTTTTAAAACTAATCATACTGTACGATTCTTGAATCATACTGGATAACTTGACATGAAAGTTCCTCCATAACAAAGTTAATCAAATCATGCCTTGGAAATTTTCTTTTGAACTATTCATACTGTATGAAGTTGGATTCGTACATATGACATCTAGAGTACGAAATGGATACATACTAATTCATCTCAAATAAACTCACTATTTTTTGAACTGATCGTACTGTGTGACGTGGAGTTTGTACAAACAATGTCCAAAGTATGAAATCGGATCATCTATGTTCATACAGATGAAGTATTATTTGATTTAACAGTTCATACTGTATGATGTAGGATTCAAACAAATGATGACCAGAGTACGAAATGAGTTTGTATGAAACCCTATAGGACGAACTTGTTCATTTTTGAATTGTTCATACTGTACGATGTTAGTCATACATACGACTGACAAAGTACAAAATCATGTTCGTACAGGATCGTATATCAATTTTTGAACTATTCATACATACGAAGTGTGATTGTACTATATGATTCAAGTAAGTTCAACTTGAAATTTTCAGTTTTCTGGATGATTTTTCTTGTCTTTTGTATAATTGTCTTAAAAACTAACACTCAGTAATCTGAGTGTGAATTTCTTTTGAGAGTGGACTTAAAGAGTGTTAGAGAGAGCATTTTGGAATTAGAGAGTGAGAGATCTTATGAGAGGAATTTGTGAGGGGATTCACAAGGTTACCCAAAGGTGAGGATCTCTTGCTTATTCTTCAAAGTTCATCCATACTTTCTTGAAGCCACTTGAAAGGAGATTTTCAAAGGAGATTGGGTTCTCTGCCTTCACCAGGAGTCTGAAAAAGGACGTCAGGTTCTCTGCCTTCACCATAAGAGTGAAAAAGGACGTCAGGTTCTCTACCTTCACCAGGAAGGTGAAAAAGGATAAAGGTTCTTTGCCTTCACCAAGAGGGTGAAAAAAGATAATGATTCTATGCCGCATTGGGTTGGTGGAAGAGAGGTTTTTGTAAGGGCTTCTCTGCCTTATTATGGAGGCAAAAGGAGAGTCACTAGTGTTTAGTGCAATACCTGGAGAAGGAGTCTCCAAGGAGTGGACATAGGTCTTGTTGGATCGAGCCACTATAAAATTTGGTGTCTTCTATTCTTTACTTTCTTTTATTGCACTTTTATTTTTTGCACTTTTTATTTTCTATGGTTGAAAAAATATTTTGTTAAAATCATATCTAGTCAACTGCTAGCTTCAGGATCATTATATATTTTAGAAACTGGTTTCGTAAAAATCTAACAAATTTTTAAAACTACTAATTGACCCCCCTCTTGGTTAGCTTTGGGACTGTTCTACTAGGTCTACCAACCTGCATGAACTTTGAAGTGGTATCAGAGACTATTTTAAAAATTAAGGATTAGATAACTTTTTGAAAATTGATCATGGCTACTTTTGGAAATTGTAATACTCCTGAAGGAAATTCAATCACTAGACCACCTTTATTTGATAACATTTCGTTTAACTTTTGGAAAACTCGCATGTATACTTTTCTACAATCAGTTAACTATTATATGTAGATGTTAGTACATGATGGCTATACTGCTCCTACTAGACTTATTGATGGCATTGGGATTGAAACACCATTTGTTGATTAGACATTCGAGGAAAAAGACTTAGCTCAGTTAAACATAAAATGTTTAAATAGCTTTTTCTGTGCTCTTAAATCTGAAGACTACATCATGTTTCAACTTGTAAAATTAGAAAAGAAATTTAGGATAGACTTTGCATTACGTATGAATGAACTAATGAAGTGAAATAATCTAGATTGATTATTCTATTACACGATTATGAACTATTTCACATGAAACCAAATGAGTCAATCTCTGATATGTACACATATTTTACACAGATAGTTACCTCAATGCATGCTTTAGGTAGGGAACTAACAAATTTAAAAAAATTAATAAAATCCTATATTATTTATATACTGCTTACGATGCAAAGACAACTGCCATAACTGAGTCAAAAGACTTAGATGTATATTCTATTGACAATCTGCTTGGATCACTGATTGCTTACAAGAAAAGCATGGCTCAAAGATAGATTGATGCAGGTGACAAGTGAAAAGAAAAGAACATTGCATTGAAAGCGGATGATTCAGAAAGTGATTAATTACAGCTTGAGGATGAAGAAGATATTGCACTCATGATGAGACAATTTAAAAGTTTCCTAAAAAGAAAGCAACGGAGATGTCAGTAATGGAAGAAGGGTAAGTTCCACAAGAATACTAAAATTTCAAATAATGTTATTTGCTATAAATGCAGAAAGCCTTGACATATTAAGACTGATTGCCCAAATCTTAAAGCTAATCCTAGCAAGGAGAAAGTAGAGAAGAAAACCAATGTTAGGAAGGGCAAGAAAAGACTACAAAGAGCTTTTTGGGCTGACTCAGCTTCAAACACCTCAGAAACAGAAGCAGAAGTGGAAGTCACAAACTTGTGTTCAATGGCAAACAAATTTGATCATTCGGATCAAGAAGAGGTATGTGATTTAACCTATGATGAATTGTTTGAAGTTTCTAAGAAGATATATTCTACATATAGGAAACTTAAAAACTATATGCTAAATTAAACTTAGAATATTTAAATTTGTAAAAAGAGCCTGAAATCCTTAGGAATGATCACACAAATATAGATAGAAACCACATGAGCTTATTGGATGAATTCGATGATTTGAACAAAAAGCATGAACTATTGAAATCATCATATACAGAACTTGAAAATGGTTGGAAAGTTTTTATGGAAGAAGTTGAACATAGGGAAATTGATTTGAAAATGGAAATTTCAATGTTAGAAAATGCAAACTCATATCTCAAAATAGAATTGAAAGCTATTATGGAAAATAAATCAATTCCCACACTTAAACAATTTTACAAATCTAAGCAAAGGCATATAAGTTCAAAATCTAGGAAAAGATATTACAACTCACATAGATTGGTAAATCCTTTTTCTAGTGTTAAATATTTTTTATGTGGAATGATAGGACATATCTCCCATATATGCACTATTTATCATAGAACACATATAGTGTGGAGAGCTAAGGTGCATAAATAATAGCATATCACACATGCATCTGGTTTATCATTACCAAGAGATGAACCCAAATTTGTTTGGGTTCCCAAGTCTAACATTTGATATTTTTGTAGAAGCGCTCTCATATAAGACCTCATGAGAGTATTTGGTATCTGGACAGTAGATGTTCAAAGCATATGACTGGAGATGCAAATCAATTTATGATGCTGGAAGCCATGAATGAAGGCAAGGTAACACTTGGAGATAATACCACTAGGAGAGTGGTAGGTACAGGTATGATTGGCAATAAGAATAATTTTTTCATAGAGATTGTTTTATTGGTTGAAGGCTTGAAACATAACTAATTGAGTATTAGTCAGCTTTGTGATAGAGGTTTCAATATTAAAATTTTTCCTACAAGTTGCATAATAAGCCAATATGAAATTGATGTGTTATATAAAAATATGATAAATAATGTGTACATGCTTGATTTAAATTTTGTAAAATCTTCTAATGCTTTTTGTCTCAAAATAATCACTAATGAATCATGGTTATGACATAGAAGACTTTGTCATGCAAGCATGAAAACTTTTAAGAAGATTACCCAAAAAGAGTTGGTTAGAGGAATACCCAAACTAGACATTACTAAGGATCACCTGTGTGATGCATATCAATTAGGAAAATAGGTGAAATCCTTCTTTCATTTAATTAAAGATCTTAGAACTAGCAAATCTCTTGAAATCATTCATATAGATCTTTCTAGACCAGTTAGCACTGTAAGTCTAGGAGGTAAAGTTTTTGGATTTGTAATCGTTGATGATTTTTCAAGATTTACTAGGGTCAAATTCTTATTACATAAGAGTGAATCATTTGATGAGTTTAAAAGTTTTTCTACTTAGATTTAAAGGAAACTAGGGTGTAAAATTTTGTCAATTCAAAGTGATTATAGAGGAGAGTTTGAAAATAAAAAATTTGAAGATTTTTATAGAGAGCAAGGAATTGATCATAATTTTTCAGCACCTAGGACCCCTCAACATAATGGGGTTTTTGAAAGAATGAGTAGATCTTTGATAGAAGCCACTAGAGCCATGTTCGTTGAATATTAACTTCCAAAATATTTTAGGTTGAAGCAGTTAATATGGCTTATTATGTTCTAAATAGGGTAAACATTAGATCCAAATTGATTAAGACACCCTATGAACTTATTAAGGAAAGAACACCTAATCTTTCATATTTACTTGTTTTTGGATGTAAAGTGTTCATTCATAATAATGGTAAAACTCCTTTAGAAAAATTTGATCCTAAATTTGATGAAGGAATTTTTCTGGGATATTCTAGTGTTGGCAAATCTTATAGGGTTTTTAATAAGAGAGCTTTAGTAGTTGAGGAGACCACGCATGTAGTTTTTGATGAATCTAACATTTCGGAAGAGCCAAGGTTGGAAGAAGATCATATTGAAGATATCTCCCAAGGAATTGAAAAGACAAATTTGAAAGAAAGTGTTGGAATGGAAAACGCTTTGCCTAGAGAATGGAAATTTTCTAAGAGTCATCCTAAAGAATTGATTTTAGGTGAACCAAGTGAGGGAGTTAGAACTAGGATTGGACTTAGCAAAGAAGTGAACCATTCTACCTTTATGTCAATGATTGAACCCTCTAATATAAATCAAGCACTTGTGGATGAATTTTGGATTTTGGCCATGCAAGAAGAATTGAATCAATTTGTTAGAAATGATCTTTGGGAATTGATTGAAAGGCCTAAGGATCAAAGACTTGTTTAAACTAAGTGGGTGTTCAAAAATAAAATGAATGATTCAGGTGTTGTGATTAGAAATAAGGCAAGATTGATGGCCAAGGGGTATAATCAAATAGAAGGAATTGATTTTGAAGAAACTTTTACCACTACAACCAGACTTGAAGTGATAAGGGTATTACTAGCCTTTGCCTGTTTTAAAAGTTTTAAATTATTTCAAATGGATGCTAAGAGTGCCTTTCTTAATAGGATGATACAAGAGAATGTTTATGTTGAGCAACCTCCAGATTTTGAGAATTCAAAATTTCCTAATCATGTGTTTAAATTGAAAAAGATATTGTATGAACTAAAACAGACACCTAGGGCTTAATATGAGAGGTTAAGCACTTTTCTATTAGAGAGATCATTTATTAAAGGAAGTGTGGATACCACTCTCTTCTTAAAAAGAAAGGAGATAGTATACTCATTATTCAAATATATGTTGATGATATCTTGCTTGGATCCACAAATAAAAATTTTTGTGATGAATTTTCAAAAATAATGAGTAGTGAATTTGAAATGAGTTTGATAGGAGACTTGAGTTACCTTCTTGGTTTTAGCATAAAATAAAATAAGGAATGAATATTTCTTAGCCAGTCAAAGTATAGTAAGGAATTCCTTAAGAAATATGAAATAGATAATGCTAAACCAGTGAGTACACCAATGAGTTCTTCAGTACAGTAAGATAAGGACCTTAAGAAAAAATTTGTTGATAAAAAAAAATTAGAGAAATAATTGGATCATTGCTTTACTTGAATGCTAGCAAACTAGATATCATATTTAATGTTTGTTTGTGTGTAAGATTTCAAGCTTATCCAAGGGAATTACATCTGACTATTGTTAAGAGAATTCTAAGATATCTTTTGGGAACTCAAAACTTAGGGATTTGATATCCTAAGCGTAGCTCTTCTTTTAAAATCTTTAGATATTCTGATTCAGATTTTTTAGGATGTACGATTGATCGGAAAAGTACTTATAGAACTTGTCAATACATAGGAAACTTTTTAGTTTCTTGGTATACCAAAAAATAGAATTCAGTAGCCCTTTCTACTGTTGAAGCAGAATACATTGCCTTAGGTAGTTATGTGGCACAGGTTATTTAGTTAAAATAATAACTAATTGATTTAAGATTTTTTATTGGCATTATTCTAATTTTCTGTGATAATACACATGTCATATGCATTTTAAAGAATCCTATTCAATATTCTAGAACCAAGCATATAGATATAAGGCATCACTTCATTAGAGATCATGTGGCTAAAGGAGAAATTGAATTACACCATGTTGCTACCGAGAATCAACTTGCAGATAGTTTCACAAAACCATTGGCTTTTGAAACATTTAGTACCTTAAGAACCAGATTAGGTGTGATTGATCACAATGCTTAAAATTGTAATTCTATAAATTGGATTTGTAATATATTTCATGTATGTTGATGTTCGTTGGTTGTCTTTTGTCTTTGGTTTGTTGGTATTTTGTTAATTCTTTTAAATTATTATTTCTTCTTCTCTGTATTGTGTTTATTTTTCCATTTATATTATTTTTGTTTTCATCTTTGTATTTCATGGATGTTGTGTGGGTTATTTTTGAAAAAGAGTCTTGTTTATCATTTCTTAAGCTCATTTTCATTCGTACTGTACGAACCACTTTCTTATTGTACGAATTCATTAGACTATACATGATACTTTTCCTGAATTAAATAGATAAAGTGAGATTTTTTCAAGTTGATTGTACTATACAATGACATATTCATATGGTACAATTTATTAATTTTTCATCTGTACGAATGGGGTGTATTTTCCAAATGATAATCATTCTCGAACGTCATACGTATGAAATCCCATTTCGTCTATGCGATCATAATGTCAATTTTTTATATGGACGAACCTAACTGCCTTGAAGTGGTTATTAATATTCTGATCATCCCAGACGAATACGCATTCGTCTGTATGATTGTGTGGTAAAAAGCCTATACAAAATGACTCCTCGGGAGTGGTAGTTTACAAAAAGTCATTTCATTTTGGCTATTTCCATTTATATGTATGAAATATTTTTTTATCTTGTATGATTTCGAAATCGTACGTATGATCTAAATTTCATACTGTACAATAGGTCATTTCTCTTTAATTGAAAGGTGGTGGATTCTTTTTTCTTCATCACATTCTTATTTGATCCCAAACCAAATTGTGTCCTTCTATAGAAATGGCCAACAGTAGTAAACATCCTTATACTTCCAACGGCTTATCCTCTCGCTCTGGTATTGGGTGTTTGAAAGCAGGTTTTGAAAAGTTTAGTTTTCTTTGGGAATTTTAACTCAAGATTCTAATCTCAAAATCGAACGTATCATTACGAATGATATATCGTCTTAAGAGGCGAAGATATCATTCCTTAATGAATTCAGATAATGAGATTAAAAATTTCACCTTATCTATGACGATCAGATTCAAGAGAGAGCAACATATAAACCCCGAAGAGTTAACATGATGCTCTATCAAGTATCTAATCATAATAGCCTAGGGGAGGGATCATTATTTTCGCATTCAAAACCATAACGACAAATAATATATCATCCCAGGGGGAGAAAATATCATTTGTTATCAATTATTTGAAGGCGACGATAATGATCGTCATCAATTCAATTTTCCCAAAGAAGACTAATGTTGAATTTTAGAAATCCATTTTGAAAAATCAGTTGTGGGTTCTAAATCTCCTACGAGCGTAAGCCCTCGTAGTTAATTACATCGTGGGAGACCGGAGTTTCCTACGAAAACTTTCGATTAAAATAATGACAGAAATTTTGTTTAGAGATTTTTTTAGGAATGATATCAAAGAGATGAAATTGAAATTTCAAATGGGATAGGAGCAAGATTGAACACTTATTTTGGAATCAAATGAGGAAAGGTAGGAGGCACTTTAGGATTCTGAAACAATTCAGAAGTGCCCTGACCTAAGCTAAGTGTTGGGCTTTAAATTTTGGATTGAAAGAATGTTTAATTCGAGTTGAGCATTTTATTAGAAATTTGGGATTATATTCCCAGAGGTTGGGGTCTTATGACTGAAAAAGAAATCTGCCCCAGATCCTAACTCTAAATTTGGACACTGGAACACAGTAGTCTGAACCTAACTAATGCAGTGCAAAACCTGGACTTACCCCGGCCTGGATTAGGGAGCCAGCTAAACCACCTAATCGCTTCAAAACCATGAGT
The DNA here is from genome assembly GCA_019925795.1 of Dendrobium chrysotoxum. NCBI lineage: Eukaryota > Viridiplantae > Streptophyta > Magnoliopsida > Asparagales > Orchidaceae > Dendrobium > Dendrobium chrysotoxum. The sequence continues at coordinate 14,884,904 of CM034297.1, forward strand.
CCTGTCTTTTGATGCAAAGTGATCAGGGACGTTATTTAAGATTGGTTTAAGAAGTTGGGGTCGACATCTAGAGCAGATTCCTAGTTGACCCCTTGACTTATGTTGGGTGGAATGCTTAGACTAAAATGCAATTAAAATTTTAATTTAATTAGTTTCTAATGCGATGCATGTTGGTTAAAATCTCCAAATCAGGTATGCATGAAATTTTTTAAAAAAAGGCTTATAAAATAATTTTTTTGAAAAGACTAGACTTCCCCAGATCCAGCACCTCATCCTCATAGGTCAGATTATCTGGACTCTACCCGCAGGCGAGGAAGTGTCTTATAGCAAGGAGGGAGAGAGATGCAGTAATATGCATGCGACCCCGGACGATTCCTGCTATTCCCTAAGTCGTTAAGTTTCTATGTTATTTAAATCTTGAAATTTTAAACATTAGTTACAAGTAAAAATATTTTTAGTCCTTAAAGAGCCTAATGAAGTCCAGGCTAAAATAAAAAAAAATGGCATACAAGCGCCAAAGAACTAGGCAAAACAGGCAATCCTATACGTAATCAAATTAGATTATAGCACATTAATAATCAAATTAATTAAGTAAATGTCTAAAGGTAAATTTCCTTGCTTATTACAACCCAGATTTACATAAATTAAAAGTGGCCGGGCACCACTAAAAACAACCCAGATTCTAATCCTAATACAGACGCAAGTGACTTTGAGTGGGATACTCTATGTCTTCAACTTCTCGGTCTTCTCTTCCTCGAGCTCCTTGGATTCTTCGTGATTGGATACCCAAAGAGAAAAGAGAACTCTTCCCTTGAAGGGAAGGTTACTCTTTCCACTTTGGGTAGTAAAATAATCCAAATTTGGAGTTCCAAATGGATAAGGACTATCCCCCTAAGGGGTATCCTTTCCTCTTTGGAATCCAATCTTTGGATCTATGTATCCCAAACTCAAAGTGCCACTTTCACAACTCAATACTCAAATGAATTACATGAATGTAAAAAAAAAATTTTAGACTCTCCTGCAGGGTTATCCTAAACATTTAAATATTAAAATACATCCCAAGCAGTTATATATATATGCATGTAAAAGTAAACACACTTGGTCACGCTCTTTTTTATTTGGGGGCTAAGCAGCTGAAGCACCTATAGCATTTATATTTATGATTTATTTAGCCCCCTTTTATTGCCCTGCACGAGCGTGGCCACCTGCATAAAATCCAGTGAGCATCCAGATCGTTCCTAACCTAAGGGTAATCTAATCGCCCATCACATCAATCCACATAGTGTAATAAAAGTAAACAAACACATCAATCAATTTCAATCACAACATGCAATGAAAACTCGAAAAACCCGGCACACATCAGAAAAGTAAACACCGGCCTAGCCTGGATCTAGAGTCGGTTGTCCTAGAAAACCATCTAAAGTGTGTGTAGAAGGTCGTGTGGCTGGTGTAGATCCTAAGCTGGGTAATCTGTTGAAGTTGTTCAATGTTGGAGTTTGTTAAAGGTTGAAGGGAGATTTATGTTTGAATTTAAATATTACTATGTTAAAGATTAATTTAAATGTATTTTAATTGTTAAGTGATTACTACCTTTGTTGCTCACCGAGGCCATGAAGTTTATTTCACCTTCCTTGGGGCTAAGTTAATAGCCTCGTAGGCCTGGGTTACCCAGTAGCAATCGAGGTTGATTAAGGTGATTTAAGTTGTTGAAAATTAAGGATCAATTGATATTAATTAATTTAATTAATTACTGATTTTAAAAGTTGAATTAGTTTATGTTTTCCATCAACAGGTTCGTGGCGTTGTGCCACCAGGCTCGAGAAACCAGGCCTCCTTAGGACACTTAGCCCCGCAGCCCGGAGTAGTCCATCCTAAAAACCTTGTTGATGTAGTTGAATTAACAGTTTTAACTTAGTTAAGTAATTAAAAGTAACTTAAATTTGATGTTTAACACTCCAATGAATTCATTCGTGGCGTTGTGCCACCAGGCTCGAGGAACCAGGCCTCCTTAGGACACTTAGCCCCGCAGCCCAAAGTAGTCCATCCAATAAACTTCATCTTTGGAGTGTTTGTTATGCATTTGAGTGTTAATTGAGTGTTTTATTAATCAAATTAAAGTTTTCTGAAAATTTAATGAATTATTAGATTTTTGGAAATTATTGGAATTATTTAATTATGTTAATTAAGGGGGTCCAAAAGTTAACTTTTCAAATTAAAGTTAATATTGAGAGTTTCAGATTTTTAATAAATATTAGACCTTATGATGAGTTGTTAGACTATTAGCACATTCAATTTGGAGTTTTCTATGAAAAGTTATGATTTTTCGAAGTTCGGGCTTAGTTTTGAACTACGGTTGACCAAAAGGTTGATTTTTTGACTTTGACCAGATTTTGGAGTTTTGGCATTTTTAGAAAATACTAGACCTTAATTGGAGTTGATTGACACTAAGTTTGCTCAATTTGGATTTTTCTGTAATTAGTTATGAATTTTCAAAGTTTCACCAATTATTGAATTTTTAAAATTCCTTAATTATGAAGGTTTTGATCATTTTGATCCAAAATCATCCCAAACTGCATGAAATCACTCCCAAAGGTCAGGAATGACCAATGGGATCATTTCCAAGGGTTTGGAAATTATTTGGGATTTTTTTATGATTTTTAATTAATTAATTTAATTAATTGTTAATTTTCATTAAAAGTCAAATTAAAGTTAAATTAGGAGTCCAGTCAAGGGGCTTTTATTTTTCTTAGGTAGAGGACTAAGTTCTGGTCAATTTAAGGTATTATTTGTAATTTTTGGACTTAATTTGGATTTATTGTATTGTTTTGAATTTTCTAGGTCCTTAAATGGGCTGAAATTTTGGGTAATTAATTTTTTGACCTAATGATCTCCAAATTTAGTGAAATTTGGACCTAAGGCTTATGTTGTCACTAAGTTTTCTGTGTTCAAATTTTACCCCTATTGGGTGTGTGTACAATCCCCTAGGAATTTTCTAAGTTTTCTAGACTTTTCCCTAAATAATTTCCCTAACTGTTTCTATTGTTGAAATGGGCTTGAAATTTGGTGTGACTAACCTTGACCTAAATGCACACACACAACACAAAACATGCAGCCTAATTCTACACTGGAAAGGAGTTATGAATTTTTAAAGTTTTGGGTCCAAAATGGACCCAACACCTTAAAAATTCATATTACAGAAAAATATTAAGCATCTGACCCTAAAAAAATTATGGAACATGCCTAAGATGCTTAAAAACATTCCACCAAAATTTGGGATCTATTTGACCCCTGGATTGCAAGAAAATTGAGAAAAACTAAAATCAGATAATTGCAATTTTACCACAATCCAGAGCTCAAAACATCTTGATTTTAATTTTAATAAATTTTACACTTAATTACCTTTCCAACGAGCCTAAAAATGTCAAATTTGATGCAAAAATGAAATTTTTATGAATTTTGGAAGTTTCTGGACATTTTTGAGTTAATTTGACTCAAATTAATATTTAAACGGCGGCGGCAATGATTGCGCCGCCCGCTGCCGTTTGACACATCGCAGGACACGTGTCAGATCCTGGACGGATCACTTAAACACGTCGGACGGTCGATCAGACCGTACGATCGACCGCGCGTGAAATCGACGGCTAGGATCAAGCCACATCGCCCGCGCGTTCGTCTAAAGGGTGCGGGTTCGAACCCAGGGCCCGTCGCGCGGTCGGTCTGGCTGGCGTGGCCAGTTATGGGCCGTCCGATCACGCAAACGTCCATAACTCTCAAAATACTCAACGAAATTTGACGAAATTTGAACTGTAGCTAGAGGGCAATGTGATCTTGCAATGCCTGGAGTTTGGAGGCTCCATGCATTGCAAAATTCGTACAGTTTCAAATTGAATTTTTAACTAAAAGTGGAGATATCTTACAATCTACCTGGTGGATTTTCGCATTCTTAGGCTCTCTGAACTTGTAGTTTGTCCACGCTCAAGTTTGCAGAAGACCCTGGAAGATTTTGACGGCTGTATCTTGAGATATCGAAGAGAGAAGGTGTTTCTCTTTTTTTTCTCTCCTTTTCCACTAAAATGAAGGTTTTAATGGTGGAAATGGTGGGGGAAGGCTTGGAATGGCCTTGGGAGGTGCTGGAGGGCTTGGGAAGCTGCTGGAGAGCCTTGGGGATGTTGGAGTTTGGGGCTTAGGCAAGGGAATGAGCAATATGAGGGTTAGGGCAAATTTTTGCTCACTTAACCCTCATGATTTGAAATGAATGGCTTGGATCTCACCATAGGTGCCTTGGATGCTTGCCAAGTGTCCCATGAGCAGCCCAAGACTAGGAAAAGGCTGGTGGATTGAGGGGGATTGCGTTAAACCAAGAGGGGGGGACCACACCTCTTTTCCCTCATTTGGCTAAACCATGCCTAAGTAAGGTTTAGGGAGCTGATTTGTGGCCTCTTAGGGAGGGAAATTAGTCCCTTTCGAGCAGGGGGGAGCAGGTTTTGAGAGAGGGAAAAGAGTTGTCCATGTGGCATGGTCAAATGCCCAAGACTTGGCCTCATTTCAACAAAACTTGACCCATTGACTTGTTGACTAGTCAATGGTGACTAGGATGTGCATGGGAGGAGTCAAATATGCTGTAGGAGTCAATATCAAGGGACATGGGGCCATGGTGTTGAAATTTTGAGTGGATACATAAAATTGGAGAGGGTTTTGACCTCTCCAAATGGGTTGACCAAGTCAAACCTAGGGAGGGTTGACTTGGAAGTCTTTGGACATGTCATGAGTGCCCAAACAAATGATTTTGAAGCATTAGATTGATTTGAGATGAATTCAAATGTTGAAAACATCAATGGTTGTGTTAAAGATGGATTGGGTCAAACATAGTTGACTTGGTCAAACAAGTCAAACCAAGGAGTGGGTTTGATTTTAATGTGTCTCAAATATCATAAGAAATTCATTGAGAGGGGTTTTAAAGGTTAAGAATGTTGAACGATGTTAAATTTTGGTCAAAAGTCCAAAACCCCCTTTAAAGGGCATTTTGGTCATTTTGACCTCGGACGAACCCTGGGTCGAGGTGGGTCCAAAAAGATGTAGATTAATGTTAAACACATCAATATCAAGGGTCTGGAGGTGATTAGAGGGTTTTGGGGAAACTCCAAGGTCAAATTTCCCAAGATAATGGGTCCAATGGCACGGGCCGTAAATATTTGAAGGCTTTACAGCCTTTGGATTTAAATTTGGTTTCTGGGGTTAGAGACACCAAAATGGGCTCAAATTTAGGGGGTTGCCTCAAGATACATATCACATCAGTATGCAACTGACAGATCATGAATCGGAGGTCATTTGACTGGGGTTTGAAATATTTGAAAACTCCTTGAAAAAGGCTTTTGGGACTCAAGTCTTTGGCCTTGAATTTTGGATTTGGAAATCCGGATTTGATATAGATTTTGGGTTTAAATATCTAGATTTGAATCATCTCAATCATTCATGATCATTTGGAGTGATCATAAGTGTTTGAAAATGATTTGAACTAGATCAAAGGCAGGATCAAGATTTGAACTAGAGTTTGAATCTTAGACTGGGCTGGAGTCTGGGTTTTGATTGAGGTTTGAACTGAATCAAAGTTTGGATTGACTTAAGTTCAGGATTGGTCTGAAGTCTTGATTAGGCTCCACTGACCTCATATAAAAATGAGGTCAACAAATGGACCCCCAATATGTGTAATAAAATGAAATTTTATTGCACATATTGGCGTTGACCGAATTAAAAAGTCAAGTCTAGAACTTTGATCCTAAGGAAAGGCACCACCTAACCTAAAGGAAGATAAGAATAGGTAGAACTAGGATGGTGCCATGAAGGGCGTTATCCATCTCTAATGGGTGATTATGTGGTGGGGTCGAAACATGCCCAACACAAAGGACCGGGTTGAATGACCATATAGTGGGGTCAAAATATGCCCACTACAGAGGGTCGAAGATCATGTGATGGGGTCAAGGCATGCCCACTACAATGATCATGACTGGATGGTCGTATGATGGGGTCAAGAATGCCCACCACAGAGGACCGGCTGGATGACCATATAGTGGGGTTAAAATATGCCCACTATAGAGGGTTGAAGACCATGTGATGGGGTCAAGAATGCCCACCCCAATGATCGAGGCTGGATGGTCGTATGATGGGGTCAAGTATGCCCACCACAGAGGACCGGCTGGGTGACCATATAGTGGGGTCAAAATATGCCCACTATAGAGGGTCGAAGATCATGTGATAGGGTCAAGAATGCCCACCACAATGATCAAGACTGGATGGTCGTATGATGGGGTCAAGCATGCCCACCACAGAGGACCGGTTGGGTGACCATATAGTGGGGTCAAAATATGCTCACTATAGAGGGTCGAAGATCATGTGATGGGGTCAAGAATGCCCACCACAATGATCGAGATTGGCTGGTCGTATGATGGGGTCAAGCATGCCCACCACAGAGGATCGGCTGGATGACCATATAGTGGGGTCAAAATATGCCCACTATAGAGGGTCGAAGATCATGTGATGGGGTCAAGAATGCCCACCACAATGATCGAGACTGGATGGTCGTATGATGGGGTCAAGCATGCCCACCACAGAGGACCGGCTGGATGACCATATAGTGGGGTCAAAATATGCCCACTATAGAGGGTCGAAGATCATGTGATGGGGTCAAAAATGTCCACCATAATGATCGAGACTGGATGGTCGTATGATGGGGTCAAGCATGCCCACCACAGAGGACCGGCTGGATGACCATATAGTGGGGTCAAAATATGCCCACTATAGAGGGTCAAAAATCATGTGATGGGGTCAAGAATGCCCACCACAATGATCGAGACTGGATGGTCGTATGATGGGGTCAAGCATGCCCACCATAGAGGACCGGCTGGATGACCATATAGTGGGCTCAAAATATGCCCACTATGGAGGGTCAAAAATCATGTGATGGGGTCAAGAATGCCCACCACAATGATCGAGACTTGATGGTCGTATGATGGGGTCAAGAATACCCACCATAGAGGACCGGCTGGATGACCATATAGTGGGGTCAAAATATGCCCACTATAGAGGGTCAAAGATCATGTGATGGGGTCAAGAATGCCCACCATAATGATCGAGACTGGGAGGTAGCTAGGATGGTGTCACGTAGAGTGTACTCCACCACTAGCGAGTCTGGTTCTAAGGAGAGGAATAATCCTATCCTTATGAAAAGAGAACCGAATGATCGAAGACTCCAAATTATGTGGAAATTAATTTTGATAATAAGAAAGTGATTGGACAAGATTAACTCAAAGTACTGAAACATTTCTTTATTGATTAATAATGTGAGCTACATCAAGCGTAGTATTTCTTAAGGAAACGCCCATTGATAGGAAGCATTGGGTGATTTCATTTACAATCCACTAGCTGATACGAGCCCCCTTCGTAGGCTATCTCTACAACGAAGGGTCCCTCCCAGGTTGGTTTAAACTTCCCACCGATCTTTCGGTGGGCTAAGATAGGCCTCCGAAGAACCAAGACCAAGTCTCCTACTTGGAAAGTTCTAGGTCGCACTAACTTATCATGGGCTTGAACCATTTGGGCCTTATATAACTCTAAATTTTGTTGAGCTTGGAGACGATGTTCCTTGAGGCCTTCGAGCTCTTCAAGTCGAAGCTTTGCATTCTGCTCAGTTGTAATTTGATTTTGAATGGAAATTCTGAGCGAGGGAATTTGAACTTCTAAAGGGAGTACGGCCTCGGATCCATACACTAGTGCAAATGGTGTGGATTGGGTTGGGGTTCTATAAGTGGTCCGATAGGCCCACAAAGCTTACACCAACCTCTCATCCCATTGACGCTTATTATCATCGAGGGTCTTTTTAATAATTTGCACCAAAGTCTTGTTGAAGGCCTCGGCCAACCCATTAGCCCGAGGGTAATAGACTATCGAGTATCTCCAATCAATGTTATGGCGTCTTACAAAATTGTTAATTTTTGTAGACTTGAATGCGGACCCATTATCAGATATAATTTTGCGGGGCACGCCGAATCGGTATACGATATGGTCACGAAAGAAATTTAGGACATGGTGTGATGTTACATTACGTAAGGGGATCGCTTTCGTCCATTTTGAAAAATAATCAGTCGCGGCAAGTATAAAGCGATGACCCTTCGAAGAAGGAGGGTCAATCGGCCCGATAATATCTGTGCCCCAACTTTCGAAGGGCCACGAAGCTATCGTGGGGTGCAATACATTAGGCGGCTGATGTAAGACCACACCATGGACCTAACATTGATGACAACATTTTGCAACATTCATGCAATCGTCAATCATTGTAGGCCAGTAGTATCCAAGTCTTTTAATTTTTAACTTCATTTTTGGACCCGATTGATGGGCACCGCATAGTCTGGAATGGACCTCATTAACGACCTTCAGGGCTTCTTGTTTATCTAAACAATGTAGCCACATCTGATCGAACGAGCGGCGGTATAGCGCATTGTTGACTAAAGTATAGGATAGGGCATGTTTCTTGATCTGGTTAGTGAGGGACTTATCCTGGGGAAGTTTACCACCTTCGAGATAGTCGATTAATGGTTGTCTCCAATCACCCTCTTCATCAATCTCTGAAGAGGCAGAAAGGACTTGAGATGACTATTTGTTGATGTGCTCTAAGTCTATGGGAGATAGGACCTTACGACCCTGAATATCTATAGGAATTGAGTCTTCTTCCGGGCATGCAAATTCCTTTGCAAGCTTTGCTAGGGCATCCGTCGCAGAATTACTTCCACGTTGAACCCTATATAAAGTTATTACATGGATCTGCTCGAGTAGGTGATTAGTGTATTGGTGGTACTTAAGGAGATTAGGATTCAAAACCTTATAGGTTCCTGCAACCTGGTTGATCACCAGTTGAGAATCACCAAAGATTTTAATCTCTTTAATCTCCATCAAGATTGCAAGTTCCAAGCCAGTTATCAGAGCCTCATATTCAGCCTCATTATTCGTGCAAGGTTCTGACAAATGGTAGGAAAAGTGCATTATCCCTTTTCCTGGTGTTATGAAAATTAGACCAATACCAGCTTTCCCGGGGATCGTAGATTTTTGGGTTTTTTCCCTTCGAGAAGACGTCGCACCATCAAAATACAACTCCCAGACAGGATCATTGGATTCCCTTAAACTCATGATTTGCTCGTCCGGTAAATCATTATTCAAAGGAGAATCCGCTGGTAGCGGGTGTGCTGCAAGGAAGTTGGCAACGGCTTGCCCTTTCACTGCATGCAGGGGAATGAATGTAATTTCAAATTGGAGCAATATCATGGACCAGCGAGCCAAGCATCCTGACAATGTTGGCCGGGTCATAAGATATTGTAAAGGGTTGACCTTAGAAATCAAATAAATTTAATGAGACAGCATATAATGTCTTAGTTTTTGGGCTACAAAAACTAGAGCAAGGCAATGCTTCTTGATTGAAGGATATCGAATTTCTGTAGGAAGAAGCCTTCGACTAAGGTAATAGAGAGCATTCTCCTTCCCTTCGTCATTAACCTGAGCTAACAGGGCACCTAAAGACTCATCTAGGGTCGTAGTGTAGAGGATCAAAGGTTTCCTCGGAATAGGGGCTGCCAAAACTGGTGGATTCGTAAGGTATTCTTTGATATTGTCAAAAGAGCTTTGACACTTCTCATTCCAAATGAATTTAGCATCTTTCTTAGCAAGGGCTGAGAAAGGTTGACATCTTCTAGAGAGATTAGATATGAATCTTCTTATATATGCTAACCTACCTTGGAGAGACCTTAATTGGGTAAGGCTCTTAGGAGGCGGCATATCTAGAATGGCTTCAATTTTTGAAGGATCAATCTCAATCCCACGGTGCCTCACTACGAACCCTAAGAATTTTCCTGAAGTGACTCCGAAAGCACACTTTAGGGGATTCATTTTGAGGTCGTAGCGGCGCAATCGCTCGAAAACAACTCTCAAGTCAAAAAGGTGAGCCTCTTTGACTTGACTCTTGACAACTAGATCATCAATATAGCACTCGACTTGATTGTGGATTAAGTCATCAAAGATGTAGGTCATGGCCCGCTGGTAGGTTGCACCGGCATTTTTAAGGCCAAAGGGCATCACTTTGTAACAAAAGATGCCTACAGGGGTCCTGAATGTAGTGTTTCTCTCATCTTCTAGGGCCATCCTGATTTGATTGTAACCAAAGAAGCCATCCATAAAGGAGAAAATAGCATGCGAAGAGGCAATGTCCACCATAAGCTCGGGTATGGGTAGAGGAAATTCATCCTTGGGACATGCCTTATTCAGATCCCTATAGTCGACACAAATTCGGATTTGTCCATTTTTCTTTCGAACTGGTACGATGCTAGCTACCCAAGAAGGGTATTGTTCTTCTCGGATAAACCCAGCCTCAGCCAGTTTCTTAATTTCAAAAATGACTTGTTGCTCGATCTCTAAACGCATGCGTCTAGGGGCTTGCTTAACAGGAATGGCATCGTGCCGGATTCCAAGTTAATGAACTGCTACCTCGGCGGGTAGACCTGGCATTTCATCATATGTCCAGGCAAAGCAATCCCTAAACTTAGAAAGGAGTTGTATTAGATCTTGAGACTCATCCTCACTCAGCAAAGCACTTATAAAAGTAGGGCGAGGGTCGTTGTCGGTTCCTAGGTTGATTTCTTTTAGCTCGTCGACCGTCGATTTAATCTCTTCCTCAAATTCAGGGGGTGCATCCCGAACTTGAGGCTCATCGGGATCGTCTAAAGTCTCCAGACAAAGCCCGTCAAGGGGACTAACGACTTCAGTAGGGACATTTTGAGATTCAAGATGATAAGTTATCATTAAGCAGTATTCGTCATAATCAAACGAACTAACGGTACTAAAGCCGATACCATATGTTGAATTTTTATTGATCTTTATTTTTCAAATATTTTCATGGTATCTAGCTTGACCCTTAGTCCATCGATACGGTACGGGACTTTTAGAAAAAGTGTTCTTTACATAAACAGGAAAGTAGCCAAAAGGTAATTCCATTTGTTCATTGAAATATACCTCCTCGAGGGTTACATCACCTTCGTCCCTTGAGGAGGAGGAGCCAGGGAAGAATTTCTGGGCTTTCCTTATCTCACCGCTTAGGTTAGGGGCCTCTTTAATCTCTAACCCTGCAACTCTGCCAGCGGACAGCGGGGTCAAGGATAGTGCCTCAATTCTCCTACTAAGCTTTTCACACATTGTCAATTCAGGCTTGTCACTTTCAATCTTTGGGACATCAACCTCGGGGTCACTATCCTAATCTAAAGTGAGATCAAACTTTGGAGGAGCATTGGTATTCTTGTAATCAAAAGGAAATTCAGGCCCCCGTGTTTCTAGCTCTTCATCAGAGCTTGATTCCGGATTAATATACACAGGGGTTGTTCTTTTTTCAAATGAAACACGGCCTCGACCCCGTGCCCTTTGAGCCATCCTCCCACCTCTTTGAGGTAACATGTTCGGAGGCCTAAGGACAACGATGTCGAGCTCGCTTTTACTATCAGATTCTTGTATCTTTTGATCTTTTTCCTTTTCTTTTTCTTTTTCTTTTCCTTTTGATTCTTGATTTTGATTGGAGCTTTGCTCACTTTCTTGTTCCTCAATTTTGATCTCAACTTTAGAATAAGGGGAGGACCCTTTCGGTATGAAATATGCAGCATCCTCGTAGATCCCTATTTCTTGAATTGAGAATAGTTGTAAATCACCCCTAATTACATGTTCAATGCCATCGCGTTGGTACTTGACGCATTGATGTAGAGTAGATGGAACCATTCTATATTCATGAATCCAAGGCCTACCTAGAAGTGCATTAAAGGACGTTGTCGAATCAATAATATGAAACTTTGCTTCAGTTTTCAATCCTCCTATCTCTAACAGGAGGGTAATCGAACCCAAAGCCCTTTCACCTTTCTCGTTGAACCCACGTAGCTCCAACCTGTCGGTGACGAGCTTACTGGTATCAACTCTAAGGTAGGCGAGGGTTTTCACATTCATCACGTTGACCGATGCACCCGGATCAACAAGGACTCTTGATAACTTAAAATTCCCTACATCAACGGTAATGTAGAGAGGATGATTGTGATCGGCAGTTCCCAATAGTAGGTCTTCATCTGAGAATGTTACTCCTGGAACTTCTTTGAAGTAGAGGGCTTCATCTTTTGAGGTTGAAGCCAGTTGAGCAAGGCAAATCTCAGGGTCGAGAAGTATCTTGATTAAAGACTCTCTCATTTCCTTAGACAGAATGAGGGCATCATAAATGCTCAACTTGGCTGGCAACTTCCTAAGATGGGCTAGGACATTGTAATCAACCTTAGGAGCGACGGACTCAAAACCCGGTGGAATCAATGAAAAATCAGGATGATGAGGAGAATCTGGAATTAGATCGCTAGAGATAACTCGCTTGCCTTTTCCTGAGGAGGAAGCCTAGGGGGTAAGACTTTGCCACCACGAAGTTGTACCTCTATGATTGAATCGGGAGGACAAACTGTGGGGGAGTCTATGCTCTCCATAGGCTGCGCATCGTCACTATCTAAAGGGGAGTCAGAATCTAAAAGTTCTATCACGATAGGTTTCCCAGTGAAATTAATTTCAAGGAGGTCGCTATCTGATAGGATCTCAAGCTCAACATCCCCTGTAGAAGTCAAATCCGGAAGATCAAATTTTTGAGAGTTTGGATTGATCTTAATAGAATTTTGAATTTCTTTGGAAGAATTATCAACTTGCATTTCATTCTCATGGTTAATCATCAAAATTGAAGCATAAGGATATTTTTTATTAAACTTACGACCCTTTGCCTTTGATGGGGCAAAGTAAAAGTCAGATAATAAGAGTGGGGATGGGGCTTTAATGCCGCCATCGGCCACTCGAATACATCTCTCATCAACATACTTCCTTTCTATAATAATATCTCTCTTTTCTTTTTCATTCAATACAGTAGTTCCTATGACTACTGGAGAGGGAAGTAGCTCAACATCCTCCTGCGAAGCATCCAGGTCAACCTCCCAAATCGGGCCCTGGGCTGTCGTGGACATCTATTGAGAAAGATGATAAGACTTGTTAATCGACCTTTTAAGTACCCGTGATAAAGCAATATCCCAACCATATTCAATTGAAAGAAAAGGGTTTGAATTGTTACCTGAGATTACCTTGACGGACCCCTGTTCTGAGTCTACCAGATACTCTTGGGAATGATAATGTTACCTTGCTTGAAGTTTTTATCCACCCAATCTTTAAAAATGATACAATCTTCAATCGGATGATTGATCATTCTGTGGTAAGGGCAATACTTAGGATCATCCTTTTTGTCTGTATCTTCTGGCCTTTTAGCCTCAGGAAATAGGAAATCTGGTTTTTTCTGGAGGCTCTTAAAAATCTTTCTTACCGACTCTCTCTTAAATGGGTATGGTCTAGCCAACCTCTCTTTAAGGTAGGTCGAGTAAGACTCCTTATGAGGCTGAGAAGTAATTTGGAATGGTTATTTTTGAATCGGTACTGGTGGAGGTGGAGGTGCACTAAGCTGACTGGTAGCTGGTTTTTTCCCCTTATCTACTCCTGATACTGTAGCCTTCTTTTCAAATGACTTGATTGGTTTATCAACTTTCTTTTCACCAGAAAGATCCTTCAAAAATGGCATCCTAGAAGCCTCTTCCTGCAGGTTACTTGCCTTGTTTAGAAGTTTTCAAAAGTTCTTATAGTGAAACCCTTCAGAAGAAAAGCAACAGGGCCGTGGATATTCTTCAAAAGAATTTCTACTGCATGTTGCTCTTGCAGTTGGGGTTCACACTTCATCGAAAGGTTTCGCCACCTTAAGATGTACTCAACCAGAGACTCTCCCGGCTTTGTTTTTCAACGATCAGATCATCCACTGTAGTGCGTTGCTGCGCTCCTGAAAATCTCTTTAAGAATAGATTTTCAAGTTCAGTAAAGGTTCTTACTGAACCGTTGGGCAAATCTGCGTACCATTCAAAAGCTATTCCGGAAAGACTACTAACAAATTGGCGAAATAGTAGAGCATCCGACCCCCCGGCATTGCAACAGCTTGCATGAAAGTGGGCCAGATGTTGTCTCGGGTTTTCAATTCCAGTATAGATTTTAAAAGATGGTGGCACGAAGCCCTTAGGGTAAGGAACCAAATCATATTCCTCAGGGTAAGGTCTACCCATTGGAATAGATGTAACTCCTTGCGATTGGGCTAAGGCCTCCCTTACCTGATCCTCAATTAGTTTCTTAATATCTTTTTAAACTAGTGATGGGGGAATGACTGGAGGGACTGAAGAGGCTGTCGGTTGAACTGGGGGATCCGGTAACACTGGTTGCTGGATGGGTGGAAGCACTGAAACAGACTCTGGGACTTTATAACTGGCTTCTGCCCTTTTTGCTCTATCGGTGGCTTCCAAAGCAGATTTTTGTAACTCAAGGGAAGTCTCATGCGACTTGTCCAATCGTTGCTGCATTTCTTTAACCTGTAGCAACATTTCTGCCACTTGTGCTTCCAGGTTCTTGATGTGCTGCTCATCTCTAGCTCTCACTGACTCATCTGAATCTGAATCAACGGCTGCTGAACCATCCTCTTTGCCAGATTGGTGCTTACTTGGTTCAGTTTCTTTAATGGACCCTCTAGTTTCATCCATGTAAACATCACTAATAGGAAGGTCCTCATCTATCAACATGTCATCCAAGTATGGGTCAAATGCTTCTTCATCTTCCTTCCTTTTCAAAATATCCTTAATCTCTTATACTACCTCATCGACTGGCCAGTTCCCTATCTCCTCAGGGCTGATAGGTAAGTAGCCTTTGTATTCTACCATGTCATAGAGTTCATCTTATTGTAGGCTGGAAATGATAGCTTGTAACTTAAGCTCATTTGTTGTTGGGGGCTCAGCTATCAGCTGCTCAATCATCTCATGGTCGTCATCTTGAACTAACTCTTCCCCTTTGACCATACCAGGGTCGATAGTCAGAAGGGTGGCATCCTCTACCAAGTGAGGGGTATCTACCTCAAAAGATGATGCAGGAGTTTGGAGGGTGGAAACTCCTACATCATGTAGGGTAGAGTCCTCAGACACTCGGACAAGGAGCCCAGGAGTAGCAAGTAGGAACTTGGAACTATCAACTGAGGTATCAACTGGATCCATAACTGAGGTATCTGAACTAACAATCAAACCAACTGGGGTCTTGGTAGCACTGGTCGAAGCCTGTGGCAGCTCAGCTTGTGAGTGGAGGGATTTGACTACAGGTGAGGGGATGTTCACTCTACTGATCTTCTTAGAAACATACTTCTTGTCAGGGGACTTGGCCCTCTTTCCCTTAGCTTCAACTCTCCTTTCAGCTTTGGAATTTTCTTGGACTTTGACCACCACCGAACCCATCTTTGGAGGTGTTGGTAAAGGAACTGGGGGTCTACCAACAGGACGGCGACCTCTCTCAGATCCAGTGAGTACTATACCCTCCATCTTAAAGGATAGAGGGCGTGGCACCCGGTGGTAACCATCGACTAAGATAGAGGCTGCAGGTTGTCTTACAAACTTCTTATTTCTCCTAACAAACTGGGGAGTCAAATTCTTGGCGTCAGATTTTTCTTCCCTTAAAATTTCCTTTTCAAAACGGTGGGAGATAACTCCTTTTAGGTGCTTTACATATTATTCCTTGGTTTCTCCCATTTGTGCAGCACAGGTATGAATGATGTTCCTCAACATCCTTGTTCTTTGTAGTTATTTTTCTTCAGGAGTTCTCTTAGTGGAGTAATCGACAGGGCGTGGGGGGATACTAGCTATCCTAGACACCCTCTCCTCCCCTGAAGCAGCAGCTAAAGGGTAGAAACGACTCCCTTGAAGGAGTGGAGAGGAGACAGGAATAAGTAGATCCTCAACAGGCTCTGGGTCTACCTGAGCTAAGGTCTTAACTTCCACTATCTTCCTTGACTTGGCTATCTTCCTCCTTACTCACCTCAGGTAATTCTTTTTCTGATTCTTACTAGTGAAGGGGATCCCAGAACTCGACCCTTTTTCAAAAATAGATCCTATCTCGGGGGCCTCAACAGGGTCGGTCACTGGTCCTAGCACTAGCTCTAAGACAGGGCTATCAGCCTCAGCTGCATTCAGACTAAGTATGCTCTTTCCATCCAAAGTCAACTTGGCGGTACTAAAGCCCAAACCAAACTAGATCTGATTTTCCAAATCAATTTGTTCACAGGTCAATCATTTCTGAAATGTAAAGAGCAACTGGCCAGTCATTGACTTGAATTGGAATTTCTAAAATTTGAAAGGAAGATTTGAAATCAAGACTGTGTGAATTTAAAATTAAAAGATCATAATGAACCTATATTCTATCATATATATCCTGAGCTGTAGGTATTACAACCCGGAATATAATAATGGGATAAAGGTTAATTATGGGTTTGAAAGAGATTGAAATCCTCCCAAAATATACCAAACTACAAAAGGAGTTGTAGTATAGCATATTATTGTGTAGATTTCGGATCAAAATTTGAAGAGAACTTTGAAGATATCTCAATTTTGAATTAATAGTGAGCTTTCTCCAAACTTTGAAACACAATGGATTGGACTTTCGTTCAACCCAAAGGCCTACAGAGGAAGGAGAAAACTCAAAAGAATTAGTTGCCTAACCCTCTCCACTTCACAACTAAAAATAGAGACAGGAGGTTAAGGCTATCATTATTGAAAATCAGGGATCTTAAAGGAAAGATCGACCGAACTCCTTTCAATTTTAAAAGTCTATGTATTGAGTCGAACTCAATAACAAAAATTTCATAAAATTGGAAAGGAGATAATAAGGTTAGATTTGACACTATCGCCCCTCCAATCAACTTAGGGGCAGAAGGTCAAAATCTAAACTTTAGCAGAGGTTTCACCTCTCTTTCTGCCATGAATTTAAATTAAAGAGGATGTTGGCCTATCTTTCCCAAGGGAGAAATAAATAAAGGAGCCAACAGAAGAAGGGTAGTCAAGAATACCGATGTAACAAAATTTCACCATTATTAAAGATGGAAAGAGATATTCAGTCCCACCGTGGTCGCCATTTTTTGTTGGGTGTTTGAAAGCGGGTTTTGAAAAGTTTAGTTTTCTTTGGAAATTTTAACTCAAGATTCTAATCTCAAAATCGAACATATCATTACGAATGAAATATCGTCTTAAGAGGCGAAGATATCGTTCCTTAATGAATTCAGATAATGAGATTAAAAATTTCACCTTATCTATGACGATCAGATTCAAGAGAGAGCAACATATAAACCCCGAAGGGTTAACTTGATGCTCTATCAAGTATCTAATCATAATAGCCTAGGGGAGGGATCATTATTTTCGCATTCAAAACCATGATGACAAATAATATATCATCCCAATGGGAGAAAATATCATTTGTTATCAATTATTTGAAGGCGACGATAATGATCGTCATCAATTCAATTTTCCCAAAGAAGACTAATGTTGAATTTTAGAAATCCACTTTGAAAAATCAGTTGTGGGTTCTAAATCTCCTACGAGCACAAGCCCTCATAGTTAATTACATCGTGGGAGACCGGAGTTCCCTATGAAAACTTTCGATTAAAATAATGACAAAAATTTTGTTTAGAGATTTTTTTAGGAATGATATCAAAGAGATGAAATTGAAATTTCAAATGGGATAGGAGCAAGATTGAACACTTATTTGGAATCAAATGAGGAAGGGTAGGAGGCACTTTAGGATTCTGAAACAATTTTAGAAGTGCCCTGACCTAAGCTAAGTGTTGGGCTTTAAATTTTGGATTGAAAGAATGTTTAATTTGAGTTGAGCATTTTATTAGAAATTTGAGATTATATTCCCAGAGGTTGGGGTCTTATGACTCAAAAAGAAATCTGCCCCGGATCCTAACTCTAAATTTGGACACTAGAACACAGTAGTCCGAACCTAACTAATGCAGTGCAAAACCTCGACTTACCCCGACCTGGATTGGGGAGCCAGCTAAACCACCTAAACGCTTCAAAACCATGAGTCCAGTCTTTTGATGCAGAGTGATCAGGGACGTTATTTAAGATTGGTTAAAGAAGTTGGGGTCGACATCTAGAGCAGATTCCTAGTTGACTCCTTGACTTATGTTGGGTGAAATTCTTAGACTAAAAGGTAATTAAAATTTTAATTTAATTAGTTTCTAATGCGATGTATGCTGGTTAAAATCTCTAAATCAGGTATGCATGAAATTTTTTAAAAAAAGGCTTATAAAATAATTTTTTTGAAAAGACTAGACTTCCCCAGATCCAACACCTCATCCTCATAGGTCAGATTATCTGGACTCTACCCGCAGGCGAGGAAGTGTCTTATAGCAAGGAGGGAGAGAGATGCAGTAATATGCATGCGACCCCGGACGATTCCTGCTATTCCCTAAGTCGTTAAGTTTCTATGTTATTTAAATCTTGAAATTTTAAACATTAGTTACGAGTAAAAATATTTTTAGTCCTTAAAGAGCCTAACGAAGTCCAGGCTAAAACAAAAAAAAATGACATACAAGCGCCAAAGAACTAGGCAAAACAGGCAATCCTATACGTAATCAAATTAGATTATAGCACATTAAATAATCAAATTAATTAAGTAAATGTCTAAAGGTAAATTTCCTTGCTTATTACAACCCAGATTTACATAAATTAAAAGTGGCCGGGCACCACTAACAACAACCCGGATTCTAATCCTAATACAGACGCAAGTGACTTTGAGTGGGATACTCTATGTCTTCAACTTCTCGGTCTTCTCTTCCTCGAGCTCCTTGGATTCTTCGTGATTGGATACCCAAAGGGAAAAGAGAACTCTTCCCTTGAAGGGAAGGTTACTCTTTCCACTTTGGGTAGTAAAATAATCCAAATTTGGAGTTCCAAATGGATAAGGACTATCCCCCTAAGGGGTATCCTTTCCTCTTTGGAATCCAATCTTTGGATCTATGTATCCCAAACTCAAAGTGCCACTTGCACAACTCAATACTCAAATGAATTACATGAATGTTAAAAAAAAATTCTAGACTATCCTACAGGGTTATCCTAAACATTTAAATATTAAAATACATCCCAAGCAGTTATATATATGTACATGTAAAAGTAAACATACTTGGCCACGCTCTTTTTTATTTGGGGGCTAAGCAGCTGAAGCACCTGTAGCATTTATATTTATGATTTATTTAGCCCCCTTTTATTGCCCTGTACGAGCGTGGCCACCTACAGAAAATCCAGTGAGCATCCAGATCGTTCCTAACCTAAGGGTAATCTAATCGCCCATCACATCAATCCACATAGTGTAGTAAAAGTAAACAAACACATCAATCAATTTCAATCACAACATGCAATGAAAACTCGAAAAACCCGGCACACAGTAGAAAAGTAAACACCGGCCTAGCCTGGATCTAGAGTCGGTTGTCCTACAAAACCATCTAAAGTGTGTGTAGAAGGTCGTGTGGCTGGTGTAGATCCTAAGCTGGGTAATCTGTTGAAGTTGTTCAATGTTGGAGTTTGTTAAAGGTTGAAGGGAGATTTGTATTTGAATTTAAATATTACTATGTCAAAGCTTGATTTAAATGTATTTTAATTGTTAAGTGATTACTACCTTTGTTGCTCACCGAGGCCATGAAGTTTATTTCACCTTCCTTGGGGCTAAGTTAATAGCCTCGTAAGCCTGGGTTACCCAATAGCAATCGGGGTTGATTAAGGTGATTTAGTTTGTTAAAAATTAAGGATCAATTAATATTAATTAATTTACTTAATTACTGATTTTAAAATTTGAATTAGTTTATGTTTTCCATCAACAGGTTCGTGGCGTTGTGCCACTAGGCTCGAGGAATCAGGCCTCCTTAGGACACTTAGCCCCGCAGCCCGGAGTAGTCCATCCAAAAAACCTTGTTGATGTAGTTGAATTAAGAGTTTTAACTTGGTTAAGTAAATAAAAGTAACTTCAATTTGATGTTTAACACTCCATTGAATTCATTCGTGGCGTTGTGCCACCAGGCTCGAGGAACCAGGCCTCCTTAGGACACTTAGCCCTGCAGCCCGGAGTAGTCCATCCAATAAACTTCATCTTTGGAGTGTTTGTTATCTATTTTAGTGTTAATTGAGTATTTTATTAATCAAATTAAAGTTTTCTGAAATTTTAATGAATTATTGGATTTTTGGAAATTATTGGAATTATTTAATTATGTTAATTAAGGGGGTCCAAAAGTTGACTTTTCAAATTAAAGTTAATTTTGAGAGTTTCAGATTTTTAATAAATATTAGACCTTATGATGAGTTGTTAGACTGTTAGCACATTCAATTTGGAGTTTTCTACGAAAAGTTATTATTTTTCGAAGTTCGGGCTTAGTTTTGAACTACGATTGACCAAAAGGTTGACTTTTTGACTTTGACCAGATTTTGGAATTTTGACATTTTTATCAAATACTAGACCTTAATTGGAGTTGATTGACACTAAGTTTGCTCAATTTGGATTTTTCTGTAATTAATTATGAATTTTCAAATTTTCGCCAATTATTGAATTTTTAAAATTGCTTAATTATGAAGGTTTTGATCATTTTGATCCAAAATCATCCCAAACAGCATAGAATCACTCCCAAAGGTCAGGGATGGCCAATGAGAGCATTTCCAAATGTTTGGAAATTATTTGGGATTTTTTATGATTTTTAATTAATTAATTTAATTAATTATTGATTTTCATTTAAAATCAAATTAAAGTTAAATTAGGAGTCCAGTCAAGGAGCTTTTATTTTTCCAAGGTAGAGGACTAAGTTCATGTAAATTTAAGGTATTAGTTGTAATTTTTGGACTTAATTTGGATTTATTGCATTTTTTTGAATTTTCTGGGGCCTTAAATGGGCTGAAACTTTAGGTAATTAATTTTCTGACCTAATGATCTCCAAATTCAGTGAAATTTGGACCTCAGGCTTATGATGTCACTAAGTTTACTATGTTCAAATTTCACCCCTATTGGGTGTGTGTACAATCCCCTAGGAATTTTCTAATTTTTCTAAACTTTTCCCTAAATAATTTTCCTAGGAGTTTCTATTGTTCAAATGGGCTTGAAATTTGGTGTGACTAACCCTGACCCAAATGCACACACACAGCACAAAACATGCAGCCTAATTCTACACTGGAAAGGAGTTATGAATTTTCAAAGTTTTGGGTCCAAAATGGACCCAACACCTTAAAAATTCACATCACAGAAAAATATTAAGCATCTGACCCTAAAAAAATTATGGAACATGCCTAAGATGCTTAAAAACATTCCACCAAAATTTGGGATCTATTTGAACCCTGGATTGTAAGAAAATTGAGAAAAACTAAAATCGGATAATTGCAATTTTACCATAATCCAGAGCTCAAAACATCTTGATTTTAATTTTAATAAATTATACACTTAATTACCTTTCCAACGAGCCCAAAAACATCAAATTTGGTGGAAAAATAAAATTTTTGTGAATTTTGGAAGTTTCTAGACATTTTTGAGTTAATTTGACTCAAATTAATATTTAAACGGCGGTGGCAATGATTGCGCTGCCCGCCGCCGTTCGACACATGGCAGGACGCGTGTCAGATCCTGGACGGACCACTTAAACACGTCGGACAGTCAATCCGACAGTTCGATCGACCGCGCGCGAAATCGACGGCTAGGATCAAGCCACATCGCCCGCCGCGGTCGTCTGAAGGGCGCGGGTTCGAACCCAGGGCCCGTCGCGCGGTCGGTTTGGCTGGCGTGGCCAGTTCTGGGTCGTCTGATCGCGCAAATGTCCATAACTCTCAAAATACTCAATGAAATTCGACGAAATTTGAACTGTAGCTAGAGGGCAATGTGATCTTGCAATGCCTGGAGTTTGGAGGCTCCATGCATTGCAAAATTCGTACAGTTTCAAATTAAATTTTTAACTAAAAGCAGAGATATCTTATTATCTACCCGGTGGATTTTCACATTCTTGGGCTCTCTGAACTTGTAGTTTGTCCATGCTTAAGTTTGCAAAAGACCCTGGAAGATTTTGACGGCTGGATCTTGAGATTTCGAAGAGAGAAGGTGTTTCTCTCTTTTTTCTCTCCTTTCCCACTAAAATGAAGGTTTTAATGGTGGAAATGGTGGGGAAAGGCTTTGAATGGCCTTGGGAGGTGCTGGAGGGCTTGGGAAGCTGTTGGAGAGCCTTGGGGATGCTGGAGTTTGGGACTTAGGCAAGGGAATGAGCAATATGAGGGTTAGGGAAAATTTTTGCCCACTTAACCCTCATGATTTAAAATGAATGGCTTGGATCTCACCATGGGTGCCTTGGATGCTTGCCAAGTGTCCCATGAGCAGCCCAAGACTAGGAAAAGGCTGGTGGATTGAGGGGGATTGCCTTGAGCCAAGAGGGGGGGACCACACCTCTTTTCCCTCATTTGGCTAAACCATGCCTAAGCAAGGTTTAGGGAGCTGGTTTGTGGCCTCTTAGGGAGGGAAATTAGTCCCTTTTGTGTAGGTGGGAGCAGGTTTTGGGAGAGGGAAAAGAGTTGTCCATATGGCATGGTCAAATTCCCAAGACTTGGCCTCATTTCAACAAAACTTGACCCATTGACTTGTTGACTAGTCAATGGTGACTATGATGTGCATGGGAGGAGTCAAATATGCTGTAGGAGTCAATATCAAGGGACATGGGGCCATGGTGTTGAAATTTTGAGTGGATACATAAAATTAGAGAGGGTTTTAATCTCTCCAAATGGGTTGACCAAGTCAAACCTAGGGAGGGTTGACTTGGAAGTCTTTGGACATGTCATGAGTGTCCAAATAAATGATTTTGAAGCATTAGATTGATTTGAGATGGATTCAAATGTTGAAAACATCAATGGTCGGGTTAAAGATGGATTGGGTCAAACATAGTTGACTTGGTCAAACAAGTCAAACCAAGGAGTGGGTTTGATTTTAATGTGTCTCAAATATCATAAGAAATTCATTGAGAGGGGTTTCAAAGATTAAGAATGTTGAACGATGTCAAATTTTGGTCAAAAGTCCAAAAACCTCTTTAAAGGGCATTTTGGTCATTTTGACCTCGGACGAACCCTGGGTCGAGGTGGGTCCAAAAAGATGTAGATTAATGTTAAACACATCAATACCAAGGGTCTGGAGGTGATTAGAGGGTTTTGGGGAAACTCCAAGGTCAAAATTTCCAAGATAATGGGTCTAGTGGCACGGGCCATAAATATTTGAAGGCTTTATAGCCTTCGGATTTAAATTTGGTTTCTGGGGTTAGAGACCCCAAAATGGGCTCAAATTTGGGAGGTTTCCTCTAGATACATATCACATCAGTATGCAACTGACAGATCATGAATCGGAGGTCATTTGACTGGGGTTTAAATGTTTGAAAACTCCCTGAAAAAGGCTTTTGGGACTCAAGTCTTTGGCCTTGAATTTTGGATTTGGAAATCCGGATTTGATATAGATTTTGGGTTTAAATATCTAGATTTGAATCATCTCAATCATTCATGATCATTTGGAGTTATCATAAGTGTTTGAAAATGATTTGAACTAGATCAAAGGCAGGATCAAGATTTGAACTAGAGTTTGAATCTTAGACTGGGCTGGAGTCTGGGTTTTGATTGACGATTGAACTGAATCAAAGTTTGGATTGACTTAAGTTCAGGATTGATCTGAAGTCTGGATTAGGCTCCACTGACCTCATAAAAAAATGAGGTCAACATCTGGTAGAGACCAGAATTTTCTTTCTAAAGAGAATGAGTAAGCATTCAATCATTTCGTTGGAGCCAAGATTACCCCCTCTTGACTCCTTATTCAAAGTGACATAAACTTCTCTGTTATGCCCCTTTTCGCCTTAACCCAGTTTTCTTTTATCCTCACCTTGATCTATGCTTATCATCAATAAACTTTTTAAATCTTTCTTGCAAACATGAAAGTGAACCAAGAATACTCTAGGATTACCTCTTATGTCTTTAAACAGTGAGTTGAAATAACTAAGAAAAAATTAGGCAACTTCCTTCACCTTAGGACTCAATGGGTTAGAGTACACACCATGACCTCTAGAGCGGATTTTAATTGGTCAAAAATAAACTAAACTCTTAGAGGTGTTGCACAAGTAAACCATCTTTCTCGTGTGTATACCTATAACCAGAATGCTAGGATCATCCAGGATGTCTTGAGAACTTTGATTATTCCCAAAGCTGGTGATCGTATCAATCCGACTCCTCTTTTGTCTAGTATCACATACTTGATCATGGTCAATACTCCTATTGATGAAGCCTAACTAATCATGGACTATATCTATAAACTTTCTAATATTGAACTTCCTCATAATAGGAGGAAGAAAAATGTGGCCTTTGAACACTTAGTTGCCTATATTTTAGAAAAGAAGTACAACCTGATCCATCCAGATCCTCCCACTCAACTTCCCATTTACTTTAATGATACATCTTTTTGTACACTTTTTGGTCAGGATTAAGGATCTGAGGGAGAAGATTCAGAGGGAGAAGAAGGAGCCCCTGCTCCAGCACTTGCACCTGGACCCGATTAGAATTTTTATTAAGAAATGGTCTAGCATTTTAACAGATTGGAAACTTATTTTGATCAATATTTTGATCAAATTG
The DNA here is from genome assembly GCA_019925795.1 of Dendrobium chrysotoxum. Classification (NCBI taxonomy): domain Eukaryota; kingdom Viridiplantae; phylum Streptophyta; class Magnoliopsida; order Asparagales; family Orchidaceae; genus Dendrobium; species Dendrobium chrysotoxum. The sequence goes on from CM034297.1 coordinate 14,909,509, forward strand.
AGAATTACCTAAATCAGCAAGATGCGAGGTACAACGAAGACATGGGGTGAATCTAAGGGCAATTTGACTCGGTCAACACTAATGTAGCTACGATCAGTAGTTACTTTACGATGTTCACCCCTCAACCACCTCTAGACCAAGGCCCCTCTGGATTTTAGTTATTACTTCTGTGTTGTACTTGCTATTGAGATTTTTGTACTTATTCTTGAGATTTTTTTTTTTGTGACTTCATGTGTTCATGTTGTGGTTTTTCAATTTCCAGTATGATGTACTATTTGTATGTGTTTCAAATGATAAATGGAATGATGGAATGATGTTTTAACACGAATTAAAATTACTCTTCTTGAAATGTTTATGTTTTTGGAGACAAATCATTTGTAGTTGATCTGTAGAATGGAATTTTGAATTACTTTGCTCTACAAATTAATTTCCTTACAAAATTTAATCTCTCAAAATTTTAAATTACATTATGATTGGTTATAGATTAGAAGATCAATTTCATGTTCTTATAGATAAGCATTACTTAGCTATAGTTGTTGCAAATTATATGTCTTATTTTTATTTTATTTCTTTTTCAATATGTTTATTTTTATTTATAATTGAAATTTGTGTTAAAGATTTATTGATATTGGAAAGACTGAAAATGTAAAAAGATGCACAAAATATGCCACTAGTTTAAAAAGATGCAAAATATTCGCTAAAGTCAAAAGAGGCACAATATTAGCCTAAACTAAAAAAGATGCACAAAGTGTGCCACAAAAAATTGAAAAGATGTGCAATATCACCAATTAAAAAAATTCATACTGTTATTTCCTTTATCATCCTATCTCTTACACAAATTCATATAATTGGCAATAATCTTCACTATTGAATTAGAAGCAAATTAATCTTTATTTCATCATTTTTGTAATAATTATTTTTATTTGATTTGTCTAGAATGAATAGTGAACCTGGTTGACTTTTCTTATCTTAATTGTTCTTTAATTTAAAATTTGAGTTTTTCTTTTTAGCATTAGAAAGTTAATCTTATATTTGCAATTATTTTAAAATATTCTTCTTCATCAACTATTTTGATTTATCTATAAAAACTTATCTTTTCAAGAGTTACTTCCATTTTTGTTATTGTCAAAAGGGGGAGTCATTAGTTATTGTTTGATCTTTTGTTTATTTTTGTTTGATGTTTATTGTGTGATTTTTTATGAGTGTTGTGTTATTGTGTGTATGTTGTTTGTGTTGTTTTTGTTTAACTTTTTTTTTATTTCTGTTTAGTTTATTTTTATGATTTTGATTTTCATTGGAATCCCTTATTTTAAATTCGTCACTCATTGAGAGGGAGGTTAGGAGAAAATTTGACTTAAGTGTTAACTCAAATAATAATTGTTTTGCCATCATAAAAAGGAGGAGATTGTTACAACTTAGTTTTCAAAATTATGTTTTTATATGAGATTATTGCAACTTAGTTTTGAAAACTATATTTTTATATCTGTGAGTTTTTTATGATACCAAAATATTATTATATTGATTACTATTTCTTCTAATATATATTGGATATATTTTATTTGTGTTGTTTGTGTGTACTAATATTTTAGGAAAATCATACTCCATACTGCCAAAGACTTCAAAATAGATTAGATCAGGGTTTCTTGTAATTAAAGTTTGTACATTTTTTATTTTTCTTAAGTCTGAGAGAGTATGGTTGTAATTGGATAATCGTGCACACACATAATGGGGGAGTGAATAAATTTTTTTAAAACTAATCATACTGTATGATTCTTGAATCATACTGGATGATTTGACATAAAGTTCCTCCAGAACAAAGTTAATTGAATTATGCCCTAGAAATTTTCTTCTGAACTGTTCGTACTGTATGAAGTTGGATTCATGCAAACGATGTTTAGAGTATGAAATGGATATGTACCAGTTCATCTCAAATAAACTCACCATTTTTTGAACTGATCATACTATATGATGTGGAGTTCGTACAGACAACATCCAGAGTATGAAATAGGATCATCGATATTCGTACAGACGAAGCATGATTTGATTTAATAGTTTGTATTGTACGATGTATGGTTCATATAGGCGACGACCATAATATGAAATGAGTTCGTACGAAACCATACTAGACAAACTTGTTCATTTTTGAATTGTTCATACTATACAATGTCAGTTCGTACGTACGACTAACAGAGTATAAAATCAGGTTTGTACAAGATCGTACATCAATTTTTAAACTGTTCGTACGTACGATGTACGATCATACTATATGAATCAAGTACGTTCAACTTGAAATTTTTAGTTTTCTGGATGATTTTTCTTATCTTTCATATATAAGTATCCTAAAAACTGACACTCAGTGATCTGATTGCGAATTTCTTTTGAGAGTGGACTTAGAGAGTGTTTTGGAATTGGAGAGTGAGAGATCTTATGAAAGGGATTTGTGAGGGGATTTACAAGGTTTCCCAACGATGAGGATCACTTGCTTGTTCTTCAAAGTTCTTCCATACTTTCTTAAAGCCTCTTGAAAGGAGATTTTCAAAGGAGATCAGGTTCTCTGCATTCACTAGGAGGGTGAAAAAGGACTTCAGGTTCTCTGCCTTCACCAGGAAGGTGAAAAAGGATGTCAGATTCTCTGTCTTCACTAGGAAGGAAAAAAAGGATGAAGGTTCTCTGCCTTCACTAGGAGGGTAAAAAAGGACAACAGTTCTCTGCCGCACCAGGTTGGTGGAAGAGAGATTTTTGTAAGATCTTCTCTACCTTGTTGTGGGGGAAAAGGCGAGTCACTAGTGTTTAGTACAATACCTGGAGAAGGAGTCTCCGGGCAGTGGACGTAGGTCTTGTTGGACCGAACCACTATAAAATTTGGTGTCTTCTATTGTTTACTTTCTTTTATTGCACTTTTATTTTCTGCACTTTTCATTTTCTGTGGTTGAAAAATTATTTTGTTAAAATCATATCTAGCCAACTGCTGGCTTTAGGATCATTAATTTTTTTGGAAACTGGTTTCATAAAAATCGAAGAAATTTTTAAAATTATCAATTCACCCCCCTCTTGGTCAGCCTTGGGATTGTTCTACTAGGTCTAACAACTTGCACGAACTTTTATAAGCAATGTTAGTTGTGTTATCCTTAGCTTCTTAGTCTTATAAGATTTTTAATATCCAAACATTAATTAGGTTATGATTTTTAGTGTTGTGCTATCCTTATTTCATTGAGTTTCTCGTGGAATGGTGATCATATATCTACTTGTCATAAGATGATTTGAAAACCAAGGCTCCACCATTCAAATATAAAATTGCTAAAAAATGTGACAAGCCTGTATGAGAATACTCCAATTTTATTTAACTTACAATCATTTTAGTACATTTAATATTTCCTCGAGATGTTTCAACTATGTAAAGCATACCTTGTGTATTAAAATTACGAGCTTTTGGGCTTTTAGTATGCCTCAAATCTCATTTTTTGGTCATATAGCTAGATTTTCCCTTTGTTTTGTGTTGTAGATTTGGTAAATAAAATGTCTAAAGTTCTATCATTTTGCTTTGCAGACCAATCACTAGCTTCAAAGTAAGAATTCTATTTTTTTTCATTTGCTTTGTAGTTTGCTGACTTTTATTTTTTTTATTCTTTTTTATTAGAGCTTTTAGGTTTTAGCATAACTCAAATCTCTTTTTTTGGTCGTATATGTGAATTCTCTCTTTGTTTTGTGTTGCAAATTTGGTAAATAAAGTGTCTGGACTTATTTTCTTCATTTGTCTTTGTGGACCAATCATTGACTTCATAGTAAGAACTCCATTTATTTTCATTTACTTTATAGTTTTGCTAATTTTTTATTTTTTAAAGAGTAATATTTAGTTATTTTTTACCATATAAGATACCAGTTCTTATAGTTCCATGACAGAGCTCCATTAAATATTCTATTCTGCATATTGAAGTGATAATTTTACGACTAATTCGAGAAAATGTGTTTGAGAATTAAACTCATCAAGTTTTCAATCATCTTCTTATGTTAAGAGAATGCATTATTTTTAATGTTTGTATAGTTCACAATATATCCAATTTGTGTGCAAGCATCTCATCTATTAGAAAGAAGAGTAAAAAAAATCTTTAAAAGAATAGATAAAGTATAGGCCAAACATGTTCATCTGATGTTGTACAAAGGTGGCATCTTCTGGCTTGTGTAGGATTCTAATTTTGAAGCATTGCTATGAATGGTTACTTTTGGATGATTTGGTTCTAATCATATTTGTGTTGGTTATATTCACCTGTAGCATTTATAGGGAATATGATGCCATGGATGAAATAATTGCAATGTTATTGCTCTATTTTTACACTTGTGAAATCAATTATGAAATATTTTTCTTTCTTAAGCTTCTAATTTTTTTAAAGTTGAGATATATGGTCATGATTATATAATTTTAACTATGGTGAAAATATATTAATTGTGAATATTTCTATAATTTTATTACTGAAATTATTATCCAATTTAAATGTTATTCATTGTTTGCATTTGATACTTCAAAGTAGTATTGATTGGCAATCATTGTAGGAGGCTGCTAATTATAAGCATTATAAATGAAATATTTCCTTTTTTAAGTATGAATTATTTAGTGTACGCTTGAAAATTATCGAATTATAGTAAAATATTTATTTTCTTACATACACTTTCCTAAAAAAATTTATGTAAACTATTTGTTAGATATGATAAATGCTACAACTCAGGAATTAAGATTGTGATTTTTTATGATAACAAAATATTATTTTTCTCATTTTATTATTTCTCCTAGCATATATTAGATATGTCTATTTGTTTTATGTGTGTACTAACATTTCAAGAAAATTATATACTACTCCAGATTGTTGAAGACTTCAGGACAGGAAAGAATAGGATTTCATGTAATAGAGTCTATATATCTCTATTTTTTATTTCTTGAGCCTGAGCAAGTTTGATTGTAATTGGATAACTGTGCACACACATAGTGGGAGAGAGATAAAATTTAAAATTTTAAATTAATCGTACTGTATGATATCTAATCATACTATACGATTAGATCTAGATTTCCTCCAAAATGTAATTACTCAAATTTGGGCTTGAATTTACTTAACTGTTCATACTGTACGATGTCAAGTCGTACATACGACTAATAGAGTACAAAATTGGGTTCGTACCATATCATACCAAACAAGCACACTTATTTTTTGAACTATTCAAACAATAGGATATGTATTCGTACAGATGACTAATAGAGTACAAAATTGGGATCATATCGATCATACCAAACAGACACACTTATTTTGAACTATTCATACAGTACGATTTGCATTCATACAGACGACTAAAAGGGCATGAAATTGGGTTCGTATCAGATCATATAAAGTAAAGCCCTATTTTTGAACTACTCGTACGGGACGATCCACGATCATACAGTACGATCGTCGGATGATTCTCTTGAAAAATTCAGTTTTTGGATAATTTTTCATGTGTTTTCTATATAAGGAGTTCTAAAAACTATCTCATGATCCTTTGGCTGCAAATTTGTCTTGAGAGTGACCATTGAGAGTGTGTTTATGAGAAAGTTTATGAGTGAAGAGTGAGAGATCTAGTGATGGGGTGTTGTGAGAGTTTCACAAGGTTGCCCAAAGTGAGGATCTCTTTATCTTCTTCAAGTTTTTGCCCAACTTCTTTGGAGGCTCTTGAGAGAAGATCTTCAATATTTGATATAGGTACTCTGCCTTCACCAGGAGGCTAAAAAAGGACGTGACAGTACTCTGCCTTCACCAGGAGGGTAAAAAAAGACGTGACGGTACTTTACCTTCACTAGGAGGATGAAAAAGGACGTAAAAGTATGCTGCCATCACTTGGAGAGTGTAAAAGGTGACGGCTCTCTACCATAACGATTTGGTGGAAGAGGTTTGTAAAGGCTTCTCCGCCTTGCAGGAGAGTCACTTTTGTTTAGTGTAATACCTAGAGAAGGGATCTCTATGGAGTGTATGTAGGTCAAGTTTGATTGAACCACTATAAAATTTGGTGTTCTTCTTTAATTATTTATTTTTCCCGCATTTTTATTTTTTGCATTTAAAATTTTATGGTTGAAAAATCCTGTGATAATTATTTATTTAGACAACTATATATTTCAGGATCAGTGGTTTAATTTTCTAAAAAGGTTTACAAAAATCAAAGAAATTTTTTTAAATAATCAATTCACCCCCCCTCTTGGTTAGCCTTGGTATAATTCTAAAAGGTCTAACAGCCAACATGAATTTTTCAAGTGGTATCAAAGCCAATTTTAAATATTAAGGTTTAGACTATCTTTTGAAAAATGATCATGGCTAATCTTGGAAATTAGAATACTGTTGAAGGATATTCAATCACAAGGCCACCTTTATCCGATAACATTTTTTTTATTTTTAGAAAATTCACATGCCAATTTTTTTGTAATCACTTGACTATCGCATGTGGATGTTAGTACATGAAGTTTATATTGGACCTATTAGAATTCTTGATGGCATTAGAGTTGAAACACCATTTACTAAATGGACTTTAAAAGAAAGAGAATTAGCACAGTTAAATGCAAAATGTTTAAATAAATTTTTTTGTGCTTTGAAATCTGAGGATTATATGCGTATTTCTACTTGCAAAATTAGAAAAGAAATCTGGGATAGACTTTGCATAACTTATAAAGGAATAAATGAGGTAAAATAATCTAGGTTGAACATTTTACTCCATGACTATGAACTATTTTGCATGAAATCAAATGAGTCAATTTCTGATATGTATATAAGGTTTACTCAGATTTTTATCTCATTGCATGCTTTAGGTAGAGAACTTATAAATTCAAAAAAAGTTAATAAAATTTTACGTTGTTTACCTACTGCTTATGATGCAAAGATAACTGTCATAACTGAATCTAAAGATCTGAACATATATTCTATTGACAATCTGATTGGATCACTTACTGCTTACTAGAAAGGAGTGAATCGAAGACAGATCGATGCATGTGATAAAAGATAAGAGAGAAATATAGCTTTAAAAGTTGATGATTTAGAGAGTGATTAATCAATGCCAAAGGATGAAGAAGATATTGCGCTTATGACTAGGCAATTCAAAAATTTTCTTAAGAGAAAGCAACGACGACATCAGCATTGGAACAAAGGTAAGTTCAATAAGAATCCAAAAGCTTCTAATGAAGTCATTTATTATAAATATAGAAAGCCTAGACATATTAAGATTGATTGCCCAAATCTCAAAGTTAATCCTAACAAGAAAAAAGTTGAGAAGAAAACTAACATCAGGAAGGGCAAGAAAAGAATACAAAGAGCTTTCTGGGTTGACTCAGCTTCAGACTCTTCAGAAATAGAAGCAGAAAAGGAGGTCACAAATTTGTGCTTAATGGTAGATAAATTTGATCATTCAGATCAAGAGGAGGTATGTGACCTAACCTATGATAAATTATTTAAAGTTTATGAGAAAATTCATAATGCATATAGGAAACTTAAAAAATTGCATGCTAATCTTAATATTGAGTATTTGAATTTCCAAAAAGAGTATAAAAATCTTAGGAAAGATCATGCAAACATAGATAGTAATCACATGGCTTTACTAAATGAATTTGATGATTTGAATTAGAAGCATGAACTATTGAAAACATCTTATAGTGAGCTTAAAAATGATTTTAAAGTTTTTATGGGTGAATCTGATCAAAGGGAACATGAATTGAAGATTGAAATTTTGATTTTAGAAAATGCAAATTCATATATTCAAATAAAATTGAAAGCTTTTAAGGAAAATTAGTTAGCTCCCACACTTGAGCAATTTCACAATCCTAATCAAAAGCGTACAAGTTCAAAACGTAGAAAAAGATATTATAACTCATATAGATTAGTAAATCATTTTCCTGATATTAAATGCTTTTTATGTGGCATGTTGGGGCATATTTCCCACACTTGCACTATTCATAGTAGAACATATTTAGTGTGGAGACCTAAGATGCATTAATCACAACATATCAAATATGCATCTAGATTATCATTGCCAAGAGGTGAACCCAAATTTATTTGGGTTTCTAAGTCCAATATTTAATAATTTTATAGAGACACTCTCATTAAGCTCTTGTGAGAGCATTTGATGCCTAGACAGCTGATGTTCAAAACTTATGATTGGAGATGCAAATTAATTTATATTATTGTAGGCCAGGACTTGAGGCAAAGTGACACTTAGAGATAACACCACTAGGAGAGTGGTAGCATCAGGTATGATTGGTAGCATGAAGAATTTTCTGATTGAAAATATCTTATTGGTAGAAGGCTTAAAATATAATTTGCTAAGTTTTAGGCGGCTTTGTGATAAGGATTTTAACATAAAAGTTTTGCTTATAAGCTGCATTATAAGCTAAAATCGAGTTGTTGTGTTACATGGAGATAGGGTAAACAAATTTAACATGCTTGATTTCATTCGTGTTAAATCTTCTATTTTTTTTGTCTGAAAACTATTACTGATCAATCTTGGTTGTGGCATAGAAGACTGTCATGCAAGCATGAAAAATTTTAGGAAGATTACCTAAAAGGTATTGGTTAGAGGCATACCTAAATTAGACTTCACTAAGGATCACTTATGTGATGTGTGTCAAATAAGGAAATAAGTCAAGTCCTCCTTTTATTCAATTAAAGATCTTAGAACTAGCAAACTCTTAGAAGTCCTTCACTTGTGTGATGCGTACTGTAAGTTTAGGAGGGAAAGTTTACGGGTACGTAATTATTGATGATTATTCGAGATTCACTTTGATTAGATTGTTATCACATAAGAGTGAATCATTTGATGAGTTTGGAAAATTTTCTACTTTGATTCAGAGGAAGCTTGGTTGTAAAATCTTGCAATTTATAGTGACCACGAGGGAGAATTTGAAAATAAAAATTTTAAAGTGTTCTGTAAAGAATAAGGGATAGATCACAACTTTCCAGCTCCTAAGACCCCTCAATAGAATGGGGTTAATGAAAGAAAAAATAGAACTATGATAGAAGCTACTAGAGCCATATTGGCTGAATATTCACTTCCTAAATATTTTTGGGCTGAAGCGGTTAATACATCATGTTACGTTCTAAATAAGGTGAATATTAGATCTAAGTTGAATAAGACACCCTATGAAATTCTGAAGGATAGGACACCCAACCTCTCACATCTACATGTCTTTGGATGTAAAGTTTTCATTCATAATAATGGCAAAATTCTTTTAGGAAAATTTGATCATAAATCTGTTGAAAGAATTTTTCTAGGATATTCAAGTGTTAGCAAATCTTATAGAGTTTTTAACAAAAGGACATTGGTAGTAGAGGAAAACACTCATGTAGTTTTTTATGAATCTAATATTTCTGGAGAGTCTAGGTTGGAAGAAGGAGATGTTGAAGAAATTACCCAAGGAATTGAAAATGCAAATTTTGAAGAAAGGGTTAGAACAGAAAATAGTTTGCCTAGAGAATGAAAAAATTTTAAAAGTCATCCCAAAGACTGATTTTAGGAGACCCGAGTGAAGTTGTTAAAACTAGGCATGAATTAGCAAAGAAGTGAACCACTCAGCATTTATTTCAATAATTGAACCCACAAATATAAATCAAGCACTTTCTGATGAATTCTGGATCCTAGCTATACAAGAAGAGTTGAATTAATTTGTTAGAAATGATGTTTGGGAGTTGGTAGAAAGACATGAGAATCAAAGTATTGTTGGAACTAAGTGGGTTTTCAAAAATAAAATGAATAAATTAGGTATAGTGGTTAGAAATAAGGCAAGATTGGTGGCCAAGGGGTACAATCAAATAGAAGAAATTGATTTTGAGGAGACTTTTACCCCTGTAGTCAGACTTGAAGCAATAAGGGTGCTTCTAGCCTTGGCCTATTTTAAATGATTTAAATTATTTCAAATGGATGTTAAAAGTATCTTTCTTAATGAGGTGATTAAATAAGATGTTTATGTTGAGCAATCTCCAGGTTTTGAAAATTCATAATTTTTTAATCATGTGTTTAAATTGAAGAAGGCATTGTATGGACTAAAATAAGTACCTAGGGAATGGTAGGAAAGGCTAAGCACATTCTAACTAGACAGATCTTTTGTTAAAGGGAGTGTGGACACCACTCTCTTCATAAAATGAGTAGGAGATGACGTTCTCATTGTTCAAATTTATGTCGATGATATATTATTTGGATCCTCTGATAAAAATATTTGTGATGACTTTTTAAAAATAATGAGTAAGGAATTTGAAATGAGTTTGATAGGAGACTTGAGTTACTTTTTTGGTTTTAGCATAAAGCAAAAATAGGATGGCACCTTTCTTAGTCAGTCAAAATATATTAAAGACATTATTAAAAAGTATGAAATGGATAAAGCTAAATTAATAAGTACTCCCATGAGTTTCTCAGGTCAGTTAGATAAGAACTCTAAAGGCAAATCTGTTAATCAGAAGAAATTTAGAGGATAATTAGATCATTACTTTATTTAACTGCTAGCTGACCTAATATCATGTTTAGTATTTATCTTTATGCTAAATTTCAAGCTGATCTAAAATAATCCCATTTGATTGCTATTAAAAGAATTCTGAGATATCTTTTAGGAACTAAAAACTTAGGGATTTGGTATCCTAAGCATAGCACCTCTTTTGAAATCATTGAATATTCTGATTCAAATTTTATAAGGTGTAGGGTTGATAGAAAAAGTACTTCTAGAACTTGTCAATTTATAGGGAACTTTTTAGTTTCCTGGTCTAGCAGAAAATAAAATTCAGTAGCCATTTCTACTGCTGAAGCGGAATATATAGCCTTAGAAAGTTGTGTGGCATAAGTTCTTTGGTTAAAACAACAACTTATGGATTTAGTTTTTTTAATTGGTTCTATTCTAATTTTTTGTAATAATACAAGTGTCATTTGTATTTCAAAGAATCCAATACAACACTCGAGGACCATATAGACATAGAGATCATGTAGCTACTAAAAATTAACTTGCATATATTTTCACAAAACCACTGGCTTTTAAAATTTTCAGCAGCTTAAGAACCAGATTGGTTGTTATTGATATTCATACATGAAAAATTGTAAGTTTGCAAAATGTGATTGTGCATGTTTCTTTTCTTTTGTGTTTATGTTTGTGCTTTGTTCTCTATTTTTGATTTGTTCTATTTGTACTTTTCTATTTTTCTTTGATTTTTTATTTTTTTATTTTTTTATTTTTTATGTTTCATGAATTTTGTTTAATTTGTTTTAGAAAAGTATCTTGATCATCATGTGCAAATCTAAAATTCCTTTTTAATTCATATTGTATGGACCACCTTTTGTCCTGTGCGAATTCTCTAGATTTTACATGATTTCTTTTCTAAGATGGATAGACGAATTTTTTTTAAGGTAATCGTACAGTATGAACACCTCATCATTTGTGCGAAGCTTCATTTATTCATCTGTATGAACATGGTGGGCATTCCGAGAACAAATTTATTATGATTTAGGACGGTAATTTCTAAAAATTGTCCCGGACAAACACCTGTTCATCTGTACAATCATGTTATCTATTTGCATATGGACGAATTCAAAATGGTTGGTATGATCATTATTGGTAAATCGACCCGTATGAACACCTATTTGTCTATACGATCAGGTTTGGTCAAAAGTCATACGAAATGACTCATCGAAAAGGAAACTTTACGAAACGATGTTTTGCTATAATAACTGTTTTATTTTTATTCATATGTATAAACCCAAGTTTGTACTGTATGAACTCAATTTTGTATATACAAACTCAATTTTGTACTATAGGAAATCATCCAATTTCTATAAATTGGAAGCTGTACTTAAAATTTATTCAATATATTCCACATTCAGTCCCTTTCAATCCTTGTGTTCAATCCTTCTCAAATGGCAAGCGGTAGCAAACGATCACGTCCTTCCAAGGGAAGTTCATCTCATTCTAAACGAGATGATAATTTTCTTTCAAGGGAAAATGAATAAGCCTACGATCGGTTTGTTCAAGCTAAGATTACTCCTTCTCGTCTTCTTATTTAAGAAGATATCAATTTTCCAATTATGCCCCTTTTTAACTCCACTCAGTTTTCATTCATTCTCACTTTGATCTACACTTTTCATTATGACACCTTTTATTATTTTTTCTCCAATTTGAGAATGAGAGAAAACAACACCATTATGTCCTCGTATGTCTTTCACCAACGTGTTGAAATCACTAAAGAAAATTTGGCACCTTTTTACATCTTAGAACTGAAGGAATTAACGTTCATTCTTTGACTTCAAGAAGTGATTTTAATTAGATTACTGTTAATCAAACTCTTAGGGGAACACCTTCAATCCAACAGTTACCCCTTGTTCAGACTTTGAATCAAAATGTCAGGATCATCCAGCATGTTTTAAGAATCTCTATTATTCCTAAAGCTGGTGATTGAATTAATATCACTCATTTGCTTAGTATAGTCACATATTATATATTGTCAAACACTCTATTTGATGAAGCCCAGTTGATTCTGGACTACATCAATAACCTTACTGACATTAAACTCTCTGCCACTAGAAGGAAAAAGAATATAGCTTTAGGATACTTGATTGCCTATATTCTTGAAAAGAAATACAATCTTATTCATCCCGATCCCCCAAATAATTTGCCTACCTATTTTACTGATGCTTCATTTCGCATTCTTTCCCACGAGGATTAAGGGGATGAGGGAGATGAATTTGATGAAGAAGGAGGACCTACTCCAGCACCTGCACTTGCTCCTGCTCCTGGACCTAAGCATCATTTCTATCAAGAAATAATCCAGAGATTTGATCATCTTGAGTCTCATTTTGATCAACAATTTGATCATATTAAGACTTGTTTGGACCAGTAGGACTATAGATACAATAAAGATATGGGCTGGGTTAGAGGATAGTTTGATTCACTCAATACTCAAGTAGCTACCATCAGTAGCTACTTTACAAACTTCAATCCTCCAGAGCCTCCTCCAGATCAAGATCCCGAGAGTTTTAATTTAGTTGTTATTATTGTATGTTTTAGTATTTTAGTCTTTATGTTGTTGCATTTATATGTTTATGTTTTGAATTAGTTGTATTTGCTTCTAGTTTGTGTATGTTTATATATATATATATATATATATATATATATATATATATATATATATATATATAATATTTTTTGTTATTTTTTTTAATCCTCTTAAATTGTCTGTAAGTCACTATTGACTAATTTAAGAATGTTGATCCAAAGAATGAAAATTTTAAAATTTTTTGCATTACAATATTATTTCCTCAGTAATTTTTTTACTCAAGCTTTAAATCAAAATATAATTAGATTTAAATAAGGAGATCATCTTCCTGTTCTAATAGAGATTTATCTTATAATTATAATTGTTGCAGAAAGGTGACTTAATTTTCTTTCATTTTCTTGTTCAATGTGTTAATTTTATTATTATCCATTGGGTTTTGATCTGTATGTGGAAACAATAAAATGTCAAAAGATGCATAAAGTGTGTCAAATTTGAAAAGAGGCACAAAATGAGCCCAATCTAAAAAGTTGCGCAATGTTCGCCTAATAAAGTTCAAAATCAAAAGATCTGCAATTGCAGCAATAAAAATTGCTCAATTCTAGTTAAAAAAGAGGCATAAAATGAGCTCATATCATATTTAATTCTTTCATCTATATCTTTAAATCTTAGAAAAATCCATGTATTAAATAATATTTTCAACTATGAAATTTGAAATTGTTTGATTTTTATTCAATTATTTTTACAATAATTATTCTATTTGATATTTCTGCTTTCTAAAATAAACTTTAAACCTAGTCAACTTTTCTTATCTTAATTATTCTTTGATTTAAAATATGAGCTTTTTCATCAAGAATTTAATGTTGTTCTTGTAAATTTTAAAAATCTTTTCCTTATCGACTTTCAGAATCGTCCATAACATCTTACATTTTTAGGGGATTTATTTTCTCTCATCTTTTTGCTGATGTCAAAATGGGGAGGTAGTTTGTGTTTGTTTGAAGTCTTTTTAGACTTGTGGTTTGTGAGTTTGTGTTGGTGTTTGTGTTTGTGTTTTGGTGTTTAATTTTTTGGCATCTGTGGTTGTGTCTTGTGTACTGTTTGTACTTTGGTGTTTAATTTATTATTTATGTTTTAGTGTTTGATTTTTGACGTTTGTGGTTGTATCTTGTGTACTGTTTGTGTTTGTGTCTTGGGAATTTCTTGTGAGTTTTGTGTTTGTTTCATAAAAATCAAAAATAAAAAAAGAGGAGGGCAAAATTCTTTATCCTCATGATTTTTATTTTATCATTCGTTGAGGGGGGGCTTTGGAGAAAAGAACTTTAAATTGTAATTCAAATAATAATTATTTTTTGTCATTATAAAAAGGAGGAGATTGCTGTAACTCAGGAATTAAGATTATGATTTTTGATGTTAACAAAATATTATTTTTCTCATTTTATTGTTTCTCCTAGCATATATTGGATATGTCTATTTATTTTGTCTGTATACTAACATTTCAAGAAAATCATATACTTCTCCAGATTGTTAAAGACTTCAAGACAAGGAAGAATAGGATTTCATGTAATAGAGTATGTATATCTCTATTTATTATTTCTTGAGTCTGAGCAAGTGTGATTATAATTGGGTAACCGTGCACACACACAAAGGGGGAGAGAGATAAAATTTAAGTTTTTAAACTAATCGTGCTGTATAATATCTAATCGTATTGTACGATTTGACTTAGATTTCCTCCAGAATGCAATTACTTAAATATAGGCTTGAATTTTCTTAACGGTTCGTACTGTATGATGTCAAGTCATACATATGACTAACAGAGTATGAAATTAGATTCGTACCAGATCGTACCAAGCGAACACACTTATTTTGAACTGTTTGTATAATATGATTTGCATTCGTACAGATGATTGATATGGTAAAAAATTGGGTTCATACCAGATCATACTAAATAAAGCCCTATTTTTTAAACTATTCGTACGGAATGATCCCTAATCATACAGTACGATCGTCAGACGATTCTCTTGAAAAATTCAGTTTTTGGATGATTTTTCATGTGTTTTCTATATAAGGAGTCCTAAAAACTATCTCATGATCCTTTGGCTACGAATTTCTCTTGAGAGTGACCATTGAGAGTGTGTTTGGGAGAAAGTTTATGAGTAAAGAGTAAGAGATCTAGTGAAGGGTAGTTGTGAAGGCTTCATAAGGTTGCCCAAAGTGAGAATCTCTTTGTCTTCTTCAAGTTTCTACCCAACTTCTTTGGAGGCTCTTAAGAGAAGATCTTCAACATTGGAGCTGAAAGTACGTACATGTTATTAGACCTAGTAGTATTGTCCCAAGGCTAACCAAGAGGGGGGGTGAATTAGTTATTTAAAATTTTTTTGGATTTTTACGAAACCAATTTCTAAAAAATTTAATGATCCTTAAGCTAGCAGTTGACTAGATATAATTTTAGCAAAATATTTTCTCAACCATAAAAAATAAAAAGTGCAGAAAATAAAGGTGCGATAAAAGAAAGTAAAGAACAGAAGACATCAAATTTTATAGTGATTTGGTCCAACAAGACCTACGTCCACTACTTGGAGACTCCTTCTCCAGGTATTTCACTACTCAATAGTGTCTCCTTTTGCCCCCACAACAAGGTGGAGAAGACTTTACAAACTCTCTTCTACCACCCCAGTACGGCAGAGAACCGATGCCTTTTACACCCTCCAAGTGATGGCAGTGTACCAACTCATCCTTTTTCACCCTCCTCGTGAAGGCAGAGAACCCAACGTCCTTTCTCACCCTCCTGGTGATGGTAGAGTACAAACATTCTTTCTCACCCTCCTGGTGACAGTAGAGTACCAATATCCTTTCTCACTTTCCTGGTGATGGCAGAGTATCAGATCTCTTTCAAAGATCTTCTCTTAAGAGTTTTCAAAGAGGTAGGGTAGATATTTAAAGTATATACAAAGAGATCCTCACCTTTGGGCAACCTTGTGATCCCTTCATAATTTCTGCTTACAAGATCTCTCAATTCTCACTCCCAAACACTCTCTCAAAACACACTCTCTATCATTCCCAAGAGAAAATTTGTAGAAGAGTACTTGGATAGTCAGTTTTTTGGATACTTATATATGAAAGACAAGAAAAATCATCCAAAAAACTAAAAATTTCAAGTTAAACATACCAGATCGTATAGTATGATCAACGATAGTCTGTACAAACAGTACAAAAATCCATGTACGAACCCTATTTCGTACTCTGTAGATCATATGTACGAACTGACATCGCATTGTACGAATAGTTCAAAACTAAACTCATTCGTCTGGTACGATCGTGTATGAACCCCATTTCATACTCTATCAGTCATCTGTATGAATGAATATCATACAGTATGAATAGTTAAAATAAATCATATTTTCCTTAGTGCAAAAGTGGACAACATCATTTCGTACTCTATGAATTGTCTGTATGAACCAATATTGTACGGTATGAACATATATCGTACAGTACGAATATATCAAAAATAGCAAGTTCATCTGGGATGATCTGGTACGCATCCATTTTCATACTCTATGAGTCATCTGTACAAACACATTGTATATAGTATGAATAATATAATATTTTTAGGCATGATTTGATTAATTTCATTTTGGAGGAACTACATGTCAAATCGTCTGGTACGATCCATGAATCATACAGTACGATTAGATAAAAAAATGAATCAGTCCCCAGTGTGTGTATGCACGGTTACCTAATTACAATTACACTCTCTCTCAGACTCAAGAAAAAATAAAAATTTTACAGACTTCATAACATGAACTCCTAGTCTAATCTATCTTGAAGTCTTTAGCAATCTGGAGTATGATTTTTCTGAAATATTAGTACACATAAATAACATAAATAAAATATATCCAATATATATTAGAAGAAACAGTAATCAACACAATAATATTTTGGTATCATCAAAAACTCACATGATCTAAAAATATAGTTTTGAAAACTAAGTTACAACAGGATCTAGGTACTCTGCCTTCACTAGGAGGGTGAAAAATGACGTGATGGTACTCTGTCTTCACTATGAGGGTGAAAAAGGACATAACAGTATGCCGCCATCACTTGAAGAGTATAAAAGGCGATGGTTCTCTACCGCACCAGTTTGGTTGAAGAGAATTTGCAAAAGCTTATGTTTAGTGCAATACTTGGAGAAGGAGTCTCTAGGGAGTGGATGTAGGTCAAGTTTGACCGAACCACTATAAAATTTGAGTTCTTCTTTAGTTATTTATTTTTCCTGTATTTTTATTTTCTATATTTAAAACTTTATGATTGAAAAACTCTGTGATAATTATTTCTTTAAACAACTGCATATTTCAGGATCAATGGTTTAATTTTCTAAAAAGGTTTACAAAAATCTAAGAAATTTTTTTAAATAACCAATTCACCCCCATCTTGGTTAGCCTTGGGACAGTTCTAAAAGGTCTAACGACCAACACGAACTTTCAATAAACACATTGGAGTGTTTAATATACATCATCTTGGTTGGGATTTCGAGCAATATTCTTTGGATAAAGAAGATTTTAGATCATTGGTTACTTGTCTATGGCCTTGTATGCCATAGTTTTTTTTATTTTTTATTCAAACATTCATATTTGCATGCATATGTATGCATCAATATGGTCAGGTAGCTAATAGCCATTGAATCTTGAAGTTTTGCAATGAAGGATTGTAGTTGAATGGCTTGGTTCTGATTGTATTTGTGTTAGTTCTATTAGCTTTATGACACTTATTAGACATAAGATCATGACACTTATAAGACATAGGATGCCATTATTAAAATAATTATAGCACTTTCACTCTTTTTGGACACTTGTGGTGCCAAGTATAGAAGATTTCATCTTTCTTAAGCTTGTTATCTTTTGAAGCTAAGATATGTAATTATAACTCTATAGTTTTTTCTATAGTAGTAGCACATGAATTGTGAATATTTTCATAATTCTATGAATGAAATATTTACACAATCCAATGTTATTCATTATTTGCATTTTAAGCTTCAGAATATTATTATTTGGTGGTTATTGTGAAAAGTTGGTCATTGGAATCATTGCTAATGAACTATTATTTACTGAATGTTTAAATTAGTGTTTATTGAAGTGAATTATTTTCAATTTAAATAATATATTTGGTTTTAAAAATTGAAATTATGTAATGTTATTCTTTTTGAATTTTGACAACATGAATTCTTGTGGGGAGCATGTTTGGATAATTGCATGACTTTACATCTATGTTATTGTTAAAAGTTTTGATTCGTCTCATCGAGATCTCATTTTCTCATACTTGAAGTTTTTCTTATTTCTGAGTAGAAGGGAATGCCAATATCATTCATTGGCTTTTATTAAAATTTGAATGGTCAAAACAACTTTTTTTTGTGGGCAGGTTGAACGACTCGAGCGTGGCTTCTCGTGGGAGGCATGAATGCCCTCAACTGTCATGCCACAACACGAGCTGCAAAACAACATTTTTCACATACAAGTGTTCTTTATTGTATTTTTGTGGAAGTTAATCAAACCAAGTTGGTTGCTTGCAAATAAGGTTGATTTTATGTCATTGCCATTGGAGCCTATATGTTTCTTGGATTTCTACCACTAAGCTTCTTTCATGGAATATGGAATAAGTCTTAATTGTCGTCTTCTTTTGATTCCTATTAATACAATGCATGAGGAGGGGTTACATTAAGAAATATGATGCATTCATTACTCAAATTTATGATCTATATAATACACAATATAAAACTCATATGGTTGAAATCCAATGAGTTTTGCTTATGCGTATGTTATCTTTTTTTAATTCTGTTATTATATCTTCTTATGTTTTGTTATAGGCTCATTCATATGTGAAAGATTTATCTAATAAATTATTCTGGTCTATCTTAATTCAATTTAAATGAATTTTGTCAGGTTGCTATTAACTATTAGTCTTTCTAATTATGGTCATTCACTATTGTTTGCATGATAAATTTATGCTCTTGTAAGTAATGCTCTATGATAAGTTTACTTTTTTGTTTTGAGTAACTAATTTAATCATCTGATGGATGTTATATTGATTTCAATAAATCAATCAATTAGAAACCCTTAGGTTATGCATAAACCTATTTTTTTTATTTTTCATCTAATTTTAATTAGCGTATTTCAATGATAATAAAAGTTTATATGCCTATTGATTATATATAAATCATATATGTATGCAATTACTATATTTAATATTGATATAGAATTTAATATCTCTGATATAACATGCCAATTTTTTTTAAATTTATTATATATTTTTAATTTTTAAAATTTTATTCATGTGCACTATTTAAACTAGTATATATAAATAAGTAAACTAAACAGCCGCTTAACTTGGTAAAATGTTTTAAAGTGTTATATAGGTAATTAGAAAAAATGCGGGTTAGATACAAATTACTCTAAAAAATGTTCTTAATAAATGAAAAATAAAAACGACCAGACCCTAATTGTCGCTTCGTTTGGCTGCTCTCCCACCCCCTGCCTACCACCTTAAGGGGCTGTTTGGTATCGGATTTACAGCGGGATTTAAGTCAGATTTACGCTAAATCCAGCCAAACAGTTTTTGGGCACGCGTTAAATCCCGAGATTCCGTAAATCCCGGATTTACGGATTTACGGCTTAAATCCCGGATTTACTAAATCCCTCGGTACTGTGGATTTAACGGGATTTAGCCAAAGAAGCGCGCGAAAGGAAGAAAGTTACCTTCACAGGCAGCGAGCTCCCGTTGTTGCTTCCGATCAAAATGTCATAACTTCCGATCCGACATGAAGGGAAAGTTGTCGAAGGAGTGAAGTCGAACAGCCACGAAGGAGCCGAAGAAGCGATGGAACAAGCGGTAAGGGGAGAAATATCGTTACCTTTGCGGCGAGCTCCCGGCGCGACTTCTGATCGGACAGAAACAACGTCGGACGAGCGAATCGTTCGAAGCTCCACCCCACGCGAACCAGCGAAGACGAAGAGCTAAGCTCTACCTCACGCGAACGGCAACAGAGAAACCGAAGAGGAAAGCCAACCCGCAGACGAGGATTAGATTAATTATGAATTTCTTAATTAAGTATTAATTTAATTACTTAATAGATTTAATTTAAAATATAACTATTAACTATTTAATTAAATAATTAGTGGTGTAAATTTAATTAAATAATTAGTTATTAATAAAATATTTATGAAAATAATACCCTAATTATAGTATTCATAATTATAATTTATTAGTCTTAATTAAAATTAAAATTAATAAGTAACTCAAGTTTAAAACACAAATGTATGAACTCAAGTTGATTTTATTATGTTTTATGCAAATGATCTTGATGATCTTGATTTCATAAATTTCTCTTTTAAATTTAAATCCCTAACCGTCATAAATCCTGATATATGTTACCAAACAGTTTCTAAGGATTTAACAGGATTTAATATTTGACATACCAAACAGTTTTTAGGATTTAACACATTTTGAATTTATTAAATCTGAATTTACAGAATTTATTAAATCCCACTAAAGTTAAATCCCATTTGTTGCCAAACAGCCCCTAAGCTCTTTCTGGGTAATCCCTTTGAATTCTCCATCTTTGCAAAGCATTTCCAGTTTCCACATTCCATCCTCTCCCTACCCTCCAATGGCCAGAAAAATAGCGAGATACGCCGTGGTACGGTTCCCGTACACTCTTTCTCTTTCTTTCTTCAGAGATACACACGCATACACCCATTCGCTTCCTTTGTTTTTAAGCTTTTTCTTCTATGGATTTAGGTCGACGCGTTCACCGATACACCTTTTAAAGGTAATCCGGCCGCCGTTTGCTTTCTGGAAGAAGGAGAGGGAGTAGATGACGACTGGATGCAGGCAGTAGCCAAAGAGTTCAACCTTTCAGAGACCGCCTTCTTGAAGCGTTTCACTACCGCCGGTCCTCCTGCTTCTAATAGTACATGCTTCCATCTCCGATGGTTCACGCCAGTTGCCGAGGTCAGCAGATCCGGCATTCTAGCACTAGAAGTATTGCCAATATTATATTTTGTTAGCTCGATTGCAGAGCTCAATTTTGTTAATTTGTCTTGTAAAATAATTTTTACTTTTCTATGATTGTGAAGGCTGCTTGTGAATGTTAATTTTACACTTCAGAATGGCTTTCTAAATTAGGAGGAGATGAAACTATCTGGTTATTCTGTTAGTGTTGCTTGAGTCCTTTGGAATACTCACTGTGTCAATAAAATTCCATCGAACACATAAAGCATTTACATAATTTGCTAATTTAATAATAAATAAAGAAAGTATGAAACAATTAAGCAGGAAGATGGGTAGCATGGGACCTATATCCTTTATCGGCCTGATTAATGGACTAGATATAGATAGCATGAGAACTACCAGAAGCTGTGAATCTCTGATCCTGAGGATCATACCTTATAGCTAACTGGATTAGACCTAGATCACTTGACTGAGCTGTTGTTGTTGTGGTTTGAGGAAGATGGCAGTTCAACCACAATATGCTGAAGTAGTTACAACCATAAACACCACTCTCCTGATAGAGAAAGCTTAGGCATACGTAGGGGTGCAAACGAGTCGAGTCGAGTCGAGTCGAGCTCGGATCGGCAACTGTTGAAGTGGCTCGAACTGATGTTCGAGCCCGATTCAAGCTCGAACTCGACTCAAATGTTATTTTTGCCTCGAGCTCGGCTTGTTGGCTCAAGCTCGAATAAGGTGCTCGAACCCCGGTCATTAGTAGGTTCTATAGCTTGACATGTACATTTTTTATGAATTTTTTCAATGAAGTGCAAAATGATTTTTTGTATGAAGATGAAATTTATATGCCAAAAATAATTAGAAACACATTTAAGGAAATAAGTTGAATAACATAAGTTATTGATAAATGCTTTCATATATGTAATTAGGATTTAAAAAAAATTATAGAAAGGAGAGGATATTATGACATAACTATAAAATAAAATATATCAAAAGATTAAGAAATGGCCATTTTAACATCTAAACAATAATGATATAAAGTTTTATACCAACATTAAACTAAAACCAAATTTTTGAAAAAAAACTTCACTAAGTAATAACATTTTAACACTAAAACAACAATTCATACAAAATAACATTAAATTAAAACTCAAAATCAGAAGATTAAGCATCTTTTAACACTAATACATTTTTAACAAATTTCACTAACATGTTAACAAAGTTCACAAAAAATCATATATTCCTCAAATCTTCATAATTTTCATTACTTTGTTCAGTCACAAGCACCTTCAAATAATCTTTCTGCAAATGATAAAAATAAAAGTCAGAACAATTGCTTCTAATGTTAATAGAGAAAATATGTAGAGGAATCTTCTACCTTTCAAAATGCTTCTAATTTAGAGGTATTGCTATCTCCACCCATTCATTGTCCTCCTCTTCCTACAAGCAATTTACATGAAATGATATCATTAGTATTACAAAATGAGAATGTTTGAAAATAAAACTTATAACAAATCACTACCTTCATCCTTCCTTTTAGGTTGTAGTGTGAATGAACCCAATTTGAGCCGCATATGAGAGCTTGAACCATTTCAATACTCAATTTTGAACGGTAGGTGTCAACAATTCTCTCTCCTACGCTAAATGTAGGTTTAGATGCAACAGTGCTAATTGGAATTGCTAGGATATCAACAACTATTCTTGATAAAATGCGATACTCTCTCTTGTGCGCTAAATGTATAAGTTTTTTTTTTCCTTTTTTTGTTGTCTATTGGATTTTCACTTTTATTTTCAATGGTATGTTCTTCATCCCGTCAATCATTTAGTTGATTTTCTCCCAAAACATTATCATTTTCATTCCCACCCTCCTTTGCAATTATCGAATTTCCAAATTCAGATGCTCATTAATACTATCTTCAATAACTGAATCTACTGACATTCTATATGGAAAAACATCAAACAAATTATAAATCCAAAATTGGAAACAAATCATCTTTCTTTCCTTAAAATGCTAAGGAAACTATGGATAACTCTTAAAGGATATGACATCACATATGCATGTAAAAGAAAACTTCCAATCCACACAACAATCAATAAACACACTTCTATAAAATTAATTGATCCACATATTTGCTGCAAATGTCCTCAAATAAGAGCTAGTGTTGCCGTGAACTAGTTTTTTTATTTTTGAATGCTTAAAAACACAAATCATAAACAACTAATCACTTCAACACTTGTATTAATGGAGAAATTATCTCTTAATCTACACAATTTCTCGGCATCGTCTTTTCGTTTCTATGCTAAGATAATAAACAGAAAGGGGTAAAATTATTGATTAAACATTTCAACATCTTTTTCAACAATCATGAAACAAAATATTTGTCGGCATATTTTTTTTTGTTTCTATGCTAAGATAATAAATAGAAATGGAAGCCATTCTCACCTGAAAAATTTGCTTTGAGAAAGAAGAAGAATGAGCAAATCCTTCTCGACAAATTGGAACGGTATGTCACTGTTACTGTTGAAAAATATGGGGAAATTATGCTTATGGTTCTTTCTTAAGGAATGAGAAATGAAGATAGCATAAAAAACAAGATAAAGGTTGAAAAAAAATCTAAGATGGCGGGCGAAGGAAAGAAAAATCCCTAGGTTTAGGGATTTTTTACCTTGGTACTCGCCGGAACGAAGATGGCCTCCGGCTACGCCCTTCCTCACTAGAACGAAATTGGAGATGGAGTTGTGTGCCGCTGCCTTCGCCCTTCTCCCTTCGATCTTCACTAATAGCATGCGGTCTTGCGCTGTTTCACTTTGTGTAAACCTTAAAGTATTCAATCTCCCGCTCAGTTGTTTCACCCAGCCAATGTTTAAAATTGTGGAATCGGGTATTGAGGCGTTTTTCGTTCGTGAGGCGAGGCGTAAGCCTCAAAATCAAAAAATTGCGTAAATATAAAATGATAATTTTTTTATATACTAATGAGTAAATAATATAAAACATAAAAAGGCACAAGATATGAAGTGAAATCAAAATATCCCAATAATAAGACAATATGAAATATAGTTCAACTCAAATTCTATCTTTTCGAAATCACAGTTTTCTTTTCATTAACATATAATTCCAAAAATAAATAGCAATGACATGGGCTTCATCGAAGAAGATGAATCCCTAACGCTACGCTCACTCCCATAGTAGGAGCCAACATCAACTCTATCCTCAAACTGCTTCTGTGCAAGATGTTTAGACGTGGTAGGCTTATTCATGTATGACTTTATCTCCTCCCTTACAGTATCAAGCACTTTGGAGCATGGTGCAACATTCTTGTGAAATCCTGAAAGGTGCTACTTCATTCTAGTCACACCACCTTTCACAATTTTGTTACAATAATTGCATTTCAGATATTCATATATTTTATCACTGCCTCCTACATCCACCTGAGTGCTATGTTTCCATGCTGGATCCTTTCTATAACATGATGCAGTTTTATCCTTACTTTTGACCATTCTTTATGAGAAGAATATATTAGTGCAATATATCAAACCCCTAAACATAATGTTTCACTTATTTTAAAGATGATGAATACAACAATATGCCGAGCAACCGGGGGTCCAAGGGGGCGCTACCCCCTGGCGGGGTTCGAAAAAATTTTATTATAAGAGTAATTTTTATTGTAAGAATAATTTTTATTGCAAAAGCGCAGTGAAAGCACAGCAATGATTGAAGACGCACGGGGTGGGGGGCCGAACCGAATAGATATATATTAGGTTAGGATTTTTTTTTTAAATTTTAAGAGGCAGACTCTTTTAAAACATGAGGCGATGCGCGCCTCAGTGAACTTGAGGCATACGCCTCAATGCCATCTCTCATTGCGTAGGCTTTGAGGCTTAAAAGTTTAAAATTGCGCTGAGGCGCACCTCTTATTGCGCAATTTTAAACCATGCACCCAGCCCGCTTATTCATTCGACCTGTAGCGGGTCCCGCACTCCCCTATTCAGTTTCCGCATACGCATATCGGGCCGCTCGACGGATCGAACTCGGGGTCAATTATTTCATGAGCTCAAAAAAGTGTTCAAACTCGAGCTCGAAGCTCGATAAGCTCGACTCGCGAGCTCTTTATCAAGTCGAACTCGAGTCAGCTCGCGAGACAACATGACTCGTTTACACCCCTAGACATACACTTCTTTAGCATTATGTTGATTGTATCTTCATTAGAAAATCTATAAATCTTTGAAACTATTTATATTTCTTGTTGCATATCATTTCAGAGCATTAGATCTCCTTAGGAAAATCTAGAGCTTGATCCATTCTATATCAATTTTGGTATTAAAGCTTAAATATAATTAAATATATTCTAGAATTGGGATACAAAATCAAGCGGTTTGACTAAAAATCAATGTGCAATCTTGTTAGGGTTGTAAAGGAAGCTAAATTCATTTCAGTTAAATAAAAAATCATTCGGTACTTATAAATCTGATTATTGATAGGATTGATGATGTAGGACTGCATATGCTATAGAGTTCACTAATGCAAAACTATGATGTGATGCATGAAGAAACACAAAATTCCATGACTCTTGGGCCCTTACTATGAATTTAAGCAAAGATCAATCTCTTTTGACATAAAACTATAGAACACGCATCATTCATTACACATGATAGTGAAATTTTCTAGAAATAAGAAATTCCGCAAAAAATGGAAACAAGATAGAATTTTTTATTACATTGTGAGGCGAAAACTAATATGTATTAAAGTTGACAAAGCCTCTATCACACCTACACACTAGTCACTAAAAAATTTAGCAACAAGAAAATATGATAGCAATCAACAAATGGAAGATACCTGCCTCATGTTGTTACATGGAGAGTTATCCCCTGAAAGTTGTTATAAAAGCTTGCAAATCATTTTAAAAATCCACATCTAATAATATACAATTGAATTATGAGTTAAAAAAGGTTTTATTGTACTATTCAATACTTAAATGATTTTTATATGCTTTAAGGGTTTTATTTATAATCCTAAAATGTCCCAAGATAAGCAAATTCTTCACTAAGATCTTGCTAAAGACTTCAAGGCTCAATGTAGCAAACTTGATTCCATCAAAGGCAACAAATTTCTAAAAATTAAAATTCTTATTTTTAGCAATGAATTTCAAGAAAGAAACCACTATGTATTAAAATTGTAAGAACCGGTTTATGGCCGGTTCAATTGAATCGGTTAGTTAGCCTTTACATAACCCGCGACTCAACAGGGAATGAAACAGCGGAAGATGCGGCCTGGAGTGGGTCGAGCTCGAGCACGGAAGTGTCAGGAGGGCTCGATTTGCCATTTTGAGCGAAGGATCGCATGCGTGGGAGAAAAATAACTACTCACGTGAGAATCCATTCCATTCGTTCCTAAAGAAGAAATCGCGCGCGAGAGAGAGAGTTTTGTTGAGAGGAACGGCTGAGAGGAAGAAGGAAGAAGGTTTGTTGATATTTTTTCTCATTTCTGTATAAATCCTTCTGTAATTTCTTCATCTAACAGTGAGGGATATTTAATTGAAGGCAAAGGAAGAGATTGAAAGCGTAAAGGAAGAGATTTGAAGAGAGAGGAAAGAATTCAGGAATTCTTTTCTTTTGAAAGTTGATTAAAAAATAAGTGAACTATTAATTAAGTTTGAATAGATACAAATTTATATTTTTATTTTTTAATTGAAGAAATTATTATTGTAGGAAGAATTCAATTAAAATAAGCATTGGTTCGATGATTCAAGAATGAATGAAGGATATTTGCAAGGAAGGAAAATTTCGGTAAAGTAATTAATGTAGAAAATTTGGGATGAATTAGAGCTCTTTTATGTACCTTAAGTTGTCGTCGTAAGAAGAATAAGAATTATTGATATTGCTTTATAATTGAGAACTCTAAGTTGAAGGTTTATATTAAGTAAGATCTTATTAATGTTATTTGAACAGTGAAAAATTTTTATAATTAAGTTGAGACGAGAGTATTGAAATCTACAACAAAGCTCGGGGTTGGAAAGAATTAAAGCTTAGGAAAAAGTTAAAACTTGGAAACATTTAGAGTGGGTAAATGATGCTATTTATAAATATTTCATGATTCCAGTTTATTCATACAGTCTTATGATTATTTGCATCAGTTACAAATGTTTGAAGGCTTCATTAAAGTAAAAGGTAATACTTATATATATGTATAAATAATATATGCAATGTATGAATATATATGCAATGTATGAATAATAGTTATATACATGAAAAATGGAAAAAAAGAAAGATAAAAAGTTATATATTGAAATAAACATATGTAAATATAAAAAGGAAAATGTATATGCATGCAAATTACAGGAGTTCACTCCCGTATGGTACTGGATGGGAAAACAATATACTTGTGCACGTTAAATGGAAATGGAAAAAGAAATGAAAATGGTTGTACCTTATTTGGTACATTTAAATGGTGCTCATGTACTGAAAATAAAATAAACATGTAATAGAAATGGATATATGGAATATAATGAAAGTAATATGTGTAAGAAAGATAAAAAAATAACTATGCTTTATATTGTATACCTAACATTATATGGATTATATGGAATATATACATATATACTTATGTATGCATGTAATTGAAAAAAAAAAAGAAAAAGAAAGTCAAAAGAACATATCCAATTTTGTTGTATATGAAATTTCTATGTTACAAGCAAGATTACCCACTGAGTTTAAATTGTAAACTCAACCCATTAAATAATTTTTTCAAGTAAGTCTCCAAAGAATTAGAAATGGTTGAAAGGGAGGAGTACATCTATAAAAGAAGACGTGCATATGAAAACAAGTAAATTATGATTGATGTAAATATTTAGTTTGAAAAATAGTATGGATAGTTTTATGGAAATTTGTAATAGTGGCTCTTCAGCTGTTTTGAGAAGTTATATGTTATTTTGCTTATGAAATGTTACACCGTCCGACATATCGTTCCCGCCTCGTTAATTTGATTATTCGGGCCAGGTTGTGATAAAGTGGTATCAGAGACCAATTAGGATATGAATCATATTAAAAAAGCCATTATGATGATTTGATGATTTAAAATTAAGTTATGAATTTGTAAACTAAAATGTCTTATTTTATTACAGGAACCAAAATGATTCTGAAGAATATGTGTAGGAAATAACAGTGCCTAATATTGCTGTTAATTCTGATGCACTGACTCAAATGATGACATCAATGGCACAACTAATTCAGGACTCAAGGAATCAACCATCAGGGAGTAGTGGTGGTATGACTATGGATAAGTACTTAAAACTGTTTCAGTTTATGAAACTACCTTTATTTAAGAGAGTAGAGGGACTAATTGAGGCAGAGAATTGATTGCTAAGGATTGAGAAGATTTTAGAAGGGATGTTTGGTCCTGAAGAGAGAAAAGTTTCATTGGAAACTTTTGTGCTTGATGGTGAAGTTGAAAGGTGGTGGAGAGGACAACATTAAGATAAATTTAGAGGAATACCTAACATACAGATCAAGTGAGATGAATTTACTTAGGTATTCAGAAACTGATTTGTGCCTCTTTTTGCGAGGAGGAAGATGCAGGATAAGTTTCTAAGATTAGTGCAGGGAGATAGATCAGTCATGTAGTATGAAGTTGAATTTACTACATTGTACAGATATACTCCTCAATTAATACATACTGCAGAGAAAAAAATATCACCGATTCTTATCCGGATTGAAGGATGCAATTAGGCAGCCTCTTATTCCTCTTGGGATTGAAGACTATTCAGTGTTGGTGGAGAGAGCTAGGAGGGTAGAAATGGACATGCAAAATACTCAGAGAAAACGTGAATTTCAGAAGAGGAAAAGTGATGATGTTATGGGAAGTTCTCAAGATTCACACAGCAAATCCATTTCATAGGCTGAGAAGTTTAATTGGAAGAAGGCAAATCCCAGCAGCAGTGGTAGTCTGATGAGCATGAATAATTGCAGCAAGTGTGGAAAGCAACACAAAGGAGAATTTCTATCTGGTATAAATACTTGCTTCTGGTATCATCAACCAGGTCATATAGCGAAGAACTGTCCTACTTTGGGGCAAAGACTAGCAGGAGAATCAAGGATGAATATTAGACCTCAGAGAAATATAAGAAGACTAAGAATGATAGAATCAGTTGCTTCTACTCCATGATCAAGTCAAGGTCGACAGAATACTCAGCCTAGAGTATATGCATTGTCTTAGCAGTATGTCAAAGACTCATCTGAAGTGATTACAGGTATGATTTTATTTAATTCATGAGAATTTTGTTAATTTCATGCATGATGAATCAAGTAATATGAATAAACAAGTATTATGAAAATTGAAATGATATATGTTTATGTTAATTCCTATAAAAATTTTATAGGTATGATAATGATTCAAGGAAAGCATGTACAAATTCTTTTTGATACAAGAGCGTCACAATTCTTCATTTCAGAAGAATTTGTTAAATCTGTTGAGTTGAATGTTTATAAAATAAATACAACTTTAGAAGTTTTGATGCCAAATGGATCTATAATTGTTAAATCTGTTGAGTTGAATGTTTATAAAATAAATACAATTTTAAAAGTTTTGATGCCAAATGGATCTATAATGAATGTTAATGGTATATGTCAAGTGATTTTCAAAATAAATGAGAGTTTGAAGTAACCTTGAATGTCTTACCATTGAAAAAGTTTGATATGATATTGGGAATGAGTTTGGTTATCAAATCATTTTGTGATCATAGACTCGAATTGGAAAATTGTTAAATTTAATTTTTCGGGAGAAAGAGAGTATAAATTTTATAGAGATAGAGGAATTTTTATAATGATAATCACTTATATAAAAGCTTGCAATTTCGTATCCAAAGGGTATCAGTATTTTCTTGCTCAATCAAATGATACAAATAAGAAAGTTAAGGAGTTGAAAGATAGATTGGTAGTCAAAGAATATCCAGAGGTGTTCCTGGATGATTTGCCAGGATTACCACCAGAAAGAGAGAGATTTCACTATTGATTTGTTATCGAGTTTAAAACCAGTGGCAATGGTATCCTATAGAATGACAGTTAAGGAATTATAGGAGCTAAAAAGTCAACTTTAGGAATTGTTAGATAAAGGGTTTATTAGGCCAAGTTCCTCGCCATTGGGAGCTATAGTATTGTTTGTATAGAAGAAAGATGGGGGCCATAGTTTAAAATTGTGCAATTGGGTATTGAGGTGTTTTCCATTCATGAGGCGAGGCGTAAGCCTCAAAATCTAATAATTGCTTGAAATGAAAATAAATGTTAAAAGTGATTTTTTATATAATACTAAAATAATATGTTAAAAAATGACATATTAGTTTTTTATTGAACTATGAAGGAACAAATTGACATACATATGAATAAAAAATTACACATGAAGTAAAAGCGACAAGTGATAAATTGCGTGAAATAGAAATGAAATTTAAGAACAAAACAACATAAAATATAAGAATTGCATAAAATATCATATAATATCGAGTTTAACTTCAAATTCCTTCTTTCTCACTTCCTTACTCATCTCATCCACAATTAATTCTTAAAAAAAGCTAAATTAGTTGTCAACAACTCAAAAATCATCTGCACAGTCATCAGTCAGGGGGTTTTTATTGGAGTTATCATCATAACAAATTGGACTCTCATCTGCCTCATCTTGTGAAGTCCAAGCCTCCTAATCCGTTTCTCCATCATTTATTTTAGTGGTCTTCGTCTTTCATAAATATTGTCATCAATTTAATGATGAGAGTAATACTCCTAAAATTTTAGAGGAGGTGGTGGTGGTGTGCGGTTTTCAAGTGATCCCCAACGGTGACTATGACAGTGGTGACTGTGGCGAAGGCGGTAGGCTAGAGGTCGAGGCAGTCGAGAGGAAGTTGTTGTGGCTCGGGGTTGCATTAAGGCATAATTTGTTTGGGGCTTTAGTTTAGGATTTAGATAAGTTTTAACAAAAAAATATATAAGTAGGGTTAGGTGTACCGCCTCACGCCAGTGAGGCGAGGTGCTTCTCAAGGTAGGCCTTAACCAAGTTGAGGCGCAAGCCTCATAAAAAAGTTCAAGGCGTAAGCCGTAAGGCGTTGTAATGAAAGACTTGTGGAATAATTTTTTTTTTATTTCTCTTCTCCTCCTCTTTTGAAGTTTACACCTACTCTAAAGGTGCCCTTCTTTCTTGGATGCCAAGAAGCTCATCAGATATTTTGAGACTAAATATTACTTGGCTAAGAGACTAAATTGGTTTTAAATTTGTATCCCAATTTCTGTCAATTTGTACATGAAAGATCATTTGTGATCAAATTTTTATACTCGAGTAACTAAACTAAAGATATGCGATATTGTTGGGATTAAATTAGCTACATATAATTAGTCAAGAGACTATTTTGAGCTATTTGTCATTGTTGTAAAATAGAGAAACAACAATCAAAGAATAATAACACACTCTCAACTTGCTTGGAACTGCAGATACTAATGGCAAGCCTTCCTATGTTAATGTTGTGGGCTTCCTAAATTAATAAGGCTAGAAACAACTGATTGCTAAAGCTTGAAAACCCATAATTGTAGATTTGCTAGTTATTGATTAGAGAGGCTACATGCTCTAAAACCCATAATTCCAATACGCCCTCAACTTAAGTTGTCTATGTTGTCCATTCTTATCTTATTGATTAGATTATCAAATTTGGTCTTACTCAAAACTTTCGTGAGGATATTTGTAGTTTCAGAGTTTGTGGGAATATAGACTGGTTGAACTATCCTATTTTCAATTATTTTTAAATATAAAATGGTCTGTTCAATGTGCTCTGTCTTGTTATTGTGGACATGATTCTTTGCAATACATATGATGGCTTGGTTATCACAATATTGTCTTAGTAATTTTTGAATTGTTGACCTCTGCAACTTGAACAAAAAAATATAAAAAAAGAGAGAGGCTCTTCCTATCTTTGTTGTACTTTTGATATTCATGTTGTTGATATGTTCTTGGAAAATTGTCGCGCACTTCTCTACTCTACTCTCTGATAAAACATATATCATGCACATCACATAATAATGGCAGATCGCCATCAGAGAGATTGGCACTTTTTAGTAGGTGTTCTAGTCATGTTCAAGCTACAGCCATTCAATAAAATTCAATCATTAGTCTCACACATTCTAAATTAGCTAAATATTATTTTGGACCTTTCCCAATTCAAGTTGTTATTATTATCCCGATGGCCTAGTGCCTAACCCTACCTCCTAAAAGCAAAATCAATCCTATTTTTCATATTTCTCTTTTGAAACCATTTAAAGGAACTCCATTAATCATTTCACAATTACCCAAATTTAGTTATAACAATAAATCCCTCCTCGTACCTTATGCCATTTTAGCTTCACACTTTATATAACTTCACGGTCAACATTATCATTAGGTATTACAGGAGTGTTTGACATTAACATATTTTATTGGATTCTAAGATTGTACAATCATAGTGTGGAGCATGGATACAAATATGACAGACCAACCTAAAAGTACAAAAGTCTACCAAAAAAATGAAGGAACCAAAATCATTTCACATTGACAATACAACCTGCAAGGGACAACAATACATCTTAGGTCAAATAAATTCCAAACCAAATGGTTTATACATGTGTAGAAGCACTAGTTTATTTTTTTTATTCTATTTTAAGTTTGTTTTAGATAGGCTGGCTCTCTATTGTAAAATTGGTCTACATAAATTAGTATAAATAACCCCCATATTGTAATGAAAGACTTGTGGAATAATTTTTTTTCTCTTTTCCTCCTCCTCTTTTGAAGTCTACACCTACTCTAAAAGTGCCCTTCTTTCTTGGATGCCAAGAAGCTCATCAGATATTTTGAGACTAAATTTTACTTAGTTGAGAGACTAAATTGGTTTAAATTTTGTATCCCAATTTCTGTCAATTTGTACATGAAAGATCATTTGTGATCAAATTTTTATACTCAAGTAACTAAACTAGAGATATGCGATATTGTTGGGATTAAATTAGCTACATATAAATAGTCAAGAGACTATCTTGAGCTATTTCTCATTGTTGTAAAATAGAGAAACAACAATCAAAGAATAATAACACACTCTCAACTAGCTTGGAACTGCAGATACTAATGACAAGCCTTCCTATGGTAATGTTGTGGGCTTCCTAAATTAATAAGGTTAGAAACAACTGATTGCTAAAGCTTGAAAACCCATAATTGTAGATTTGCTAGTTATTGATTAGAGAGGCTACATGCTCTAAAACCCATAATTCCAATACACCCTCAACTTAAGTTGTCTATGTTGCCCATTCTTATCCTATTGATTAGATTATCAAATGTGGTCTTACGCAAAACTTTCGTGAGGATATTTGTACTTTGAGAGTTTGTGGGAATATAGACTAGTTGAATTATCCTATTTTCAATTATTTTTAAATATAAAATGGTCTGTTCAATGCGCTCTGTCTTGTCATTGTGGACATGATTCTTTGCAATACATATGATGGCTTGGTTATCACAATATTGTTGTCTTAGTAATTTCTGAATTGTTGACCTCTGCAACTTGAACAAAAAAATATAAAAAAAGCGAGAGGCTCAAATCATTACCTGCACGAATCCTTCTCAAATTTCGCCACTTGTTACAGTGCCCATTCCTTGTACATTTGGCATCGTTTCTGAACACGCGATAGTCGCCCATCCCGCGCTGGATTGATTCACTCTTCGATTTATGTCAATAAAACGAAGACGGAAGGCTCGACATCTTCCTCTTCCACACATGCGAGTCTCCCTTTCATGCAAGCAGCCGAAGACCTCCACCCAGTTGCAGGCAAACTACGCACACAAAATCTCCATCATCCTCTATATGACCAAACTCCACTTACTCCTCTTTCCTGCACATAGGAGCCGAACCCATCCGACTCCTTGACCTCACAGCCTCTGTCAAAATCCCATCTCTTCTACTGCCGAGCTCCAATTGAATCCAGCCGCAAGTCTCTTCCTCCCTCTGTCATCTTCCTCCCATTCAGCCATCTGCACACCTCTTCCTCAAGCTCTCGAAGCCAGCTCCCATTCATCCACATCCGCCAATTGCCCTAGCTAAGGCCTCCCTGTCGCAGGAGCTTTGATACACATGCAACCATCACAATCTCCCGAACTCATCCATTCGCCAAGCCCTAGCCGTCCAAACACCTCATAGCCGAACCCCACAAGCCTCTAGCCCCATTTCCTCCATTGCCTACGACCGTCGACCTAACTCCACCTCACACCCGATCAGCCCTCATCCGACTCCCTCTTGTGCTGATTTTCCACTTCAAACCTGCCAAACTGCAACCACTCCCTCTCACATAGCCGACCTAGCTGATCTACCCAAACCTGTCACCTACTCTCCTCCGATCTCCTCTCTAGCCGACCTCTAGGTATATATTTTGTTTTATTTTTTTTAATTGATAATTGTTATTAATTATTATTATTATTATAACTATTATAATTATTATATTATTAGTATATTTATTATCTCTCTCTCTCTATATATATATATATATTAAAAAAATGATGATAAAGAAAAGCAAAAAAAAAGAAGAAAAAGAAGGGAGAGAAAGAAGAAAAGAAAATTAAAAAAGAGAAAAAAAAGAGAAAATAAAAAAAGGAGGAAATATTTGCGCATTTCCATGATCATCACCGCCTTCAACATCGACCCTATCGACACGACGCCTCGCGAAGGTATAATGCCCTCTAAACGCTCAAAGTCTAGTTCTCGGCTCTCGCGGTGCACCAGGGGACCCCTTATGCATGCTTTTCTTAGCGTGATGGCAGGGGGGGGGGGGGGGCAGGGGAGGGGCGGACCCGGTGCGGCACTTACAATGAGGTGGGTGGGCCTTGTGTGCGTTTTTTTTAGCACGATGGGACAAAATTTAAGTACCTGTACGCAGCTCAGTGCCAGTGGGGAAATAACTATGCGTTTTCAAACAGGTACCCTCAAAGATCCATGCACACCTTTCTTGGCGTGGTGGGATTGAAGATTACGGCTGCGGTGTCATCCGACACCGACCGTGCATATCTTTCGTGATGTGGAGGGCAGGCTAATACTCTTGAAATTTCTCCTAAACAGGGGAGACGTAGGGAGGCTGTTGAATTTTACAGTGACAGGGACCTGAACTTAAACAATTGACGGCAAACGTGACTTGAACAATTTGAACAAACAATTGGATTTTCAATTACAGGGAACATAACCTAATGCCTAAAACTAAAATCTCTAATTCATAAAATGATAAATGTTGAACATACAAGCACGAAGCTCGTGCTAAACAAAACTTTAATGTTAATTAAAGATGATGCACGATCTGATCGCAAGCAAGAACATGAACCGACATTACAAATCGTACAAGAATGATAGTTATCAATTGCAACATTTGTATTAATCATGCGAGCATTCTACAAACACGTTCAAGAGGCATAAACTGAACATAACGACAACTCCCTGTGAACGACAACAATTCATATGCAATGAACGCGGCATACCTGCAAACAAATGCAAGAAAGATGTGGACAAAATATCAAGCATACCATTGATGCTGGTTAACTTGTAAAAGATATGTATGCTGCATAAACATGTGGAAAGGTGCATCTAATGAATGTGACTCATCTACAAGCATGAATAAGAGAATTTGCAATAGGGTGGTTTATCCATAATGTAAGAGAGTCCATAATATAAGTGGCCATAGGAAACATAGAATGAATATGTTATTTCATTAGAAAGGCTACTGAGGAATACTTCAATTCGCTAAGAGAATGGCGCAAGCGACATAGAACCTGTAGCATTCATGTCAAATTATCTTGTGAGTCTACCTGAAGGAATTTGAAAGTATTAATGAAACGAGTCATTAATGAATGTGACAGGTTATACGTAAAGAGGGAGGTAACTCATCGATAGAATATGCTTGAGGAAGTTGTAATGAATATGGCTCATTTGTGGCCGATGTCACTCAACATGCATAAAGAAGGTGATGACAAATGTAACCCACCCAACAATCAATAACGGTTTATAAATGAGCATGTTAATCTACCTGCAAGCAGGTGTAGGAAGAATTGTGGCAGATCTGAAGGTCTGCTGACAACGACGGTGACAATCAGCAACATATACAAATTACCTACAGGCTGCTGCAACGGGGAGTGATGAATATTGCGGCGCCCTCACAGTCTACGTCAATCAAACAATGTAGCCTCTTGTAAATGTGCCTAGTGGAGCGCACAATGAATGCAAATACCCACTAGTGACGACAAGAGATTCTTTATATGCATAATATTATACTCACTGGTGGTGATCGACGATAGCAGACAGTGAATGCTGTCATGCTCCTACAGTCAACAACCATCCAATGGAAGGCAAATACACATATCCTTTGTAAACAAAAGGTGATCGATTGGCGATAAATGCAAGTATCTACAGACCCTTCTAGGAAACCCGTCATACATATTGTATGCCATCTACAAGCAAACACCAGATGATATGCAACAAATGCAAGTGTCTACTGGCCCTTGTAGGAGACCCGCTATACACGCTAGATGTCATTTACGAACAAAAATGTCAAAGGATTATAACAAGTGCAAGCTCCTACGAGCCGCCGTAAGAGACTTATCATGTCCACGAAGTGCTGTATATAAGCTAACAAAGAAGGCCTTCAGCAAACGCAAGCTCCTACGAGCCGTAACAGAAGACTAGTCAGTGCAGGGCAGTCTACTTGTACAAAGCAACAGGCAACCCGTAATTCGACGCCTTGCCACCAGATCTGCAACACTTGTACAAGCAGACAAACGTCTACAAGTTGCAATGCCACGCCACCAAATTTCGCAACACTCATACGAGCGGACAGAAGACGTCTACAAACTCTCAAATGGAGCGTCACACACATCAAATGATAGTTTCCCGCATAACTGATCAACACTAAACATTCTAAAATGCCCCAACACATGCATTATAATATGCATACACACAAAGATAAACAAATGCATATGCAATCATACACTGTCATGGGCTCCGACGAGCGTGTTATGGATACACACATGACATTTAGGGATGCTGCGCGGGTCAAAAATGAACTTAAGTTCAAGTCCAATCCTTCTCTTCGATAGGACAGGAGTCGACATGACTTGAACCAATAAACAAATATACGGTCACGATATCGACCGTGATATTTGGTTTTGTACGTTCATATTAGGCATTCAAGGCCTACGATCATGAAATTTCAATAAACAAAGGCATAAAGCCTACGAAGAACCCGATCCTCTATCAGTAAGTAGACAAAGTCGACAAGGTTCAATAGATAATTATAAAATACCCTCTAAACACCTGCATGGGCCCTAGCGAGCATGTTGTATTTATACACTTGACATCTGAGGATGCTGCGCTGGTCAAGAAATGAATTTAAGTTCAAGTCCAATCATTCTCCTTGATAGGACGGGAGTCGACACGACTTGAACCAATGAATAAATATACGGTCGCGCCATCAATCTAGATATTTGGCTTTATACGTTTATATTAGGCCTTCAAGGCCTATAAACAATGAAAATTCACTAATAAGAACGTACAATTGGCCATGATCCCGATCATTTGTCAGCAAGTAAATAGAGTCGACAATATTCAATCTACAAATAAAATTACTTATAAGTTACTCTGATAATAGCTGTGTTGAACATAGATTTCAACCGGAGGGATTAATTTCAGATATTTAATATCATCCCAAATGCCCAAAAATTTGAAAATTCATGACTCCAAAAATTCCAAAATTCAAAAATATTTAAAATCAAAATCAACAATCGAAACATTTAAAGCAAAACCCATCCATCCTCCGCAATAGTTGCCGAGGTACACAAATTTTAATATCACTTTAGCTCACAAAAAGCTAATGTCTGGTCGAGAATATCCCTAGGATTCATTCTTAAACAGTCTCTTGTCTGCAAGGACGTGGCAGGTGTCCTCTAGCTGGCGGTTTTGCCGCCAAATGACACCACAAGTAAACAGTTATGATCTGGGCCCTCTGAACCAGGTGGTTCGCCGTCAAATGACACCACTAAATTATGGTCATGGCTAGAGCTCGTATTCTCCCCAATGACACTAAATTCTTGAGATATGAATCAATAGGATATAATCGATAAGGCACAAAGCCCTCTGTCAGCTAAGGTGGATTCAAATTTGTCCCCTTAGGCAAATATTTCCCCTAACTCTACAAGATACTCTTGGATGACACAACCCATGACTGCCGATAAGGATCCTTTTGTCAGGTTGGGTCGACTACCTCCTCTGACTAAGTAGATCATGGACCACGATGGCCCGAGATGACGGAATCATGAGATCTTGATCAGGCTCATCATCCATTCCCCCACCATCCACTTTAAGTGCAAGATGGTGGAAATTTTCAATTTTAAACATCAAACTCTCAAACACCCAAACCCATGCTGTTATTATATACCAGATAACACGTATCTCTACGTATTTGATCGACAACTAGCCTTAATCGAAAGTTCTCTCTTGTTGTCGAGAGGGGTAATTAACCATAGGGGCTTGCGCCTATAGGAAATCAAAACTCATATCATAAAGTCCTTGCAAATTGAGGACAAAACCTCTGGGTAGTGACTTATCTACAAACCCAATCTGCCTTCTAAAAATTTACCCCGGAATTTAATCTGTTAAAACTTCCCCAAAGGGGGGGGGGGGGGGGGGACCGGGGCATGGATTTTCGGAGCCCACATGAATTCAAAAGTTTAATTCTTCTAACACTTCTTTTAACAACATTCCTTCACAATTATGAAAACTACTGGTCTTAACTTGGCTTCTGTATTACTCCTTGACACCCTATATTGATTCATCTTCGTACAACACTTACCCCCACGAGTAAGTATGATATTCGGATGAAGATATTGGTAATGCAATCATTAATTCATATGATTTCATGTGTAGAAAAAGTACTTGGATTCTATAAAAATACCCATAGAAATTAAAAAAATTTAATTAAATTTAAAAAGGTAATAAAAAATGATTTTGATCTGACTCGATTCAAATTTGAGCCAGCTTGAAATTGGGTTGATTCGAGCGAAGCTAGTGCAAAATCGAATCGATTTGATCCATGAGTCAATTATGAGCTAGCTTATATATGTTAAAGTAGGTTTTGAGCTCGCATTGGATCAACTTGAAATTAGATCATTCTCATTTCTGATTATAGGAATATAATGATATTAATTGCAAAGCATAGAAAAATCAATTAAGGAATAGTAACATGCCCGACCATCTTAGTGACCTTCCTTTTTAATGCTTATACTTTGGAATTCATGAATTAGCGAGGTTGGAAATCATAGAATGAGGTTTCTAAATTTGCTAATTGCTGAGGCCGCAGTCTCCAAAACATAGAATTCCAAGAAGATATATTACAAATTTACATTTATTTGAGTTCTATTTCTTACGAATAGTTATATGCAACAAGTATTTTTGTGTGGTAATTGTTTTGCTTCCTTATTGCATGCTTATTTCTTCATCTTTTCGAAGTTTGGTTGATTGAACCTTCATTAGAAAATCCATAAACTTTGCATATCTTATATTTTTTTTTGTATTAAATATCATTTTGAAGGATTAGATATTCTTAGTAAAAACTTTTACCTTTGCCCAACAACGTATGGGATTTCTGATTTTGCTACTGTATAATCATATGATTAGATATCTAAAGGTTGTGATTGACTTCTACCTGTTGTTTAAAGGAATTATCTCATATTTACTTGTTTTTCTAGTCGGGCATTTTTCTCATACCCAACAGTGTCCTTGGAAGAAAAAAGAACTTGGAGAAGTTTGGCTTTGGGTGGGGTTGTGTTTGGTACAAACCCAGATCTGTTGCATACCCTTTCCTATGATTATCCTATTTGTCACAGTAGTTTTATGAACTTGAGCATTGGAATTCTTTGAAGTTGGATTTCCACAATTAACTATGATGAACCGTAATAATTCTCATGTATTCAGTAGTCATAACGCATAACAAGCATCAATTACTAGATCTGTTGTACCATGAGCTTTTATGTGAACTTCTTAACATTTTTAATCATGTTTCTTTACAGGTTGACCTTTGTGGGCATGCAACTTTGGCCTCAGCGCATTTCCTTCTCACATCTGGGATAACTGAAGCTCAGACACTTGAGTTTGTAACAAGGTCTGGAATTCTGAAAGCCACAAAGTTGGATTTACCAAAAAAAAAAAATTTGTCGAGGCCTTGTAGAGATGGAGGTGAAAGCTTCTTGATAGAGTTAAATTTTCCTCTGATTGAAGCAATAAACTTGAACTCCACAGAAATCCCATCAATCCCAAATACTTTAAATGGCTTGTCCATGGTGAATATTCAGAAAGGCAACCAGAATGGTGGTGACATCATTGTACACACAATTCTTTGATTTCTTCATTTTCCTTTGGATTGGTTTGCATAAATTTCAAATTTTTTTTAAAGTCAGTTAAGGAGAATCCACTTCTGTTTCCATCTGTATTTATATTAGAGATACTTAACTATCATGATTGGTCTATCTTTCAAATGGAAAGTGCGCATTTCTTAAAGCAAAAAATTCTACAAGTTCATAATCGAGCAAATTGCTATGGGGCTCTTTATGTTAACATTCATTTAGATTTAAGCCATGCTTATAAAACAAAAACATTCTTATTTCTTCATAAATTTCTTGCCCCATTGTTATGATTATTTTGGCTTAAGAAGATTTTGTTTCAGCCCCACAATGAGAGCGTACACTTTTGTAGGTTGAACTTTCTTCCGGGGAGGATGTTACTAATTTAAAACCAAACTTTGATGAGCTACGTAAATGTGCTGGAGGGGGTGTTATTGTAACTGCTCCCGCTCCTCCTGGATCTGGTTTTGACTTCTTCTCACGTTTTTTCTGTCCAAAGTTTGGAATTAATGAGGTATTGCAACCCAATACTCGGAATAATAAGTTATTGTTGTTAATAAGCTACACTGTTGCTTTTCAATAATTTTCCGTTTCATTAATTTATACTCAAACTCCTCCTCATGATGCTATGAGCAGCTACTATATTCTCGTAATTCATTCTTCACTTCATGATTTGCTTTTTATATTTAATTCTATTGGATTTAAAGAATCTTCTGTTATTTTCAGTTTGAGTAAAAACTTTTCTGCCTATTTGTCCCTATAACTTTTGAGACATCTTATATCTCTGTGAAATGTTGTCTCTTTTACACAAAAAAATAAATCTCTAAAGAGCAAAACTAGTGCTAATATATTTTTTCTTTTCTTGACTAAATTTATGTGCTTCACATTATCCTTGACCATTTTGTTATAGGTGCTATTTGATTTCATAAAAAGGAAGTATAAAGTATTCAAAATGCAGAGGTTTGAGAATTTTGGTGTTTGGTAATGAAAAATGAATGCAGAGTAAAATTTTCATGAATTCCAACTTCACTCTATAGATTTTTTTTGATGTATTGAAAACTCGTTCGTTATTGTCTGAATTCCAATTACATTGTAAGCTGACTTTGCTCTTGCTGCTATCTTTACACTTTATTTATTTTAATTCAAACTAAATAAAAAATAATAATCACCTGCAATTATTTTACGTTCATCCAAACAACTCCAAATATTTCAACTATATTACATTCCTTTTACACTGTATTATAGTTTACACATTTTTTAGTAAACGAAATTGCCTCATAGTAAATTAATTTTGTCATTATTTAGACAAAGCAGCTGTTTTTGACATATATTTATTAATGCATGATTTTTTTATTATTCTACTATGTTGAAGCTGACTTGAAATTTGTGAAGCATTAGTTAGTTCTCTTCTTTTATCTTTCAATTTTTACAATTTCTCTGACTATTCAGACATACCTTTGGAAATTTATTAGTTATTATGTAAAGCTAGGTATATTTTTTCTATCCACCAAGTCAGCTAAGTTGGATATGCTGTGATCTTTCTCTTGCTAATGTTAGTTTAGATAGGAATCATCGCCATACTCGTTTTAACTTCTTGTCAAATTTGAAGTCTTCATTAATAATCTTAATTTCTTGCATATATTTACTAATCTGTGTATACCTTGCTCCAATAAATTTAAAACTCTCTATTCCATGAGACTCTCATTAACTATGTAGATTCTGAGGGTGGTCTTGGTATGCAAAATTATCCATGCATTTCTAGAGACTTTGTTTCTGGGATTTGAGCTAATGACTTCTTACTCACCATGTAGGCGACATGGATGCTGCAAATACACATTTATTTGCACAAATCCTAGAAAATATTAAGTTGCTCTTTAAGTCATATATATAAAACAATAAATATTGTCAAGGTGAATCTAATTTCGAGAACTTGGTAGTAGTTGATGAAAATATGATGTTACAGCTAAGTCTTGAAATCATGTTCTTTCTATAGAATTTTGAGTAGATTTTGGTTTTGATATTTTCAATTTTTTTTGAAGGGTTTAACAATTAATTCTCATTTATTTTCAATTTTGATTCTTAAAATCTATTTAATATAGTTATGGTAATGTACATTTTGGAAATTTTGATACATTTTTAAATAATTGATTACATTGATCCTTTGAAACAAATTGTAATAATTGTTAGATTTTTCTCATTCATTTTTCCTTGATATCTATACCATATAATTCCTTGGTTATTTTAAGTTGGGCAAGGTGATATGTTTATTAGTTCATATTTTTAACTAAAAAAATTGGAAATCAAGAGGTGATGTGTGTTAAATCTAAAGTTACTTGTGGAAAGATGTCAAGATCTTCTTAAAAAAAATGAATCAAGCTCAAAGAGTGAAAGGAAGAGAGAGGGGTTATGTCTTAATGAATCTTTTAAAGAATTGATCTACAAGATACTTGGTTAAATCCCTCTAAATAGAGAGAGAGGTAAGTCAAATCGAGCTATAAATGGGTAATTCAGATAAAAAGATATTTTGAGGAGTATTTTGTGCGAGATTCTATAATTTCGATGTGGCATTTCATATGTTTGTGTTTGACCAATAAACCTTTATTTATAGGCTAGGATCGAGGTCGGTGCTAGTAGAATTTTATAGATAATGTATAAGTTGAACTCAATGTAGCTAGTTGTATAGCAAATCAGTTAGACTTATACTCGACTAGTAGTCAGGAACTTTGAGCAAGTTTTGAGTTGTAGGCGAGCTCCTTTGGTTAATTCTTCTGTCAAGAACTAGAGTCAGCTAGTGAGTATTCTGGGTGAGCTGATGAATTCTTTTTGGAAATGACCTTGATTGATGGATGATATCATGAGTCCCTTACATGAGTTTAGTTACTGTTGACCTCAACTATACAGCCAAAGAAAAACAGACAATAAAATTATTTAATATGCTTAAAATCATTACCTGTGTGCTCTTCCAAAGCCACCCCGTATCTCTGCCGAGACCCAGCCGTAGCTACAGTAATCATTC
Organism: Dendrobium chrysotoxum; assembly: GCA_019925795.1. Classification (NCBI taxonomy): domain Eukaryota; kingdom Viridiplantae; phylum Streptophyta; class Magnoliopsida; order Asparagales; family Orchidaceae; genus Dendrobium; species Dendrobium chrysotoxum. The sequence continues at coordinate 14,952,953 of CM034297.1, forward strand.
CCTGTGTAAGTTGGCGCCGAATGGTCACATCCTTACGTGCGTAGCTATCCTCAACCCCGCTCTTCAGCGACGTTAAAAGCAGAAGGGACGAGGACATTCGACGACATCCCTCCCTATTCGCAAAAGCTCTGACTCACACACGCGAAACTCCCACTGCACTTCCCGCAAACCTCCCTTCCTCTCGCTTCTAGCTCCCCATCTCCGATTCCCTCCCTCTTCCTGTTCGCAAGCCAGAGGTCGGCCCGACGCCAGGCTCTGATAGAGCCTTCTCAGCCGAGCTCCCCATCCCCTCTACTCTCTGTGACCGAACTCCCCCAAGCCGCCTCCTCCCGTCGCCTCTATCCCGCCGACCCAGAGAGAGAGGGAGAGAGAGAGAGAGTGAGAGCTTCTTCCCCATACCTTGCCCTAGCCGAACCCCCTCCAGCCGACCGACTTCGCTCCCCCTCCGACTTTCCCCTCTTGTAGGATCAGAAGCTACAACATTTTGACGGAAGTAACGACGGGAGCTTGTTGTGTGCGAAGGTAACTTGCTCCCTTTCATGCGCCTCTTCGGCCAAGTCCTGTAAATCCGCCAAACTTGGGATTTAGGATTTTTTTTATATTTTTTTTATTATCTAATTAATTATAGATTAATTATAATTAATCTATAATTAATTATAGACTAATTATAATTAATTGAATATAGTTAATTATAATTAGTTTACCACTAATTATAAGTTAAAATAATCTATTTATAATTAATTTTAAATTAGATGTAATTAATTAGAAATGATTAATTATAACTAATTTATTAGTAATTATAAATTAGAATAATTAATTGGGTTTTTTACATACATAACACTTAAAACATTTCAAAATACATATTTAACACTCAAAGTGTTATATTTACTAATATACCACTCAAATAACATTTCTTAAATTTCAAATACCACTCCGTTAACGTTGCGTTAAAACCCCTAGACCTTCTTGGCTTCTTGCGATCCCGTTCCTGTTCCGGCGCATTCCTGTTTCGGAGCGGTCTTCTTCCCGCGCGGTATTGTTCTCCGACTACCGACCGTCACCTATTATTCGCTAGAGAAGGTACGCTTACCTGTTCCGACGAACTGACCGTCGCCTCTGCTTCGTTCTTCTGATGTCGTTACTTCCGCCATTTCAGTGTCCGCCTCTGCTTCGTTCTTCATATAAAAAAAACAACGTTCATTAGAATGCTTACTCATATGGTTGCTTTGATTAGAATACTTTTAACTGAAATTTTTGTTTACTTTGGCTAACTCATTTTGATTAATTTTTTTCACTTTGTCTAACTTATTATTATATGCAAAAACAGAAATGGATTCAAGTCATTTTTGCTTCATTATTCTCAAATTCGGTGGATATTGGAGTGAGGTGTAGGGTCAGGCTCGAATGAAGTATGTGGGTGGAAGCCAGAAAACTTTAAAGCTTCGGAGAGATGAAATCACTATGTTGTTGCTAAAAGAACGAGTTGAAACACTTTGTCATTGGCTAAGGGGTCAATCATTCGACTTACACTATCATGTCAATGGAACATCGCCGAAGAATTACTTGTTGGTTTCAAGCGATTCAGAAGTAGTTGACATGCTTGAAAGTTCTTATGAAAGGAATAGAATTGAGGTGGTGGTTGCAGTGAAAAATAATGAAGAAGATATGTCCCAATTACAGTATAATCAAACTGAATTGAATCAGCTCAGCTTAGAGATCGGAGAAAATAATGATATTGTTGTAAATGATTTGTGTGATGAGTTCTTTATAACTCAAACTAATGAAGCAAATACTCTATTCGTTGGTTTGCGGTTCGAGGATTCCCAAAGTTTCAAGCAAGCAGTTAGGTCTAATACAATTTTACATAATTATGCTATCAAGATAAAGGCTAGTGACAAATCCAGAATAATTATTACTTGCGCATACAGAGGTTGTCCGTGGAGAGTACGTGCCTCATTGTGTCATGATGGGCACTCCTTTGAAGTTAGAAAATTAGAATCAACTCATTTATGTCCTGGGGTCAATAGAGCTGGAAACAAGCAAGCTACTACTACTTGGTTAGCTCATGAAATCAAAGACATTGTAAAGAAAAATCCTGATATCACGCCAAAGGAAATTAGCAATAACTTGGAGACAAGTTATGGATTATCCTTGCCATATATGAAACTGTGGCGTTCAAGGGAGTTGGCAAGAGATATAATGTTTGGATCCATCGACGATAACTATATGTGGGTGCCTACGCTGAGGTCTGAGTTAATCCACAGGAATCCTGGCTCTCACATAACACATGTGTGACAGCAAAACTAATGCATTCATGCGATTCTTCGTTAGCTTCAAAGTATGCATTGATGGTTTCATTACTGGATGTAGATATCTAATTGGTGTTGATGCGTGCCACCTCAAATCGAAGTATCTTGGTGTATTACTATCTGCAAATTGCTTGGATGCCAATAATGGTCTCTACACAATAGCGTTTGCCGTTGCTGAATCAGAGTCCAAGAAATCATGGGAGTGGTTCCTAAGAAACTTGGCGGAAAGTTTTGTTTGTGAAATTGAACATTTAGCTTTCATATCTGACATGGAGAAGGGCCTTGGTGAAGCTATAAAGCTTATTTTTCCAAATGCCGAACATAGGGTGTGTATAAGACACCTATGGAAGAATATTAAAAAACTCTTTCGATGTGAAGATGGCAACAAGCTTGAGAATTTGTTATGGACTGCCGCAAACACTTACGAGCTACATGATTTGTATAAGAAAGTTGAGCAGATCTTCGAAAAAAGTCCACAACTTTACTCTTATTTGAATGCGTTAACATGCAAGTGGTCAAAGGCGACATTCTCAAAGCACATAAAAAATCACTACAATACCAACAACATGTCAGAGTCTTTTAATGCATGGGTTGAAGAAGCAAGAAATAAACCAGTAGTTGATTTGGTAGATCTGATTAGGGCGAAGCTTATGGAACAACGCTCGCATAGAAAGATTCAATGTGGCTCTTGGAGAGGTCAGCTAGTCCCCCATGCGGAAGAGTATATTAGAGATATAACAACAAGGAAAGAACAGTTTATAATTCGTCAGTCGACCTTAAGCAAAGCTGAGGTTGAGGGACTTCATGAAAGGCACGAGGTTGACATAGAAAAGAACGATTGTAGTTGTGGATTCTGGCAATTAAGTGGTCTACCTTGTATACACAGTGCTGCATTCATTGGAACGAGACAACATACCTTATGGCATACGTATGTTGATGATAAGTACTACATATATAGGTATGTTACTGTCCTTCGTTACCTTCAAAGTATGTTTTGATTAACTAGTTGTCTTAAGTTATTTTCATATTTTTAATGATTAGATACAAAATGGCATACGATGGTGCAATCGCAACACTACCTGGAAAGGAACAGTGGGCTGCAGTTAGTGATGGTGAGGTAGTGACTACGCCAGCTTCACTTCGACCGCGTGGTAGACCCAAGAAAAGGCGAATTAAGAATTTCCTAGAGATAGGAAATAAAAGAAAACTTGGACATAAGTGTAGTAGGTGTAACTTATGGGGCCATCATAGAAGCACTTGTAAGAATCCCTTAAATGTGGGAGGCGACGAGATTGGTTCTGATGTACTGCAGTCTAGTACATCTAATACTCGGCCAAAATTGAATATATGCCGGCCAAGCTCCTGCAGTGACGAGATTGGTTCTGATGAACTGCTACCTAGTACATCTCATGCTCGGCCAAGCTCCTGCAATTATCTGGATTGACTTGGTGGATTCCAAAAACTTCTGGGATGATATCAGATTTTTGGTGGTTGAACTAATGCTTAGTACAAGCAGTTCTCTGTTTCTTTTTGAATGATTACAGGTTTCTGGAATGATTAAAGATTTTTGGTTGCTGAACAATCTCATTATCTCAAGCTTTTTTGGGATGATATCAGTTTTTGGAATGATTAAAGATTTTTGGAATGATTAAAGATTTTTTGTAACACTTCAGTTGCTAGGACACTGCATCATGCATTCATCACAAAATCTATAAAGAAATTGCTGTTTTGTACCTCTCGTTTATAACTCTTCTTGCCGTTTGTTTCATTATGGATTTATAACTCAAAGCACAATGACTAACATAATGCTAATGCTGTTCTTTTGAATAGAGATTGCTGGATTGCTGGGAGATGCATTGTTTTGTTAGTAAATCATAATACTAATGCTGCTTTGTAGCTCTCGTTTATAACTCTGCTTGCCTTTGCTTCATTACGGATTGATAACTCAAAGCACAATGACTAACAAGATATATAATTCTTCTTGCCTTTACTTCATTACATAAAACAAAATCTCAAAATCATACTGAGAACTCTAGGTTGCATTGATTAACAAAAAGTTTCATTGATTCAAAGTGACATTTACACATAGCGTAATTTATTTACAGTGAACGCTACAATAACATTAAGAAAAATCACTATGACCAACAAGATTTTAATTTGTAACAGCTCGGCTCTAATTGAAGCAATATGCGTTGAACTGCTATCACCAACATTTGATCTTAGAAAATTGGTCTCATACGGTAATTCGCTAACTTCATCACACCATCGAAAATAATGGCAATCGCCTTCAGTTCTACTCCGTGAGCATCTGTAGAATTTTTTTCCTCTACTACGAGATTGGTAAGATGTAAATATTGTACATTGTAAGTTGCAATGACAATATATTTGATTACTAAAGTTTCGGATTGGCGTTGCGGAGGAACTCGAACTCATTGTAGATTGCCTTATAAATTGCCTTCGTAAAATACACCTTCAAAAAAATTAAAGAAAATGAAATCATGAGAAGTAAAAACAGTGCCTTTGCATTCCATTCATTCAAAAAATACACCTTGGCATTTCATCAAACACCTATTGTGCATCTCTAAATATACAAACACAACATAGTCAATGAAAGCTTCAGAATTTTACCCTAAACAACTAATGGAGAAGATCAGAAAACATAAAACCAAGATTTTGAAAAATAGAATAACAGATTAGTGAATGAAAGCTTTCCGGTCACACCTCTTCTTCCACCAGAAATCTCTCGGTTCCACAAGAAATCTCTCGGTTTGAACAAGAACAAACTATGAATCACAATACTTTCACATATTTGTTGAAAACACAAAACCTAGATTTTGAAATGGAGAATAACAGCATACCTATGCGACTTATGGAGGAGTGGAGGGCGAAGCAGTTCGGCGAGGGCAAACTCCTTACCGAAGCAGTTCAATGAGGGCGAAGCTCCTACCGAAGCAGTTCAATGAGGGCGAAGCTCCTTACCGAAGCAGTTCAATGAGGGCGAAGCAATTCGGTGAGGGCGAAGCAGTTCGGTGAGGCTCATTTAACGGGAACAACAAACAGAGTGAACGGAGTGTTGTATTTGATGAGTGTTAGAGGTTTTAGGTGGTATAATAGTAAAAAGTTAAGTTTAGGTGTGATATGTGTAAATAGAAATATTTTGAGTGTTAGGTATGTAAAAATTCCTAATTAATTTATAATTAATTTTAAATTAAATATAATTAATTATAAATTAAATGTGATTAATTATATTTAGTTTGAAATTAATTACAAATTAAACTAATCTAATTTATGATTGATTTTGAATTATGGGAATGAACAATATGGAACCCGGTGCACGTATTGATTTTAATTTATAATTAATTAAAAGTAAACCACGCTTTTCGTAGCGTTGTGGGAAGGGAACCCGGTGCGGCGCCTACGATGAAGTGGGTGATCACCTAAAATCTCTTTTTCGGCATTCGCGGCGCACCGGCAAACCGCCTATACACGTTTTTCATAGCGTGGTGGGATGGAAAGCCGGTGCGGCGTCTATGGCGAGAAGGGGATATTCATAAGTACCCGCTTGCGGGGAAATAATTGTGTTTTTTCAAACAGGTGCTGTCGAAGACCCATACACGCTTTTCGTAGCGTGGTGGGGGATTGAAGACTTTACACGGCTGCGGTGTCCTCGAAAGAGGGCACCTACCATACATACTTTTCTTAGCGTGGTGGGAAAGGCCCAGTTTTCTCGTAGTTTTCCCCTAAATGGGGGAGACATCGGGAGGTTGCCAAAATTTCGGGTGATTATATGATTGTACTTGGACTTATTTGAACTCAAAAGAGGAGAACTTGGACTTTACTTGGACATTAAATGAACTAAAATGAAACTTGTATATTTAACTAGAGCTTGAACTATAAAACATCAAGTAAAATTGGAATTTGAATTCAAACAAAATGAAAAGAATAGTTTGAACTTGCAAAGGACAACAGGGGACCAATTTGAATTTTCATAGTGGACTTGTGAACCTTTGGACATTGGATTTGAGCAAAATGTAAATGTCATAGAATTTAAATGATTAATAAAGGCAATGACTTGAATCAAAGTTCAACCAAGAGCAATTTGATTTTGGACCAAATGACACGAACTTGAACATCAGGAGACTTGAACTTGGATGATTTGAACAATATGGAACTTGAATTCGATTTGAATCAAATTCAATCAAGAAGAACCTGATCTAAACTTAAACTCAAACTAAATCCAGAACTTGAACTTGATTTGAATATTAAGTGGACAAAGCTTAGACTCAATTTGAATATCAAACGAATATGACTTGGACTCAAGCTCGGACTTGGACTCAAATGTGACATGAGAACTCGAACGGAACTCAGACTTGAATCAATGTTGGACCGCGGGGAATTCATTCCAATTAAACTTGAAATGAATGTTGAACTCAAATTCGAGCAAAAATGATATAAGAGTTGAACACAAATGAACCCGAATTCAAGTGGGATTTGATTTGAATATTAAGCATTACTTGAACATTTGAACTCAAGCGAAAACTTGAGTTGAACCACAAAGGACTTGAATCAAAATTCAATCAAAAGCAACTTGATTTTGACATTGAATTTGAACAAAAGCAAAGATTCGCAACTACTGTCCACTTGAAAATAGTGATGACTTGTAAGCAACATAATCAGACTTCTTGCTGTGATGCCTTTAATGGATAGTAAATAAAGGAGACATGCAACGAGAGTTCAAATTGGAGTGCGACCTTCCCACAAGCCATACAAATCAACATGCAAGCATATGTAGAAGCATGTAGCAGATGCTAAAATATCTCTACAATCTATAATAGTTCTGTGACAAGTGCGTATAAACAACGTACAACGAATATTGAGGATATTCGTACATCCAACAACAACTTAGTCGCAAGCACACACATCTATCTTTTAGAAGTGGAAAGACTCAACGTACAATAGATGCGACAATGTTCTACAATCAAGACATCAACGAAAATATTCAAGTTCGCAAGCAATGTAATAGATATAGTGATTCGCTAGTTATCATACACTATGAACACAGTAAGTCTACAAGCAAAGCAAGAGAAATGAGGAAGATATAACTCCCTTTCAACCGATGATAACTAATTTGCAAATGAATACACAGTATTCTATCCATGAGCAATCATGTCTGATGTAGTCTATTGGAAAATAGCAACCACTGAATTGCTATGAATACGAAACGTCACTAGCAAAACATAGAGCAGATTGTGACAAATGAAAGCATTTGCAAACTATGTAGCAAGGGGAAGTGAGTATGGTAGGATCCTACAGTCAACACTTGTCAAATCATAGATGAATGCATCAGTCTTCTACGATACGAGGCCAATGTACATCAAGTGTAATAGTGTTCTATAACTGGCTTCAAATCACAAGTGGATACATCCCAAAAGCAGCAAAGTCAGAGTTGATGACATTCTTCGTAACAGTCGTGCATGAAGATGAAATAGTTCCTATTGCATTCATATGAGAATATTGGTGAAAGGGTTATAAATGCCTGAAGATACTACAACTTGCCCACAAATGAATGTGGAGAGATTATCCAACATCAGTCGAATACACCGATCCCCAGCAAGTAAAGGCAGGTGGGAGGCGACGAATGTAAGTACCTACGAGCTTCTGTAGGAAATCAGCTACATACTTAACATGCTATCTACAAGAAGGATGCAAAAGGACTACAATAGATAACAACATCTACAATCAAAGCAGGAGATTCGTTAGTGCACTACGATCCCCCTGCAGTAAGTAACTAGTGCACGACAGTCTACCTGTATAATGCAGCAAACAGTTCAATCCCCAAGCTGCTACAATACGCCATCGGATCTGCAACACCCATGCGAGCAGACAGAAGGCATATAAATCCCCAAATGAAGCCCGCATGACGCCACGCCACCGGATCTGCAACACTTGTACGAGCATACAGAAGGCGTCTATGAGCTTCAAAATTAAATGCTGCATTCAAACGAGGGTTTTCCTGCACAACTGAGCAGCGTCAAATGTCTAAAACGTCCCCAACACGTGCACTTTAATCTGTATACACATAGGTACACAAAAAGGGACACGTGCAATCATACAATCCGCATGGGCCCCGGCGAGCGTGTTATTGGTACACACGTGACGTCTAGGGATGCTACGCGGGTCAATAAATAAACTTGAGTTCGAGCCCGATCCTTCTATACGGGTAGATAGGAGTCGATACGGCTCGAACCATAAAACAAATATATGGTTGGGAGATCGACCAAAATATTTGTTTTACAGTTCATATTAGGCCTTCAAGGCCTTCAACAAAGAGAATTCACTAACAAAGGTCCAAAGCCTACGAAACCCGATCCTCTATCGACTAGTAGATAGAGTCGACAGGGTTCAATCAATAAAAATATAAATGACCATAAACACCCCGATGATGGCCGTGTTGAATGCAAATCTCAACCGGAGGGGTCCATTTCAAATATTTCAAAATATACCACCAAAACTCCCACAAAATCCAAAACTCCAAACTCCACAAAAATTCCCAGACAATCCCAAAATTCAAAAATATTTAAAATTGAAATAAATTCATTAACCACTCAAAGCATAAAATCTATCCACCCTCCGCAACGGTTTGCCGAGGTGGACAAATTAAAATTTACTTCAGCTCACATAGAGCTAATGCCTGGTCGAGAATATCACTAGGATCCATTCTCAAACAATCTCCTGCCAGCAAGGACATGGTACGATTCCTCTAACCGGCAGTTTCGCCGCCAAATGGCACTGCAGGATAAACGGTTATAACTCGGGGCCCTCTGAACCAGGGTCGCCGCCAAATGGCACCATTATATTATGGTTATGGTCAGAGCCCGTATGCTCCCCAATGGCATCAAATCCTTGAGATATGAATCAATAGGATATGATCGATAGGGCACAAAGCCCTCTGTTAGCTAAGGTGGATTCAAATTTGTCCCCTTAGACAAACACTCCCCCCAGGTCTACAAGGTACCCTTGGACGAAGCAACCCATGGCTGCCGACAAGGATCCTTCTGTCAGGTTGGGTCGACTACCTCCTCTGACTAAGTAGACCAGGGACCACGATGGCCCGGAACGACGGAACCATAGGATCTTGATCGGGTCCATCATCCATTCCCCCACCATCCGCTTTAAGTGCAAGATGGTACAATTTTTAATTTTAAATATTAAATCTCCAAATTTTTCAATCTTCCAAATTCCCAAGTTCTCCAGATTTTAACATCCCAAACCCATGTTGCTACTATATGCCAGATAACATGTATCTTCTATATATCTGATCGATGACTAGCCTTAATCAAAAGTTCTCTCTCATTACTGGGAGGGGTAATTAACTATATAGGGGCTTGCGCCTATAGGAAACCAGAACTCAGATCATAAAGTCCTCACAAAATGAGGGCGAAATCTCTGGGTAGTGTCTTATCTACAAACCCATCTACCTTCCAAAATTTACCCCGGAACTTAGTTCGTTAAAACTCCCCCCGAAGTAAAAGCAAAATCGGGTGGAGGCCGGGGCCGAATTTTCGGAGCCCACAGTTACTCAATACCAAGGACCAAATTAGGGCTAACATTTGTGTGACTTTAGACTTAGCGAGTTTTAAGTTGTAGGAAGTTTAAGTTAGTTCACAATTAACATCTTCTTGAATCTAGTTCAAGTTTTCATAATGATTTGATTCACCTGACTTGGGTATTTTTGGGCATCTTCAACCCCTTTAAGTCATGATTGATTCATGAATAAAAGGCCCGTGACAAACCTAATTCAGCCTAGGTGACTTTGATTGATTTGGAGCATCAGCTTAACATGATGTATGAATTTGAGGCATGACTTTGACTCATTAGCATTGATGCCTTTAAATTTGATGTTATTGGTTCATTTGCAAAAATATGTTATTTTCACTTCATATGCTGTGCTCTTGATTTAAAATCACTTTAGAACTATTTTTCTTCTTGTAAATTTGATGAATTTCAAGCATGTTCTAGAGAAATCTCTGACTTGGTTGATGCCATTAACGTCCTCAACATGCCTAAAAACAACTACTTTCCCTCCCATGCAAAATTGGATCCCAACAACAACCTCGACAATAATGGGCAACAAGATGGTTTTTTCTTGGCTCAGTTCCAAGATGGAGGTGCCATGGTGGGACATTGATGTTGCTATCCACATCAAAATTGGCATTATTGACTTCAATTAAGTCAAATGGCATCATCATTATGCAAGGCGGCCCAGCATGCTAGAAAATCATAGAAAAGAGGTTAAAAGTGTGAGGGAGTGAGGCAATTATGAACATGGGCAAAGGAAGATAAGAAGCCCCACCCATATAATGCCTTTAGATCCTCCTACCAAAATGATGACAAGGCTGCCATCAACTGGGTGAGAGAGTTTGATAGTGTTGTGATAGATTTTAGTGTTCATCTCTTTGTGGCGAGGAGAGAGTTGAACTCAACTACTTGTAACATTGACCTAGCGATTTTCTCAATTCTACTATACAACAAGCTAGAGAAGTTGTCGACAAATATTATATATGTGGAGGCTATGCAGAAGCATGTTGAATGTTGGCAAGGTGGTTTCTTCCTGGCAAGAAATAAGTGATCGTTTGCCAAGTATGAAAATAATTTTAAAGATTTTGATAATGTAAATGAGCAAAATAATGAGTTATAATTCTCCCTGGCAAAAAAAAAAAGCTATTTTCTTAGTGATTATTGAGGTGGAGAAGGCCGAGAGACTTAAAGCCTTAGATGTTGTTGACGAATATTTTTGTACCGATCTGACCCTGATCGAGCCCGACTAGACTCGACCATGCTCGATCAACTTAATTAAATGTCGTCGAGGCGAAATCCGGACCGAATTTGATGAAATTAAGATTTAATTTTGTTAAATTAAACTTGATTTAATTAAATTAAATCAAATTTAACTTAATTTAAATCAAATCAAAACAATTCGAACCCAATCGAGCCGCGTCGAGCCCAATTCGACGCAAATCGGCGTCGATTCGAGTTCAATTTCGCAAAAATTAACTCGATCGGACCCAAACCGACTCAAATTGGTTCGGGTCGAGTCCAATTTAGGTTCATTTTCAGCCCTAATTAGTCAATTTGGGCTGAATTTGCTTCCAAAATCAGAAATCAAAATCTATGGCTGAGATTTTCTCTCAAATCTCACCCAATTTTATGTCAAATCCTGCAGCAAATCCACTCAAGTGAATATTCCTCTCGTTTCGCGTATTAAGGAGGCCCGATTGGATACATTGGGCGGCGGCCTGATGCTGGCATCCGTCTCCAAGAGCGAACGAGAGGGGTGGGGGAGCCATTCGGCTCCCCCGTTCGTTTTTTTTGTGTGGTCCGTCCCGAGAGAAGAGAGCGAGAGCGAGAAAGAGAGCGGGAGAGGGTCTCCGCTTGCGTCGCCAGCCTCCTAGGTGGAACCACCCCCCGCATTCGAGCTCTTTGCGTGCTGAAACCAAGCCCGACTCCGCCTGGACCTTCGGCCGAACCATCCAGGAGCTCCGTCTCTCTCATCCGCCAGATTTTCCGAAGTCTCAAGCTCTAGAACTGCTGTAGTTCTTTTCTACTGCCTTTAGGAAGAGGTGGGAGGCTTCTTCTTCCTTTCTCAATTCCGGTGAGCTCGTGGTAGTTGGAGGCTATTAGAAGTTTCCAAACAGCAAGGGATGTCTTCCAAACTTCCCAAACAGCAGTTTGGAGGTTTAAGAGTGCCTTGGACAGCAGTTTCCCTCTTCCGGAATGTCTTGGACAACAACGGCGACTTCCGGAGCGGCTTGGACAGCAACCTTGGAGCTTGGATAGCAGCTTGGACGGTCCTAGGAGCTTGGACAACACACTTTCTCGCCTTTAGCTAGGCGAGTGCATTGTGGTTTGCGCCGTGACAACCCGGCGAGGTAAAACCTAAAACTTAGTGAAACCTAGGGTCCCCCAAGGCCAATGGTTGTGTGGTTGACGTTCCTGAGCCTTATGTCCATAGAAAACTTCATTTTTGTGCTCTCCTGAAACCCTTTGTTGGCTGTCCACTCCGCAAGACAATGAAAATTTGGTGGTTTTCATTTGTTGATCCTCGTGTGAGGGTCCGGAGAGGATTTTAATACGTATGGGGGTGTTGGATTGGTATCCAACACCTCTCAAATGCATGATTTTGCATTCATAACGCATACCTAGCCTTCACCTACAAATGGACCATAGGGTTTGATGAGCTCTTCATATCCCAAAATGAATGTCAAAACGTATGATTCATTGCATTGTACGTTATGCTCTCTTTCCTCATATCTTGTGTCATGACAAAATTGATGCACCAAATTTAGGAGAGTTTGCATGCATTGAAATTAATTACCTCTAGAGTTTTATTTAGTGTATGCTTCGAATTTAATTGATTTAGGCTCCTAGCTATGGTGAGACATAGGCCTTCAAAAGCCTATGTAGAAAATCTCACAACATGAATGATCAATTAAATTTATGTTTTGCATCACATGAAACTTGGAGTGTGGAGTGACGATCTTGAATTGATTGTTTGTTGAAGCAATTTAAGTATGTGAGGATTTTCATAAACTTGAAACTCACCCAAATCGCATGCACCCTTCTTTCAAGTACAAGTCATGGCAAAAGTCATATATGAGTTGCAAGAAGTGTGCATATGTTGAAGTTTTTGAACTCTAGTGAGATTTTGTGATTGCTTGAATATGAATTTAATCAACTATTGGAAATATCAAATCATTATGAGATCTCCCATAGACTTTCCAAAGTCTATGTTCTAGGTCCCACAAAATATATTGTTGATTAAGTTTATGTGCAACATTGTGCAAAACCAAATGCTTGATTGCTCTCAAATTATCAAAACTTCTTAATTTGGAGAATCATCTATACATGCGTACTCTTAGGTTTCTCTTAGATCTCATCAAAACTGATCTTTAGAATATTCCTAGAAGTTTCCAAATCCCCTAAATCATATCGAAATTGATTTAGGAAAATTCTCCTAGGCGTTAAGAAATTGATATTTCTTTCTCCAAACAAATTCTAAACATTCATACAAACAATAGGAAAACCTTTTTCATGCATAATACTTTGGGCATTCTCAAAGTTCTAAGTGTTCACTTGGAGCCAAATTCCAAGTTCCTTCACCCTTTTGTTGGAACATAAAACTAACAAATCATCTCCCCATTTTGTTTGTTGAGACACAAGAAATCAACAAACAGTTACCTTTTCTTCCTCATGCCTTGTACTCATGGATTTCTCTAAAATCTTAAATACATGCTATATGCTCTTAAACATGAAACCAAATTTCAAGTTCTTTCATCATTTGTTTATTGAAGCATAAAATCAACAAACATATACACTTTCATGTAATATTTTGGAGCCACCCCAAAGCTCCAAATATTCTATCACATGAGTCATTGGATCTTAGAACCAAATTCTAAGCTATCCATCTCTTGTTTGTTGAGATAAAAAAAAAAAATCAATAAACGTTCATCTCTATATCTCCTTCATGCATGATACTTGGAGTATTCTCAAAGCTCCAAGTATTAGATTGCATAAATCTTATGAATTTAGGATCAAAATCCTAAGTGCATTCTATCATATTTGTTGAGACAAAATTAACAAGCGATCATTTCTCTCCTTCCTCATGCATTGCATGTGGAACCTCCTCAAGGTTCTGAACGTCGTATTGCATGGGTCTTTGAACTTAAAAATAAATTCTAAGTCACTAATCCTTTGTTTGTTGAGACAAAGTCAACAAACAATCATCATTCTTCTCATGCATAATGATTGGAACCCCCTCAAGGTTCCAAACATATCATTGCATGACTCCTGGCCTATCTTAGGAGCTATCACCCATCTTCATGTGTTGTATTATGGATTTCTCTAAGTCCTAAATGCGTCATGTTGTGAGTCTTTGAACTTAGAAGCAAAGTCTAAGTTTATCCTATCTCATTTGTTGGAGCAAGAAGCCAACATATGATTTTCCCCCTCATTTGCCTAGACTCAAATTAGGCAAATGCACGCCTCTCTTCGGACACCAAATGTCTAAAGAATTTTCTCCAAAGCTACAACCTCCAAGTTGTACTTCCCTTCCTCCATTTGTTGAGACACAAAGTCAACAAGTGGATATCCCTCCTCTTTGCATGATAGCTTGAAGTCCTCCAAAACTTCAAGCAAATCACTGCATGAATCTTGTGAGCTTGGAGTCAAATTTCAAGCTCTCATACTTTGTTTGTTGATGCACAAAATCAACGAACACACACCTATCACCTTCCCCTTCATGTATAGTAACTTGAAGTTTCCCCAAAACTTCTAGTTATCATTACATGAGGCTATTGAACTTAGAACCAAACTCTAAGTTCTTTCTTTCAATTTGTTTGAACCTAAGGTTAACAATTGAACGTTCTGTTTAGACTTAGGACCTAAATCCTAAGCCTACCCTTTCATTTGTTAAGATATAAAATTAAAAAATGAGTAATTCTCTTTCATGCATAATGCTTGGAGCATTCCTCAAACTCTAAGTGTTAGATCGTATGAACTTTTTGCAATTTGGAACCAACTTCCAAGTTCTTTCTTCTTTCTTGTTGGAACATAAAACCAACGAATATCTTTTCATGCATGATTATTTGGGGATTCCTCAAGTCTCCAAAAATATCATTGCATAAATTATTTGGAGCTTAGAGCTAAATCCTAAGCTCCTTCCTTCGTTTGTTGAGTCATAAAATCAACAAATGAATCCACCCAACCTATCTTCCTCATGTTTTGTATTATGGATCTCTAAATCCTAAATACATCATGTCATGAGTTCTTGAACTTAGAAGCAAAGTTTAAGTTTATCTCATTTCATTTGTTGGAGCAAGAAACCAACATATGATTTTTCCCCTCATTTGCCTAGACTCAAATTAGGCAAAGCACGTTCCTCTTTGGACATCAAATGTTCAAGGAATTCCTTCCAACAGGCAATCCAAAAGTTGTTTGTTGCTTCTCTCTTCTACAACTCAAAAGTTGTAAAAAGTCTCCACCCTCCTAAGATCCAAAATTAAGAGAATGTCCTCTCCTTGAACACCAAACGTTCAAAGAAAGCCCATGAAGTTGCAACCTCCAAGTTGCACATCTCTTCTCTCCATTTACCTAGCATATATTTGGTAAATGGCTATGCATCATTAAACACTTGACTAAATTATCCACCCATACACAACCCATAAGTTGTGTTTCTTTCATTTCATCCTACAACTCAAAGGTCGTGGGAAGATCTCCTCATTCTTCTAACCCAAATTAGAAGAGTGTACATCCTCCTTTGAATGTCAAATATTCAAGGAGTTTTCAAGAGTTTGCAACTTCCAAGTTGCATCTTCTTCTCCTCAATCTCTCCAATCCAAGTTGGAAGAATGGATCTTCTTCTTTGAATGTCAAAAGTTCAAGGATCTTTCTCTAACTTGTAATATATAAGTCACATGCTCCTCCCCTCTTCCTACAACTCAAGAGTTGTAGGGAGTTCCTATCATTTACTTAGTCCAAGTTAAGTAAATCAAGCATATATCAAAATCCACTCACTTTGTTGAATCAAAATTAACAAGTAATTTGTTCCAAGCACATGAACCAAAGTCATGTTTCCAACCTATCCTTCCAACCCAAGTTGGAAGGGTAAGACCCTTTCTTTGAACACCAAAATGTCCAAAGAGCATCCAAGAGTTTGCAGCTTCCAAGTTGTATCTTCCTCTCTTTCATCCCTCCGACCTAATTGGAGGAATGAACATTCTCCCTTTGAACAACCAAATGTTCAAGGGATTTTTATTTTATGGGTTGCAACTTCTAAGTTGTATCTCCTTCATCATCTTCTATAAACCGAAATTATAGGAGAACATTCAAATCCTCCTTTCATTCCCCTAAATTAAATTTAGGAGAGTGTCCCTCCCCTCTCTTTGAACATCCCAAATGTTCAAGGAGATTTTAGAAGTTTGCAACCCAAAGTTGCATCTTCTTCCCTCCTTTCTACAACTCAAAAATTGTAGAAATTCCTCTTATCCCACTAACCCAAACTAGATGGGTGAATATTCCCCTCTTTAAACACCAACATGTTCAAAGAAATCTTTCCACTTTGCAACTTCCAAGTTGCATTTTCTTATTTTCTCTCTGCAAATCAAAACTGTAGAGAAATTCCCTCATTTCTACAACTCAAAAGTTGTATGAAACTCTCTTTTTCTCAACCCATGTTGAGTAATTCAATCATATTCCAAGTTAACCTATTTGTTGAGCCAAAAGCAACAAGTAGTTTCACCCAAGCATAGGATTCAAAAGTCCTATCTCCACTCATCCTTTTAACTCAAGTTGGAAGGGTGCAACCATCTCTTTGAACATCAAAATGTTCAAAGACATTCATGGATTTGCAACCCGCAAGTTGCATATTTCCCCATCTCTCTCCTCCAACTCCAAAGTTGTAGGAGACTTTCCCCTCTCTTTAGCTCCAAAAGCTAGAGGGAGTTCTCCTACATTTAGCCTAAAAACTAAATGTTGGATTCCTATCTATCTCCTCTTAGCTCCAAAAGCTAAGGGGGATTCTTCAATATGTAGCTTAAAAGCTATATGTTGGACACCTTTCTTAGACCCAAAATCTAAGCTATCACTTTCATTCAACCCAAGTTGAGTGATTTCTCTTATGACATTTAAAATGTTAAACACATAGATGTCCCTTAGGAATTATCCAATCTGTTGAAGTTCACCCTACTCTGTTGGATGAATTTCACTAAGCCCTAAGTGAAACCCCTTAGGCATACTTATCTTACTCTATTAGATAGGTATTTCTCTTATCCAAACACTAAGAGAACTCCAAAATACCTAAAAATTACCTAAGTCCCTTTTGATATAATGATTAATCATCTCCCCCAAAAGGCGGGATGCCTACATCATTATATCTTAGGATTCATAAGTAACAGGCTTGCCCAAAAGCAAGTAGTGGTTACTTCATGGGCTCTTCATAACCCTCCCAAATATGAAACATTCAAAAATCAAATAAAATCTTTAAGTCACAAACAACTTAAAGTGAAACCACCCTTGGATAAAGACCAAACATCTTCATTCTAAAATAAAACCAAACACCCTTAGTATGACATACCACACGAGCCCCTCACACACTTAGGTGCACAGCCTCTTAGGCATACTAGGACTAAGATTTTTCTTTGTGTGCGCATGTGGTTGATTGTTGTGGTGTGATTGTCCGTTGGATTGTCTGTGATGTGGGCACTTGCCCTTAAGTGGTTAGCATATGAATATATATATATATTTTCTTGTGCAGGTGGCCATGTCCAAGAGGGGGTAAAAATAAAAAATAAATCATGATTATCTTAACGCTGTTTGCTTGCAGGCGCTACTTAAAACCCCCCAAGAGGCATGGCCAATAGGGTAGAAGCAGGTGCTTGACACTCTAAGTGCTAGGCAAATTTTGGATGTGATGTGATATATTATATGAACTGCCTTCTCACCCTGTCTTGCAGGTTTGAGTCTTTTTCTTTTCAAAATGTATTTGATAGAATTAGGATGTAAAACTTGTGGGGTTTGGATCAAAAGGAGAGGTGGATCAAGTAGGATGTACTTCTTGGAGGTGATGCCCAAAGATCCATCTAGAACATGAAGCTTGAAGACCCCACGAGTAGAGTTTGTAAAAAAAATTAACTGAGTTGTATAATGGCAGGCAACTCAGCTGCCAAAATTGTTTGTAATAACTGGGACTCTTACATTTCCTGCACTTGATTTATATACATGCATGTGTTGTTTGTTTACCGTGTGCGCACTAGAATAACATGCTTTTTCCTAGGTTTCTTCTACTGTTTGTTTGGGAGTGGCCTGGACTTGTGATACGGTAGGCTCTTAGGGAAATTTAAGATTTCTACCCTTTAAAATGTAAACAAATTAAAATCAAACTTAGGCTTCATGATTTTTCTAAACAAAAAGAAACTTGCATGGCTTTTCTTTTAAGAGCCAAGTTTTCAAAATTAAACTGATCATGCATAGCCCAAAAGAGTCACATGTAGAAGCCCTCACTTAAGGATTAGATAACAAAAAAAAAATCTACATCTGTGAGTCAGCATTCTGCATACCTAGGCATCTTGGCCTCAAAGCCAAGTTGTAAGCCCTGTTTCTTAAATAATAATTGCCTACCACTCTTCATATGCATTGAGACCAGAAAGCATGGTTTTAAAAGCGATTATGAGGAGTCTAATTGGTAGTTCTTTCCAGGCAGGGCAATAAATTCAGAGGTCGGGCTGGTTGTACCTCTTGTGAGGTACAATTTGTAAGTCCTTTTGCATTCGCTAGATTTAGGCTCGAGGAAATACCTCTCGGTAGTCCTCAACTTAGTTTTAGGGTCTAAGGCAATAGTCGATTCCAATCACTACATAAGCCCTCAACTTTTGGGCAATTCCTCCAACAAGTATTATTGGAATATAAGCCCCAACCTTCTAATGAAAAATATCAACTTGAACAAAAAAAAATTAAATCTCTAAAACATAAAGCCCAACATAGGATAGTTTGAGCACCTCTAAGTTTCCCTCAGAATCAAATGCTCCTACTTCATTTTCTTTGGCTCTCCTTCTAAAATTCTGATTTCAAATTGATCGTTCCCTCCTTAAAATTCCTAAAGGACCAAAAATCCTTTAAATAAGACTTTCATGGATTCCAAAACCAAATTTTAACCAATCTCTAAATGACTTTTTAAAAGAAAAGAGAAAATCACTAGTTTAATCAAAAGTTTTCTTAAGCCCCAAAACTTGAGATGTAATTAACCATAGGGGCTTGCCCCTATGAGGCATCTGTACCCCAGAATAAATAAATCCCGTTCAACCAAACATTGAACGGGGGAATCTCTGTTGAATTGCAAATTTTGTCATTGAGTCCATAAGGAAACGATATTTTTACCCTTTGGGGTAATATATCGTCATTCTTATGCCGTCCTCAATTATAAAAAAAATGCTATCAGTTAGAGGACAAAAAATTTCTCCAACAGATGTCTCCACAATTATGATGGGTAAAGTGTTCAAGTAGGCTTTCCATGCAATGGTGACTAATTGGATAGAGAAGGGATTATTAAAATAGGGAAGAATGTGCAAAGTTTATTAGAAATCAAATTTTGTGATCCAACGGCTCTTTGAGATTATGCATATCAATGATGATATAGCTTTGGAGCTGTAGAACTATGTGAATAGCTTAAAGTCGTCCCTTACTAAGGATGAGTGCAACAAGTAAAATGTCACACCCCACAACACCCCCCCACTAACAACGTAGGTTGCAACAAAGAAAAACATAAAATACTTCAACTTTTAAAACTCATTATTCCAAGTATATTCAAGCTATAGTTCACCATATTCCTCCGTAAAATGGAAGCACTTATAATATCTCATTTATATCATGCATAAATAATTACAGAGCTATTAAGAACCCTAAAAATTACAATAACAAATAACCTACATACCTCTGCCATAAACTCACATAGTTATACAACAGAACATAAAGTTTTATATTGACTCGAGTCTTTTCGGCTTTCACCTTATCCTTTCTCTTTTACTGTAACAACAGCTAGAATAAAAATCTGATGAGCTATAAGACTTAAAAATATATGCAATTCTAATAAAGAATTCAATGAGCAGTATAGTTAACAATATGATTGTATTCATAACCGAACTAAATTCATAAGATAAATTGCAAAATAATTGAAAATATATAAATACTCATAGGAATTAGTAATAATAGCAGGTGTGCTATAATATTATAGGTTTAAACATCACACTTTGCACTTAGAGATATAACCATCTTTGATTTTCTTTGAAGCCTATAAATAATATCATAATTAGATATCTCAGGTTCTGGCCATATATATTATAAAGTTAGCTTTTATATCTTTATAATTGTGGGCTCCAAAAATTTAGCCCCGGCCTCCGCCCGCTATTTTGCTATCTTCGGGGGGGAGTTTTAACGAACTAAGTTCCGGGATAAATTTTGGAAGGCAGATGAGTATTGTAGATTAGACACTACCCAGAGATTTCGCCCTCATTTTACGAGGACTTTATGATCTGAGTTCTGGTTTCCTATAGGCGCAAGCCCCTATAGTTAATTACCCCTCTCGGTAACGAGAGAGAACTTTCGATTAAGGCTAGTCGTCAATCAGATACGTAAGTACGTGCATTTGGCATATAGTAGCAGCATGGGTTTAGAAATTAGAGAGTTTGGGAATTTGAAAGATTGAAAGATTTGACATTTAAAATTATAAATTTCACCATCTTGCACTTAAAGTGGATGGTGGGGGAATGGATGATAGACCCGATCAAGATCCCATGGTTCCGTCGTCCCGGGCCATCATGATCCCTGGTCTACTTAGTCAGAGGAGGTAGTCGACCCAATCTGACAGAAGGATCCTTGTCGGCAGCCATGGGTTGCTTCGTCCAAGGGTACCTTGTAGACCTGGGGGGAGTGTTTGTCTAAGGGGATAAATTTGAATCCACCTTAGCTAACAGAGGGCTTTGTGCCCTATCGAT
This sequence comes from Dendrobium chrysotoxum, assembly GCA_019925795.1. NCBI lineage: Eukaryota > Viridiplantae > Streptophyta > Magnoliopsida > Asparagales > Orchidaceae > Dendrobium > Dendrobium chrysotoxum. The sequence continues at coordinate 14,973,804 of CM034297.1, forward strand.
CATATCCTATTGATTCATATCTCAAGGATTTGATGCCATTGGGGAGCATACGGGCTTTGGCCATAACCATAATATAATGGTGCCATTTGGCGGCGACCACCTGGTTCAGAGGGCCCCGAGTCATAACCGTTTATCCTGTAGTGCCATTTGGCGGCGAAACTGCCGGTTAGAGGACTCGTACCACGTCCTTGCTGGCAGGAGATTATTTGAGAATGAATCCTAGTGATATTCTCGACCAGGCATTAGCTCTTTGTGAGCTGAAGTAAATTTTAATTTATCCACCTCGGCAAACTGTTGCGGAGGGTGGATGTGTGTTGCTTTAAGTGATTTAATGGGTTGAATCTCAGTTTTAAATATTTTGGATTTGGGATCATTTTGGAGATTTGAGTTCTGGATTTGGGTATTTGGATGGCACTTGAAAGTATTTGTGAACCCCTCCGGTTGAGATTAACGTTCAACACGGCCATCATCGGGGTGTGGGGTCATTGCTATTGTTGATTGAACCTTGTCAACTCTATCGGGCTGTCGATAGAGGATCGGGTTTCGCAGGCTTTATGCCCTTGTTAGTGAATTCTCTTGATTATAGGCCTTGAAGGCCTAATATGAACTATAAAATAAATATCCCGGTCGATCTCGCGACCGCATATTTATTTAATGGTTCGATCCGTGTAGACTCCTATCTACTCGTATGGGAGGATCGGGCTCGAACTGGAATTCACTTATTGACCCGCGCAGCATCCCTAGACGTCACGTGTGTACCAATAACACGCTCGCCGGGGCCCATGCGGGTGTTTGGGGGGCATTTTATAGTTATTTATTGAACCTTGTCAACTCCTGTTTACTTGCTTTAGGAGGATCGGGTTCAAATTTATTGACCCGCGTAGCATCCCTAGACGTCACGTGTGTTCCTACGGCACGCTCGCCGGGGCCCATACGGGTTTATAACATATCCCCTTATGTGTACCTATGTGTATACAAATTACAGTGCACGTGCGGGGGTATTTTATAATATTTAATGCTGCTCAGTTGTGTGGAAGACCTTTATTTGAATACAACGTTCTATTTAGAAGCTCGTACACGTCTTCTGTCTGCTTGTATACAGGTTGCAGATTCGGTGGCGTTGGATTGTAGCTTGTGGACGACTTCTGTCTGCTTGTACGAGTATTGCAGATCCGGTGGCGTGGCGTCATACGGGTTTTATTTCGGGATTTGTACGCCTTCTGTCTGCTTGCATAGATGTTGCAGATTCGGTGGCGTATTGTAGCAGCTTCTAGATTGAGTTGTTTGCCGCTTTCATACAGGTAGATTGTCGTGCACTACCGGTTGCTTTCTGCAGATGGATTGTAGTGACTAACGAATCTCCTACTTTGGCTCGTAGGAGCTTGCTCTTGCTGCAATTCTTTCTTGTCTACTTGTAGATAATATGTTAGACATGGAACAAGTCTCTTGCAATGACCTATAGGCATTTGCATTTGTTACCGATCGGTCATCTTTTGCTTGTGAGGGATCTCTACATTTGGTTTTCATTGTATAGTTGTTGATCATAAGAGTGCTGCAACAGTTCATAAGTGCATTATGTGTGTACTACAAACACACTGCCTTTGGTTACAGTAACTTCTAAATACCTCATAGGCATTGCATGTATACTACTCTTATCTGTAGATGATATGTTTTGTGTATATTTACATCCATAGAATGTTGATCATCCTTGTAATCCCTCTGTGGTTGCTGTTTGCAAGGACTACTATTTCTCCTTACAAGACTACCATGGGTACTACACATCGACTGTCGTCATTTATATACATGAGAGATCTCCTTACACTGGTTTGTGGGTACTTGCATTCGTCGTAGTCTTTGGTCCACTGTATATCTACTACTGTTGCAGATAGGTAGATATGTTCACTACGACCCTCTCATTCATGTTTGCTGGTGACTCATTAAACTCATGACATATGAACTTCAACAATCCGCAAGAGATCGATGTGTCTATATGCAGATGGTTACTGACTATCGGGTCGATCACATCCATTGTTAATTTCTTCGCACACATTGGCCTCCCACTTGCTACATTCACTTGTGTGCTAATTTCCTTATGCTTATAAGAAACCGATGCATTCGTTTGCATACCAAATCCCTCCAACAACAAGGGACAAATATATTCGCTCACATGATTAATATGAGTATCACCAGCTTTATTTGTCGATTTGATCTGAATGCTATATGAAATGTCACAATCGTTTCATGTTCCTTTTGGATTGTTCAAGTCAATTTTGGACTTGAATTTGGTTTGAGTTCACAACACAAGTTCAAATCCAAAATAAGTCTTTTGTTTCATTTGAACTCAAGTTTAAGGTCTACTACACTTAGTTCTTTTGAGTTCGAGTTCAGATACAGTTCGTGTTCATTTAGGTCAATTGCATCAAGTTCACAAGTCCCCTGCTGTCCAAATCAACTTCAAGTCCTTGTTAATTCGAGTCGAAGTTCTTTGCATTATGATTGAGTTTGAGTTTCATAATGTTCATTTTTAAACTTTCTGTATTTATTCAAGCCAAGTTCTCATTTTAATCAGATTCAAATTTTAATTAGTCACTTGAGTTCTAAAGCATGTCTAAGTCCAAACAAAGTCCCCTGTAATGTTCATTGGAGTTCCAAATTAAGCTCAAGTTCTAGTTCTGATCCTCTTCTTTTGAGTTCAAGCAAGTCCAAGTAGTCTCAAGTTTACCAGAAATTTCGGCAGCCTCCCGGCGTCTCCCCCGTTTAGGGGAAACTACGAGAAACTGGGCCTCCCGCCACGCTAGAGAAAAGCGTGTACGGTAGGTGTCCGTAGACACCGCGGCCAAAAAGTCTTCAATCCCACCACGCCAGAGAAAGGCGTGTATGGGTCCTCGGGCAACTATTTCAAAAGAAAAGCAGTTCTTTCCCCGTAGGTGCTGAAGCGCCTACGGGTACTTATATTCGTCCCTGCCACGCTAGAGAAAAGCGTGTACAGGGTCTACCCGCCTCGTCGTAGGCGTCGCACCGGGTTCCCTTCCCACCACGCTAGAGAAAAGCGTGTATGGGCGGTTTTCCGGCTCGACGTGCACGTCAAGGGCATGAAGGAGATTTCCCGACTCGTCGCAAGCATCGCAACGAATTCCCTCCCACCACGCTAGAGAAAAGCGTGTATAGGTGGTCGTTCGCCGCGCTGCAAACGTCAAGACGAGTTTTCTCTTTGTTATTTTTGTAAAATCCTTTTCTTCTCTTTTCTTCTCTCTCTCTCTCTCTCTCTCTCTCTCTTTTTTGAAATAAACCCTTTTTTTTTTTAAACCTCTCTCTTTTTTTTTTGTCTCCTCTCTTCCTTCTTTTTTTTTTTTATCATTTTTATTTTCCTGCATTGTAGTACTGGTTGCATAAACTTACAAAGAGATCATTGCACATGTGGAACCCAATGGACAAATCACTTCCAGTTAGATATCTGCTCCTAACACTCCCATTTTCCACTCATGTAAGTGGAAGTCTAAAAGCCCCTCACTGGAAATGCCATCACAATCTTCACCTGCCAATTTAAGTTTGAAACCAGTAGAGAACCAAATGCTTCTCTCAAAGGTTAGCTGATTTCAGTGAAATCTAAACCTGATCTAGTGATGATAGGTCTGCAGCAACTGCACCATAATTCCAAGAGCATACTCATACGACAGTTCCCAAAAGAAGCCTTTTGCTACAACTTCTATCAAGGCATTCTGATCTAACTGTTTTCTTTCTTGACCAGTCCACCTCTATTTCAAGGCAACCTGATCTAGCCATTTTCCTTCTTGATTAGAACCACTAGCATTTGTTTCTAGTGCCAGTGACATCAGGGAGCACAAACGAGCTAGAAGCATTTTCAAACGTATTTTGACTGAATGAGTGTAGAATATGAGAAGGAACCGTGGCAAAAAGGTCGAAATCATCATGCAAAGTATCTGTTAAGCTCTTCCTCCTACTTCCCAGGCCAATATCCGTCAACCCAGTAAGACCATCGGTCCCCTCACTGAGCCGATATCCACCTCCGTTATCTTCTGCTGGTTCCAAAGGCCGGGTTGCATCGAGAAAAGAGAACGGCTACTTGAAGTCGGTCGGATATGGCAAGGCAGGATGTGGGTTCAGAAGTCAGCATGGGGAGGTAGAGTGGAGGAGCTCGATTGTTGTGATTTGAGTATAGGGGACGGGAGAGGCTTCACACGGATAGGAGTTTGGTCAGTAGCAGGAAGTTTGAATAAACAGGGAGATATGGGATTTGGCTACAAGAAGCTTAGGGAGCTTCTAAGCGTGATCAACTGCAGGAGGCGGACAAGGATCCGTAAGCTATTATGGGGTTGACGGGAGGGAGGTGCTGGAGTCCTACAAGAGTGAAGAGCAGGTTTTTAGTGGCTGTTTTGAGCAAGATATGGATGGATTGGCTTTGGCAATAGTAGAGGAAGTCGGTTGTGAAGAGCAGGAGGTCGTGAGATGTAGGGAAAGCTGTGGCTTGTGGTTAGGGAATGAAGCAGCAGGTCTTGCCCAAGAGCTTTGATTGGGGGTCTTTTGCAACTGCTTGGAGGAGTAACTTGGTTGCAGAAGATGGAAGACTTGAGTTGGCCTTGCAAAGGTCGGGCAGAGAGATCTCACGACAGGGAGGGTAGTGAGGCTTGTGAGAGGCGAACAAGACAGAGCATATCAGTAGAAAAATAGGAGGTCAGCAATATTGGAGTTGCTTGAATAGGGAAGATGGAAGTGGGATTCGACCGTTGAATGAGATTGGAAAAGAAAATCCCTTGGACTTCGTTTCATTCCTCATTTTGTTAATGCGAGCCAGTCGTGACAGGAAGACTAAACGAATGGATTTGAGCTAAATTAGGTAATGCATTAATTGGTATTTGACTCTTTTCTCCATTTGGGAATTTGATTTTTTTTTGTTAAAACTTTATAAGTAAAACCAAATTAGTTATTCATCACTAATGCATTAATTCAGCATGACAGGACTGCATTAGCAAAGTTAGATTGCTTTGATTAGCGTGCAATTTTCTCGATTTATGTGTCGATCGCCTCGTTCAACGTGTCGAATTTGCCGGATATCAAAATTAGATAAATGATAGTGCATTTAGCGTATTGCCGACGTTTCGGTCGCAATGACGCAGTCCGTTTCGCGATCGGACGTCGTTCGGGCATAAATTTGTGTATTTTTGCATGGGGGATCACCTCGATTTGCGTGCACCACCTTAACTGAACAAATTGGTAGCACATTTAGGGTATTGACGGCAATCCGGACGCACTGGCGAAGTCCGTTTGTCGATCGGACATCATTTGGGTACAAATTTGTATATTTTTGCATGGGGATCACCTCGATTTGCGTGCACCACCTTAACTGAACAAATTGGTAGTGCATTTAGGGTATTGACGGCGATCCGGACGTACTGGTGAAGTCTGTTTGTCGATCCGACGTCATTTGAGTAGCGCTGAGCAACATTCATGTTTTGTCTCGAAATTCGTGCCGCCAATCTGGATAACCCAGAATGTAGTTCCTGAGTATTTGTAATGTTCTGAATGCAATGACGAGGTCCGTTTTGCGATGGGACTTCATTTCGGTAGTGTCGAGGCCTCTTTTCCTCGATAAACGTGCTGCCTCGGGATTCGTGCTCCCAATTTGGATAGCCCAAATTGAATAAACAAAATATAATTTTTAGAGGTTGACAACATTCCGGACGCAATGACGAAGTCAGTTTTTTCGATCTGATGCAGTTTGATCAGCATCATGTTGTAATTTCGGGTGTCGGTCATGCCTTTTGACCGATCTCATCGAATTCGATTGCGAGGGGCCTCGACTTGGCAGAATTTGATGTTGTGATTACAACTGCGCAGTCCGTTTGACAATCAGAGGTCATTTAACCCCTCAAGTGATATGTCGAACCAACCCGCGCACTACTTGATTCATCATTTTTGTCCTTTTATGCGTGGTTTGAGTTGTGGGGGTCAACAATAATAATATTAATAGAGCCTAGGTAAACCCGACATTATTGTCATTTAAACTACATTGAATACCTAATGCCTCCATCGAGATCGCTTTTGCCCCACCTGCGCAGGTATTATAACATTTCTTTGCCAATCATCAACTAATCTGATATTCATTACTTCAGAATATTTAGATATAATAATTAACTGGTCACTACGTGCTTCATGACTTAATATTATAATACTTGCATAAGAAGAATAAAAAAATAGTAAGTAACTCACTTATCTTTTTTTGCAAAATGTTGCCAATTAGGGAAACATTTACATACCACATTTTATGCATGAACTCTTAAAATTTTACATATGCTTGTTCATACCTAAATATTTGACTATAGACCACTTAACCTAGTTTAAATAACTCTAATGCACTTTACTCTTCATTTTGATCAATTGCAACAATACATGCCTAGAAATGAGAGAATTTACTTTTTAAATTAAAATTGCATTTCTTACCCCCGCAACAAGGTGCCTCCTCGATTCCGACACCTCGTATCCTTTTTCGCTTGTAATTCACGTACACAAACCACATTTTATAAATTCTACAATTCATGCAATTTATGTTTTTTGAATTAAATGAATAAAATCTATTTATCCCAAAATAGCAGTTTTAGCTCTCAACCTCCTCTTTTCATAACCAATTAAAATTCTAAATAACATTTGGGTAATCTAAATTAGGAACTTTACAAAGAATTTAAAATTCATTCTATAACAAAAAATTCTTACCTTTTCCTTTTCCTTCTCCCTTAACTTTCCCTCATCTCCCTTTTTCTTCTTTCTTCCTCTGCTTCTTACTCAACCGAATGGATTACTCCTCCCCCACGGAAAAACCTCTGCTTCTCGCAACTAAGCCCCTAGCTTACTCCGCCCAGCACCCACGTGATTGAAAGATCGAATGAAAAAGGAAAGAATGCGCTACCGAATGAAAAATCATTCTATTAATACTCACGCAAGCAGCTCTTAGCCTTCTGATCGGTCATCAGCCAATGCATGCCTGGTTTAGTGGGCTGCTTAGGAGGTTTAGTGGAATGCTAGTGCTAATATAATATATTAGTGGAATGCTAGTGCTAATATATTATATTAGTTAGAATATTAGTGTTAGTGATTAAATTAAGTAAAAATAAATAGTAATATAATAATTAATAGTTTTTAAATTAATTGTAAGTAATTAATTTAGTCATTAATAGTTTTAATTAACTGTTATCAATAATTAAATATACTTATAATTTACGCTTGGAAAAAATAAAGACTCAAAACTAATGTGATAATTTCCCCACATGTTTTTAGAAATTAATATTTCAGGTATAGTTTAATTAAGATTTTTTTTTGTATTTTTATCAGAAACTTTGATGCAGGACTAAAATGTTTAAATGATGTAAATTAAGGATTTTACACACTTTAGTTTAGAGAACATTAATAATTAAGTACTTATAGAGATTTAAACGATAAAATAAAATTAGGAAGCGATGAGACAAGCTTAGGCCATATCACATGTGTAGAAGTTAAGACCTTAAAACAATCAATTACTCTAAAGTTGCATATATGGAAGGTTTCCAACGAGAAATCCCTATGCTAACAACAAGACTAGTCACTATGAAAGGATCCCTCACTCAACTCATTAAAAGTACTAGGTTTTAGCGTGGGGAATTAACATGATCTTCATGAATCAAAACAACACTACAACTGAGGAGTAAATTTGGAAGATACAGGATTTGGAGGATTGGTTTACCTTTGTCACGGTTTAGAAACAACCTGCCACTAGACGAAAGAGAGTTGTTCGTCAATGGCTTCGGCTAAGTAGAAGATGATCCTTTCGATGTACCCTTCTATGGTTTGATCAACTTCCGGATTGACGTCGAAGAACGGAGAAGTGAGGATTTCTACTCGTCCTTGTTCGTTGTAGACGAATCCGTGGTCTTGTTCAGGATCGGCCATTCATGTGTGGAGAGAGTTGTAGATGGAAGGATTGTGGTATTCCTATCCATGAGAGAGAGAGAGCAAGCTCAAAAGACTTAAAAGTGCTTTGAGAGAGAAGGTGGAGGAAAGGGTCGGCTAAGGGGAGGAAGAACCAAACTTTGAAATTAGGGTTTATGTTTGAGAGGGAAAAGCAATTTACAATCTAAAGTTAATTTTTAGATTTTAATTTGGAGGAATTTGGGAATTGAAATTCAAATTTAATTCCAAAAAGGGTGAAGGGGAATTAATGGAGAGAGAGAGAGAGAGGGAGATAAGAGGGAGGGGTCGGTGGCTTGATGAGGTGGAGAGGGTTAGGGAAGGTGAGTTTAATGCTTGCCTAATTAAGGACCTCAAATTGAGGAAAAGAAATTAAATCAAATTCAATTTGAATTTGATTTGGGCTTGATTTAGTGAACTTTCTTAAAATAGATTTCTATTTTAGGAAATATTTCAAATTTTAAAATTGATTGGAAATTTGAAATTATGGCTTCCCAAATTGGGATTTATGCAAAAGGGAAGGGAAGGGGGTGGTGGCGGCTAGGGTTAGGGTTAGGTTGGAGTTGGCGGTTTGCAGCGCGGGGGAGGGGGGGGGGGAGTGGATTACCGGTTGTGTTAAGGCGGCGGAGGGGATCGGCCGGAAGATTAGGTGGGGCTATGGTGGCTGGCAGTTTGAGGGAGGCCGATGGGGACTTTTGGTCGAGAGGTGGAGGGGCCTTAGTTGGGAGGGCCGGCGGCTAGGAGGAGGTTTTGATGGGGAGACCGGCGGTTTAAGGCAGGAGGAGGAGGGGAGGAAGGGAGATGAAGGCGACCACATGCCCGGACTCTTCCTGTGACTGGTGGGTGATCTGATTCCCTCTCCTAGGGATTTCTCTCCAAAGCTCTCTAGCTCTCACAAAACTCAAGGATGCAGAAATTTCATAATAATCATTCCTTAACCCTCTCAAAGAAGAGGGGGGACTTTAAATAGTCCAATACATGAAGGAAAAAACAAGACAACATTGCTATTATGGCTTACAAATAATTAATCCCTCAAGTAAGCGCATAAATGAAAAAATGCAGAAAATAAATAAATACAACACATATAATCAAAAATAAAGAGGCGTCATCGTGGACGTAGATCGTTTGTCATGTCTCTGATATACTTTCCATGATCGGATGTCCCCATCATTCTCCCGGGGTGGGAAAAAGCTCAACTTCATCGAGTAAGCATCCTGGGTGCTCTCATAAATCTCCAATGCATCTGGATCAATCCGCTATAGCTCCTCGTGATCCAACCAAGTATCCTCTGACTCAGGCTTACCTCTAGGATCAGGACGGGGTGTAGGTGAACTAGGGATTACTGGTTGTGTTAAGGCAGCGGAGGGGATTGGCTGGAAGATTAGGTGGGGCTATGGTGGCTGGCGGTTTGAGGGAGGCCGGTGGGGACTTTTGGCCGAGAGGTGGAGGGGCCTTAGTTGGGAGGGTCGGCGGCTAGGAGGAGGTTTTGATGGGGAGACCGGCGGTTTAAGGGAGGAGGGGGAGGGGTGGAAGGGAGATGAAGGCGACTACATCCCCGGACTCTTCCTGCGACTGGTGGGTGATCCGATTCCCTCTCCTAGGGATTTCTCTCCAAAGCTCTCTAGCTCTCACAAAACTCAAGGATGCAGAAATTTCATAATAATCATTCCTTAACCCTCTCAAAGAAGAGGGGGGATTTTAAATAGTCCAATACATGAAGGAAAAAACAAGAAAACATTTGCTCTTAGGGCTTACAAATAATTAATCCCTCAAGTAAGGGCATAAATGGAAAAATGCAGAAAATAAATAAATACAACACATATAATCAAAAATAAAGAGGCGTCATCATGGATGTAGATCGTTTGTCACGTCTCTGATATACTTTCCATGGTCGGATGTCCTCATCATTCTCCCGGGGTGGGAAAAAGCTCAACTTCGTCGAGTAAGCATCCCGGGTGCTCTCATAAATCTCCAATGCATCTGGATCAATCCGCTATAGCTCCTCGCGATCCAACCAAATATCCTCTGACTCAGGCTTACCTCTAGGATCAAGACGGGGTGTAGGTGAACCAGGGATTACCGGTTGTGTTAAGGCGGCGGAGGGGATCGGCCGAAAGATTAGGTGGGGCTATGGTGGCTTGCGGTTTGAGGGAGGCCGGTGGGGACTTTTGGCTGAGAGGTGGAGGGGCCTAGTTGGGAGGGTCGGCGGCTAGGAGGAGGTTTTGATGGGGAGACCGGCGGTTTAAGGGAGAAGGAGGGGAGGAAGGGAGATGAAGGCGACCACATATGTGGACTCTTCCTGCAACTGGTGGGTGATCTGATTCCCTCTCCTAGGGATTTCTCTCCAAAGCTCTCTAGCTCTCACAAAACTCAAGGATGCAGAAATTTCATAATAATCATTCCTTAACCCTCTTAAAGAAGAGGGGGGACTTTAAATAGTCCAATACATGAAGGAAAAAATAAGACAACATTGCTCTTAGGGCTTACAAATAACTAATCCCTCAAGTAAGGGCATAAATAAAAAAAATGCAAAAAATAAATAAATACAACACATATAATCAAAAATAAAGAGGCGTCATCGTGGACGTAGATCGTTTGTCACGTCTCTAATATACTTTCCATGGTCAGATGTCCCCATCATTCTCCCGGAGTGGGAAAAAGCTTAACTTCGTCGAGTAAGCGTCCCGGGTGCTCTCATAAATCTCCAATGCATCTGGATCAATCTGTTGTAGCTCCTCGCGATCCAACCAAGTATCCTCTGACTCAGGCTTACCTCTAGGATCAGGACGGGTTGTAGGTGAACCAGGGGTTGGTCGGGTTGGGTTTCCAGGGGTCGGCCGGGGAGTGGAGTGGGTCAGACCATTGGAGGGTCGATAGGCAGGTCTAGAGTCTTGATGTCGACTAGGGTGTTGGGGACGGGTTTTCTCAAGATCTAAGACTATACTGTATGCATTCTCAAGAGTGGACGTTTCGAGCAAACAATTCGTTGCGCAGGTTTTCGCGCAGCTCGGTACGAAACATGGATAGGATTTGTGCAGGGGTAGTAGAGGTCTTCCCCTTGCAGCGAATCAGATAATCATCGAAGGATGCGATGTAATCCTTGACTAGTTTGTTGCCTTGAGTCAACCTATTCCACCTATCTAAGAGCCCGGGGAAGTACGAGGGAGTCAAATAGTTCAGCTTGAGCCGGGGGGGGAAGTGGATTACCGGTTGGGTTAAGGTGGCGGAGGGGTTCGACCGGAAGATTAGGTGGGGCTATGGTGGCTGGCGGTTTGAGGGAGGCGGGTGGGGACTTTTGGCCGAGAGGTGGAGGGGCCTTAGTTGGGAGGGCCGGCGGCTAAAAGGAGGTTTTGATGGGGAGACCGATGGTTTTAGGGAGGAGGAGGAGGGGAGGAAGGGAGATGAAGGCGACCACATGCCCGGACTCTTCCTGCGGCTGGTGGGTGATCCGATTCGCTCTCATAGGGAGTTCTCTCCAAAGCTCTCTAGCTCTCACAAAACTCAAGGATGCATAAATTTCATAATAATCATTCCTTAACCCTCTCAAAGAAGAGGGGAGACTTTAAATAGTCCAATACATGAAGGAAAAAACAAGACAACATTGCTCTTAGGGCTTACAAATAACTAATCCCTCAAGTAAGGGCATAAATGAAAAAATGCAGAAAATAAATAAATACAACACATATAATCAAAAATAAAGAGGCGCCATTGTGGACGTGTAGATCATTTGCCACATCTCTGATATACTTTCCATGGTCGGATGTCCCCATCATTCTCCCGGGGTGGGAAAAAGCTCAACTTCGTCGAGTAAGCAGCCCGGGTGCTCTCATAAATCTCCAATGCGTCTGGATTAATCCGCTGTAGCTCCTCGCGATCCAACTAAGTATCCTCTGACTCAAGCTTACTTCTAGGATCAGGACGGGGTGTAGGTGAACCGGGGGTTGGTCGGGTTGGGTTTCCAGGGGTCGGCCGGGGAGTGGAGTGGGTCGGACCACTGGAGGGTCGATAGGCAGGTCTAGAGTCTTGATGTCGACTAGGGTGTTGGGGACAGGTTTCCTCAAGATCTAAGACTAGACTGTAGGCATTCTCAAGAGTGGTGACGTTCCGAGCAAACAATTCGTTGCGTAGGTCTTCGCGCAGCCCGGTACAGAACATGGATAGGATTTGTGCAGGGGTAGTAGAGGTCTCCCCCTTGCAGTGAATCAGATGATCATCGAAGGATGCGATGTAATCCTTGACTGGTTTATTGCCTTGAGTCAACCTATTCTATCTATCTAAGAGCCTGGGGAAGTACGAGGGAGGCAAATAGTTCTACTTGAGCTCACGCTTCATAGACGGCCAATCAGTGATGGGATACTCATTACGGGATTCTCTAAGGCTCTCTTAATTGGACCAAAATTGAGTAGCCCTACCAGTGAGTTTCATTTCGGCAAAACTAGCATTCCTAGCTTCAGAAATGTTGTCCACTTAAAGAAACTATCCATACCTTTCATCCAATCCAGGAAGCGCTGGGAATCGAGAGTTCTATCAAAGGTTTGAGCATCGACCTTAATGTTCTTCATCAGGGGTATGTTAGAATCGTGGTTAAAGTTATGTCCATACTGGGGAACTCGATAAGGGGCGCGAGGTGGTCTCTCATCTTGAAAGATTTTATCCCTGTACATGGAAGGAGGTCTAGAATGTGTGTAAAGGGGAGGGTGGTTCCTACCTCGATCTAATGTGTTGAAACATTCAGTTGTAGTTCTCCGGAGTTCGGTTAGGTCAGCTTGGTTTTCTTTCAGTTGTTGACTAATGTTGTTCATCTGACCTACCAACATATCCAAATTCCTGTTTAATTGTTCTGGGTCCATTAGGAAACACTACGAGATACTAAGGGTTGATGGGGGTGTAAAGGACAGCACTTAATCTTATATGAATCTTTTCTAAGGCTTGCGATATGATGCAGAAATTGTATGGACAGCAAACAAACAATGTGTAATAACTTATGGATGCAATATTACACAGCTACTTAAGCTTAAAGATGGCTATTTAAAACTCTAAGATGAATTCTAGCACATGCAACTTGAGCAAACCATACTCTGATACCAGATGATGCAGGACTAAAATGTTTAAATGATGTAAATTAAGGATTTTGCACGCTTTAGTTTAGAGAACATTAATAATTAAGTACTTGTAGTGATTTAAACGATAAAATAAAACTAGGAAGCGATGAGACAAGCTTAGGCCAAATCACATGCGTAGAAGTTAAGACCTTAAAACAATCAATTACTCTAACGTTGCATACATGGAAGGTTTCCAACGAGAAATCCCTATGCTAACAACAAAACTAGTTGAATTTGATTTGGGCTTGATTTAGGGAACTTTTCTAAAATAGATTTTTATTTTAGGAAATATTCCAAATTTTAAAATTGACTGGAAATTTGAAATTATGGCTTCCCAAATTAGGATTATGTAAAAGGGAAAGTATTGATGGGGTTTGATAGTAGGGGATGCCAGCTACCCAAAAAAAAAAGTATTTATGGGGTTTGAAGTGTGGAGGGAATGGGATGGGAAGGGAAGGGGGTGGCAGCGGCTAGGGTTACGGTTAGGTTGGAGTTGGCAATTTGGAGGGGGGGGGGGGGGGGGGGGGGGTGGTGACCGGTTGGTTTAAGGCGGCGGAGGGGATCAGCCGGAAGAGGAGGTGGAGCTATAGTGGCTGGCAGTTTGAGGGAGGCAGATGGGGACTTTTGGCCGAGAGGTGGAGGGGCCTTAGTTGGGATGGCCGGTGGCTTAAGGGAGGAGGAGGGGAGGAAGGGAGATAGAGACGACCACGAGCCCGGACTCTTCCTGCGATTGGTGGGTGATCCGATTCCCTCTCCTAGGGATTTCTCTCTAAAGCCCTCTAGCTCTCACAAAACTCAATAATGCAGAAATTTCATAATAATCATTCCTTAACCCTCTCAAAGAAAAGGGGGGACTTTAAATAGTCCAATACATGAAGGAAAAAACAAAAGACGGCATTGCCCTTAGGGCTTACAAATAACTAATCCCTCAAGTAAGGGCATAAATGAAAAAATGTAGAAAATAAATATATACAACACATATAATCAAAAGTAAAGAGGCGTCATCATGGCTGTAGATCGTCTATCACGTCTCTGATATACTTTCCATGGTCGGATGTCCCCATCAAACTCTCACTTATGAATGGATGGATTGTAAAACTCAATTGATAGTAAGCTTTGTTTAGTGAGAGCATAATGAAAGAGCCCCTTGTAATAAAGAATGTCGAGTGATAGGCTACGTTAGCTAAGATTCCAAGAGAGGCTGACTTTATCAACAACTTCGTTCGATCTCAAGATTACATGAACTTGAACTCGGAGAATTATGAAGAAGGAATCACCTTTAGCTTTGCGATTTTGTGGAAATAGTATGTCATAAGACTTGATAGAGCTAGCATTGTCGGCGTTTTGCCAATATAAATGAGTACAAGGAATCCAAAGACAAAGAAGACACCAGGGACTAGTTGTCGAATAAGAGAATATGTGTAATTTTTTATATTATTTTCCTTCTTTACTCTTTGGAAAAAGAATCTTTTGAGGTGAACTCAATAAGTGACTAGTAATTATAAATTGATGAAATGAAACCTAAGCTTTTCTTAATTTTATAGTAATTTCTTCATGAGTATGATTCTTCTTCTATGGTACTAGTAATTCATACAATACTTTCTATATGAGAATTCTCTGTAAGTCAGTAGTTGTCATAAGTCTTACTCTTTTTTTTTTGAAGGAATACAACTAGCATTGAAATCAGGAAAAACAACTATTACAAACTAGAAAGCAAAAAACTAAAAAAACCTTATGAAAATATTATAATGGATATGTGATCCACTAATTCCCATTTTAAACCCTTTGGGGTGGTGGGGACACCAAATAATTAAACAACCTTAAAAGGTTGGTTAGCATCCTAGATTTCTCAAAAGATAAAAAATGACAACTAGAGGAAATCCTATACATCATTACAATAATTCCAAAAAGGCAGTAAAAAACTACAATCAAGTAACAGAAAAACCAAGAAAGCACCAATTACAATCGTAATATCTCCTAAGGATCCTTCGCCAGCATCCTTTAAAGCCACAGATTTTTTGTCAAGCTTCAGATTAGAGACGTCTGAAGCAGCTGAAAACTTATACCAAAACAAGTCCTCCATATTAAATTGAAACCTCCAATCAGAATTAAGAACCATGTCTTCAAATATATTCACACAATCTTCTTGAATCAAGAAGATCTGAATAACCGAATCTGAAACATGAGCGTCAGATTCAACATAATGACCTCCACTCTTCAAACCTTCAACACACTTGCATTGAACATCAAAGAACAAATCACAGGAACCCATGAGCTTTGATAGAACGAGAGCCCACTTCAATCCCTCATTAGAACAATTAGGAAATCCCAAAATGATTTCCTTGTAATCTCCAATCACAGGCAGCCGACTGACTGAAATAATGGCGTCATACACAACAAAATCCGCAGGAGCCATAACCTCCACACTCCCTCCACCGATCTTTCCAAACGAAATTTCCACACATCTTCAAGCTCCACCAATAGAAAGATCATACTTCCCCGTAACAAAACAGTCATTTATCATCGCATAGGAATGAAAACGAAACTCAAGAACAGCAACATTTGTGCTAAACATGAAAAGGTGGTTCGGAGAAGACACCCAGCAAAACAAACCATGCATTCCCTTTCTCAATTGAAGAAATCCTGTTCTACAAAGAAGACGGAGGATTAACATCTCCTTCAGAAACAAATCTTCCGAATAAACGGATCCACCAATCCAGGGAAACAACTCAGAAAAAACTTTCTTGAACAACACAAGATCATACACCAAGATCTTAAGCGATTCATAACCAAAATAAAGAGAATAAAAAAATCCAAACAAATCCAAACATCAATCACCACACAGAAGAACAGATCTTAACCCAATCCAAGATCCGTCGTCAACCAAACTGGGCCAATGAAGAAACGCCGGCAACCAAGATCTGCCAAACTGGTCTTGAAAATTGCCTGGGAGAAACATCCCATGGGAAGAAAACCGCTTGGGAGGAGAAATCTCAACTCAAAATGGTAGCCATTCCGAGATCCGCTGTTGGCCACCAAAGGCCGACGGAGAACCGTCGTCAGCCAAGGGACTGCCAAAATCGCCTTCAAAATCGCTCAATCTCCAACATGCTTCAAGAACTGGGATCACATAATAGTTTGACCACCATAAGTCTTGGCTATTAATTCACATTATATTTTTTTAGGACTAGTCATTACATTTAGGATGGGGTAACATATTATGATAGAGCTCTAGTCTTAATCTTTAAGACTCTCCACTAGAATGGATTTCTCTCTCATAATGAATAAATTATTAGAAAAGGTGAGTTTGATTTCTAAGGCTCGACCTTTACGTCTAGACATTTTAAGATTTAGCACTATGCTTGTTATGTGGCTTAAAAGAATATTTGAGAGAGCATCGAGTTATATAAATTATCGTTGACTGATAGATACAAGTGAATAGTGGCCTGTAATTATAATATGATCATAGCTTACAGTAATTAGCAAAGTATAGACTTGCTGAAATTCCCATAGTTTAGTAAAGTAGAAGTATTGAATATGATGTTAGAAAGTTCAATCATATTTGTTTCTTTCCTTGAAAGAAATTCGTGCTTTGTAAGTCCTAATTAGTTCGGTTGATAAGAGGTTTTAAAGTTGTTGTCGAGGTCTTGGATTCGATCGTTATGTACATCATAATAACTCTAGCCTTGTGAAATTTGGGGTGGGAAACAACTTTTAATTTATTGTTGAAGCTGCTTTGTCTATTATATATTAGATGTTTACCTATGGGTTATATCTCGCTTAAAAGTAATCTCATACTTTTTTTTGGCAATGATTCTGTAAGTTGCCAATCAAGTAATCTTTCTCTTAACTAATTTAGCATGTATTTATTAAATTTTTTATTATTATTTTGATATAATTTTCTAATATCTCAATTTTCTTGGCATGAATTTTGGCCAACTTCAAGTAAAAAAGTTAAATTTTGACTTCAATATTGAACTCATAATAGTTGTCTGAGATTATTAGAATAATTAAATCTTTGAGATGAAATTTTTTTAATTTAGAGAATGTATTTGTGACGAGTTCATTGAGTATTATGAATTGATGAATTCCTTTGGGTTGAATTTCTTGAGTATAGTGAATTGCCTGAGTTCATTGAAACAAATTCCTTGAGTATAATGAATTTGCAAATTTAAGGTGACTAGTTCCTTAGGTTTAATTTAAACATAATATATTGCAGAAGTCTTTAAATTCAGAATGAGAAAATGACCAAAATGGTCCCCAATTTTTTTGACGAACCAATTTGATCTCTCAACTCTTTAAAATGAGACCATTTTTGTTCTAACATCCAAATTAATGGATGTTGGACTTAATGGTGTTAAAAATAGGATTATTTTAGTAAATTTTTAATTAAACTCTTTATTAGATGTAATTTTCGAATAATTATAATTTTTCAAAAAAAATTATTAATCGTTTGTTTAATAAGATAAATAATTAATATTTTTAGTTATAATTTTAAAATTTTAGTCATATATTAGTTATTTAATTTAACTAATAATATCTTAGGGATATTAGCTAGCTTAATGATCTAATTACTATTACAAATATGAATAACTTAAATAATTATATAACTACTATTATAATTTTGAATAATTATCTAATTATTGTTTAATGTTTAGAATATTAATTATTTAATTATTATTTATATTATTAATTATCTAATTATTTTTTAAATTTATTAATTTATATTAATTAAATTTCATAAATTAATTTCTAATTAGTTACAGACATCTCCTCCTCTATCTTCTCTTTCGCATTCTTCGTTGTTGTTGGACTTTGCGTGCTTCACGTGAGGTAGGATTTTGAACGAGTCGCTAAAGCCTTCTTCTCCTCCTTCAAGGACATTCCTCCTTGTTGAATCGGAAGTCGTGAAAATTCACTATTCTTCCTGTTGGATCGAATGTAGCGACGGGAGTTTGCTCGCTGTGAAGGTAACTATCGTTCTCCCTTTCGAAGAAGGGTTTGGTTTCTGAGGTTCGACGCTTGTTTGCTGGAGGTTTCTGAGTTCCTTAGGTTTAATTTAAACATAATATATTGCATAAGTCTTTAAATTCAAAATAAGAAAATGATCAAAATGGTTTCCAATTATTTTGATGGACCAATGTGGTCCCTCAACTCTTCAAATGAGACAATTTTGGTTCTAATATCCAAATTAATGGATGTTAGACTTAATGGTGTTAAAAATAGGATTATTTTAGTAATTTTTTAATTAAACTGTTTATTAGATATAAATTTCAAGTAATTATAATTTTTCAAAAAAAAGTATTAATCGTTTGTTTAATAAGATAAATTGATAATATTTTTAGTTATAATTTTAAAAATTTAGTCATACATTAATTATTTAACTTAAGTAATAATATCTTAGGGATATTAACTAGCTTAATTATCTAATTACTATTACAAATATTAATAATTTAAATAATTATATAATTACTATTATTATTTTGAATAATTATCTAATTATTGTTTAATGTTTAGAATATTAATTATCTAATTAATTATTTATTATTATTTACATTATTAATTATCTCATTATTTTTTAAATTTGTTAATTTATATTAATTAAATTACATAAATTAATTTCTAATTAATTACAGACAATTTCCTCCTCTTTCTCTTTCGCATTCTTCATTACTGTTAGACTTTACGTGCTTCACGTGAGGTAGGATTTTGAACGAGTCGCTAAAGCCTTCTCCTCCTTCGATGACATTCGAATCGGAAGTCGCAAAAATTCACTATTCTTCCTGTTGGATCGAATGTAGCAACGGGAGCTTGCTCGCTGTGAAGGTAACTATTGTTCTCCCTTACGAAGAAGGGTTTGGTTGCTGGGGTTCGATGCTTGTTTGTTGGAGGTTCGAAGAATGAATGAATTGTCGGTTCGATGCTATATTATTGTTTTTTTAATTCTGATCACACCCTCTCGACATCCTTTTGCCATCCGAGTTTTCCATTATTTTTTAACAGTATGATCAAAATTATCTCATTTTAAAGAGTTCAGGGATCAAATTGGTCCCTCAAAATTGTTGGAGATTATTTTGATCCTTTTCTCAATTCAAAATTAATGTGATCACAATTTTTTTTTGCAAAGTTAGAAGAGAAAAGGGTTGTTTGAGAAGGCAATTTTGTTTTCAAGTCATTTATTAATGTAACAATTTACAAGATTTTTAGGCACTTTCCTTTCAAGGATAAAATATTTTCATATTTGTCTTCATTCCATGCTCTTGGAATGCCCTTTCAGGTGTAAGTTTGAAGTCAATGTACCCTAGGGCTAACTTATTTTTTAACTATGCAGGATCTTTCTCATGTGGGTAGGGTGACACATTCCTAGCTACATAAGTTATTAAGTTTTAGAGTAGTGACCAAAATAGTTTCCTAGCTATTGAAGGTATATTCTCACACTTCTAGACTAGCCCTTTGGTAATGACCTTGTAAGCTGCCTACCAAGATTAATCTTTCTCTTGCTTAAGTAGTTGAGTATACATTCATGAAATAGATTTCTTTTATTTTGATCTAATTCTTCTGTCTCAATTTTCTTGGCTTGAAATTAGACCAATTTCAAGCAGAAAGTTAAATGACTTAAAAAATCGAAGTTGTTGATAGTTCCCCGATGTTATCAACCTATTGAGATCTTTGGGGAAAAAATCCTTTAAATATAGCGAATCCATTTGGGATGAGTTCCATGTGTATGATGAATTGATGAATTCCTTGAGAATAGCAAATTGAAAAATACATTGGGACACATTCTTGAAGTATAGTTAATTCATTAAGATGAATTCCTTGGGCATAGCGAATTGCCAATTCAGTGTAATGAGATCCTCAAGTTTGATTTAAACATAATAGATTGTAGTCGAAATACGTATGATCACATTTTCTTTTGTAAAGATAACATAAAAAAGCTCATAAGATGATTTTCAATTCATTGTTTAAACTAACAATTTATAAGATTTTTTGAGCATTTTTCCTCCAATGTTAAATAATTTTTTTTCTTATATTTACTTCATTTTCTTGGAATGTTTTTCTCTATGAAAGTTTGAAGTCAATATGCTCTAGGCCTGACTCACCCTTTAACTTTGCAGGGTCCTTCCCATGTGGATAGAGTAGCTCATTCATAGCAACCTAAGTTATTAAGCTCAGAGTAAATAATAAAAATAGTTTCCTAATTATTGAGCGTGTATTTATTTTAACACTGCCGTTGCCAGGTCCCAAGTCCTGGATGAGAAAAGTGGAGGGTTGCGTTAGGTAGTCGACAGCCAGCGTAAAACTTGTCGAATAATAATGACATGAATCCTTTAAGAAATTGTGTTAATGCTAGGGCGTCCCTTGGAAGCGACGCGTTGTATGGCCTGAATACAGCGACAAGTGTGCAAGGGCCGCTGCACCGCCGCCCGGGTGCAGTGTTAAATAGGCAAGGGTTACCACATCAAGGACGGATGTGGGCAAAGAAGCTAGTCCATGAAACTAAAATTAGGATAGGAACTTGGAATATAGGTTCCCTTACAGGAAAATTAATGGAATTAATAGATATTATGATTCATAGGAAGATAAATATTCTGTGCATTCAGGAAACTAAATGGGTTGGAGAGAAGGCTAAGGAGATTGATAGTTTAGGATTTAAACTTTGGTATTCGGGTAGGAGTCGTACTAGAAATGGTGTAGGTGTGATTTTAGATAAGAGTTTAAATGATAATGTTATAAATATTAATAAAATTGGAGATAGAATTATAGCTTTAAAGATTGTTGTTGATGCTAAGATTGTTAATATTATAAGTGCTTATGCTCCTCAAGTGGGTTTGGATATGGATTCAAAATTAAAATTTTGGAATGACTTAGAAGAATTAATACAAAAGATACCTCTTGAAGAAAGAGTTTTTATTGGAGGAGATTTAAATGGACATGTTGGTAGAGAGGTAGATGATTTTAAAAGCATTCATGGTGGCCATGGGTTTGGAACGACAAATGAAGGTGGTAAGTCCATATTAGATTTTTGTTTAGCTTATGATTTTTTAATTGCTAATACATTATTTAAGAAAAGGAATGAGCATCTCATTACTTATAAAAATGGATATAGTACAACTCAGATTGATTATTTTCTTATAAGGAAATTAGATCGTTTAGATTGCAAAGATTGTAAAGTTATTCCGAGTGAAAACTTATGTACCCAACATCGTTTATTAGTTTTGGACTTGAAGATAATGGGAAAGAAATTAAAAAATAAAGTAAAACGTTTTCCTATGATTAGATGGGGGCATTTAAAGAATATTAACAAAAATATTTTTGAGAGTAAGATTTTAGATCTTAAGATTTTGTCTGTGCATGAGGATGCTAATGTTATGTGGGAAAAAATGGCTAGTAATATTAAGAATATTGCAAAAGATGTGCTTGGAGTTTCAAAGGGAAAAGCTCCTAATAGTAAAAATAGTTGGTGGTGGAATCCAAATGTGCAAGAAAAGATTAAAAATAAGAAGATTTGTTATAAAAATTGGTTTAATTGTAAAAATTCTGATAATTGGAAATTATATAAAGAGGCACGTAAGGAATCTAAGAAAGCAATATGTGATGCAAAGAGTTTAGCTTTTAGTGATTTATATAATAGATTAGATACTAAGGAGGGAGAAAGATATATGTATAAGCTAGCCAAACAAAGAGATAGGAGTAGTAAGGATTTAGTTCAAGTGAAGTGTATTAAGGATGAAGATCAAAAAGTACTTTTTTTTAGAAGATGATATTCAACAAAGGTGGATGAGATATTTTGCTAAACTTTTTAATGAAGAATGTGAAAATAAAATTGACTGTAGTGACCTTAGCACCTTAAATGAAAATAAAGATTTCTGTTTTTTCGGCGTATTAGTAAAACCGAAGTTAGAGAGGCTTTAAAGAAAATGAAGGGTGGAAAAGCTGTTGGACCTGATGATATTCCAATAGAGGTGTGGAAATGCTTAGGAGATGAAGGAATTTCTTGGCTTACTAAACTTTTTAATACTGTTTTGAAGACTAAAAAGATGCCAGATGAGTGGAGAATGAGTGTGTTAATCCCTATTTTTAAGAATAAAGGTGATGCACAAGATTGTGCGAATTATAGAGGAATTAAGTTAATGTGTCATACTTTAAAACTATGGGAACGAGTTATGGAGCATAGGTTGCGGCGTGATACTAATGTTTCTCAAAATCAATTTGGATTTATGCCGGGTAGGTCTACTATGGAAGCCATACATTTATTAAGAGGTTTGATGGAGAAATATAGAGAGAATAAGGAGGATTTACATATGATATTTATTGATTTAGAAAAAGCATATGATAAAGTTCCAAGAGAAGTGCTATGGAGAGTTCTTGAAAAGAAAGAAGTTAATAACGCTTATATTCAAATCATTAAAGATATGTATGCAGGAGCTATTACTTGTGTTCAAACACAAGGTGGTTTGACCAAGTATTTTCCTATTTCGGTTGGATTACACCAAGGATCAGCCTTAAGTCCATATCTTTTTGCTTTAGTCATCGATGTTCTCACTAGACATTTGCAAGAGGATGTACCTTGGTGTATGCTTTTTGCTGATGATATTCTTCTTGTTGATAAGACTAGAGAGGGAGTTGAAGGTAAACTAGAATTGTGGAGGTCAACCTTAGAGTCTAAAGGTTTTCGCTTGAGTAGATCTAAAACGGAATATATGGAGTGTAATTTTAGTAATAATAGACCTAGTGAGGGCATTGTGACTTTGGCCGATCAAGTCATTAATAAGAGTACACGTTTTAGATATCTTGGATCTATTGTTCAGAGTGATGGTGATATAGATGGGGATATTATCAGCAGAATCCAAGTTGGATGGTTGAAGTGGAGGAATGCATCGGGCTTATTGTGTGATAGAAAAGTACCCCTCAAACTTAAGGGAAAATTCTATAAGATGGTGGTGAGACCTGCAATGCTTTATGGTGCTGAATGTTGGCCATTAAAAGAGAAGCATAATTCTAAGTTAAGTGTTGCAGAGATGAGGATGCTCAGGTGGATGAGTGGCTTTACCCTTAGAGATAGGATACGAAATGAGCATATTCGTGAAAAGGTTGGAGTAGCTCCAGTGGAAGATAAGATTAGAGAGAGTCGCCTTAGATGGTTTGGTCACGTAAAACGGCGGCCTCCCGATGACCCGGTTAGGAAAGTAGAGGTCTTAGATTTGACTTATGTTAAGAAAGGTAGAGGTAGACCTAAAAAGACTTGGTTAGAAAATATTAGAAATGATCTTTCTTTATTAGATTTAAACGAGAATTTGACTTTTAATAGGACACAATGGAGAAAAAGGATTCATGTAGCCGACCCCACGTAGTGGGATAAAGGCTTGATGTTGTTGTTGTTGTTGTTGTATTTATTTTAACACTTAAATTTTTTTTTTCTAACATCGATCCCTAAATTTTTCGATATATGGCTACACTGGTCCTTTCATTAAACCAATTTTCAAAATCAACAAAAAAAAGTGTTTAATTGAAGGACCAAACAAATCATGGCTTGGTATGCTTAGGGATCAAATTTGAGGGAGAAAAAAGATGGTGTCAAAATAAATATATCCTAAATAATCAGGAAATTATTTTAGTTATTTTCTATCTTAAGGTTGAAGTGGTGGTGCCTGACATGGTAAAAACTTAAACTTAAATACTTGTTAATACCTTATTCAAAGAATATTAACAAAAGTAAAACAAAAACTTAAAGTAAAACATTATTCTAGGATTAGATGAGGACATTTAAAAAATATTAACAAAAATATTTTTTAGAGTAAGATTTTAGATCTTAAGATTTTGTTTGTACACAAGGACGCTAATATTATATGAGAAAAAATAGCTAGTGATATTAAAAATATTGCAAAGAATGTGCTTGGAGAATCAAAGGAAAAAACTCCTAATAGTAAGAATAGTTGGTGGTGGAATCAAAATGTCAAAGAAAATATCAAAAATAAGAAGCTTTGTTTTACAAATTGGTTTAGATGTTAAAACTCTAATAATTGGGAAAGATATAAAGAGGCTCGTAAGGAGTCTAAGAAAGCAATATGTGATGCAAATATTTTAGCTTTTAATATTTTATATAATAGATTACATATTAAAGAGGGCAAAAGATATATGTACAAGTTAGTCAAATAAAAAGATAGGAGTGGTAAGGATTTAGTTCAAATGAAATGCATTAAGGATGAAAATCAAAAAGTGCTTTTTTTAAAATTGGATATTCAATAAAGGTGTTGCTAAACTTTTTAATGAAGATTATAAGACTACGATTGACATCAGTGACCTTAGCACCCTAAATAAAAATAAAGATTTTTGTTTTTATCGGGGTATTGGTAAAACCGAAGTTAGAAATGCTTTAAAGAAAATGAAGTGTGGAAAAGTTGTTGGACCTAATTATATTCCAATAGAGATGTGGAAATGCTTCGGAGATGAAGGAATTCTTGGCTTACTAAACTTTTTAATATTATTTTGAAGACTAAAAAGATGTCATATGAGTGGAGAATAAGTATGTTAATTTCTATTTTTAAGAAAAAGGGGTTAATAATGCTTATATTCAAGTCATTAAGGATATATATGCAGGAGTTGTTACTTGTGTTCAAACACAAGGTGGTTTGACCATGTGTTTTCCTATTTCTGTTGGATTACATCAAGGATCAGCCTTAAGCACATATCTTTTTTGCTTTAGTCATGAATGTTTACACTAGACATTTGCAAGAGGTTATACCCTGGTGTATGCTTTTTGCTGATGATATTCGTCTTGTTGATAAGACTAGATAGGGAGTTGAAGTTAAACTTGAATTATGGAGGTCAACCTTAGAGTCTAAAGGTTTTTGTTTGAGTAGATCTAGTGGGGGGATTGTGACTTTGGGCGATCAAGTCATTAATAAAAGTACACGTTTTAGATATCTTGAGTCTATTGCTTAGAGTGATGGTGAAATAGATGGGGATATTATTAGTAGAATTCAAGTTGGATGGTTAAAGTGGAGGAATGCATCAAAAAGTCTCCCTCAAACTTAAGGGAAAATTTTATAAGATGGTGGTGAGACCTGCAATGCTTTATGGTGCAGAATGTTAGCCATTAAAAGAGAAGCATAATATTAAGTGTTGCAGAGATGAGGATGCTCAGGTGGATGAGTGGATTTACCCTTAGAGACCGGATACGAAATGAGCATATACGTGAAAAGGTTGGAGTAGCTCCAGTGGAAGATAAGAGTCGAGATAGTCGCCTTAGATGGTTTGGACACATAAAATGGTGGCCTTGCAATGACCCGGTTATGAGAGAGTATATGTATTAGATTGGCTTATGTTAAGAAAGGTAGAGGTAGACCTAAAAAGACGTGGTTAGAAAATATTAGAAATGACATTTCTTTATTAGATTTAAATGAAAATTTGAAATTTAATAGGACACAATAGAGAAAAAGGATTCATATAGTTGACCTCACGTAGTGGAATAAAGTCTTGATGTTATTGTTATGCATCAATTGTTTCTCACTGTCAGCCTCAGATAAAAATCTATAACTTAGGCATGTTATTAGTTGCTTTTCAGGTTTACTTGATAACTGAAACACAGACTTGACAGTTCCGGATTCACATAACGGCTCTTTTGGTTTCTTGTAGATATAGCATGTTTTAACAATTAAAATTTTCTCATCACTTATTTTAGGTATGAAGTTGGATTCTCACTTTTGAATGATTTTAAAGGTGGTTATGACTTTAAAATCTTTATCATTTTTTATCTACATCCAATTAAATAGTGAAATCTAATGAAATTTTTAATTTTCAGATCATATTTTCTAACTCTAAGAAGCCAAATGAGCACTGATTCTCTTCGCATACTTCTCAGCTGATTCATGAATCTTTCTCTTCACATGCTCTAATTATAGGACCCCGTCACTGGGAGTGCACATTGTCTATTAGCGCCCTATTGGAGCAAGAAACTGGGAAAGCAAAATCTTATGGCTTATCAGGTACTTTTATTAACATGATTTACATTATTCTTCCATATCAAAATAGGTTAAATATAAATAATACATTTAGTGTACATGCATTACTGATATAGGCTTCTCCACGTGGTGGGATACTGAAACTTCAACTGGATGAGCAGAACCAACGAGTTCTCATTAGTGGTGAAGCAGTTACTGTCATGACTGGAACTCTTTTTGCATAGCTATTTTTTCCAGTTTTTGATGTTTAAACTTTACTGAGGCACATCTATGAATCTGTCTGCGTACAGAAAAGCTATAATATTTATTTTCTGTGGTGTTCCCTTTGTAGCTGTAACTCCTAAATATGAAAGAAAAGGGTTTATAGCAGTGAGTTCAACAGATTGAAGGTTTGAACTGAATTAAGGTTTTATTTGGGACATTTTTTTACTGTTTTTAAAGCAGTTTTTTAGCATAAAAATTTTTTAAATGAAATTTTTTTATATTAAAAAATTATTTTATAAAGCAATAAAAAAATTATCCCAAATGAAGCCCAAATAAAAATAATATATTTGGTCGTGAGGCTTGGTCTGTGTACAAGTATAGTCAGCACTGGATAAATTGTAAGGGGTCTCTACTTTATGATGCATTATTGTGGCTATTTTTGATATAATTGTTGGAATTTCTTTTTAAAGGGTGATCACATCTATGAATCTCTCTTTCCAGTAGATTCTTTTAAATTTAGTGATATCAGGCTCGTATGACTGATCCTCAATAAAGCTTCACAATGATAGTTTTTATATTTTAACCATCCTTCATTCAAGGCTACTGGTTATTAGGGGGAAAATGTGATGATACGAGGATATTCTCGTATAGAAGTTATAACAAGAAGAGACAAGAGGTCTAATAATGATATGAGGGTATTCTCATATAGAAGTTATTTACTAATACAAGAGTATTAGTAATTAATCCACAAAAAGGTTAAAATAATCTAGTGAAGATTTTATGAATACATCATCATTGGTTATTAAGCTTAAGATCACTTAGTCGTAAAATTAATTGACTTGTTGGTCGTTAGATGCTTTTTTGGTAATTATAAATTATATCATTTAAAGTGAGCCTCCTTATCTCAAATTAATGAAAGAAAATATAGATTCTTTAAAAAAAAAATTATGGGGTAGACTTCAAGAGGTGTTGGGCTTATAATCCATAGATATATAAGAAATACTTATGAAAATAGGTCAATGAGATTGCTCAATTATCTACAACTAAGGCTGCTCAAATGGACATAATCCTATATGGACATGAATTCCACTACTCTACATAGTATGTATATACTTAGGTATTTCAATTAAAATAATGGCATCAAATCAAGAGCTATTCTAAGGAATATTGTCACGATCTAACATGACATAATTCTTACATCGGGCAAGCTCATATCATGTTAGAAGCATATAGGTCATGCCTAAGATCTTAAGTGAAAGAAATTCTTCTATATAAATATAATAACAATGCAAGGCTGCTAGCAACTTCAAAATACAAAAAAATAAAATCATAATATTATTGTTGCATTAAATCACATGATTATATAACAAAAAATATTCATTTACAACAATTATAGTTTCAATCACTATCATCATTGGTATAGTATTCCATGACTGTAGAAATATAATCATCAAAAGACGTGCCTATAGTTTCTTGCCTTTAACCTTTATCTACTCAACTCTTCCCTTGCCTTTCTCTTGCCCTAAAATTTCAATGCAAATAAACAAGAATGAGCAATGCTTACTCAGTGGGTTATTCGACACCTACTTAATTTCTCAATATAATTAAATACAAAAATTCAACACTCTATTTCACTATTATAATTAAAATAATAAAGCATGATCTAATTACAAAAAAATACAATAAAATTTACAACATTTCTACTAGTTACAGCGTTTTAACACATTGGTCAGTGTATGATATTTCATTCAATATCAATATAAACACAATGTTTGGACATGTGTTGGATTTTAGTAATAAAATAATTGAAATAAACCATCATTTCACAATACATCAAATTAGTTTGCACAAGTGCATTATCATATTACATTAGTTCCCTCAGAGCCTTATACCTCCCAAGTACATCATATACACATCATCACATTAGTCAACTCAGGCCCTTAGACTTCCCAAGTACATCATATACACAGCATCGCATTACATCACATTAATGCCCTTAGGCCCTTACACCTCTCAAGTATTTACATATATAGTGTCAAGTTCTTATGCATCGCATACAATTCATATATACAATATCAAGTCCTTATAACTCCATGTGCACAACATAATTCATGTATTCAGTTGTTGCCACTTATAGTTCCTAGTAATTATTTTAACATTTCTCAATACATGAGCATAAAAATCACAGTACTTTTAATATGTATAAAAAATATTTGACATAATGCTGAAATGTATAAATTTCACGTATACAATAAATGTAGTAGTGTTTTTGTGGGATTACTTGTGTACATAGTCAATGTTTACAAATCATGAAACCATTTATGAACAACATCCGTGGTATCACTTTGAAGCCTATATTGTTCTAAGGTCACTTCTGTTGGTGTCAACATATTAATAAAAATATTTAAAATTTCATGCAATTAAAAATACCCAATAAAAATATAAGTTTTTTTTGTCAATATGACCATAACAGTCTACTCTACAACATACCAAAACTCATATAGTTGAAAGTTTCCCAAACTTCATTTAATCAAATAAATTATCAAAACTCTCATACAAATGGCCCAAATTAAAAACACAGATAGGTTAATGCTAACCTACCTTGATCCAAATAACTTTCATAACTAGCTCAATAGATAAAATTTGCTCCAAGATCTCCAAAATCTACTTTCTCTCTCTATAGCTGGCTGCCCTTGGAAAATGATAAATGAATTTTTAAAATGGATTTGGATATTTATAGACTTAACACTATAATACTCTCAAGAAGAAAGCTAATTAAATATCAAATAGGAGCTTAGCGCCATAATGCTTTGTCTATATCACTGCATTGCTCCCAAGGAGAATTTTGCATTGTGGACAAATTTTACATTTTCCACATGAATTGCTTTACATGTTTATATTAGTCAAATCTGTATAGATTAACATTATTGCATTCCCAAAAGACAAACTAATGTTTCACTATTGATTTGAAAGTAAAAACTCAAAGGAATATTCAATTCTTCCCGAAGAATAAAAGAAATATTTACTTATCATTTTGATTATGAAACTAAAACCAATGCATTTATCTTCATAATTAAATAGTATAAGGAACATTAAATTCATCCTGAAGTAAAAAATAAATATTCACTTATCGTTTTGATTATGAAACTTAAACCAATGTATTTATTTTCATAATCAAATAGTATAAGGAATATTCAATTTATCTCGAAGGATAAAAGAAATATTTATTTATCATTTTAATTATGAAACTAAATTAATGTTTAAAGCTAAGTGTGCATCCACAAATTCTTCATTTATCTTAGAAAGAAACTAAGGTATAATTTATTTTAATATTGGGTTCTAGACTTCATATAAGAGTAAGTCCTTACAATTTTACATCTCAGAAGAGAATACACTTGATTAAAGTGAAGACTAAAATTTTTAAATTCATATAGATTTAAAGAAAGGTATGGGGTATCAAGATTTTAGTATACAGGCTTTGGATTGTAGATTTTAATTTAGATTTGAAGATTATATTTAGACTTCAAGATTTAGATTTTGGAATAACATAACAGGAAGAATGTGTAAAGACTGAAGAGTATATTAAATATAGACATGCCTACCTAAAGTGGCTACCAACTAATAATCCAAAACATAAAATAATTGCCTCATGAATGAAAGATTATATAGCTCTATCATGGGAATCAAGGAGTTATAATTCAAAAAACATTAATCAGGGCTTTATAATATGTACATGAATATAATCACACAATGAAATGATGCATGAGAACTAATGTATAAATAAAAAAATCTTTTATTCAATTATAATTTATCAAAGTACAACCCATGGCCTGCTGAAAAGTAAAGGTGTCCAAAACCCCACCAACAACAAGTTTGGATTTCTATCCCTATATAATATAGATTTAAGTATGATAATTTATTTATCTTAAATTTTTTTGACTTATGGATCTTCAATAGAATTTTAAAAGATAAAAATCTTAAAAGGAAGAAGAATTATTTCCTTTTGGAACCTCCAAATGTATATAAACAATCAATTTTTTAATCATTTATAACTTTTGACACTATACAACTCAATCTAGATATACATATATCTAAATCATTTACATTTACACTTGTCTTTGCATTTACTTTTACATCATTGCCTAGATATATTCTATTTTGCAGGAATATAAAAGAACAATATATAAGATACACATATGCAATGCTATGTGAGTGTATACAAGAAAATATAACATAGCCTAACAGCATACTCCAATTTAATATGCACCAATAGGAATATAAATATGACATTAAGAGCATAGAAAGTAAACATACAAAACATGAGTACCTTCTAGGAAAGGCACTCCAAAAAAATCAAACCAAACCACCATCCTAGCTTAAGTTAAAGTCAATTATCCTAGCAAATCATCTAAAGTGTGTGTATAAAGCTATGTAGCTGGGATAGATCATAGATTTTATTGGTTTGAAATTGTCTACAATTGAATTTATTTGTTTGAAATCATACAAGGTTGGTTTGAATTCAAGTTTAATGTTTTATTAGTTTTGAATTTATTTTAGAATATACTTTAAATATTGAAGTTATTTACTTATAGATCATAAAGAATACAACACTCAATACCTTCTAAGTGTTAGAAGTAATTAATTAGCAAGTCATAGGCACATATTTGTAGTGCTATAAATCTTCCAAAAATGAGGCAGGTAGGTTACATAAAGTCCTTGTATTTTGATTAAGTATTTTAGTCATTAAGCTTTCAATCCAATACACATTTGCTTTCCTAAAAGGAGTCAAGCACAAGGGTATGAAAGCTTCAATGTCTAAGTATTTCATTACTAATTTTTCAATGATTGTTTAAGTGCAATAGTAATTATTTTTGTTAAGGCAGGGCTATGTGTTGCAGTCCGAGAGCCCATGCTTATGTTTTGATGATAAAAAATATTATTAAACTTTATCTAGTTTATCTTATTTTTTTATTATTGCATATATTTTTTGTGTGTATTAATATTTTAAGTACAACATACACCAAGCAACACTAAAGGATTATGGATCAAGATTAGGTAGAATATGAATAATTTTTGCAAGAGTCTATAGTTTTTATCTTTCTTGAGTCAATATATTATAAAGGTGTATGTAGCATAACAATCATGCACACACACACGAGAGAATGAAAATTAATGATTTTTTTTAATATTTACTGTATGATCTAGATCGTACTGTATAATATGAGTGATCATAAATTACTTAAAATATTTTAATTAAGTGAACTAAATTTTAAACTAATTATACTGTATAAATTGAATTGTATAGGTTGATGAGTTGTAATAATGAAACTCGTCACCAATCAGGCAATATCTTGATATTTGCAAATTGTTTTATTCATATTGTACGATATTTAAAATCTAGCCTAATTTAATCTAAAAAATTAATCAATCGAATCAGGCTTAATTAGCCGTTAAGATTATACAGTATGATGCCAATCGTACTGGACGATCGATATATATGATTTTTTATTATCTAGGAGTTTGTTTTGTATGGACCATTATTCGATTGAACTAATTATAATGTACGACCATGAGATCGTACTTGACGATCAGTGAAAAATTGTAAACTGATCGTACATGCTAACATTCATCATACAATACTAAAAAGGAGAATAAAACTAATCGTACTATACGATCTTCAAATCATACTATATGAACAGAGACAACCAAATTAAAAATTAGGATTTTCTTGGAGACTCTTATTTAAATATCTCTAATTTCATTTAAAGAAGTCTTTGGTAATCAACGGGCTTGAGTCTTCTTTGATAAAGAGTTTGAAAGGCGAGCTATGGGCAAGGGCAACAAACCATCAGCAACCAATAAAAGAGTAATCCGCAACCAACACCAGCAACTAACAAGCAAACCAAAAACCCAAAAAATAAAAGAACCAAAAAAATAGCAAAAAGGAATAAACCACTCAAACCAAGAACAATTTAAGTCTTTCTACTTCATGCGAGAGGCTCACGGATGAAGCCCGTGGCTGGCGTGTGCGACTCCAGAGTGCGAGCAGAGAGAAGGACACAAATGGGCATACATATACGTGTGCGACTCCAGGGGCAGACTTACGAGAGCTTCGGGGTGCATGGGATCCGAGCCAACAACGATGAATATAGCCAATAATTTCTTTTTTCACTCCCTCTACATCTTGATTCTTCTCCTCTTTCCCCTTCCCCCTTTTCTTCCTTCATCTTTTTCTTCTTCTTCTTTTCTTCTTCATATTCTTCTTCTTTCTTTCTTCATCTTTTTTCTTGATTTTCTTCTTAATTTTCTTCATCATCATCATCATTATCTTCTTCTTCTTCTTCCTTTTTCCTTCTTCCTCTTCCTCTCCCTTTTCTTTCTTTCTCCCTCTTCTTCCCTCTTTTCTTTTTTCTTCCTCTTCTTTATTTTCTTCTTTTTCATTTTATGCTTCTTCTCCCTTCTTCTTCTTATTTCTCTTCTTCCTTCTTCTTTCTCTTATTCTTCTCCTTTCCCTAGCCTTCTTTTCCTCTTCATCTTCCTTCCCCTTCTCCTTCTCCTTCTCATTCTTCTTCTTCTTCTCTTTCTCCGATTGATTTATCTTTCCCCTCTTCTTTCCCTACTTCTCACATAGTTATTGTTGATCCCTCTTTTCTTGGAAATGAAAAATGGATGTGTTATTTATTCTCTCATATGCTTATCTTGCTTTCATTCCACTCCCCTTGAATATCAATAATCATTAACAAAATTGATTGAATGGAATGATTTTCATCTATCTTAAAATTCTCATGGAAACGTAACCTATCTCTAAGGTTATGATGAAACACAATAATAGTAGCAACTTTTAAATGTTATACAACTACATTTAGAAAAGATGGAATGTGTGAATGTGCTTCGATTTCATGCATATATTTGATAGTAAGTGTTTGTTGATTCGTTTGAAAATCTATATGTGTATTTTGGATTACAATATATCTTGCCTAGAGAATGATGAGATGTGAAAATGTAACCAATCTTGTTCAATATTAGAAATCCTCAAGTGCACCGGTTTTCTCTTTTCTCTACATTTAATATACATGTTCATGCAAAGAAATGAATAAAGATGGCTTTAAATAGTATATTCTTTATTATAAGCAAATTTTCATGGTTTGTGGCAAGGTGAGTACAATCAACATATTTGATAACAACTTGTTAGAACCCTTGTTAAACTTGGTTATAAAATAGCGTTGTTATTTATCATTAAGAAATGACATTATATTTTACAAACTACAATCAAACTAGAATATTTGCTATACATACCTATAATTTATCTTTATGTGTGGCTTCAATTGTTTCATGAAATATATTTAGTTGAATGAGTTAGATGCTCCCATGATGTTAGAGGGGGTTATGTATGAATGTATGTTCAAAACAATGTGTTTTTATGAAATTCTTATATGCATATTTGTGTTCCAAATAAAATTTTAGTTTGTAAAAATTGCAAATAATAAATCTTATGTAAACCTCAAATTTTCTAATAAAATTGCAACTCAAATAGTAAATCTCAATTTCAAAATTTTAAAACCGAACATAAGATAGTTTGCAGTAACTTCTGAGCTTCTTAGAATTATGTACTCTCTACATGTCTTCCGTTGGCCTCTAAAAATAACTATTCGATTTTGAGCCAATCTCAATTGAAATTTCAAAAGCACCTATCATTGTCTTAAACTTTAAAATCTAAAAATATTTTTCACTACCTTAATCAAAAGTATTCTCAGAAGATTCACCTCGCTTGGGATATAATTAATCATAAAGGCTTGTCATTATGGGAAACATATGCACCAAAATTATATATATATATATATATATATATATATATATATATATATATATATATATATATATATATATATATATATATATATATATATATATAAGGTGAGAGAAAATCTCCAGGAATGTGGATATTTTTTAAAACCTTGTTTCGTATTTTATTAAAAAAAAAGAATTTTAAAAATATTATTTTTATTCTTGAATTCATTGTGAAATATCATTTCCATCATTCAAGTCGGTAAGCTGTTCTCAATATAGTATTTGATTATAGAAATAAAAATTTCAAATTTGTGATTTATTTTCCCACATAACATTAAATCATTCACATTAAATAATTCTTAATAAATTATGAACACCTCTTAATGACCCCACATTTTCTTATGAGTTCATCATTGTTTGGGGTTTGAAGTGAAGGGTTTTGAAAGATTTAGTCTTCTTTGGGAATTTAAAATTGATGTTAAAATTTTTAATTCTAAAATCGAACATCTCATTAGAAAAAGTATACCACCTCGGGAGGTGGAAATAAAATTTCAGGATGGAGTTCATATTTAGAATTATAAATTCTATCTTGAATATCATAACCAGATTTAAGAGAACTTTGTATGGCCCCGAAGGGTCAAAATAAAGTTCAGTCAAATATCAAGCTACGATAGTCAAGAGGAGTGATCATTAATTTCATGTTCAAATTCATCTTAACAAAAGATATATCTCCCTAGAGAAAAAAATATCTTCCGTTAATAATCGTTTGAACATAACGATAACGATCGTCAACAATTTAATTTTCCCAAGGGAGACTAGTTGAGTTTTGAAAATCAATTTTAAAAATCAGTTGTGGGTTCTAAACCTCCTATGAGCGCAATCCCTCGTAGTTAATTACATCGTAGGAGACCGAAGTCTCCTACGAAAACTCTAGATTAAAATAACGGCAGAAATTTTGTTTAGAGATTTTTTAGGAATGATATCAAAGAGATGAAATTGAAACTTCAAATGGGATTGGAGCAAGATTGAACACTTATTTTGGAATCAAATGAGGTAGGGTAGGAGGCACTTTAGGATTCTGAAATAAATCAGAAGTGTCCCGACCTAAGCTAAGTGTTGGGCTTTTAATTTTGGATTGAAAGAATGTTTAATTCGAATTGAGCATTTTATTAGAAATTTGGGATTATATTCTCGGAGGTTGGGGTCTTATAACTCAAAGCCTGCCCCGGATCATAGATCTAAATTTGGACACTGGACCATAGTGATCCGAACCTAACTAATACAGTACAAAACCTGGACTTACCCCGGCCTAGATTGGGGAGCCAGCTAAACCACTTAAACGCTTCAAAACCATGAGTCCAGTCTTTTGATGCAGAGTGATGAGGGATGTTATTTAAGATTGGTTTAAGAAGTTGGGGTCGACATATAGAACAGATCCCTAATTGACCCCTTGACTTATGTTGGGTGGAATGCTTAGACTAAAATGCAATTAAAATTTTAATTTAATTAGTTTCTAATGCGATACATGCTGGTTAAAATCTCCAAATCAGGTATGCATGAAATTTTAAAAGGCTTATAAAATAATTTTTTTTGAAAAGACTAGACTTCCCAAGATCCAGCACCTCATCCTCATAGGTCGGATTATCTGGACTCTACCCGTAGGCGGGGAAGTGTCTTATAGCAAGGA
Source organism: Dendrobium chrysotoxum (assembly GCA_019925795.1). Classification (NCBI taxonomy): domain Eukaryota; kingdom Viridiplantae; phylum Streptophyta; class Magnoliopsida; order Asparagales; family Orchidaceae; genus Dendrobium; species Dendrobium chrysotoxum. The sequence continues at coordinate 15,009,503 of CM034297.1, forward strand.
GGGAGAGAGATGCAGTAATATGCATGCGACCCCAGATGATTCTGGCTATTCCCTAGGTCATTAAGTTTCTATGTTATTTAAATATTAAAATTTTAAATATTAGTTACGAGTAAAAATATTTTTAGTCCTTAGAGAGCCTAGCGAAGTCCAGGCTAAAACAAAAAGAACGACATGCAATTGCCAAAAAAATTAAGAAAAGCAGGCAATCCTATACGCAATCAAATCAAATCAAAACATATTGAATAATCAAACTAATTAAGTAAATGTCCATAGGCAAATTGTCTGCTTATTACAACTCAGATTTACATAAATTAAAGTGGCCGGGCACCACCGATAATAATCCGGATTCTAATCCTAATACAGACGCAAGAGACTTTGAGTAGGATACTCTCTGTCTTCAACTCCTCGGTCTTCTCCTCCTCGAGCTCCTTGGATTCTTCGTGATCGAATACCCAAAAGGAAAAGAGAACTCTTCCCTTGAGGGGAAGGTTACTCTTTCCACTTTGGGTAGTAAAATAATCCAAATTTGGAGTTCCAAATGGATAAGGACTATCCCCCAAAGGGTCCAATTAAAGCCTAGTCACTCAAGCACATGTTCAAGGAGTTTTTATGGAGTTTTTTAACATATATGGAGTTTGATTCAAAGTTAAATAACTTAATGATTGGGTTGGTCAACCTGGGTTGACTTGGTTAACCAGGTTGACCCAGGGCTAGGGTTTGGGTTCAATGAACTTGATAAGATATTTGGAGTCTGGTGGATATAGTTTCAGGGCCTGGGATGGTTATTTAGATCAAATGACCCATTTAGGCCTTTAATGGGCCTAATGGGTCAATTAGGTTGACCTGGTCAACCAAGTTGACCCAGGGTCATGAACTGGGCTCAATCAATTCAAAATGATATTCTGATTCTACTGGTGGTGGTCTCAGGATCTGGGGAGGTCATTTGGTGAAAATGACCTGTTTGGGCCCTTCATGGGTCATTGGGTCAACCTAGGTTGACTTAGTCAACCAGGTTGACCCAGGAGCTGAGAATAAGCTCAACAAGTTCAGTCTGGTATTTAAAAATTGTTGGAAGTGATCCCAAGCAGTTTGGAGATCATTTGGTTTGAAATAGGGATTTGGACCCCTTAAGGGGTAGTTTGGTCATTTTGGATTTTAGTCAACTGGAGGTCAAAGTGAATCCAACAAAATACAGTTTATTATTTAATAGAAGATAGTCAAGGGTCTGGAAGTGATTGGAGACTTTGGAGAAGGCTCCAAGGTTAAAATCCACTGAGTGGAAGGTCTAGTGGCCTGGGCTGTAAATATTTGAAGGTTTTATAGCCTTTGGATTTTGATTTAGTTTATGGGGCTAGAGACCTCAGAATGAGCTCAAATTTGGAGATTTGCCTCTGAAGACATGTCACATCAGTATGCAATAGACAGACCCTGAATTAGAAGTCATTTGATAGGGTTTTGAAGTGTTCAAAAATTTGCTGAAAAAGGCTTTTAGGACCTCAGTCTTTAACTTTGAGGTTTGATTTAAAAGTCTAGATTTGGACTGGATTTTGATTGAGGTTTTAATTGAATTAAGGTCTAGATTGATTGGAGTTCAAGATTGATTTAAAATCTAGATTTGATTGGAATATTGATTGACCTAGAGTCTGGATAGATCTAGAACATGGGTAGATCCTAGGATTTGAACTCTAGGAGCATCCTAAAGTCTAGAAGTCCTAAGGTCTAGGATCTAGAATGATCTTAAGATCTAAAAAGATCTAAGGTGCAGAGTCTGGAGGAATCCTAGAGTCTAGAGTAGATCATAGGATCTGGATTAATCTGAGATCTAGGTTGGATCTTAATAGCCTCATACAAAAATGATGTCAACAAATGGACCCCCAATATGTGTAATAGAATGATGTTCTATTGCACATATTGGCGTTGACCGAACTAGAAAGTCAAGTTTTGAGTTCTAATCCTAAGGAAAGGAAGGAAACCTTAACCTTAGAGGACCAGGTAAAAGGTAGAAGGTAGAACTAGAATGGTGCCACAGAGGGCTTTCTCCACCACTAGTGATTCTAATCCTAAGGAAAGGCAGCACCTATCCTAAAGGAAGAGAAGAGAAAGTAGAACTAGGATGGTGCCATAAAGGGCGTTATCCACCACTAATGGATGATCATGTGGGGAGGAAGCTTGCTCCATATAGAAGATATAAACTGGATTGAAACTAGGATGGTGCCACAAAGGGCGTTATCCACCACTAGCGGATGATCATGTGGGGAGGAAGCTTGCTCCACATAGAGGATCTAAACTGGATTGAAACTAGGATGGTGCCACAAAGGGCGTTATCCACCACTAGTGGATCATGTGGGGAGGAAGCTTGCTCCACACAGAGGATCAAAACTAGGATGGTGCCACAAAGGGCGTTATCCCCCACTAGTGGATGATCATGTGGGGAGGAAGCTTGCTCCACATAGAGGATCAAAATTGGATTGAAACTAGGATGGTACCACAAAGGGCGTTATCCACCACTAGTGGATGATTATGTGGGGAGGAAGCTTGCTCCACACAGAGGATCTAAACTGGATTGAAATTAGGATGATGCCACAAAGGGTGTTATCCACCACTAGTGGATGATCATGTGGGGAGGAAGCTTGCTGCACACAGAGGATCTAAACTGGATTGAAACTAGGATGGTGCCACAAAGGGCGTTATCCAGCACTAGTGGATGATCATGTGGGGAGGAAGCTTGCTCCACACAGAGGATCTAAACTGGATTGAAACTAGGATGGTGCCATAAAGGGCATTATCCACCACTAGTGAATGTAATCCTATGGAAAGGAGGGATCCTATCCTAAAGGAGAAGGCGAGCAAGCATAAAATTTGAAAGATATATACACATAAAACACACTTGATTTAAACTGGCATATATTTTATTGATTGGGCCGAGCTACATCAAGCATAGTACTTCTTAAGGAAATGCTCGTTAACAGGTAACATCGGGTGATTTCCCTTACAATCCACTAGCTGATACGAGCATCCTTCGTAGGCCGTTTCTACTATAAAGGGTCCTTCGCAGGTTGGCTCAAACTTCCCACCGATCTTTCGGTGGGCTAAGATAGGCCTCCGAAGAACCAAGACCAAGTCTCCTACTTGGAAGGTTCTAGATCGCACTAACTTATCATAGGCTTGAACTATTCGGGCCTTATATAACTCTAAATTTTGTTGAGCTTAGAGACGACGTTCCTTGAGGCCTTCGAGCTCTTCAAGTCAGAGCTATGCATTCTGTTAAGTTGTAATTTGATTTTGAATCGAAATTCTGAGCGAGGAAATTTGCACTTCCAAAGGGAGTACGGCCTCGGATCCATACACTAGTGCAAATGGTGTGGATTCGGTCGGGGTTCTATAAGTGGTTCGATAGGCCCACAGAGCTTCCACCAACCTCTCATCCTATTAGCGCTTATTGTCATCAAGGTCTTTTTAATAATTTGCACCAAAGTCTTGTTGAAAGCCTCAGCCAACCCATTAGCCCGGGGGGAATAGATTGTTGAGTATCTCCAATCAATGTTATGGCGCCTTACAAAATTGTTGATTTTTATAGACTTGAATGCAGACCCATTGTCAGATATAATTCTACGGGGCACGCCGAACCAATATACGATATGGTCACGAAAGAAATTTAGGATATGGTGTGATGTTACACTTTTCAGGGGGATCGCTTCTGCCCATTTTGAAAAATAATCAGTCGCAGCTAGTATAAAACGATGACCCTTCAAAGAAGGAGGGTCAATCGGCCCGATAATATCCATGCCCCAACTTTCGAAGGGCCATGAATCTATCATGGGGTGCAATATATTAGGCAGCTGATATAAGACCACACCATGAACCTGACATTAATGACAACATTTTGTAACATTCATGCAATCGTCAATCATCGTAGACCAATAGTATCCAAGTCTTTTAATTTTCAACTTTATTTTTGGACCCGATTGATGGGCACTGTATAGTCCAGAATGGACCTTATTAATGATCTTCAGGGCTTCCTACTTGTCTAAACAATGTAGCCACATTTGATCGAACGAGCGGCGGTATAGCGCATTGTTGAGTAAAGTGTAGGACATGGCACGTTTCTTGACCTGGTTGGCGAGGGACTTATCCTGGGGGAGCTTGCCTCCTTGGAGATAGTCGATTAACGGTTGTCTCCAATCGCCTTCTTTCTTAATTTTTGAAGAGGCAGAAAGGACTTGAGGGGGCTGTTTGTTGATGTACTCTATATCTATTGGGGATATGACCTAACGATCTTGAATCTCTATAGGAATTGAATCTTCTTCCGGGCATGCAAATTCCTTTGCAAGCTTTGCCAGGGCATCCGTCGTAGAATTGCTTCCACGAGGAACCATATACAAAGTTACGACAGGGATCTGCTCGAGTAGGTGACTGGTATACTCATGGTATTTTAGGAGATTATGATTCAAGACCTTATAAGTTCCTGCAACCTGGTTGATCACCAGTTGAGAATCACCAAAGATTTTGATCTCTTTAATCTCCATCAGGATTGTAAGTTCCAAGTCAGTTATCAGAGCCTCATATTCAGCCTCATTATTTATGCAAGCTTCTGACAAATGGTAGGAAAAGTGCATCATCCCCTTCCCTGGTGTTATGAAAATTAGGTCAATGCCATCTTTTCCGGGGATCGTAGATTTTTGGGTTTTGTCCCATCGAGAAGATGTCGCACCATCAAAATACAATTCCCAGACATGATCATTGGGTTCCCTTAAACTCATGATTTGTTCGTCCGGTAAATCATCATTCAAAGGAGAATCCGCCGGTAGCGGGTGTGCTGCAAGGAAGTCGGCAACAGCCAGCCCTTTCACTGCACGCAGGCGAATGAATGTAATTTCAAATTGGAGCAAAATCATGGACCATCGAGCCAAGCGTCCTGACAACGTTGGCCGGGTCATAAGATATTGTAAAGGATTGACCTTAGAAATCAAACGGATTGGATGACACAGCATATAATGCCTTAGTTTTTGGGCTGCAAAAACTAAAGCAAGGCAATGCTTCTCGATTGAAGGATATCAGATTTTCGTAGGAAGAAGCCTTCGACTAAGGTAATAGAGAGCATTCTCCTTCCCTTCGTCGTTGACCTGAGCTAACAAGGAACCTAAAGACTCATCTAGGGCTGCAGTATAGAGGATCAAAGGTTTCCCCGGAATAGGGGCTGGAAAAATAGGTGGATTTGTAAGGTACTCTTTGATATTATCAAAAGCACTTTGACACTTCTCATTCCAAATGAATTGAGCATCTTTCTTAGCAAGGGCCGAGAAAGGTTGACATCTTCCAGAGAGATTAGATATGAATCTTCTTATATATGACAACCTACCTTGGAGAGACCTTAGTTGGGTAAGGCTCTTAGGAGGCGGAATATCTAGAATGGCTTTAATTTTTGAAGGATCAATCTCAATCCCACGGTGCCTCACTACGAACCCTAAGAACTTCCCTGAAGTGACTCCAAAAGCACACTTTAGGGGATTCATTTTGAGGTCGTAGCGGCGCAACTGTCGAAAATAACTCTTAAGTCATAAAGGTGAGCCTCTTTGACTTTACTCTTGACAACTAGATCGTCAATATAGCACTCAAATTGATTGTGGATTAAGTCATCAAATATGTAGGTCATGGCCCGCTGGTAGGTTGCACCGGCATTTTTAAGGCCAAAGGGCATCACTTTGTAACAAAAGATACTAATAGGGGTCCTGAATGCAGTGTTTCTCTCATCTCCTAGGGCCATCCTGATTTGATTGTAACCAGAGAAGCCGTCCATAAAGGAGAAAATAGCATGCAAAGAGGCAATATCCACCATAAGCTCGGGTATGGGTAAAGGAAATTCATCCTTGGGACACGCCTTATTCAGATCCCTATAGTCGACACAAATCCGGATTTGACCATTTTTCTTTCGAGCCGGCATGACGCTAGCTACCCAAGAAGGATATTGTTCTTCTTGAATAAAGCCAGCCTCAGCCAGTTTTTTAATTTTAGAAATGACTTATTGCTCAATCTCTAAACGCATGCGTCTAGGGGCTTGCTTAACAGGAATGACATCGTGCCGGATTCCAAGTTTATGAACTGTTACCTCGACGGGCTAACCTGGCATTTCATCATATGTACAGGCGAAGCAATCCCTAAACTCAAAAAGGAGTTCTATCAGATCATGAGACTCATCCTCACTCAACAAAGCACTTATAAAAGTAGGGTGAGGGTCGTTGTCAGTTCCTAGGTTGATTTCTTTTAGCTCGTCGACCGTCGATTTAATCTCTTCCTCAAATTTAGGGGATGCATCCCGAACTTGAGGCTCATCGGGATCGTCTAAAGTCTCCAGACAAAGTCCGTCAAGGGGACTGACGGCTTCAGTAGAGACATTTTGAGATTCAAGATGATAAGTTATCATTAAGCAGTATTCATCGTCATCAAACGAACTAACGGTACCAAAGCTGATACCACATGTTCAATTTTTATTGATCTTTGTTTTCCAAATACTTTCATGGTATCTAGCTTGACCCTTAGTCCATCGATACGGTATGGGACCTTTAGAAAAAGTATTCTTTACACAAATAGAAAAGTAGCTGAAAGGTAATTCCATTAATTCATTGAAATCTGCCTCCTCGAGGGTTACATCACATTCGTCCCTTGAGGAGGAGGAGGAGCTAGGGAAGAATTTCTTAACTTTCCTTATCTCACCACTTAGGTTAGGGGCCTCTTTAATCTCTAACCCTGCAACTCTGCTAGCCGACAGTGGGGTCAAGGATAGGGCCTCAATTCTCCTACTAAGCTTTCATACATTGTCAATTCAGGCTCGTCACTTTCAATCTTTGGGACATCAACCTCGGGTTCACTATCCTGATCTAAAGTTAGATCAAATGTTGGATAAACATTTTTATTTTGATAATCAAAAGGAATTTCAATCCCCCATTTTTCTAGCTCTTCATCGGAGCTTGACTCCGGATTAATATACACCGGGGTTGTTTTTCTTTCAAATGAAGCACGACCTCGACCCCGTGCCCTTTGAGACATCCTCCCACCTCTTTGAGGTAACACGTTCGGAGGCCTAAGGACAATGATGTCGAGCTCGCTTTCACTATCAGATTGTTGTATCTTTTGATCTTTTTCATTCTCTTTTCCTTTTGATTCTTGATTTTGATTGGAGCTTTGTTCATTTTCTTGCTTCTTGATTTTGATCTCAACTTTAGGAAAAGGGGAGGACCCTTTTGGTATAAAATATGTAGCATCCTCGTAGATCCCTATTTCTTGAATTGAGAATGGTTACAAATCACCCTTGATTACATGCTCAATGCCATCACGTTGGTACTTGACACATTGATGTAGGGTAGATGGAACCATTCTATATTCATGAATCCAAGGCCTACCTAAAAGTGCATTAAAGGACGTGGCCGAATCAATGATATGAAATTTCACTTCAATTCTTAATTCTCCTACTTTCAACAAAAGAGTGATGGAACACAAAGCCCTCTCGCCCTTCTCGTTGAACCTACGTGGCACCAACCTATCGGTGGCAAGCTTACTGGTATCAATTCTAAGGTAGGTGAGGGTCTTTATATTCATCATGTTGACCGATGCACCTGGATCAACAAGGACTCTTGATAACTTAAAATTCCCTACATCAACGGTAATGTAGAGAGGACGATTGTGATCGACAGTTCCCAAAAGTAGGTCTTAATCTGAAAATGTTACTCCTGGAACTTCTTTGCAATAGAGGGCTTCATCTTTTGAGGTTGAAGCCAGTTGAGCAAGGCAAATCTCAGGGTCGAGGAGTGCCTTGATTAATGACTCTCTCATTTCCTTGGATAGGATCAGAGCATCATAAATGCTCAATTTGGCTGGCAACTTCCTAAGATGGGCTAGGACATTGTAATCAACCTTACGAACGATAGACTCAAAACTCGACGGAATTAATGGAAAATCAGGATGATGAGGAGAGTCTGGAATTGGATCGCTAGAGACAACTCGCTTGCCCTTTTCCTGAGGAGGAAGCCTAGGGGTAAGACTTTGCCACCACGAAGTTGTACCTCTATGACTGAATCGGGAGGACAAACAATGGGGGAGTCTACACTCTCCATAGGCTGCACATCATCACTATCTGAAGAGGAGTCAGAATCTAAAAGTTCTATCATTATAGGTTTCCCGGTGAAGTTAATTTCAGGGAGATCGCTATCTGATAAGATCTCAAGTTCGGCATCCCCCTTAGAAGTCAAATCTGGAAGATCAAGTTTTTAAAGGTTCGGATCGATCTCAATAGGATTTTGAATTTTATTGGAAGAGTTATTAATTTGTATTTCATTCTCATGGTTAATCATCAAAATTATAGCAGAAGGATGCTTTTTATTAAACTTGCAACCCTTTGCCTTTGATGGGGCAAAGTAAAAGTCAGATAATAAGAGTGGGGATGGAACCTTAATGCCACCATCGGCCACTCGAATACATCTCTCATCAACATACTTCCTCTCTACAATAATATCTCTCTTTTCTTTTTTATTCAATACAGTAGTTCCTATGACTACTGGAGAGGGAAGTAGCTCAACATCCTCCTGCGAAGCAATATCCTAAATCGGGTCAACATCCTCCTGCGAAGCATCCAGGTCAACATCCTAAATCGGGTCCTGGGCTGTCGTGGACATCTTTTGAGAAAGATGATAAGACTTGTTAATCGACCTTTTAAGTGCCCGGGATAAAGCAATATCCCAACCATCTTCAATTGAAAGAGAAGGGTTAGAATTGTTACCTGATATTATCTTGACGGACCCTTATTCTGGATTGACCAAATACTCTTTTGGAAGCACAATATTACCTTATTTGATATTCCTTTCAAGCCAATCTTTGAAAATAATGCAGTCCTCGATGGGGTGGCTGACCATGTGGTGGTAAGGATAGTAATCTGGATCATCCTTTCTCTTTATATCATCTGGCCGCCTCGCTTCTGGTAATTGAAAATCTGACTTCTTTGAAAGACTCTTAAAGATTTTTCATGTCACTTCCCTCTTAAATAGGTAAGGATTTATCAACATTTCTTTAAAGGGGATGTAAGAGGGACCTCTTGTAGGTTGTGAGGTCACTTGAAATGGTTGTTTCTAAGCTAACTGTGGTGGGGGAACATTAGGCTGGCTAACAACTGGTTGCTTCCCCTTGTCAATTGCTAAAATTGTAGCTCTCTTTTCAAATGATTTGATTGGCTTATCAACCTTCTTTTCTCCAGAAAGATCCTTCAAGAATGGTATCCTAAGAGCCTCTTCCTGTAGGTTACTAGCTTTGTTTAGAAATTTCTCAAAAGTCTTTATAGTGAAACCCTTCAGAAGAAAAGAAACGGACCCATGGATATTCTTCAAAAGAATTTCCACTGCATGTTGCTCTTGCAGCTGGGGTTCACACTTCATCGAAAGGTTTCGCCACCTTAAGATGTACTCAACTAAAGACTCTCCTGGCTTTTGTTTCTCAATGACCAGATCGCCCACTGTAGTGCGCTGCTGAGCTCCTAAAAATCTCTTTAAGAATAGATTTTCAAGTTCATTAAAGGTTCTTACTGAACCGTTAGGCAAATTTGCGTACCATTTAAAAGCTGTGCCGGAAAGACTACTAACAAATTGGCGAAATAGTAGAGCATCCAACCCCCCGGCATTGCAATAGCTTGCACGAAAGTGGGTCAGATGTTGTCTCGGGTTTTTAATTCCAGTAAAGATTTTAAAAGATGGTGGCACGAAGCGCTTAGAGTAAGGAACCAAATCATATTTCTCAGGGTAAGGTCTACCCTTTGGAATAGATGCAGCTCCTTGCGATTGGGCTAAGGCCTCCTATACCTAATCCTCAATTAGTTGCTTAATATCTTTTTGAGCTAGTGCTGGGGGAATGACTGGAGGGACTGAAGAGGCTGTCGGCTGAGCTGGGGGATCTGATAACACTGGCTGTTGGATAGGTGGAAGCACTGAAACAGACTCTGGGATTTTATAACTGGCTTCTGCCCTTTTTGCTCTATCGGTGGCTTCCAGAGCAGATTTTTATAACTCAAGGGAAGTCTCATACGACTTGTCCAATCATTGTTGCATTTCTTTGACCTGTAGCAACATTTCTACCACTTGTGCTTCCAGGTTCTTGATGTGCTGCTCATCTCTAGCTCTCACTGACTCATCTGAATCTAAATCAATGGCTGCTGAACCCTCCTTTTTACCAGATCGGTGCTTTTTTGGTTCAGTTTCTTTAACGGACCCTCTAGTTTCAACCATACAAACATTACTAACAGGGAGATCCTCATCTATCAACATGTCATCCAACTCTAGGTCAAATACTTCTTCGGCTACCTTCCTTTTCAAAATATCCTTAATCCCTTATACCACCTCATCGACTGGCCGGTTCCCTATCTCCTCGGGGCTGATAGGTAAGTAGCCTTTGTATTCTATCATGTCATAGAGTTCATCTTATTATAGGCTAGAGATGATAGCTTGTAACTTAAGCTCATTTTCTATTAGGGGCTCAGCTATCAGCTGCTCGATCATCTCAGGGTCGTCATCTTGAACTAACTCTTCCCCTTCGACCATACAGAGTGAAAGTTCGATAGGGATGTTAAGCCCTAGTGAACTAGTCCCGAGGCTAACCAAGAGGGGGGGTGAATTGGTTATTTAAAAATTTCAAGAGGAATAGAAAAATCTTTTCGATACTTAGCAGCAGAAATAAGTAAACAAGAATGAAAAGATCAATCACAGATATTCACCCAAGCAGTTAATATAGGAAAAGTAAAGTACAAAATAGAATCAGAAAAGCAAACCAGATTTTATAGTGGTTCGGTCAACTTGACCTATGTCCACTCCCCGGAGCCTCCCCTCCGGGTATTACACTAAATAAAAAGTGACTCTCCTTTTACTCCCACAGCAAGGCGGAGAAGCCTGTACAAAGAACCTCCTTTCCACCACCTGGTGAGGCAGAGAACCTAACCTCCTTTTGCTTCCACCTGAAGCGGGCAGAGAACCCAATGTCCTTTTCTTCCTCTTGAAGCAGGCAGAGAACCTCGGATCTTCTTGCCGACGATCCTCTCCCAAAGAACACCAACTAGACGAAAGATGACGAGCGGAGAAGACGACTCTGATCCGTGCTTGGAGTAACCTTAGTGAATCCCTCACTAACTCCCCCTCACAAGATCCTCTCTCTCTCTCTCTCCCAAACTCTCTCTCTCTCTCTAGGGTTTCTCTGAAAAGGAAAGTGGCAAAAGATTTTTCTTGTTCCAAGAAAAAGTTCTTTTATAGGAGGGCTTAAAATTTGCCCTAAATCTCAACTGGTCGGCCAAGATCGTCCAGGACGATCGTCCTGTACGATCAGTTCAAATTCAGCTATTTCAGCCTGGACGATCTGGCTCTTCTGGATGATCAGTAGAAAAAATTGATCATTTCGTCCCGTACGATCATGCGATCGTCCGGGATGATTAGTGTAAATCGAGGAATATCGTCCAGAAGACAGTTCGGGTCGTCCAGAGAAACTTGTGCTGGATGACCAAAAAATGACTTGATCGTCCAGGACGATAGTGACATCGTCCTGTATGATTAGTTCAAAAAGTGCCCAAATCGTCCTGAGCACAGTTCGGGTCGTACAATTGAAATGCACTAGACGATCATGATCGTCCGGGATGATCCTGCGATCGTCCAGGACGATATGATCTTATCAATCAAATATAAATAGCTTTCCTTAATTACCAGATTAATTTAGGCATGATTGTACTGAATCGTCCAGGACTATACACGTATCATCCGGGACGATCAGACCAAATATCTAAAAATAAAAACTTGCCTAACTTGATCTGGCGGCTGAGAATTTCTGATTTGAGCATATCGTCTCATACGATCCAAAGATCATCCAGGACGATCTGCTTAATCAGGCTCGCTTAACTTGGTCGCCCTAATTAGGGTTTCTATTTTTACTTGATCGTCCAGGACGATGTGACTATCGTCCAGGACGATCTGAACAAAAATTTGAACAGAAACTCTAATTCACTCAAGCTCTCCCCCTGAGTGTGTGTGTGCAAGGTTACTTAGCTAGGGGATTAGTTACATTACAATTGACTCAAGAAAAAGGAAAATAGTACATTTGACACACTTGGACCTGATCTTGAGTTGGCTTGAGTTGCTTGTGATCTTTTGTGCCTGAAATGGGTTAGCCAAGCAAAACACAATAGAGACATGTCTGTCATCATCAAAACCAGATTTGCAACAATCTCCCCCTTTTTGATGATGGCAAACATGTGTACATTAGTCTGAAAAATAATTAGAAGATCGAAAAATAATTTTTTTAAATTTTTATTTAACAACCAAACTAATACAGGAAACATAACACATAATAACAATAGAACCGACTACAACTGACTCCCCCTTTTGACATCACAAAAAGGAGGAGGGTAAACAGAAATACTAAAATATCAGTACAAAATAGAAAAGAAAACTACAAAACAGAATTCTCCCTTGATTTTCGATCCAGAAACCAATAAGAAGACGATTGACAGCGCTGAAATCCAAAAGAAGTTGGAAAAATTGACTTTCGTAACTACAACCCCGGGCACCTTATCGATGCAAACCTCTTTCAAAATAAAAATCCAATTAAAATTAGATTCGAAAAGAGATCCTTTCAAGCCTCGTTCAAGAAAAATATCTGATATAATAGTGTTACAAAGTAAGGAATCAGAAATTAGGATTTTTAAACTCAAGCTTTTGAAAATTTTAAGTGAAGCACGAATTTTTCTAAGACATTTAACAATCTGAAGGGGGAGAAAGCTTGGTTTGGGCTCATTTTGTGCCTCTTTTTCAATTTGGTTGGCGCTTTACGAATCTTTTGATTTTTGATACACTTTGTGTATTCAATTTGGCAATTTTGCATCTATTCAGTTTTGGGCTCATTTTATGCCTCTTTTTTAATTTATTTGGCGCACTGCGCATCTTTTGTAAGCTTTCTCCTTTTCATAATCATTAAAGAGTCTTAGTTGTGAAATTATCTTCCAGACATAGGAGATGACTCTTCACAATAAGGAAGAATGATTCACAAAATAAAAACCATACATCATATGATAAATGCAATCACTTGGTTTAGAAAATCATAATAGTGACTCAAGACTTTGAAAATACTATTCATATGAGGTAGATTCCTGTAGGAAGATAAAACAAATCTCTATTTCAAAAACAAATATTTTAATTTTGAAAAAGATTTTTATCCAAAAGAAACCATACACTAGTAAAGGAGTTAGAGGAAGAGAAACATTCATCAACATTTCTTTCCTTTAACAGATCTAGTGGAATCAATCACTGCTTACAAGCTTCCAGATAAAAACAAGGTAAAACTCCTAGTTAGAAATTTCGATTATTAGAAGTAGTGAGCAGTGATCAAATTTTAAAAAGCATAAAATAGTAAGTGCAAGAGATGAACCAGTGAATAAAAATAGGTAGAAAATCACATCAAAGTAAATGCTCAAATCAAACTAACAACAAGGCTAAAACGGAAATCAGCAGAAGAAATAAAACCAACTGAAAGCAAATAATCAAATCAAAAACTAACTAACAGAAAACAGATTAATAATCAGAACAATCAGAAATCAGCAGTCATCAGAATCAAGCATTTATATCAATCACTCCTAATCTGGTTCTCAAAATACTGAATGAGTCAAAGGCCAGTGGTTTAGTGAATATGTCAGCCAGCTGATTTTTAGTTGCTACATGATGTATCTCAATGTCCCCTTTTGTAACATGGTCCCTAATGAAGTGATGCCTTATATCTATGTGTTTGGTCCTAGAATGTTGGATTTGATTCTTAGAGATGCAGATGGCACTAGTATTATCACACAGGACAGAAATTATGCCAACAGGTAATCCTAAATCCAAGACTTGTTGCTTCAACCAAAGAACTTGGGCCACATAACTCCCTAAGGCAATGTACTCAGCTTCAGTAGTGGAAAGTGCAACTGAGTTCTATTTTCTACTGGACCAGGAGACTAGAGACTGTCCTATGAATTGACAAGTTTCAGAAGTGCTCTTTCTATCCACCCTACACCTCACAAAGTTAGAATCAGAATATCCAATGATCTCAAAAGAGGTGCTGTGCCTAGGGTACCAGATTCCTAGGTTTGGGGTCCCTAAAAGATATCTAAGAATTCTCTTAACAGCAGTCAGGTGGGACTCTTTAGGATCATCCTGAAACCTAGCACAAAGGCAGACACTAAACATAATATTAGGTCGGCTAGTAGTCAGGTAAAGCAGTGATCCTATTATTCCTCTATACTTCTTCTGATCAACAGATTTTCCATTTGAATCCTTATCTAACTAACCAGAGGAGCTCATGGGAGTATTGATTGGCTTGGCTTTGTCCATTTCATATTTCTTCAAAATATCCTTAGTGTATTTAGATTGATTGAGAAAGGCTCCATCATCCGTTTTTCTTATGCTAAACCCCAAGAAGTAGGACAATTCTCCCATCATACTCATCTAAAACTCCTTACTCATTGTTTTAGAGAACTCATCACATAAATATTTATCAGAAGATCTAAAAATTATATCATCAACATAGATCTGGACAATGAGTAAGTCATCCCCTATTCTCCTCAGAGAAAGGGTGGTGTCTACGCTCCCCTTAACAAACTCTCTTTCTAACAGGAATGTGTTAAGCCTCTCATACCAAGCTCTAGGTGCCTGTTTCAATCCATACAAGGCCTTTTTTAATTTATAAATATGATTTGGATATTGGGAACTCTCAAAACCTGGGGGTTGTTCTACAAACACATCCTCTTTTATTATCCCATTTAAAAAGGCACTCTTGACATCCATTTGAAATAGCTTAAATCCCTTATAACATGCAAAGGCTAGTAGCACTCTAATGACTTCCAATCTAGCTACAGGGGTAAAGGTCTCCTCAAAATCAATCCCTTCAATCTGATTATACCCCTTAGCCACCAATCTTGCCTTATTCCTAACCACCACACCAGAATCATTCATCTTATTCTTAAAGACCCACTTGGTTTCCATAATATTTTGATCTCTAGGTCTTTCTACTAACTCCCAAATATCATTCCTTACAAACTGATTCAATTCTTCTTGCATAGCTAAGATCCAAAACTCATCTCAAAGGGCTTGATTGATGTTGGTGGGTTCAGTCATTGAGATAAAGGCAGAATAGTTTACTTCCTTCCTAAGTCCATGCCTAGTCCTAACACCTTCAAAAGGGTCTCCTAAGATCAGTTCTTTAGGATGACTGGAAGAATATCTCCAATCTCTAGGCAATGTGGTTTGAGGTTCTACCCTCTCCTCCAGATTTGCATTTCCAACCCCTTGGGTAATCTCCTCTACCTCTTCTTCTTCCTCAATTCTATTGACCTTAGGATCAGATTCATCAAACAAGACATGGGTTGTTTCTTCCACCACCAAAGTCCTTTTATTGAACACCCTAAATGATTTTCCCACACTAGAATAGCCTAAGAACACTCCTTCATCAGATTTGGGGTCAAACTTTCCTAAGGATAATTTCCCGTTGTTCAGAATGAAAACCTTACAGCTAAAGACATGGAGGTGGGACAGGTTTGGAGTTCTACCCTTAATGATCTCATAAGGTGTCTTGTTCAGTTTTGATCTCACATTCACCCTATTCAGCACATAACAGGCAGTGTTCACCGCTTCAGCCCAGAAGTATTTTAGAAGTGAATACTCAGCAAGAATGGCTCTAGCGGCTTCCACTAAGGTCCTGTTCTTCCTTTCAGCTACCCCGTTCTACTGAGGGGTCCTAGGAGCTGAAAAAATTGTGACTAATCCCTTGCTCCTCACAAAAACTTCCAAACTTCACATTCTCAAACTCTCCACCATGATCACTATGAATAATCATGATCTCACAACCTAACTTCCTCTGAATCTAAGTGGAGAAGGACTTAAACTCATCAAATGACTCAGATTTATGTGACAAGAATTTAATCCAAGTGAACCTCGAGTAGTCATCTACAATCACAAATCCATAGACTCTCCCCCCTAAGCTGGCAGTGCTAATGGGTCCAAAGAGGTCCATGTGAAGGACTTCTAAAGGTCTAGATATGCTAATGTCCTTAACAGAGTGAAAAGAGGACTGGACTTGCTTCCCTAACTGGCATGCATCACACAGGTGATCCTTAGTGAACTTAAGCTTGGGTACACCTCTAACTAAGTTCTTTTGGGTGACTCTCCTAAGGGTTTTCATACTGGCATGACACAATCTCCTATGCCACAACCAAGACTCATCAACAGCAGTTTTTAAGTAAATTGAATTTTTAGCTTTAATGCAACTTACATCCAGCTTGTAGACGTTGTTGATCCTTTGCCCCTGTAAAAAAACTTCATCATTTAAGCTTAAAATACAGCCAGTTGACAGGAATTTGATGCTGTATCCTTTGTCACAAAGTTGACTGATGCTCAACAAGTTGTGTTTCCGTCCATCTACAAGCAAAATATTGTCAATCATAAAATTCTTTGAATCACCAATTATACTTGTGCCTACCACCTTCCTGGTGGTGTTATCTCCAAGTGTAACCTTGCCTCCAGCTCTGGCCTCCAGCGAAATGAACTGATTTGCATCTCCAGTCATATGTCTAGAACATCCGCTGTCCAGGTACCACATGCTCTCACGAGGTCTTGTGTGACAGCACACCTACAAAAATATCAAACGTCAGTCTTAGGAACCCAAACAGGTTTGGGTTCCTTCTTATGAAAAAAAGAATGCAATGCATGCGTGCTGTGCTGTGAAACAGGCAGTTTGGGCCTCCACACCTAATGT
Organism: Dendrobium chrysotoxum; assembly: GCA_019925795.1. Taxonomy (NCBI): domain Eukaryota; kingdom Viridiplantae; phylum Streptophyta; class Magnoliopsida; order Asparagales; family Orchidaceae; genus Dendrobium; species Dendrobium chrysotoxum. The sequence goes on from CM034297.1 coordinate 15,026,297, forward strand.
GTACTACGGTGAACAGTGCAGGTGTGGGAAATGTACCCTAACATGCCACATGAATAACATCTAACACCAGGAAAAGGATTAACTAAACGTCGTGAGTGATAGTGCCTCTTCCTAGATTTATATGAAACATGCTTTGATGAACTTGCAACAAATTTTTCAAAAGGCGGCGGTGCATAAAACTTTTCAAAAGTAGGTGATTTTTTGTTCTTTTTAAAAGCAGTAATTTTCACTTTCAAAAATTCATTCTCTTTATTTAAACTTGCAATTTCAAATTTTAAAGCACTGTTGCTACTTTCTACTTCACATGCCATAGTATCTAATTCTTTGAAAGCTCTCTCCAAATCAACATGAGTGGTTTTCAATGAATCATGCACAGTAACTAAATCAGAATACTTTTTATTCAATTCATCAAACTCATCAAGTAAAGACATGTGATTACTATCAACAGTGGAATGATCCTTAATCAAAACATCATGCTCTTTTTGCAAAGTTAAATAATCCAGTTTCAAACTAGCATGGGTTTTCTTAAGCTTCCTGTACGATGCATGAATTTTTTTAGATACTTCAAATAATTGATCGTAAGTAAGCTTACATACCTCTTCCTGGTCCGACTGACCAGGGTGATCATCAGCCATCGGACACAAATTTGTTTCCTCCTCTTCAGCTTCAGTCTCAGAGGAGTCGGATGCAGAGTCTGCACAGAACGCCTTTTGTATCCGCTTCTTGTCCTTTTTGAACTTTGGTTTCTCCTCACCCTTCTCCTTGCTTGGGTGAGCCTTGAGTGTAGGACAATCCGCCTTTATGTGTCCAGGCTTCCTGCATTCAAAACAAATAGATTCAGATGAACCTTTAAAGTTTCTTCTGGTCTTACCTTTGTTCCACTTTTCAAAAATTCTTATTCTTCTTCCTTAGAAAGCTCTTGAATTGCCTTATGATTAAGGCAACATCATCGCTATCAGACCCGGAAGTGCTAGCATCTGAATCTTTGGCCTTTAGCGCCACTGTCTTCTCCTTCTTTTGTTCACCTGCATCAAGTTGTCTTTGGTTCACCCCTTGCTCGTAAGCAATGAGTGATCCAAGTAAGCTATCAATGGAGTAAGTATTTAAATCTTTAGATTCTGTGATCGTAGTAATCTTAGCATCATAAGAAAATGGCAAACATCTAAGAATTTTGTTCACTCTTTCGTAATTAGTTAATTCTCTTCCTAGAGCATGCAAAGAGGTAACGATTTGAGTGAACCTTGTGTATATTTTTGAAATCGTCTCACTAGGTTTCATGCGAAAAAGTTCATAATCATGTAACAAGATGTTTAACCTAGACTGTTTGACTTCAGTTGTACCTTCATATGTTATACACAATCTATCCCAGATTTCTTTACCCATTGTACAAGTAGAAACACGCATATAGTCTTCAGATTTTAAAGCACAAAAGAAACAGTTCAAACATTTTGCATTTAACTGTGCTAAATCACGATCATCAAAAGTCCAATTAGCAAATGGCAATTCAGTTTTCACATTGTTAATCAATCTAAAAGGTGGTTCGTATCCATCCTTAACTAGCATCCACATGCGATAATCAATTGATTGTAAAAAAATGGACATCCGTGTTTTCCAAAAATCAAAAGGAATGTTATCAAACAACGGTGGTCTTGTAATAGAATAACCTTCAACAGTATTACGATTGTTATAGTTAGCCATGGATCAAATTCAAAAGTTTTTAAACTTAAATTTTGAATCCCGCTCCGATACCACTTGAAAGTTCGATAGGGATGTTAAGCCCTAGTGAACTAGTCCCGAGGCTAACTAAGAGGGGGGGTGAATTGGTTATTTAAAAATTTCACGAGGAACAGAAAAATCTTTTCGATACTTAGCAGCGAAAATAAGTAAACAAGAACAAAAAGATCAATCACAGATATTCACCCAAGCAGTTAATATAGGAAAAGTAAAGTACAAAATAGAATTAGAAAAGCAAACCAAATTTTATAGTGGTTCGGTCAACTTGAGCTACATCCACTCCCCGGAGCCTCCCCTCCGGGTATTGCACTAAACAAAAAGTGACTCTCCTTTTGCTCCCACAGCAAGGCGGAGAAGCCTGTACAAAGAACCTCCTTTCCACCACCCGATGAGGCAGAGAACCTAACCTCCTTTTGCTTCCACCTGAAGCGGGCAGAGAACCCAACGTCCTTTTGCTTCCTCCTGAAGCAGGCAGAGAAACTCGGATCTTCTTGCCGACGATCCTCTCCCAAAGAACACCAACTAGATGAAAGACGACGAGCGGAGAAGACGACTCTGATCCGTTCTTGGAGCAACCTTAGTGAATCCCTCACTAACTCCCCCTCACAAGATCCTCTCTCTCTCTCCCAAACTCTCTCTCTCTAGGGTTTCTCTGGAAAGGAAAGTGGCAAAAGATTTTTCTTGTTCCAAGAAAAAGTTCTTTTATAGGAGGGCTTAAAATTTCTCTAAATCTCAACTGGTCGGCCAAAATCGTCCAGGACGATTGGTAGATCGTCCTGTACGATCAGTTCAAATTCAGTTATTTCAGCCTGGATGATCTGGCTCTTCTGGACGATCAGTAGAAAAAATTGATCATATCGTCCCGTACGATCCTGCGATCATCCGGGACGATTAGTGTAAATCGAGGAATATCGTCCAGAAGACAGTTTGGGTCGTCCAGAGAAACTTGTGCTGGATGACCAAAAAATGACTTGATCGTCTAGGACGATAGGGACATCGTCCTGTACGATTAGTTCAAAAAGTGTCCAAATCATCCTGAGCACAGTTCGAGTCGTTCAACTGAAATGCACTAGACGATCATGATCATCTGGGACGATCCTGCGATCATCCAGGACGATATGATCGTATCAATCAAATATAAATAGCTTTCCTTAATTACTAGATTAATTTAGGTATGATTGTGCTGAATCGTCCGGGACGATCAGACCAAATATCTAAAAATAAAAACTTACCTAACTTGATCTAGTGGCTGAGAATTTCTTATTTGAGCATATCGTCCCGTACGATCCAAAGATCATCCAAGACGATCTGCTTAATCAGGCCCTCTTAACGGTCACCCTAATTAGGGTTTCTATTTTTACTTGATCGTCCAAGATGATGTGACTATCATCCAGAATGATCTGAACAAAAATTTGAACAGAAACTCTAATTCACTCAAGCTCTCCCCCTGAGTGTGTGTGTGCAATGTTACTTAGCTAGGGGATCAGTTACATTATAATTGACTCAAGAAAAAGGAAAATAGTACATTGGACACACTTGGACCCGATCTTGAGTTGCTTGTGATCTTTTGTGCCTGAAACGGGTTAGCCAAGCAAAACACAATAGAGACATGTTTGTCATCATCAAAATCAGATTTGTAACACCAGGGTCGGTGGTCAGAAGGGTGGCCTCCTCTACCAGGTGAGGGGTATCTACCTCAAAAGATGGTGCAGGAGTTTGGAGGGTGGGAACTCCTACATCAGGTAGGGTAGAGTCCTCAGACACCCGGATAGGGAGCCCAGGGGTAGCAGGTAGGAGCATGGAACTATTAACTAAGGTATCAACTGGATCCATAACTGAGATATCTGAACTGACAATCAAACCAACTGGGGTCTGGGTAGCACTGGTTGAAGCCTGTGGCAGCTTGGGAGTGGAGGGATTTGACTACAGGTGAGGGGATGTTCACTTTACTGATCTTCTTAGGAACATACTTCTTCTGAGGGGATTTGGCCCTCTTTCCCTTAACTTCAATTCTCCTTTCAGCTTTGGAATTTTCTTGGACTTTGACCACCACCGAAGCCAACTTTAGAGGTATTGGTAAAGGAACTGGGGTTCTACCAGTAGAACGGCAACCTCTCTCAAATCCAGTGAGTACTATACCCTCCATCTTAGAGGATAGAGGGCGTGGCACCCGGTGGTAACCATCAACTAAGACAGAGGCTGCAGGTTGTCTTACAAACTTCTTATTTCTCCTAACATATTGAGGAGTCAAATTCTTGGCATCATATTTTTCTTCCCTTAAAATCTCCTTTTCAAAATGGTGGGAGATAACCCCTTTTAGGTGCTTTACATATTGCTCCTTTGTTTCTTTCATTTGTGCAGCACAGGTGTGGATAATATTCCTCAACATTCTTGTTCTTTACAGTTGTTTTTCTTCAGGAGTTCTCTTAGTGGAGTAATCGACAGGGCTTGGGGGGATACTAGCTATCCAAGACACTCCTCCCCTGAAGCGGCAGCTAAAGGGTGGAAACGACTCCCTTAGAGGAGTGGTGAGGAGGCAGGAATATGTAGATCCTCAACAGCCTCTGGGTTTACCTGAGCTAAGGTCTTAACTTCCACAATCTTCCTTAACTTGGCTATCTTTCTCCTTACTCATCTCAGGTAATTCTTTTTCTGATTTTTGCTAGTGAATAAGATCCCAGAACTCGACCCCTTCTCAAAAATAGATCTTGTCTCGGGGGCCTCAACAACTGCCTCGTGTCCCACTTCCTTCTCATCAGCTATAACAGGGTCGGTCACTGGTTCTAGCACTAGCTCTAAGACAGGGCTATCAGCCTCAGCTGCATTCAAACTAAGTATGCTCTTTCCATCCAAAGTCAACTCGACGGTGCTAAAGCCCAAACCAAACTAGATCTGATTTCCTAAATCAATTTATTCACAGGTCAGGCCTTTCTGAAAAGTAAAAAGCAACTGGCCAGCCATTGACTTGAATTTGGAATTCTGAAAATTGAAAGAAAGATTTGAAATCAGGACTTTATTGAATTTAAATTTAGAAGATCATAACGTGCCTATATTCTATCATATATATCCTGAGCTATAGGTATTACAATCTAGAATATAATGATGGGATAAAGGCTGGTTATGATTTTAAGAGGGATTGAAATCCTCACAAAATATACCAAACTATAAAAAGAAGTTGTAGAGTAGCATATTATCGTGCAGATTTCAGATTGAGATTGAAATGTGACTTTGTAGAGATCTCAATTTTGAATTAAAAGTGAACTTTCTCCAAACTTTGAAACACAATGGATTGGACCTTCGTCCAACCCAAAGGCCTACAGAGGAAGGAGAAAGTTCAAAAAGAATTAGTTGCCTAACTCTCTCCACTTTAAAACTAAAAATAGAGGCGGGAGGTTAAGGCTATCATTATTGAAAATCAGAGATCTTGAAAGAACGATCGACCAAACTCCTTTCAATTTTAAAAGTCTATGTATTGAGTCGAACTCAATAACATAGATTTCATAAAATTGGAAAGGAGATAATAAGGTTGGATTTGACACTATCGCCCCTCCAATCAACTTGGGGGCAGAAGGTAAAAATCCATACTTTAGCAGAGCTTTCACCTTTCTTTCTATCATGGAATTAAATTAAAAAGGATGTTGGCCTATCTTTCCCAAGGGAGAAATGGATAAATGAGCCAACGGAAGAAGGGTAGTCAAAACTACTGATGCAATGAAATTTCGCCATTATTAAAGATGGAAAGAGAGATTTAGTCCCACCGTGGTCGTCATTTGTTTGTTTGGGGTTTGAAGTGAAGGGTTTTGAAAAATTTAGTCTTCTTTGAGAATTTAAAATTGATGTTAAAATTTTCAATTCTTAAATCGAATATCCCAGTAGAAAAAGTATACCACCTCGGGAGGTAGAAATAAAATTTTAGGATGGGGTTCAGATTTAGAATTATAAATTTTATCTTGAATATCATAACCAGATTTAAGAGAGAACTTTATATAGCCCCGAATGGTCAAAATAAAATTTAGTCAAATATCAAGCTACGATAGTCAAGAGGAGTGATCATTAATTTCATGTTCAAATTCATCTTAACAAAAGATATATCTCCCTAGAGAAAAAAATATCTTCCGTTAATAATCATTTGAACATAACGATAACAATCGTCAACAATTTAATTTTCCCAAGGGAGACTAGTTGAGTTTTGAAAATCAATTTTAAAAATTAGTTGTGGGTTCTAAACCTCCTACGAGCGCAAGCCCTCGTAGTTAATTACATCATAGGAGACCGGAGTCTCCTACAAAAATTCTCGATTAAAATAATGGCAGAAATTTTATTTAGAGATTTTCTAGGAATGATATCAAAGAGATGAAATTGAAACTTCAAATGGGATTGGAGCAAAATTGAACACTTATTTTGGAATCAAATGAGGAAGGGTAGGAGGCACTTTAGGATTCTGAAACAATTCAGAAGTGCCCCGACCTGAGCTAAGTGTTGGGGCTTTAAATTTTGGACTGAAAGAATATTTAATTTGAATTGAGTATTTTATTAGAAATTTAGGATTATATTCCTGGAGGTTAGGGTCTTATAACTCAAAGCCTGCCCCAGATCCTAGATCTAAATTTGGACACTAGACCACAGTGATCCAAACCTAACTAATGCAAAGCAAAACCTGGACTTACCCCGGCCTGGATTGGGGAGCCAGCTAAACCACCTAAATGCTTCAAAACCATGAGTCCGGTCTTTTAATGCAGAGTGATCAGGGACGTTATTTAAGATTGGTTTAAGAAGTTGGGGTCGACATCTAGAGCAGATTCCTAATTGACCCCTTGACTTATGTTGGGTGGAATGCTTAGACTAAAATGTAATTAAAATTTTAATTTAATTAGTTTCTAATGCAATACATGCTGGTTAAAATCTCCAAATCAGGTATGCATGAAATTTTAAAAGGCTTATAAATTTTTTTTTTTTGAAAAGACTACACTTCCCCAGATCCAGCACCTCATCCTTATTGGTCGGATTATCTGGACTCTACCAGAAGGCGGGGAAGTATCTTATAGCAAGGAGGGAGAGAGATGCAGTAATATGCATGCGACCCCGAATGATTCCGGCTATTCCCTAGGTCGTTAAGTTTCTATGTTATTTAAATCTTAAAATTTTAAATATTAGTTACGAGTAAAAATATTTTTAGTCATTAGAGAGCCTAGCGAAGTCCATGCTAAAATAAAAAGAACGACATGCAATCGCCAAAAAACTAAGAAAAACAGACAATCCTATACGCAATCAAATCAAATCAAAACATATTGAATAATCAAACTAATTAAGTAAATGTTCATAGGCAAATTGTCTTGCTTATTACAACTCAGATTTACATAAATTAAAAGTGGTCGGGCACCACCGACAATAACCCAGATTCTAATCCTAATATAGATACAAGTAACTTTGAGTGGGATACTCTCTGTCTTCAACTCCTCGGTCTTCTCCTCCTCGAGCTCCTTGGATTCTTTGTGATCGGATACCCAAAGGGAAAAGAAAACTCTTCCCTTAAGGGGAAGGTTACTCTTTCCACTTTGGGTAGTAAAATATTCCAAATTTAGAGTTCCAAATGAATAAGGACTATCCCCCAAAGGGGTATCCTTTCCTCTTTGGAATCCAAACTTTGGATCTATGTATCTCAAACTCAAAGTGCCACTTTCACAACTCAATACTCAAACAAATTACATGAATTTAAAAATAAAAATTCTAGACTCTCCTGCAGGGTTATCCTAAGCATTTAAATATTAAAATACATCCCAAGCAGTTATATATATATATATATATATATATGCAGAAAAATAAACACACTTGGCCGCGCTCTTTTTATTTGGGGGATGAGGTGGCAAGGGAAATATTTTGAACTGCTGGAGTGAATGAGTCAAATGGTTTGAAGGTGAATATGTTAGCTTAAACAAAAAGTTTGACCATTTAAAGCCATTGGGAGGTTTTATTGACTAAGTTGACTAGTCAACCAGCCTACATGGCTAATGAGGTGGATGGAGAGGGTCCTAAAGAAGCATTTTAAGGGATTAGAAATGATTCAAAAGGTCAAAGGATGGAGCTTGAATGAACATATGATAATTTGAAGTGGTTTGACTAAATATATTAGGTTGACTTGGTCAACCATTGGTTGGTTCAAGGGTCCAATTAAAGCCTAGTCACTTAAGCACATGTTCAAGGAGTTTTGATGGAGTTTTTTAGCATATATGGAGTTTGATTCAAAGTTAAATAACTTAAGGATTGGGTTGATCAACCTGGGTTGACTTGGTTAACCAGGTTGACTAGGGCCAGGGTTTGGGTTCAATGAACTTGATAAGATATTTGGAGTCTGGTGGTTGTAGTTTTAGGGCCTAGGATGGTTATTTAGATCAAATGACCCATTTAGGCCTTTAATGGGCCTAATGGGTCAACTAGGTTGACCTGGTCAACCAAGTTGACCCAGGGTCATAGATTGGGCTTAATCAATTCAAAATGATATTCTGAGTCTACTGGTGGTGGTCTCAGGATCTGGGGAGGTCATTTGAGGAAAATGACATGTTTGGGCCCTTAATGGGTCATTGGGTCAAACCAGGTTGACCCAGGAGCTAGGAATAGGCTCAACAAGTTCACTCTGGTATTTGAAAATTGTTGGAAGTGATCCCAAGCAGTTTGGAGATCATTTGGTTTGAAATAGGGATTTGGACCCCTTAAGCGGTATTTTGATCATTTCTAATTTTAGTCAACTGGAGGTCAAAGTGAATCCAACAAAATGCTGTTTATTGTTCAATAAAAGATAGTCAAGGGTCTGGAAGTGATTGGAGACTTTGGAGAAGGCTCCAAGGTCAAAATCCACTGGGTGGAAGGTCCAGTGGCATGGGCTGTAAATATTTGAAGGTTTTACAGCCTTTGGATTTTGATTCAGTTTCTGGGGCTAGAGACCTCAGAATGAGCTCAAATTTAGAAGGTTGGCTCTAAAGACATGTCACATCAGTATGCAACTGATAGACCCTGAATTAGAAGTTATTTGACAGGGTTTTGAAGTGTTCAAAAATTTGCTAAAAAAGGCTTTTAAGGCATTAGTCTTTAACTTTGAGGTTTGATTTAAAAGTCTGGATTTGGACTAGATTTTGATTGAGATTTTAATTGAATTAAGGACTGGATTGATTGGAGTTCAAGATTGATTTAAAATCTAGATTTGATTGGAATATTGATTGACCTAGAGTTTGGATAGATCTAGAACATGGGTAGATCCTAGGATTTGAACTCTAGGAGCATCCTAAAGTTTAGAAGTCCTAAGGTCTAGGATCTAGAATGATCTTAAGATCTAAAAAGATCTAAGGTGCAGAGTGAGGAGGAATCCTAGAGTCTAGAGTAGATCATAGGATCTGGGTTAATCTGAGATCTGGGTTGGATCTTAATGGCCTCATACAAAAATGAGATCAACAATCATCGGACTATATGCCCAGCTACATAACAAATTTCATTTAATACAAAGTTGATTCGATAAAAAAAATTAAATAAAACCAATATCATCAAATAAAGTATAAATTCCAAAATTTCAAATGAACTTAAAGTTTTATGAAAAGCTCCTACTATTAAAACAGGCTTTCGCAACCCTTTTTTGAAACACCTATTATCTTCATAGCAGCAGTTTTTAAACCGTTGTACATCTGTCGTACTTGTTATCGCTGCAAACGGCTTTCGCACCACTATTTAAATTGTTGCATTAGATTTATTTTAGTAGCGGTTTTAACCATTATAATTCTTCTATATTACAGCAATTTTAACACCTGCAAATCTGAGCCCCAAAATTCAATTTGATGGATGTTAAATCCATAGGCTAGAGAGAGAAACTCCCAGAAAGTTAGAGAGAGAAACTTCCTTTTTTCAAATTTGATTCTTTCCACTTTTTTGGCGGGTTCTTCGTGAATGGCAGGTGAGGTGGCGGCGACCACTGTTGGTTGCCAAAGTTAGTCCTCCTTATCCAGTGCTCTTGTTTATCCTGAAGTCCCTGGTAGATCTCTCAAGGCGGGTCCTTTGAAGATTGTGGAACCCTCATTTGGTTTGAAGTTGATGTCTCACCCAGTTCCTGGCAAAGGTAAAGGTTTACAAAATGAAGTGATTAAAGCTCCGTGACCTTCTAGTTGCATTACTCCTCCCAAAAGTCTAAATAATTTTGAGGCGTCTTTGTCTTCGGGCATGAAGTTATTCATTAATAGGTTTAACAGTAACATCGCTAAACCTCATTCTCTGGAGAAGGATGAATCTTCAAGCAATTTGTGAATGATTAAGCCTTCTGATGTTTGTGTTAATGCTCAAGGAGAAAATCTTTTTAAGAATTCAGAAGTGCAGAAGGAACAGGGTGATATTCCTGTTCATAATAACAGCAACCCGTGGATGAAGTGACCCAATATCAAAGTTAATTTCTCCATGGATGATTCTATTCTTTCTAAAGATAGAATGACAGTTAAGCTGAATGAAGCAAGTGTTAAAATGAATATAGATAAGCTCAAGTTCTCTGTTATGGTAAAGGTTTTTGGGAGGGAGGTCCCTGTCCATCTGATTACAAATGAGTTACGTCGTTAATGGATACAATTTGGGAAGTTTCACATAACCATCCTTGGATTAGGATGGGTTCATTGCTCGTTTTCCATTGTGGAGGCTGTTGAGAAAGTTTTAGAGTGAGGCCCTTGGTATGTGAATGGGCATATTGTTGGAATGGATAGGTGCACTCCTAAATTTTCTCCTTCTTCTTTTAAAGGATTATCATCTCCAATATGGGTCAGGATGCAGCATCTTCCACTGCTTTGTTGTGATGAAGTAAATGTGGTGAGAATTGCTTCAATGATTGGAACTCCTTTATGGATTGATGGTAATATGCTCCAATGGAGTAAAAGGAAGTATGCTAGAGTTTGTGTTTGCATGGCTCTAGACAAACAATTTCCCATGATAGTTTGGGTGGAAGGTTCGAGTGGTCATTTTTTTCCAAAAAGTATAGTATGAAAAAATTTTCCTCATTTTGTTTCAAATGTGGGAAAGTTGGACATCTGGTTGATTAATGTAATTCAAATGGCAATTTTGATTTGAAGGAGGGATCTTCCAAGTTGGAAGAGGTTGTTAGCATGTCTAACAAGCCATTTCTGAAAGATGTGAATATAGGACCTTCTTATGGTCCTTGGGTCCATGTCAAAAATAGGAGAAGAAAGAAAGTCTATCCTGATAATCTCAGAGGCAATCAGGTTGATAAAGATAAACGCTCAAATGCTGGGCCTATTTTTGTTAAAAAATTCGAACCAGTTAAGAAAGTGTCTCAGGATTTAAAGAAAGGGGGGATAATGGAGTTAATTAGTGTGGAGGAGGACACTCACAAACAAGAGCTACCAACAATTATAGTAGATGCTTCACGGTGTGATGAACAAGAAGTTTTGGATGTGAAAGTACGAGATGCGCCAAGAGGGGGGGTGAATTGGTTTTTTAAAAAATCAATCCTAAACAAGAGTTCTACTTTTTTGTATTTTTTAAAAGATAACTTAATGAATAAAGTGCGGAAGCAAGTAAAATGTTCACAACGATGATATTGGTAATTCAATTGTAACTTTCACAATACAAGATTTAAATTATGATTTTTCACCAAGCAATTTAAAGTACTAATTAAAAGCATGAAAATCAAAGCACTAGTAAAATGGAAAAAATATACCAGAGATTTTTATAGTGGTTCGGTCACTTGACCTACATCCACTCCCCGGAGTCCTCTACTCCGGGATTTGCACTAGTAAAAGTTGACTCTCCTTTTGCTCCCACAGCAAGGCGGAGAAGCCTTTACAATACTCACTTTCACCTCCCTCGGTGCGGCGGAATACCAAACACTATGTCACCCTCCTGGTGACGGCAGCGGACCTTCTCCTTTTTCTCCCTCCTGGAGATGGCAGAATACCTTGACGATGTTGATCTTGAAGTGACTCTTCCCTCGAGAACTTTCTCGAGACTCCCCAAAGCCACAAGAGGAGCAAAGCATGTAGCTAGCTTGGAGCCACCGTGTGATCCCCTCACACTACTTCTCCCTCACACTCAAGCTCACCTTCACCTTCCTCTCGCAAGCCCTGGATCTCTCCGAACAAAAACTTCTCCTTCAAGAATCCCCTTCATCCCTCAAAGCCTCTCACAACAAGAAGATAGATCAACAACCTCTCATAAAAAATTTAAGTTATTTTTATATCAGGCTTTAGAAAACCCTAAAGATTTTAACTTTTGCGATTCTGTTCATACAGTACGATATATCATCGTACCGTACAATCAGTTCAAGTACAGATCCGTCCAGTACGAACACAGACGAACAGTTCTCAAAGTTTATACATATCGTACTGTATGATATGTATATTGTACAGGACGATCATGTTGATTTCTATTATTCGTACAGGATGATATGTGGGACGATCCCTGGGACGAATGAAATCGTCTCTGTCAGTCGTCCAGCACTCCACTAGTCGTACAGTACGATTAGTTCATTTTAGGATATCGTCTTGTATGATATGAATATCATCCAGGACGAATAGAATAAAAAACTTTGGTTTTGTCTGGTACGATCGAAGGGACGAATGAAATCATCTTTGTCTATCGTACGGTACAATATATTATCGTACAGTACGATCGACTTTAAATAAGAAACCAACGTTTATTTCCTGATTACGGGAGATAATTTTGATAAGCATTCAATTAATCGTACCGTACGATCATGATCGTACAGTACGAACAGTTCAAGAAATCAAAATTATAAACTTACCAAACTTATTCTGGCGGCTAGGATTTTTCAATTGAATCTCATCATACAGTATGATAATTATCGTACAGTACGATTAGATTTCAAAGATAATCATCTGAAAAATAACCGTTAGCCTGAGTATTATTGATGAATTGTACAGTACGTTTTAAAATTGTACAGTACAATATTTTTTTAAAAAAAATTAACATGAAAACAAATCTCCCCCTATGTGTGTGCATGGTTGCTCCTTTCACATACATACTTCTATGGCAGACTCAAGAAAATAGAAAATAAAGAAATAAAAATTACAGAATTTTTAACATCCTATTCTACCCAATTTGAGTCTCCAGTAACGTTGAGTAGTGTGCATCTGACCTGAAATGTTAGTGCTCATATACAATGATAAATATTTGTAATCTTAAGGAAGTCCATATGGATTCAGTAAGTATTAGTTGTCACCATCAAAATTAAGTGCTCGGGATCCTGGATTTCAACAGGATGTTGCTACTGAAGGTCTGTCGAGAGATGTTGATCCCCCTGCTGCTATGGCTTTGGACAGTAGGATACCTTCTCCTGGTGCTCCAACATTATTAGATGATATGAATAGGTTTAAAATTTTGGAATGTGCAAATGATGCCAATCCAGAGTTTCTTAAACCTTCAGATGGAGTATTAGAAGAAGGAGAACTTGTTGCTGAAGATGTGAAGACTTTTGGATCTGGTTCAGGATTTGTGGAAGAAGATTCTGGAGGTATGAAATTCAAACTTCAAAAAGCACTAAGATCTTTGGGTAAAGATAATATTCTTCTTCAAAAAAGGAAAGGGGATGCGTCGAAGAGAAGTAAGAGTGGGAGCAATCCCAATTCTAACCTTAAATGTCATCAATAATTTTCTGGAATTGTAGGAGGGCTAGGAAACATGAAGCCTCTCGCTATTTGAAGGAATTGGTGAGAGACTTTGATATTTTCTTTGTTGGGCTTGTTGAGACAAAAATTTCTTCTGTATTGAATTTAATAGAATGATTAGACCTTGTTGGGATTTCTTCCTCTATCCTGCTGAAGGGTTGTCTGGTGGTATTATGGTGTGTTGGAGGGCTGATATAGTTTCTTTTACGGTGAAAGAAGCCTCTCCTCAAGTTGTTGTGGGAGAGCTTAACATTCCAAACAAAGGTGAGTGGTTGGTTGCCACGGTTTATGGTAACAAAGAAACTTATAAGAGGAGATTCTTGTGGAGAAGTCTTGAAGCTTATTCAGATAGGAATTCCCTTTTATAGTGGGGGGGAGACTTTAATTGCATCCTGTCACAAGAGGAGAACAGAGGTGGCAAGAAGTTTGCCTTTTCTCAAGACCCTAAAGACATGAATATGTTTATGAACAAATGTGACTTCCACAATATTGGGGTTATTGGACCTAAATACACTTGATGCTATAATAAAAAAGGTTGAGCCATGATTCTAGAGAGATTGGACTGATGTATTCTTAACTCATTGGCTTTAGAAGCAATTCAACCGTCAGTTGTTCGTCACCTAGCTAGAGTAGATCTGATCACTATCCTATCCTGATTAAAGTTGTTTCTTCTGGTTTTCAAAAAAATAAACTCCTGAGGTTTGAAGAAATTTGGACCTATTATCTAGCTTCTTCAACGATTGTGGCTAAATCTTGGAAAAAGCATGTGTGAGGTAATGTAGTTCAATCTCTCAATATTAAGTTCAAAAGAGTTTTGAAGGCGTTATTCTTTTGGAGCAAATCAAAACACTTGAATCTTAATATACTGAAAAAGCATCTTAAGAAAGAAATCTTGGAGATGCAAGAAGAGGAAGCTGAAAAAGGAGGCTTGTCGGAAGAAAGTCTCTGTTTGTTGAAGTCTAAGGTACTTGAGCTAAATTCTACACTTGGAAGGCTTGGCACCTGGTGGAGACAGAGGGCGAAGGTTAAGTGGTTAGAAGAAGGAGACACCAATTCAAAGAATTTTCATGCATTTGCTTCAGCAAGGCAAAATTCTAACCAGATTAATTAAATTAAAGACTGTTATGCCAATTTGATTGAGGAGCAGAGCCAAGTAGAAGAAATTTTCTATGAGTTCTTTAAAGACAAATGGAAAGAAAGAAGGTGCGTTCTTAGGGGCTGGCCGTCTCCTTCTTATGTGTTGAATGAAGAAGATAGAAGCTTACTGATGGCTAAATTCTCTAAAGAAGAGATGGATCGTGTTGTTTGTCGTCTTGAAGCCAATATCTCTCCAGGTTTAAATGGCATCTCTTATTCTTTCATTAAATTCTATTTGCAAATTATAAAAGATGATGTTTGGAAGGCGGTCTATTATTTTTTTAATACTAGTGTAATGTGTAGTGAGTGGAAGGAAACCTTAGTGGTTTTAATCCCTAAGGTGAAAAACCCTCTCAATCCTTCCAACTATAGACCAATCAGCCTTTGTTTATCTATTTATAAAATTATGGCAAGGATGTTATTGAATAGATTAATCTGGTTTATTCCAAAAATTATATCTGAAGACCAAGCTGCATTTGTTAGAGGACGTTCTTTATCTGAACATGTTTTTCTTACCCAAGAGTTAATCCACAAGTTCAGGTTTTGTAAAGCTAAGAAAGGATTGATGGTAATTAAAGTTGACATGGAACACGCATATGTAAGTATGTGTTGGTCTACTTTAAAGGAAGTGTTAGAGCATTATGGTTTTCCTGGGAAGTTTTCTAGTATGTTATTGTAGTGTGTGGTTGATCTGAAATTCTCTATTTTGATTAATGGTAGCAACTCTAGATGGGTAGAGGCCAAAAGCAGTTTTAGACAAGGGTGCCCCTTGTCTCCTTATCTTTTCATTTTGTGCTCTCAATTGCTATCTTACGCTTTTACTCAAAGAGAAAGAAGCATTGGTATCAAAGTGGCTCCTAATGCAGAAAAAACTTCACATCATCAATATGCTGATGATATTATTATTTTCTCTGAGGCTAAGCATAAAAGTGTGAAGAAAATAATCAAAATCATGAAGGATTACAACAAATGGATGGGTCAAAAGATTAATATTCAAAAATCCTCCGTTATTTTTGGGAAATCAGTTGGTAGAAGAAGGAGTATTGCTCTTTCAAGAACTCTTGGTTTTAAGGTTGTTAAAGAACTCACCTATCTTGGAGTTAGATTGGTTTTAAGAAGGTTGGTTCTTTCAGATTTTCAAAACCTGTTGGAGAAGGCATATAACAGAATAAATACATGGGGAAACTGATTTATTTCTCTTTCAGGAAAGTTGCTATTGCTTAAGTCATCTTTTCTTTCCCTTCCTACATTCTTATCTACACATTCATTAGTCCCTATGGGAGTGTTGAATGATTTGGATAAGATGAGTAGGTATTTTCTTTGGCAAAAAGGGGATAAAAGCAAAGGCCTTCACTATGTTGCATGGGAAACTTTATGTAGAACTAAAAGAAGGGGTGGCCAAGGAGTGCAATCTGCAGCTGCTAAAGTAGGCCCGCTAAGGGCTAAATTTGCTTGGAATTTTGTTACAAAACCTTCCTCTCTTCTCAACAGGATCTTGATGGAAAAATATGGGAAGGATGTTTGCAACTCTGAAGCTAGGAGAAATGCCTCTCCTACTTGGAAGATTCTTATTAATGGGGCCAAATTTCTACAGGAAATTGTGAGATGGAAGGTCTCGAATGGTAGCTGCATCAATACATTTAAAGATGTTTGGGTTTTAGATAAGAGTATTGATCTTTGGCCCACTTTTGTTGCACAGCTGAGTCAAGAAAGTTCATGACTTATGAATTTTATACAGAAAGAAGAGTGCGATGTTCCTAAGCTGAAGCAGGTCTTTGGTCCTGACTTGGTGGAATTAATTAGATCTGTTCCAATACACTCAGAATTACAAGGTGATCAATTAGAGCTGATATATAAATGCTCAGGTAAATCTATATCAGCATTGGTTAGTGAGAAGCTGCTTGGTATTGCTGAAGAAGATCTGAATTGGAGATAGATGAAGAAGCTAAAACTTCGGCCCCGAGTTGATTTATTCTGGTGGAGACTAAATCAAAAGGCAATCCCCACAAATGAGTTTCTGATGTATAGAAGACTGCAGGACTTCAATGGCTATCTGAGAGGATGCAAAGCAATAGAAAATTCTGAACACATAGCAGTCAACTGTGCGTACCTATCTCAGGTGATAAATATGCTTAATAAATGGGGATTTAAGGTCCTTGTTTTTACTAATTTGGAAGAAAGCCATCGGGAGTTGTCTGTGTTATCAAATTGCAATCCGTTTATTGGGAATTTTTATTGCTCTGCCGTCTTTCTTTCTTGGAAAAGCAGAAACAAGCTTAAATATGGTGTAAAAGAAGAATGTATCTCTATTACAGCAGCAAATTCAATCAGTTTAGTTGCTGCCTCGTTTAGCTTCAATCCGTTCTTGGATCACTAGGGTACCAACCAGCTGTAACTGTCTTTTTCTTATTGGTATCCTCCTCCCTCCGAGTGGATTAAGCTCAATGTTGATGCTTCTCTAGAGAGCTTTTATAAGGCTAGAGTAGGTGGCGTAATAAGAGATTCTAACTTATAAGGCTAGAGTAGGTGGCGTGATAAGAGATTCTAAAGGAAGATTTGTGTATGCCTTTGGCTTTTCTTGTTTGCATTGGGACTGCTCGGAATTGGAGCTTATGTCAGTTCTTTCTTTGAGAAAATTTCTTCAAGAGTGGATGTATGAGGTGAAAGAAATCATAATAGAAGGAGATAATTATAATGTGATGAAATATGTCCAAGGTGTGATGAATAATGAAGATGTGAAGGATACTTACTTGAAGCTGCAAGACTTATCTTTTCTTAGAGGCTTTAACCAAGTGTTATTCCATTTTGTCAATAGGAGTTGTAATAAGTTAGCTAATTGTTGTGCTAACTATGCTTGTTCTTCTGATTTTATTTGGGATAATATTGCTTGTAATAACATTCCTCCTTACTTTGTTTCTTTGTTAAAGGAGGAAGCTGATAGGGGTGCTATCACTTAGAGCTTGTATTTGAATTATCAATAAAATTGCTCTATACATTTCTTCAAAAAAAAAAAAAAGAATCTAAGCAGCGGTTATAACCACTGCATTACCGGCAGATTTAAAAAATAAAAAATAAACATGCATATAACATGAACACATCTGATTCATAACATTTAGAAAATTGTATAGCTTATGTAAACTTCTTTTGGAGTACAATGAAAGTTTCAGAAGATAATGAAAAAAAACAATAGTTAATAAGTTATCACAAACGAATAAGCATATCGACAATTGCATCTCTTTTTAACACTTATTGGGATGATTGACTGAACGAAAAGTATTTTTTTATCAAAAACTTTTATGGAAGTATAAATAACTCAAAAAACTTAAACTAAATATTGTACAACTTTTATGATGTTCCAAACAAAATGTGTTATTAAATCACATAAGGATATTCCTTCTCCCCACAATACAAATATACTTGTAGTCTATTGGAAATAACAGAACTTTTGTAATATTTTCCAAAATCCGAACCTTGTATTAGCTTCAGATCTCAATTTTCCAAAACCACAGTTCTGATACATACAGAAAACTTGCAATGAGCTTGAAAGCAGCCCTCCAGCTACAGCAGGAAGTAAACATAACTTCCTGTGAAGAACAAACAAAGAAGAAAAAATGCGAATATTTAGTTAGAATGGAAGAAAAGGCGTTGGCGTCAGCGTCCACGTCATTGAAGGTTGGGGAGGAGGCGGGTCGCTCGTGGAGAAGAGATAAAGAGGTTGGATGGTTGCCTGCGGTATAGAATGAGCTAGCTAGGGCAGAATTCCGATTTACTAACGCTTTACTAACGCAAACAAGTAGTTTAAGACTGCTGCAGTATCCGGGGTATGGCATCGGTTATTAATTTGCTGCTAATAAATGCTGCGAAAACCCCACATTTTTAGTAGTGGCTCTTTTTGTTACTCCTATTTGCTAAAAAATATTCCTTTAATTTTTGAAGTTTATTTTTATAGAAATCTAAAATGTCACTATCAAATAATTAAAAAAGCAATAATAAATTCATAGTAATTCAAATTAATTCAAAATATTTATAAGATGGTCCTAATTTTAGAGAATAGTTTTATAGTTTTTTGATAGCATGTGAACATTTAAGGAATTAAACAAACTCTAGGTTTAATAATCGAATAATTAAATAATATAAAATTAATTAGAATTTTTATTAACATTGAAGAAAAATAAAAATAAGCCAAATAAAAGTCATTGAAAATATAAATTATAGATAATAAGGATTTGAATGCATTTTTATGATATTTTTAAAAAAAGCTTCAGTTATGACAACTGACTTGCTAGAGATAAAACCTCGTACTGAGGAGCATTGATCGACGACAACCAACCTCAAAATTTCATCATCAACAAAGGGCTCCCCAACGGTCAGCAGCTCCCAACGGTCGATATTGTATTTAATTTTTAAAAGGATTGCATTCTAAGGTAAGAAGTTTTACCTTCATCCAACATGATGCCCAAATTATATATATAATTATATCATCTCTTCAGAAATACTGAGGCTCCTGAAGATATGTTGCATCACTTGAATGGGGAGCAAATATCTGGAAATCAAGCCTCGACGCTCGATGTCCTATATGTGCATAAAAAATGCATAGAATAAGCCCCTCAAGTAGAGCTGTAGAAGAAGCTTCCACATCCTATATGCATATCAGATACTCAGATGTCATCAAGATACTGAAGATCTTCCTACACTCTGATATGTCCATACTTCAAGGAGACTACTTCATCATAAATTAAAGATGAGTAATCTAACAATGCTTCAACTGAGCATTTGGTCTTCACAGATTATGATACCTCATCTATCACAAAAGGGCTTCATGCAATCTAAATGTCATCATCTAGTCTAAGCGAGGACTAGATGACTTGTAGATCTAATCTCTCAAAGAATGAGAAAAGGGAGCCTGTATCAAGATAATGAGGTATTTTATAGTTATTCTGAATACAACACTACGATTCACATATAAGCAAAAGTAGGGAATTAGTAGTAAAAGCTACGGGCCACTAGTAAACTAAGGCAGTACTACACTTGCAGTGCTAGGCTGCCGCACCAAATAAATCAGCTTATTTATAAGCAACAGTAACTTGCAGAAGATGAGATAAACTTAATAAAACTATTGATGTGTAATAAATAAAGTACAATGCAACATCATCGAATCTGCAACACTCGTATAAGCTGACAGACAAGCTTCTAAATATAACGTTGCGCACCTTTAAATGATAATTGCTAGCATAATTGATTAGTGCCAAATATTTTAAAAGTTTCTCTTATATGTATTACAACAGGCATAACAATTCATGCAAAATACCCCTCTCATAACAATTCATGCAAAACACCCCTCTCATGCATAAAAATGTGCATTGATGTGCATTCCATAATATGCATGCATTGGCAATATGCAGAGGGTTTTATTCTAGCATGTAAGTTGACATTGTAACCACAATTCAATTTGACCTCCTATGTGCATTTGTAGTATGCAGATGATTTCATTCAAGCATGTCAGTTGACATTATAATTATAATTTAAAATGACCTCTTGCATACATTGGTAGGATGTAGGGGGTTTAATTCAAGAATGTCACTTGACATTGTAATCACATTCAAAAATACCCCTCACATGTAATTATAATAAGCAATGGGTTTCACTAAAGTACATATTTCAATATTATACTTACATGCACAAATATGGCATATATATGCATTAAAATATATAGAACACTTTATACGAACATGCAAGTATTCATGCCGATGTGTATATACACATGCATGTACATCATACACATCCAATGCATGCATACAATGCATACATATAATTATCGTATAAATATGTCCAACAAGATACGTGCAAAAGCACAGACGGATGAGTCCCGGTAAGGGTGTTATAGGCACATAGATGACAACTAAGGATGCTGCGCGAGTTTAGAAATAAATTTAGATTTGAACTTGATTCTCTACCGACAAGTAGGAAGAGTTGGTAAGGTTCAATCAACAAAAATGAAATGGCCTATGAAAATCCCAATGATGGCCATGTTGACTGAAAATCTCAATTATAAGGGACTCCGAATATTTAAAAATGTTTCCCAAATGCCCAAAAATCCAAAATTTTCAAAATCACTCCAAAATCAAAATATTTAAAATTTAAATAAATTAGCAAACACTTAAAATAAATTTCATCCACCCTCCATAATAATTTATCGAAGTGGACAAATCTGAATATTACTTCAGCTCACACAGAGCAAATGTTTGATCGAGAATATCAGTAAGATTCATTCTCAAGTTGTTTCCTGCTAGTAAGAATGTGGCACATATCTTCTAACCGGTGGTTTCGTAGCCAAATGACATTACACTGTGGGTTTCACCACTAAATGGCACGATAGGTAAGCAGTTATGGCTAGGACCCTCTGACTAGGTGGTTTTGCTAGCAAATGGCAACATTAAATTACGATCATGATCAAAGCCCGTATGATCCTTAATTGCGTCAAATCTTTAAGATATGAATGAATAGGATATAATTGATAGGACACAAATCCCTCTATTAGCTAAGGTGGAGTCAAATTTGTCCCCTTAGGCAAATATTCACCCTAGGTCTACAAGATACCCTTCGACGAAGCAACTCATAACTGTTGATAAGGATCCTTCTATCAAGTTGGGTCGACCACCTCTTCTAACTATGTAGACCAGGGACCACGATGGCCCAGGACAACGGAACCATGGGATCTTAATCAGGCTCTTAAATATGAAATTTTCAAATACCTGCTACTATACACCAAATTTCACAAATCTCTACGTATCTGCTTCACAACTAGCCTTAATCGAAAGTTCTTTCTCGTTATCAGGAGGTGTAATTAACTAAAGAGACTCATAAAGTCCTCACAAAATAAGGGCAAAATCTCTGGGTAGTGACTTATCTACAAACCCAGTCTGCCTTCTGAAAATTTGCCTCAGGACCTAATTGTTAAAACTCTCCTCATGACCCAAAGAAACGGGGGGGGGGGGGGGGGGTTCGACAAAGAGGCCGGGGCCCGAAATTTTGGAGCCCACAAGATTTAGTAATGAATTGAATGTTAAATTTGACAAACTATTTAGAAACATGTTATGGTTTATTTGTTACATATTTATTTTAATTAATGTTCTTTTAATATTATTCTTTGACTATAAAGCTAGTTTTGATTTACATTATCTTATTATAACGCATTGGAGTGAGCTGCTATGAAATACAACCATTTTCTGTGCAAATAGAATGTTAAAAGTTTTTTTTTTTGTATAGGTTTCTGACAGATTTCCTACATATTTTCCATCGAAAATGAACAATACCAAAAACAATTATGGATTTTTCAATGGGGAGGACAAAGGTGCCTCAAGAAATTTCCTGTGGGTCCATCTGCCAAAAATTTTTGGTTGATTCACTTGCCATACACTCCATTTAAAACCACTGGAGAATATTTCACTGTCTTACAATTTTCCTGCAGCATTACATTCATTGACAAGCGGGGCTTAGCTCAATCGAAAAAGTTTTCGTCAAATTTTTTTTCGTCAGTGAAATATTTCCTATCCGCATTTTACCGGGAAAAAACTTTCATCATAAATTCACATTTCTGATAGAAAATGGCCAATTTCTGATGGAAAATTGGCCGAAAATCGATAATTTTTCTATAATGTCTTGCATGAAGGGAACAACATTTGCCGACTAAAATTCTTTGATTGGTATGTTTCCTTTTGTTTAAGTTTGATAAATCAATCTGATTTAAATAGATTCTGTCAGCCATCTTGTAAAACAAAATTTTGACATAAAAGCTAACTAAATTTGAAGAAAAGCTTAGTTGGAATCCTTCTTAATAAAATTTAGTTGACATCGATTTGTTTGAAAAGCTTTAACCAAAATTTCATGCATTTTATCTATGATATTTCTATGGATCTTAATTACTTCTTCTTTATGAACCATTGTAGTGTTTACTTCATCGAGCTAAGCAATATCAAATGAAAAAATAAATTTTTCTAAATGATTTTTGAAAAGCCAAATAAAAGTTGTAAAATATTAAAACATAAATTAAAACCATATCGAAGTAAAAAAAAATAAAACAAATTTAAATTAAAAATGAAACAAATAAACCAATAGATAGGGCATTGACCTTAGACTTCTTAGGTTAGGGTATTTAATTTTCTGTTTGGTACTTCAATTGTATTTTATTTTTCTTACATTTTATTTTTACTTTATGCTGTATTACAAAGCCTAAATCACTTATCACAAACTTAATTAGCCAAAAAATTAAAATAAAAAATGCTTACTTATAACTTTAACTATAACTAAAAACTGAAATATTAGTTAGGGAATAAAAAAGCGACACTAGAACATCGATCGATATTTCAAGCCTCAAGTTTTATATGCAAAAAACCTTCTTGATTTACCAAAAAGAAAAAAAATAAAACTAATGAGCTGCGGACATTTGCATGCTTGATTATTGGATAGTTTAGAATTGAGTCTTATTAGACCTTTAGGAAAATTTTTCTATTCAAAACAAATATATATATAATATAGAATGTTAAACGATTAGAAAAAGTAATTGGCATGTGGCCAAGTTCATAGCACATTATTTCTATTTTTTATTTAGGCATGTCCTCATAATTTGCTGGTTTAGATAGACCACTCGACTTATAATAGTGCAGTTTTATCTCAAGATAGATCTTCTCCTTAGGATAATCTATTTTTAAGCTTTTTATAAAAAAAATTTAATTATGTGGATTTTGCATGCAATCCGCATGGCATTGCAATAAAAATCAACAAAAAAGTAAAATGTTGATTGCTTTTAGAATAAGAAGCATAATGTCACTTCATATGTTCTAGACTATTTTGTATCTGTAGATGTAGGTTTCAAATGAACCTAATCTTACTCAACTAGGTGATGAAGTGGTATGTGGATGGGTCCTTTGATCATTAATTTGATCAATTGGTGGATATGGGGGACTCTTCTCTTATAGTTAGAAGATTTAAAATCAAATAGTATAGTGGAGTTACTTTGAAATTTGGGAGGTAGGTCACAATCTTTGTAATCTGTCCAAAGGTTTAATCCCAACTTCTACCAATTGACTCTCCCTATACTAATTTCCAATTCCAGAAAGATTGGGCTTGCATTGAATGGAATGATATATGTAAGTTATTTTAGTAAATTTTGGTAAGGATTGGAGAGTTTTATGTTCTCAAATGGACTCTAGAAAGAGTGATGGTCAATTTTGTCCAATGTTAGGAATTTGGTTGTAGTTTTTTTGTAAACTAGGTGAAATTCAATAATTCTTATTGGAAATAGTCTAGGAAACAATCTAGATGCGCTCTGGAAGTTTTTAGATTTTTTTTATTTTAATATTTTTTTGAGATTTTAGATCTGACTGAAAACACTTACATGACAAAAAATAGCAAACAATATATAGTACTAGGTTTGATTTATTCTCCATAAATTTGATTATAGAAACCCCAAATAATTTATGATTATTGAAGTGTGGAATGAGGACTAAGAATCTTGAGATTTTGAAGGAATTTTTTATAGTTTTATTGGCAAAATAATAAGAGGAACAAGAAGGGTCCAACCAAGATAGATTCCTTGCTAGATTCTTATAGGTAGGTTGAGAGTGGACTTAGAGGGAGATAATTGGCTTTCATATTTTTTTTAAAGGTGGATTATGCACACCAGAACATAATCACAAAAACTTGCAGTAACAAAAAGTGCAACAAAAATAAAATAACCTACTCACCAAAGTAGGGTTTCAAGGAGATCACCCAATATCTTTGAGGATGGCCGGCCACAAAGCCTTTTAGCCTCTTTGAGAATTTACTCCGAAACATATAAAGGAAGACTGACCACTCATACACTAGCCTGGCTGGCCCTTGCTACCTTGGACTTGGCTTAGATATAACAAAATGATTACTAATAATGCAAAATAATGTACAACCCCAAAATATGAAATTATATAAACACATAAGACTAAACTCATAAAATATAAAAATGTAAATTCTCATGATTAGGCCTCTTGGATCTTTCATTGTTTGAGTTCATATGCTTTTGCCTTTTGCCCTGGTAATTGGGTCACTTCCATGTGTTATATCACTAAGGCAGGAAAAAATCTTAGGAACATGTACATTTTTCAAAATCTCATTTTTGCCTTCAAATAATTTTGCAAAATATTATTTCTGCCTCCTGAAATAGTATGTTATTCTTTATGTTGTATTTAGTTACAAAGATGAAATTTTTAAAGCCTTATTTTTATTTTCGAATCCATCATAGAATATCATTTCTGTCTTTTGAGATGGTATATTATTCTCTATATAGTATTTAAATGCAAAAATAGAAAGTTTTCATATCTATGGTTTATTTTCCCACATAGTTTAAACTTTTTTTGTTGAAGATAACCAAGAAAATTTTATTGTTAAGGTTGATGCCTTCTCAAAAAACTAGCCATTATTACTTAAATTGTTGATCAAATATGAAATTAGAAAAATATTTCACATGGTGGAAAAATTCATGGTCCTAGACTAATGCAACATCTCCTATTATAGCTATTCCACCAAGAAAGGAACCACTTATCTCTATTTACTATCATAGATGACCATTATGATACTCCTTTTCTCACATCAAGTTGACCTTTACATCAATCATTTTCTTGAGGACACACTATTTACACTAACATTATGATCAGTATGAGGTTACTCATTTTTATTTTTCTCATCATGATGACAATAACGTCCTCATAAGTGATGTAACTACCCACCCTATGATGATAAGGATGTGTATATTTTCCATTATCATGCACATCATCCATAGTAGGTTGGCAAAATATTTCAAATTTATAACTTGTATAAACCATTTGTTGGAAAGATTATAAAAATTATTCCACTTAAACTAAGAGAACTAGCCAAATGCTTTTAAAGAAGAATGAAGTATGAGGTTATATATATATATATATATATATATACACTACTACTACTACTACTATTACTACTATATAAAAGTGGCTTGGAATTCCACTCTTATCAAATCCTGATCGTTCATTTGTAAATTTTAAAATAATCTAAAATGTCCATTCATGACTCTTTAAATTCTTTTTTATAACACACTCCATTAATTTCTACCTACAAAATATTTAATAAACCAATCCACTGTAAATTAAAGATTAAATGCTTGGAATCTCCCCCCGCATTCGACTGTAAGTTAAAAATAATAAATTCTAATTGTAATCCACTGTTCAGAAGTCTTCTTGTCTTCTCCTCTTGCCTCTTCGCAATCCTTTGAATATGGTCGTGATGGTGGAGTGAAGACGCCAAAAATCCACTGTAAATTAAAGATTAAACTCTTGGAATCTCCCCCTCATTCCGCTGTAAGTTAAAAATAATTAATTCTAATTGTATTTTCTAAAAAAAACCTTTGAAAATGCTCGAAATGGTGCCAATGAAGACGGTTTGATGTCAGCCAAAAAGTCCATTATAAATTAAAGACAAAACACTTTGTAAATGTGGCTTTTAGTTTATAATTAATGTCGATTTTGCTTATGTCGCCGTCTATCTCCGCAGCCATTGTTCGTATGCATAGCTGGGGAAAAGGTATTTCCTCTTCAGCTTTACCTTATAAGAGGACTCCTCCAAGCTGGCTCAAAACCTCTTCCCATAATATGGATGAGAACATTTGCAAGTTTGCGAAAAAGGGGTTGACACCTTCATAGATTGGTGTAATTCTGCGCGATTCGCATGGTATTGATCAGGTAAAGAGTGTGACGGGAAGCAAGATTCTCAAGATTCTCAAAGCTCATGGTCTTGCACCGGAGATTCCTGAAGATCTGTATCATTTGATAAAGAAGGCTGTTGCCATTAGGAAGCATTTGGAAAGGAACTGCAAGGATAAGGACTCAAAGTTCCGGCTTATCCTTGTGGAGAGCAGGATCCATCGTCTGGCTCGTTACTACAAGAGGACTAAGAAACTTCCACCCGTTTGGAAATACGAGTCTACAACGGCAAGTACGCTTGTGGCTTAGGAGCATTTTTGTGTAATCCATTCTTGCGTGGATCAACCAATCAGCCATTTTCTTCTCTCTTTTTTTCCGCTCCCTTCATCTGCTGTTGAAAATTAATGGATATGAATATTTATTAGTTGCGTCTGTTTTAGAGCATGGTATTTGCTGCAAAAAAAAATGTCGATTTTTCTTATATACTTGCATATTCTTTGGGTTATCCCTTATAGCTCTCACAAGTTCTTTTAATAAGGGCCTCACTGATTTCCAATTTGCTGTTTTGATAGAATGCATGTTTTTTATTCTTGTTGCTACAAAAAATAGGTAATGTTCTTATAGATTTCAAAAATAATTACAAATTTTTATTCATCTTATGCATGCTTTTTTAACTATGTTATGATTTTTTTCTTAAACTAAGTTTACTAATATGTTTTGCAGAAATGTCTCAATTCCAATATACCTCCACATCATTTTGTTATACATCTCCGCATCATTCCAAAGTAAGTTGAATCAAAATTATTTGTATTTTTTTCTCTAGCAAGTTATTATAATTTCATGTCATTTATTGTTTATTTTATAGTAGTACAAACTACAAAGAGTAAATAACTAATATTTGAGTAGTAAAATCTAATTTATAAAACAAATATGAAGTGCCTTCTATAGCATCTGAAGGTATAGCTAATTTATTTTTCATGCATTACTTTTTTATTTTTAATTATAAAGGTATAGCTCAAATATAACAAATACTCTAATGTTCTTTCATCCACAAGGCTCTCCCTCCTTATATCGATTCCTTAAATAAATTAGATTTTTAATTGTTTAATTAACTGATTGCTTATATATTAATTTTAAGGGGTTTTTACATAGATAACACTTAAAACTTTCATATTTACATATCTAATACTAAAACTTTTCTATTTACTGTTCAGCCACCCAAAACAGTAATAGGTAACCTAAATTACCACTCCCGTTACATCCTTCAACCCGACCCTCTCTTTTGCGCGGGAGTCGTCTCTATCGAGCAAGTCGACGTCGCCTTCTCCACGCCGACCCATCCGCTCAGCCTTCTCCACGCCGCATTCCCTCGAGCGGCTCTTTCCCGCACGACTCCAGCTTCACCTCGGACAGATTTGCTAACTCGCTCGAAGCTTTTACGCCTGAACTGAAGAAGTGGTTGTTGTTCTATTGGCGGTAACAGATATTTCAATCATTTTTAATATATGCTCTGTTGTATATTTTCTGCTCTCATTGTAGTTCACTCTATTAGCTTACTCCAGCTTCACCTCGGACAGACTCGCTTACTTGCTCGAAGCTTTTCCGCCTCAACTGACGAAGTTGTTGTTGTTGTATTGGCGGTAATAGATATTTCAATCCTTTTTAATATATGCTCTGTTGTTTATTTTCTACTTTTATTGTAGTTCACTCTGTTAGTTTAACTGTTGAAGTTATTGCTGTCTTTGATTTCCGCTTCTTTGCAATTTGTTCCTGTTTTTTATTTTTTTTTATTTGGGTTGTTTTTTTTATCAGAACCAGTTCCTTGTTTTATATCAGATTTGTTATCTACTATCAGCTCATCGTTTTCTTGGAGTTGGCGGGTTTGTTGATGCCGTTTCTTTGTTGCTTATTAATTGTTATGCTTTGTCTCTGTAGAAGCTTCTGTTTTGGATTCCCTGTTTAATAAGAACAATGCTGTCGTATTGGTAATTTTACACCTTAAAAGTTTACTAGCCATTTCATTCATGCTCTTCCTCTGATTTCCTTTTTTTTATGGAATTTCCTCTGCATGCTTAATTGGCCATTTTGATTTTCTTTTCTTTGGATTGCTATAGATAATGCAAAAGAGTATATATTAAATTGTCTTATCTTTATGCTCGCTTTCTTAATGAATTTTATCTTACTAATTAGTGTTTTTACAGATATGGACAGCAATAATTTGTACTCTATTGTGTTCAAATATGGAGGATATTGGACTGCGGTGAAGGGACAAAGCAGGATAAAATATGTTGGTGGAAGTCAGAAAACTTTGAAGTTTGAGAGAGGTTATATTAATTTATTTTTGTTGAAAGAACGTACTGAAGCACTTTGCACATGGATTAGGGGTCATGCCTACGAACTACATTATCATGTTAATGGAACATCGCCTAAAATTTACTTGCCGATTTAGAGTGATACAAATGTAATGGACATGCTTATAAGTTCATGTGATAGCAATAAAGTGGAGGTGGTGGTTGTAGTTAAAGATTCTGAAGAAGATATGGGTTTTACAGATGAAACTCAGTGTAGTGATATGAGGGCAAACAATGACATAATAGTTGATGGTTTGTGTGAAGATTCCATTGCAACTCAAGTTGAACAGAATAATTCTTTATGTGTTGGTTCGTGTTTCGAAGATGCATCAAGTTTCAAACAAGCTATTCGTACCAATGCAATTTTACAGAACTATGCTATCAAGATTAAAGCAAGTGACAAATCTAGAGTTATTGCTATATGCACCTATCGAGGTTGTCCATGGAGAATATGTGCCTCAGTATGTTCAGATGGTCATTCATTTGAAGTGAGAAAATTAAATTCAAAACATTTATGCCCAGGGGTGAATAGAGCGGGGAACAAGCAAGCTAGTACAAGCTGGATTGCTCATGAAATCAAGGACATTGTGAAAAAAAATCCTAATATTACACCAAAGGATATTGGTAATACCTTGGAGACAGGTTTTGGTTTATGTTTACCATACATGAAAATATGGCGCTCAAGGGAATTAGCAAGAGACCAAATGTTTGGTTCAATAGATGATAACTACAAGTGGGTCCCTACACTAAGGTCAGAATTAATCAATAGGAATCCTGGATCACATATAATGTACCAATGTGACAACAGAAACAACTCATTTAAAAGGTTCTTTGTTAGTTTCAAGGTCTGCATTGATGGATTCCTTGCCGGATGCAGATATTTAATTGGCATCGATGCTTGTCATCTGAAAGCAAAATATTTGTTTCTGCACCAGTATCAATTAGGCCCCGGGGCAGACCGAAGAAAAGAAGAATTAAAAACTTCCTAGAAGGAACAAGGAAATCAAAAACCAACCATAAATGTGGTCGATGCAATTCATGGGGCCACCATAGAAGCACTCGCAAGGAACCTTTAAGTTTGGATGACGAGAATGTTCAACCTGTTCGATTTGAAAAAATACCAATTCGGCGTGCAAATAGCCAAACAGATGCCACTTAATTAACTCGGCGTGCAAATGATCAAACAGAATGGCTTATGCTGTTTTTGTGTTCCTGTTATTTTTTTGTGAAACAATTCTGCACTTGTTGAGACAATTCTGCACTTGTTTTTCATAAGGTGTACATCTGAAGCATTTTTGGGATGTTGGAGGGTCCTCTTTCAACATCTGAAGCATTTTTGTGGTCACATCTGAAGCATTTCTGGGATGAATGGATAAATATTTTATTTTTCATAAGCAATATAAAAGGTAGAAATTATTTGCAAATCCTTTATAACCTTTAAGTTTGAGTAGATGGGCGGGTAAAAGGTGTCACTGAGGAAAGTTTAACTATATTTGTATGACTATACATGAGTAAAATAGGAAAGAAATGAATATAACCAACCCGTCTATTACTCCATTGTTAATGTTTCTGATTAACTGTGTTTTATTTTTGATTTGATAGAAGTACACTGGGAAGAAAGCTACAATAAGTAGCAGTTTGTTCCAGGACTGATCCTAGGCATGCTCGTCAACACCCCAGTATGGTTATCAATGAAAGGGAGACAAAGATCTCTTGTTTCAGGATTCTGTATGGAATGTGCAGAACTTTGTTCTGAGACTAGAAGGAAACAAGCAACTGCACAACTATCTGCCTTGTATTGATCTGCAGATTTAATGTCATTTCGGCTTATGCAGCTGCAGCTTTCTTGCCGCTTGCCTATTTTCTAAATTTTGACATAATATTGGTCATTGAATGAATAAGTAACACACATCAAAATAACAGGAACACAAGAACTAACAGACTTCAAAGAAATACATTGAGAAATACCAATTCCATTCATTGAGAAATACATTTAGAAATACAAGAAATAACAGACTTCAAAGTAACAGAACTTCAAAGTTACAGAATTTGATAACATTCATCACAACTGCTTCTTGGTTACATTCTAAGATAAATTCATTTGCACTGACAAGTCCTTGAAAGAGAATTGACGGCAACGTCAACGGCAACAAGCAAAATCAGTATAATCAACAACATTTTAATTTGAAGTAACTCAGATATAACTGAGACTGTATGATTTGAATGATTTTCTGATGCACTCCTTACGCGATTCATATCTTCTTGTTCATCAGTTTGTTCGTCAATCCACTTAAAAAATCTACAATCGTCTTCCGATCTGTATCGGGGGCATCGATAGAACTTTCTTCCTTGATTTTTAGTTTTGTAGCAAGTAAAGATTTGACATTGCAGATTGCAACCACAATATATTAGATTGCCCGCACTTCTCGATGATGGCGTGGAGCGGCTCGAACTCATGTCCACAAAATTTCTACAATTATAGAAGAAAGCCCAAATTGTAAATACAATCAATTAAATCATATGAATACTTCATCAAAACATCTACAATCGTTAAAACTTAAAACAATATAGAGTACTGAACTGCTTAAAATTAATATTGATTTGAAATAGCAACTTCCTGTTTCAATGCAACATGTTTTGCCTGGACTGTATGAATGAAACTCTATGCTATCCCTGTCTCCCTTATCACCGTGACCACCGCGCCATCGAGGTCATTTCCTCCATTTCTCACTTCCGTCTTGCTTTTTCTATGGAATAAAAATAACAATTATAGGTATTATGGCTCTGCTATGTTTTCCGCCAATGGAAGAGGTAGAAATTCGCTGGTTTCTTTTAGATTGCAGATTAGAAGATCATCACCCTTGCCATCATCAGCCATATGGTGCAGCCACTCTCACTATGAATCTTCTACAGATACAAGTGAAGAAGAAGAAGAACGCTTGCAGAAGCTAGTGTCGTACAAGATTCAAATATATGAAAGTTTAAGTAATGCTTGGTGTCCTACTCTTAATGGTTTGGAATTTTTTCATGGTCGGGTTCTAAATGAAGAATAAGAACATCTAACCTAAATAATGAAATGGAGGTTCAACGGCAAACCTAGCCAATCTACCGGAGAGGAGAGGCTGAAAAAAGATTTCTGATCAATATGGAGAAGAACATACCAGTGAGGTCGGAGCGGGCGCGCAAGGAAGACCTGTTCGAGCGCGCGAGGAAGAGCCGTCTGAGCTCTCGAGGAAGAGCCGACCGAGAAAGGAAGAGGCTACCGAGCAAGCGAAGCAGTCGATGGGTTTGCTGTTAACGGAGTGTTAGTTTTGAAGAGTGACAGTGTTTTAGGTGGCTGTACAGTAAATAGAAAAGTTTTAGTGTTAGATAAGTAAATATGAAAGTTTTAAGTGTTATGTATGTAACATTTTATAAGACTTGCATGGATTCTAATATATTCCAGTAGAGGCAATTTTATATAGATCTTTTAATTTCATATATCAATGATTATAAAGTTTTATATTGTAATTATTCTCCATAAAATGTACTTGGTTTCCTACTCTTTGGCTGCATATTTTAGACAATTATTTCCTTTCTAATTCCTTGTTATTATCTTGACCAATGTTGGGAATCTCCTCATACGATTTAATTATGTTTGTAACTCATATCAATCTCTATTGATGCAAAATCAAATAAACCTGACATGAGTAAGGTTTAATTTCTTGATAACTTCAAAATAGTGATTAATTTTTAATCTATTTTCCATCAACTCTTAGATATGGCTACTTCTATCCTTTGAAAATTTATGATCCAATACATTCTTCTCTATATAAGCATGAGTGAATTTCAAATCTTGCATATTTTTTATAATTGTATTAAGAAATCTTTCTTTCTCCATCCTTGGATGTTCATACATGTTCTTATTTCCTGCATTTCTTTGAGGAATGGTTTTTATCTTTAAATAACATACAATTCATGCATGTTTAGATTATATGGCCTTTATTTTATATCTAGAAGGAGTTGGCTATGCAGTTGGTAAGTGTTTGAATAGCTTATATTATGGTTTCTAGGATACCTCCCCATCACTATAATCAATTATGCTAATTTTTTTTACCATCTTATATCCCACGTCCAGTGAAAGTAGTATATTAGGTTCATTTTCTAGGATCAATTTATTTATAAGATTGTTGCCACTACCTTATGCAGTCCCTTCTATAATCTCTGAAGGTATAGCTCATTTATTTTTCATGAATTACTTTGGTCTTAACTAATTTGTATAAATGATTCATTCTAGAAACTAGACTTAGATTTTTATCTTAAGAAAAATAGTGCAAAGTTAAATCAACCAATATAAATTTTTAGATATGATCTTATGTCATGCATAAGTGTTGCACTCACTTTTTTTTTATTTTATTTTATTTTTTTTATTTTTTTATTTTTTCAAGTGTTACACTCACTTTGTTTCTCTTATCAGCTCACATTAATCTTGTTCATTAGTGTGAAACATTCTTATTTATAGTAATTGTGTAAAGTTATTAAACTTTAATAACATGAGTTAACTTGATTTACTAATTTTATCATTTCCACTGCATGCTATTAAGCACTGTTAATACATAGCCCATTTTGGTGTAATAATACATAGTCGGCCATACTCCACCAGATACCATGTTTTTATATGGAAAGCATGCATAAATGGATTCAAAATTGCTGCAAATTTGTGTATAAGAGGAATAATTTATTTTTTCTTATATTTGTATATTATACAAGTCTGATGAAGAGAATAGTGCTTTTAACTGCACTTGTTCCACGTGGCTAATTAAAAACATTCTTCTGGATGAAGTTTTTTTTCTTTCTTTCTATATGCCACTCTTTTCTAGGTCTTACATCACATTGAAGATTGCCACAATAATTATCAAATATTTATTATAAATTCTCATTGATGCTATATATATATATATATATATATATATATATATACTTTGTTCCATATTTTTTTCTTAAAATAAGTTTTACAATATGTTTTGCAGAAACATCTCATTTCCAATATATACCTCTACTGTATTTCGATGTACATCTCCTCTTCATTCTGAAGTAAGTTGAATCAAATTTATTTTTTCCCTAGCAAATTAGTGTAATTTCATGTCATTTATTCTTCATTTTATAATAGTAAAAATAGTCGATAACCAATGTTAAAATAGTCAAATCTAATTTATAATGTCTTATGTTTTTCCTTTATTCTTATAAATCTTATAATTCATAAAGGGCTCAATATTTATCTGCAAGTTAAATTTAACTTAATAGGATATAGTAAATCTTATCAATCTAGTTTAAGTAAATAGTGAGGTTTAAAGTTGAAAAAAAAATAGCATGATAGCTTCTACGGCGTTCCCTGGAAGCGACACGCTGTATGGACTGAGTACAGTGAGAAGTGTGTAAGGGTTGCTGCATCGGCGCTCGTGTGCAGTGTTAAATAGACAAAGGTTCCTGCATCATGGATGGATGTGGACAAAGAAGTCTTCTCGGCAAAGAATTCTGGCAATTAGTGTAGGCCAAACTACTTTCTTTCTCTTTTTTTTTTTTACTTTTGTTGCACTCGATTGAGCTTGTAATTATTCTATGATCGATTTGAATTGTGTAATTGATTTTCATGTATTGGTTAATTATATTAGTTATGCTTATGTGTTTTTTTTTCTTTTTTCCACTAAGAAAATGATTGGTTTATTTTTTTCATTTATGTTTTGAATTTGGCTTGGGATGACTAATTGGAATATATTCACCATATCTTTATTCAAAACAAATTTATCGTCTTCTTGAAATGAGCAGGGAAGTGATGGATATGACTTTCATTATCATATATTTGTTTTGTCTATTCTATTTTTTTTCATGGGAATATGAAACTTTAATCATTTTTAAAAGTCATTAAACAACTCTTTTTCGGCTTCATTAGGTACTCAGCAATTATCTTTTTATATAAGTTAGTCATGTTCATGTTCATCAATGCATTCTAGCATTATTTTAAATTTCTTACTGTCATTGAAATTTATTGCAATTAGTATTATTATTATTTTTCTTTATTTATGACATTATAAGTTCTTTTAGAACATGACTTTTTTTCTTCAAGAGGAAATTTATTAGCATTTTGAGCAAATATAAATGAAATAAATCTAAATTTTATTATAAACCTAATATATATATATATATATATATATAATTTTATTTCAATTTATCTTAATTCAAGTATAATAGAAGTATAAATCTTCTATATTTATATAAATTTATATTTCATATTGTTATAAAATGTTATATCTGGGATATAACATATCATAAAATTTTTTCTTATGTTATATATTTTTTATTTTTAAAATTTTATTCACGTGCATCATGTGCACGTGCATTTATACTAGTATATATATATATATATATATATATATATATATATATATATATATATATATATATATATATATATATATATATATATATAGTGTGTGTGTGTGTGAGAGAGAGAGAGAGAGAGAGAGAAATTGGCCACAAATTGTTAGTGAAATATTTTAGCAGCATAAAGTGTTGCCTTTTGTTTATTTAGAAATATTAGTATAAATGTTTATATATATATGTCAAAATGATAGTTGAGAAGGAGACTGTGTAGCTTTTAAATAAAAGTAGCAGAAGCTAAAAGTTCTCTATGAACAAAAGAATAGTCGTAAGATACATTATTCATTATTTCATTGTTGATTCTTAATTTTGTAAAACAAAATACTGAATACTTTCTTCCTAAACTCGAGCCAAATGCAACATATTCAATTTAGTCCTCATGAATGAATCATTTTTATATCTGAAATGATATAATCCACTACAAAAATTACACAATCTCTATAATCTAGCAACTTTTACATAAAAGTTGATATAGAATGAATCATTTTTACTAATGTAAATTTTTTTACCCATGACAATTATAAAAACAGAATCAAGGAATTATTATTGAAAAACATATTAGTATAACATTATATAATCACAGGTGATAATAGTGGAAATAGTGGCTTGTGAGACAGTAGTGGCATTTGGTGATGACCGGCTATAAAAATTGATTTTCAAGTGAATTTTTTAAAATGTTTATTTAAAATATAATTATATATAACATAAAAAATATAATTAAGAAAATATTAATATAAAAAAATATTATATTAAAAATTTATATTTGATGAATTAATTTGAAAAAATAATAATTATGTTATAATTTTATATTAGATGAATTTGAAAAAAAAAAAGAAATTATATGAAGTTCTTAAAAATTATGAATTACTAAGGAAAAATAATACCTTTTTATAAATATTTTTATGATGTTTTTTAATAATAATTGTAAATTAGCTAGAATCTAATTCAATTTGGTAATAAATGAGAATTTGAATAGATATTTTATAATATTTTAAAATAATAAATATAATTTAATATTTGATTGAATTATTAATTAAAAATTTTAAATTATTTACACAGAATTTGAAATCTAATTTTTAATTTTAAACTCTTTGTATGGTTCAAATAAAGGTTTCCTTTATCTCAGCAACGAACAATAATAAAATTTGAGATAAAAACATGGTACCGAAGAATGCTTGATCAAGAGGTAATAAATGAACTTAAGATTCGAATCATTAGCTCTACTCAACGGTCAGCTCCTAACGGTCGATATTTCCTTTTAATTTTAATGGACATGAGGTTTTTATTACTACCCATTCTCTTCTTTGTTTCCCATGCTCTGCTTTTGCTCTGTTCCGTCTCCGACTCTATTCTTGTCCTTTGTTCAGTCGCTGTTGCATGCCCCATGGGCCGCACGAAGCTCTCGATTAAGTATCGAGATAACTGTAGAGCTCGCCGTGCAACTTACTTGACGCGATCGAAAGGATTGAAGAAGAAGGCCGGCGAGCTCTCGCTCCTCTGCGGCGTGGACGTACTAGTTGCTTCCTTTTCTTCGAAACTCAACGCCCTTGAATTCTGGCCAGAAAATAATACACCGGAATTCTGCCGGATTAGAGAACGTTACTTGAAGGAGAGCGGTCATTACGAAGAAAATGGCAAGTAGTGGCATTTGGTGAGGACTGGCCATAAAAATTGATTTTAAAGTGAATTTTTTAAAATGTTTATTTAAAATATAATTATATATAACATAAAAAATATAATTAATAAAATATTAATATAAAAAATATTATATTAAAAATTTATATTAGATGAATTAATTTGAAAAAATAATAATTATGTTATAATTTTATATTAGATGAATTTGAAAAAAAAAAGAAATTATATGAAATTCTTAAAAATTATGAATTACTAAGGAAAAATAATACTTTTTTATAAATATTTTTATGATGTTTTTTAATAATAATTGTAAATTAGCTAGAATCTAATTCAATTTGGTAATAAATGAGAATTTGAATAGATATTTTATAATATTTTAAAATAATAAATATAATTTAATATTTGATTGAATTATTAATTAAAAATTTTAAATTAATTACACAGAATTTGAAATCTAATTTTTAATTTTAAACTCTTTGTATGGTTCAAATAAAGGTATCCTTTATCTAAGCA
Source organism: Dendrobium chrysotoxum (assembly GCA_019925795.1). Taxonomy (NCBI): domain Eukaryota; kingdom Viridiplantae; phylum Streptophyta; class Magnoliopsida; order Asparagales; family Orchidaceae; genus Dendrobium; species Dendrobium chrysotoxum. The sequence continues at coordinate 15,063,452 of CM034297.1, forward strand.
ACGAACAATAATAAAATTTGAGATAAAAACATGGTACCGAAGAATGCTTGATCGAGGGGTAATAAATGAACTTAAGATTCAAATCATTAGCTCTACTCAACGGTCAGCTCCTAACGGTCGATATTTCCTTTTAATTTTAATGGACAGGAGGTTTTTATTACCACCCATTCTCTTCTTTGTTTCCCATTCTCTGCTTTTACTCTGTTCCGTCTCCGACTCTATTCTTGTCCTTTGTTCGGTCGCTGCTGGATGCCCCATGGGCCGCACGAAGCTCTCGATTAAGTATCGAGATAACTGTAGAGCTCGCCGCGCAACTTACTTGACGCGATCGAAAGGATTGAAGAAGAAGGCCGGCGAGCTCTCGCTCCTCTGCGGCGTGGACGTACTAGTTGCTTCCTTTTCTTCGAAACTCAACGCCCTTGAATTCTGGCCAGAAAATAATACACCGGAATTCTGCCGGATTAGAGAACGTTACTTGAAGGAGAGCGGTCATTACGAAGAAAATGGCAAGTAGTGGCATTTGGTGAGGACTGGCCATAAAAATTGATTTTAAAGTGAATTTTTTAAAATGTTTATTTAAAATATAATTATATATAACATAAAAAATATAATTAATAAAATATTAATATAAAAAATATTATATTAAAAATTTATATTAGATGAATTAATTTGAAAAAATAATAATTATGTTATAATTTTATATTAGATGAATTTGAAAAAAAAAAGAAATTATATGAAATTCTTAAAAATTATGAATTACTAAGGAAAAATAATACTTTTTTATAAATATTTTTATGATGTTTTTTAATAATAATTGTAAATTAGCTAGAATCTAATTCAATTTGGTAATAAATGAGAATTTGAATAGATATTTTATAATATTTTAAAATAATAAATATAATTTAATATTTGATTGAATTATTAATTAAAAATTTTAAATTAATTACACAGAATTTGAAATCTAATTTTTAATTTTAAACTCTTTGTATGGTTCAAATAAAGGTATCCTTTATCTAAGCAACGAACAATAATAAAATTTGAGATAAAAACATGGTACCGAAGAATGCTTGATCGAGGGGTAATAAATGAACTTAAGATTCAAATCATTAGCTCTACTCAACGGTCAGCTCCTAACGGTCGATATTTCCTTTTAATTTTAATGGACAGGAGGTTTTTATTACCACCCATTCTCTTCTTTGTTTCCCATTCTCTGCTTTTACTCTGTTCCGTCTCCGACTCTATTCTTGTCCTTTGTTCGGTCGCTGCTGGATGCCCCATGGGCCGCACGAAGCTCTCGATTAAGTATCGAGATAACTGTAGAGCTCGCCGCGCAACTTACTTGACGCGATCGAAAGGATTGAAGAAGAAGGCCGGCGAGCTCTCGCTCCTCTGCGGCGTGGACGTACTAGTTGCTTCCTTTTCTTCGAAACTCAACGCCCTTGAATTCTGGCCAGAAAATAATACACCGGAATTCTGCCGGATTAGAGAACGTTACTTGAAGGAGAGCGGTCATTACGAAGAAAATGGCAAAATTACCGAACAACAAATTCCATGCCAACCGATGCCTTCTCCTTCCTTTCCTTTGCCTTCACATTCCTTGAAGAGAAAGCAGCCATCAAAATCAAATTAATAGAGGTGCGGGAGAGGATAGATTTCCTCCAACGCCAAAGTACGGAGGAAGTGGAACGTCTTCAGGCGCAGCTCGCGATTTTCATGCCTTCTCAGCAGCCGCAGTATCTTCACCCGCATCAGCTACCTTCTCCATTTTTCCACTCTATTTATCCTCAGCATTCTGTTGATTTCAGTATTCCTTTACAACAGGATCTTCACCATCTTCAGCAGCCTACTCCATTTGCCCAATCTCTTCATCCTCACGAACAACCTAAACAAGTTTCCCTATCTCTTCCTCCTGAACAACCTTCTCTACTTTTCCAATCTTTTTCTCCTCTGCTTGCTGCTGATGATCTGCAGACTTCACTGCTGCCTACAGACTCACCTGTGCGGAGCAACTCGGATGACTTGAATTGGTGTGAAAGCCTTCTTCTGGACTATGAAGTCAACCAACCTTGCTGACTTCTTTACTTCTTTTATACAAACCTATAGTATAAACTGAATGTTCTGGATTTTCTAGGATAAAATGAATAATAATCCTTGATGATTTAGGCCTTGTTTGGTTGGTCAATGTTCTAGAAAAAGTTTGTTTTAAAACTGTTGTAGAGAGAATGGAGTTTCAAAAATAATGTTCAATATAATGGAGTTATTACATAATATTGTTTGGTTAAATTACTTTTTATGTGCTTATTCAAACTTTAAAATAGATAATTTATGTTAGGTACGATTAACAATTTCAGCTTTTTCATCATAAATGACGAAACTATCCATATATTAAACTCAAATATACTTAATATTTTTACTACTTACAAAAATGAAAATTTACATAGAATTCAAATATAGTTTTTTTTATTATCATAAATTTGAACATTAAACAATAAATTCGAGTACATGTAAAATAAACAACTTCTTGATTAATATAAATTAAATTTATATTCTTTTAACAAATGAAGCATATTCGACTAAAGTTTCCCAAGAAGAGAAAAGCAACAGATTACATAATTGACGAGAATATCTCATCAAAAAAAAAAATTTAAACAATCTGTTAAACTACAATTGTTAGAGTCAACTTGGCCAATTACTGTAGATGAAATTTTTGGCCTCTTATTTCCTGCACCCAGTAGGTTGTCCGAACAACTCTTTTCACTACATGCATGGATCCAAAAGAAGTCTGCATCATGAGTTGCATTCCGATTTGCTTGTAACTAAGAAGAATTTCAGTAAGCATAACTGTTGTGATATCTTGTCAACAATAAACCATTGGCATCAATAAAAATAAAACTTATCAATGTTTAAGTTTAAGTTCACCAAATACTATAGAATTCAACAATCACATCTCACAGGGATAGGATCATAGGAGTACAAAGTCATAACTAGGGCTGCAAACGAACCGAGCCGAGCCGAGTATGTGAGTGTTCATGTTTGTGTTCATTTAATATCAGGTTGTTCAAGTTTGGTTCATGTTTGTTCGAGCTTTATTGTTAGTGTTCATGTTTGGTTCATTTAAATTAATGAGTGTTCATATTTGGTTCATGTTCAGTTCATGTTCGTTCATTTAGTGCTTATCGAGCTTTAAACAAACAAACATGAACGAGCTATAAACGAGCTCTACTTTTAGATGTTCATTAACTTAACAAACGAGCTTTATCGAGCTTCCTAACAAACGATTACATCGAGTATATTCGCGAACATATTTAACGAATTTTTTTTAACTATCAAACAATAATTATATCATAGTATTATAATAAATATAAAATATTTATATTATTTAATTCTATAATCAAATATTAATTATTTTTATCAAGCTTATTCATGAGTTCAAAATCGAACATTAATCGAGCTTCTTATCGAACTTAATGTCGAGCTTGTTCACGAGCTTCAAATGATGTTGTTCGCGAACATAAACGAGCCGAACGCATTAGTGTTCAAGCTTGTTTATTTGAGAATCGAGTATTTAAAATATTGTTCATGTTTGTTTGTTTAGTTAATTAAACGATCACGAACGAGCTTTAATCGAACCGAACAACGAGTAGCTCGTCGAACGTTTGGTTCGCTTGCAGCCCTAGTCATAACTTGATCTTAATAAGCTAATAAAAATACATGAAAATTACATCTACCAAACAACAAAATTAAACTATTGTCGTCTCATGCTTGAAACTCATACTTTACGAATTTCAAATTTCATCATGAAACCTGAAATAAAAAAACAATATATTATAAGTATATCATCAATCATTTACTATAATATATCTACTAGCTATATTAATAATTATTTATATTTAAATATACTTTAAGTTAAATGTAGTACCTATTACAAGTGTATAATTGCATTGCAATAGTCTCTCTAACTTCAACCATATCGTTCGCACCTTCGCCATCAAGCAACTCTACAGAACAATTTGTACTTCCTAAGGGCTCAACTTCTTCTTCAACTCGGAACTCATGTGCCTCCGGATGAACAAAATTTTCATCAGCATCACATTCCTCAAATTCTGGATCAATCCTTGAGTGATGTCTTCTTATGTAGTTATGTAATGCCATTGTAGCCACTACAATAAGCCGTTGTTTTTTGAAAGAATAGTTCGGCATATCTCGTACAATTCTCCATTTCTTTTTCCATACGCCAAATGCCCGTTCTATTACGCTTCGTAACGATGAATGCCTCCTATTAAACACCTCGCGATGGCCTGTAGTAGGTCGACTTCCTCGTCAAAAATCTGGTATATGATATCGCGTCTCTGGATACGGTTTAAGAAAACCTCGTTGCAGTGGGTATCCAGCATCTACTAAATAGAATTTACCTGTTAACAGATATGTTAATTTTCTCATGACCTTTAATATAAAATAGGCTTAATAAACTCATTATTACTTAATACTTAAACATTACCTGCTGGCGGTGCAGGAAAATTGTATAGCCGGGAAGAAGAAGACGTGTCGTGCGTAAAAGGTAAAACAGAAAAATCGGAGAGGAGATCGCGGACCGCTCTCAAAAAGGTGCTCAGGTATAGCTTTTACGTTTTGGCCTAAAACGATGGTTCTGAGAACGTGTGAAGGGAAAGCGGTTTAACCAAACTAGAAATAAAAATTTATTTTGCGGTTTTAAAAACGAACAAGCTGTAAAATCGTTCAAACAAACGAAGCTTTGGGCTATATTAGAATGTTAAAATGCTGATTTTTAACTTGAAAATTGCAAATCCCAAGTGCAATTTTACTACAACTTGAAAATGATGCTGCTGCTGCTTTCACTTCCATAACTTGAAAATGATTTTTTTGGAAAATGAAATTTCTTTTCTCAATCATGTAGCACTGTTGATCAATTTAGAATGCAATTTGCTTACCTTGAGGAGAATAGCGGTAAAAGAACTCTTACTAAAAGCTAATTTTCAATTTACCAATTTTAAATTGCTAATTGCCAAATTAGAAAAAATTTTCTTAAATTTGGTGGACTTGTTAAATTATTAAGAAGCCAAGGATAAGCATTACAGATGTATTTAGAGATGTACAGGTTTCATCAAAGTTGGCATACCTCTTGGAAAAGCTTCTTTCACTGAAGTTTTGTATAACTCAATATAAAAATCATTTTAAGCTGCAGGAAAATGAGAAAGAAATATATATGAGTTGAAGAATTAACAATTATTAGAGAGAATGATTGTCAAGATGAATGTTTCATAAGCTTCTCATAGCTTCAGTTTGATCATCCGATTAATCTATTTAAGTTTCTAATTACATTTAAAGTGCTTGATTTATTTATTTCAGCTTTTTATCAATTCCCTTAATTGTGGATCATTTAACTACAGTTTGTGCTAGATTAAGACACATGTTTTAAAGAAACTCAACTTTTGGTCGAACAAAAGTAAAGCTAATTTTAATGTGAATATTTAAAAATATTTATGGAAGATAGAATTACAGATAAAAGTAAAAGATAGAATTAAGATATTATTAATGTAAAATTATTAGTTAATATTAGATGAATTTGAAATATATATACATTTGATGTATAAAGCTGTATGAAAAACTAAGCAGAAAAAAATAATTTTAGATTCATTTTTATGGTGTTTGGAAATAAATAGTATTATTTTAAATTTAATTGAATTTTCTATTAAATGAGGGCTTGAATGTATTTTTTTTATGATATTTTTAAAATTTTAAAAATTTGATTGTGAGTAACTGAAGGAATTATTCTGTGGTTGTTGGAGTGAAAAATGAGTTATTTGGTTGGAGATGGCCTCAGATTTTTTTTTGAAACCTTGATTGTTCAGAATTTAAAATTTAAATTTAAATTTAACACCGTTATCAACTGAGAAGTTCGGTTGGACCATTATCTTAGAAAATCTCGTACGCGTGAACTCAATATTTTGAGTATATTTTGAGTTGCAGGAAGTGAACCTCTGCTCCGCAACAGTCCGAATGTTCCAACGGTCATTTAGTATTTTAAATTTAGGTACGAGGTTTTGGCTATTCTATGTTTCCTATTTCTTCGCTCTATTTGGCCGCTGCTTCTTCGTGTCCTATTTCTTTCCTCTGCTCGGCCGCTGCTTCTCCGTTTCCTATTTCTTCGCTCTGCTCTGCCGCTGCAACAGGATCCATGGGGCGTGCGAAGCTTGACATTAAATATAGAGAGAGTCTTCGCGCTCGGCGTACTACATATATGATGAGACTGAAAGGCTTAAAGAAAAAGGCTATCGAGCTTTCGCTCCTTTGCGGCGTGGACATTCTTTTTGTTTCATTTTCACCGGATTTAAACGCCCTAGAATTCTGGCCGGAGTACTCAAAGGAATTCAACAGGATTAGAGAACGTAAATTTTGAACCGATAGATGACATGCAAGCAAAGATGGAAGACAATGTGGTAGATGTTAACGTAATATTAGATTCAAGAATAAAACAGAGATTATCAAGGAACCAGAGAAAGTTGAAACTCATGCGATTAATATAGCGAGGAACCTTACAACTGAGTGTATTGTTTCATAAACAACTTCAAAAATATGAAGTTTTCAGTCATCACCACAACTAAATGTGATAATAATGAAGTTCTTGAAGAGACGAATTAAGAAGTTTTAACTGGCCAACCAAAAACCCATGATTATCAAACCGCATAAAAATTCCTGCAACAATGTCAATTAAGAGACCAACTTTCACTGGTTTAATTATTAAATCTCATGTTACTTTACAAATTTATTTGTGGTTCAGCTGCACTCCAAAACTTTCAGAGCATCATAAGAAACTTGTAATTAAAATACATTTTGAAATAGATAAATTATAATGAAAATATGGTTACATAACTTTTTTATTGATAAAACTAGAAAATGAAAACCGAAAAAAACTAGATAGTTTAAAAAAAGTGTTATATAGTGTGAGAATAATCAATCATCTAAGAGTGAAGAGAAAGATTCTTGTTATGTCCTTTTTGAATTAATGATAATTATCTGCTAAGATTCACTAGCCATTCTATTGTTAACTGAAGAAATAGAGGGGCCATGCATCTCATTATAGATATTTCTAAAGAAACGCAGTTGAGGAAAACGACAAGAAGAGAATAGGAGTAAATGATAAGGATAAGCTGTCATTTTTCATTGATTCAATTGCTATATGTACAAGTGTATTTATAGTTGTATATGTATACACGTATGGCTGAGATTGCTTTGTGTTATTACAGGTGGATGGCTATGATGCTTTGCGCCATGTGATCGGTTAGGGCCTGTACGGTGCGGCTGGTTTCGTCTATGCTTTTATCCCCCCGCAAGCTGATGGGTTCTTATCAACTCGAAGCTTGGCGCGAAGCAGATGGAAGCGCACGGTGGAGAGCTGCTTCGTGAGGTTGTCGGCGATCTGTTCACGTGTGCTGATCAGCTGGACTCGTATGACGTTCGAGTGTATCTGATGCTGGATGAAATGATGGTTGATTTCGATGTGTTTCATCTTCGCATGGAAGACTGGATTGTGAGCTAAAGCGATGGTGGAAGTGTTGTCACAGTGAAGGTTCGTCGGGTGAGATAGTTGTACTTTGAAGTCTTGTAGGAGCTGTCTGAGCCAGATGATGTTGGTGACGGCAGAGGCTAGGGCTCGGTGCTCTGCTTCTGTGGATGATCTTGCGACGGTATGTTATTTCTTGACGCTCCAAGAAATAGGAGTGGTGCCAAGGAAAGAGCAGTAGCCGGAGGTGGATTTTCTTGTATCAGTGTCGCTGGCCCAGTCGGCGTCTGAGTATGAGTGGAGTTGAAGTTGTGCCATAGAGATGGGAATGCTGTAATCTATTGTTCCTTTTATGTACCTGAGTACTCTTTTGAGAAGGTATGCATGATAGGGTTGTGGGTTATGCATGTGTTGGCAGAGGAGGTTTACATGATAGGCAATATTAGGTCTGGTGATGATAAGGTATTGTAATGAGCCGGTGATTTGCCGGTATGTATAGGGGTCACTTAGTATGGGGTCGGGAGGGATGTTTGAGGGTGGTTTGGTGCATGATGGGTTTGCTAGGGGTTTGCAGAGTTGAAGGCCTGCAGTGGTGAGTATTGTAGTTGCATATTGGGATTGGGTTAAAAATAGTGATTTTTCGTGGGAGGTAATTTGTATGCCAAGGAAGTTGTTAGCTGTGCCGAGATGCTTTATCAAAAATTGAGTATGCAGTTGCGATATAATGCGTGAGATAAGGGAGGGATTGTTACATGTTAACAAAATGTTGTCGACGTAGGTAAGTAAGTATACTTGAGAATCATCAGTAGAGAGTAGTAGAAGTGATGGATCTGCTTTGCTAGGTTGGAAGCAGAGGTGTTGAAGGAATGTGGAAAAAGTCGTGAACCATTGCCGAGAGGCTTGCTTGAGTCCATAAATGGTCTTGTGAAGAAGGCACACATGTCCTGGGTGTTGTTTGTCTTCATATCCTGGAGGTTGTTTCATGTGTATGGTGTCTGTTAATTTTCCATGGAGAAATGCGTTGGCTACATCAAGCTGATGAACTTCCCATTGCCTATTAAATGCAATTGTAAGTAGTACACGGATGGTTGGGAATTTTGCTACTGGACTGAAAGTTTCCAGATAGTTAATTCCATGTTGTTGTTTGTTGCCCAAGGCTACCAGTCTGGCTTTGAATCGTGCTATCGATCCATTTGAATGTAGTTTAGTCTTATAGGTCCTTTTGCAGCCTAGTATAGGGGTGTTGGGTGGTGGTGGAACTAGAGTCCATGTGGCTTGTTGTTGCAAAGCTGCAAATTCAGTATCCATTGCTTTTCTCCAGTGGGTGTGTTGAGCTGCCTCTTGATAGGTGATGGGATCTGGGAGGGTATTGGCTGGGATCTGGGAATGTTGATGTAGTAGGTTTAGAATGGTTTTGGGTTTGAGTGACCCTGTTTTGAGTCGAGTGACCATATGGTGTGTCGAAGTAGGTGGTATGATGGGGGGTGTTGTGGTGGGTGGTTGTGGAGATATGTTGTTTAATGGGTGAGTGGGAACAGTGGATGGGAGTGGTCTGACTGTGGTTGTTGTGTGGGATGTATGGTTTAGAGGAATATAGGCTTGACTGTGGGGAGTTCTGTTTGGAGATGGGTGTGTGAATTGGGTGGTAGGGGTTAGAAGGAAAGGGTTATTGGTGAGTTCAGGTGGAGGTGTGGTGGTTGGTGTGGTTTGGGCAAATGGGAAAGTGGTTTCATAAAAGGTTACGTGTCTGGAAGTTATGATTCTGTTTGTGTTTGAGTCAAGGCATTTATAACCTTCGTGGGATGGAGAATAACCGAGAAAGATGCATTGGCTAGCTTTTGGAGCTAGTTTGTGTCTGTTTGATGGGGTATCCATGGGAAACAAGCACATCTGAATGTTCTTATAGTGGAGTAATCAGGTTGCTTATTGTATAGCAATTGTAATGGGGCTTTCTTGTGAGTTATGTGGGAAGGTATTCTGTTGATGAGATATGATGCTGTGAGTATTGCATCGGGCCAGTAACGGTATGATACTGATGCTGTGTTGAGTAAGGTTCTTGTTATTTCAATGAGATGTCTGTGTTTCCTTTCCGCAATACCATTCTGTTCAGGGGTGTATGGGCAAGAAATTTGGTGAATGATGCCATGGTGTTGTAAGTGAGATTGTAATCTCTGGTTTACAAATTCGATTCCTCCATCTGATCTAAACTGTTTTATTTTGTAATTGGTTTGTTTTTCTATCATGGTGTGGAACTTTATAAATGTGGAAGGTACATCAGATTTGCATAACAATGGAAAAACTCAAATGAAATGAGAGTAATCATCTATGAATATAAAATAGTATCTTAATCCTTGAATAGATGTGATTGGGGTCGGGCCCCATACATCAGAGTTAATTAGTTCAAGAGGTAGTTTAGATCTAGAACTGGAAGTAGGAAATTGTAACTTGTGGCCTTTGGCGACCTTACATGAATGACATAAAGCAGAGAAACTAGGTATATGGAGGTGTTTGTTGTTGGAGGAGATGATGGCCATAGTTCTGGAGTGAGGATGCCCAAGTCTGTTATGCCATAGTGTTGCGGTTTGGGAATTGTTAGTTGCTGAGAAGGCGTGATGTTCAGGAGTGGTTGAGTGATTTGAAATGGAATAAAGCTAAGTTAAGTCGGTCTGATTAAGCAGATTATCCAGGATGTTACACTCATTGAATAGAACGATATGCACAAATTAAAAATTCTCAACCGCTAGACTAAGTTTGGCAAGTTTTATTTTTAGAATTTTGGTCTAATCATCCAGGACGATACGTGTATCATCCTGGATGATCCATTATAATCATGCCTAAATTAGTCAGGTGATTAAAAAAAGTAATTAATATTTGATTGATTCGATCATATCATCCTGGACGATCGCAAGCTTGTCCTAGATGATCAATTAAAAATCTTGACCGTTTAGTGCATTTCATCTAGACGACTCGAATAGTGTGCCAGACGATATTCCTATTTTTGAACTAATCATATCGGATAATATCAATATCGTCCTGGACGATCAAGTCATTTTGAAATCGTCCAACATTGTTGACTTGTACGACCCGAATAGTATGCTGGATGATTTTGGGCAATTTTGAACTAATCATACAGGATGATACACGTATCGTCCTGGACGATCAAGTCATTTTCCTTTGATAGTTCAGGATTTTCTCCTGGAAGTCCCGAACTATCTTCTGGACGATATTCCTGATTTGAACTAACCGTCTAGGATGATCGCAGAATCGTCCCAGACGATCTGAACAGATTTTATCTTCTAATCGTCCAGAGGAACCAGATCATCCAGGCCAAAAGGGGTTGATTTACACTAATCGTACATGACGATCTAAGAATCATCTTGGACAATCTTTGACAGCTAGTTAAAATTTAGGGTAATTTTTTAGCCCTCCTATTTAAGATCTCTTTCGTTCTACTGTTGAGATCTTTTGCAGCTGTCCTCACTTGAGAGAGAGAGAGAGATCTTGGGAGAGAGAGAGAATCTTGTGAGGGAGAGTTTGTGAGGTGTTCACAAAGGTTACTCCAAGCAAGGATTCGAGCCATCATCTCCAGTCATCGTCTCTCGTCTTTTGGTGCTCTGAAGGAAGAATTATCTGCAAGAAGATTGAGGTTCTGTGCCTGCTTCAAGAGTAAGTGAAATGAGGTAAGGTTCTCTGCCTGTTTCAGGAGGAAGCAAAAGGAGTCCGGGTTCTCTGCCTCACTGGGTTGGTGAAAAGGAATTTTGTAAAGGCTTCTCCGCCTTGCTGTGGGAGCATAAGGAGAGTCACTTTCTTTTAGTGCAATACCTGGAGGGGAGGCTCCGGGGAGTGGACGTAGGTCAAGTTGACCGAACCACTATAAAATTTGGTGTGTTCTTTCTGATTATTTTTTGCACTTTACTTCTGTGTTGATGATCGTGTGATTATAGTTATTGTTTGTGTTTTGTTAAACATCTGCACATCATCGTGAAATTGTAATTGTTTTAAAACATTCAAAAAGATTTTCAAAATCATTTTTGCTCATAAATTTTTAAAACTATCAATTCACCCCCCTCTTGGTTAGCATCGGGCTAATTCATAAGGGTTTAAGGCCCCTCACGAACTTTCAGACCGGGTTGGCGTTATTCTAAGGTGGCAGTTGTTACTGGTTGGGTGATAGCACAGGTGACAATAGTGGCTTGCATTTGGAGATGATCGACTATAAAAATTTATTTTAAAGTGAATTTTTTTAAATGTTTATTTAAAATGTAATGATATATAACATAAAAAATATAATTAAGAAAATATTAATATAAAAAAATATTATATTAAAAATTTATATTAGATGAATTAATTTGAAAAAATAATAATTATGTTATAATTTTATATTAGATGAATTTGAAAAAAAAAAAGAAATTATATGAAGTTCTTAAAAATTATGAATTACTAAGGAAAAATAATACTTTTTTATAAATATTTTTATGATGTTTTTCAATAATAATTGTAAATCAGAATCTAATTCAATTTGGTAATAAATGAGAATTTGAATAGATATTTTATAATATTTTAAAATAATAAATATAATTTAATATTTGATTGAATTATTAATTAAAAATTTTAAATTAATTACACAGAATTTGAAATCTAATTTTTAATTTTAAACTCTTTGTATGGTTCAAATAAAGGTTTCCTTTATCTCAGAATAATAAAATTTGAGATAAAAACATGGTACTGAAGAATGCTTGATCGAGAGGTAATAAATGAACTTAAGATTCAAATCATTAGCTCTACTCAATGGTCAGCTCCTAACGGTCGATATTTCTTTTTAATTTTGATGGACAGGAGGTTTTTATTACTACCCATTCTCTTCTTTGTTTCCCATTCTCTGCTTTTGCTCTGTTCCGTCTCCGACTCTATTCTTGTCCTTTGTTCGGTCACTGCTGGATGCCCCATGGGCCGCACGAAGCTCTCAATTAAGTATCGAGATAACTGTAGAGCTCGCCGCGCAACTTACTTGACGCGATTGAAAGGATTGAAGAAGAAGGCCGGCGAGCTCTCGCTCCTCTGCGGCATGGATGTACTAGTTGCTTCCTTTTCTTCGAAACTCAACGCCCTTGAATTCTGGCCTGAATATAATACACCGGAATTCTGCCGGATTTGAGAACGTCACTAGAAGGAGAGCGGTGATTACGAAGAAAATGGCAAAATTACCGAACAACAAATTCCATGCCAACCGATACCTTCTCCTTCCTTTCCTTTGCCGACATTCCTTGAAGAGAAAGCAGCCATCAAAATCAAATTAATAGAGGTGCAGAAGAAGATAGATTTCCTGGTGTTGAACCGTGATCACCTGTGGAGAAAAGCAGAGAAACAGAGACACAAGCAGGAAATAGAGAAGCAAATAGCAGGGAGAAATAGAACTCAGAGGAGTAGATAGTAGAAATCCATTCTAGGAAGTAATATTCATCAAAATCATCTGCAGTAACTTTCTATGGAGCTTTTATATCCTCCAGCGATACTAAGGATAATTTCTAACAGAAAGAAAGGCCGTACTCGGCACATGCCATAAAAATAGAAAATATGATATTATGATACTGGGCGAGGTAGTGGAGGCTGCAAGTTGGTTAGTAGCAGCTGTTGTGGTGAGCCGCTAGACTAGGATAGACCACATCAGGTCTCCCCGTCCGCAAGAGATTCCGCACCTGAGGAAATTGATTGAATGATACCCGTGTCTGATGAGTTGTAGGCAACGATATTAGCAACATTAAAAGTGGACGGTGTCAAAAATCCAGGTGTGAGGTCAACAGTATAGGCGTTATCATTTATGCGCCGAAGTATGGGTACCGGTCCAATTTGGCGAGGGCTAAGCTTAGAATAAGTGCCGGGTTGGAACCTTTCTTTGCGGAGGCGAACCATGATGAGATCTCCAGGTTCGAAGATCTTCTCCCGCCTGTGAGAATCTGCAAGCTGCTTATAGTTGGCATTGGATGTGGATAGCTTGGCCCTTATATCGTTCAGCATTTTGGTATACATTTCAGAGGTTTCGGTGGCTGTTTTACTTTTGCATTGAGGTAAGATAGCGATATCCACAATGTGGTTAGGGACTTTGGTATATACAATGCTGAACAGACATTGTCCGGTTGATCGGTTAGCCAAGGAATTGTAAGAAAATTCAGCTTGGCCTAAGTAGTCGTCCCATTGCTTTGGGTGTTCATGGGATAAACACCGCAACATATTGCCGAGGGAACGATTAACGACCTCCGTCTGGCCGTCGGACTGTGGATGGTAAGCTGAGCTAAGTTTGATTTCAGTCCGTAATCGCTTCCAGAGCTCGCGCCAAAAATGGCTAACAAATTTCACATCTCTGTCGGAGGTGATGCTGTGAGGCAACCCGTGTAAGCGGACAATTTCTTTAAAAAAAAGAATAGCAACATTCAGAGCATCGAATGTCTTTTTGCAAGCGAGGAAGTGTGCCATTTTGGAAAATTTGTCGACAACGACCATTATCGAGTCTGCACCTCGCTTAGTCCTCGGCAATCCCAATACAAAGTCCATACTTAGATCTTCCCAAATTGATTTGGGCACAAGTAGGGGCATGTACAGTCCGGTGTTCTGAGCATTACCTTTGTACAATTGGCAATTTAATCACATCTCGGCGCAGGTGAGGCCAGTAAAACCTGCTTTGTAATTACTCCAAGGTCTTTATTTGGCCGGCATGTGCAGCTAACCCACCACTGTGCATTTCTTTAATCAAAAATTCTCTCCAAGATGACTGTGGTATGCATAGGAGATTCCCCTTGAATAGATAATCATGTCTTAAGGAAAAGTCTTGAAACGAACCAGCTGTGTTTGTGGACAACTTACCCCAAGGTTCGGAGAAATCTTTATCTGTGGAGTATAGCTCTTTAAGACTATGAAGGCCTTGTATGTCCGTCAGGAGTTTTGTGAGCAAAGCTGATCGCCTGCTGAGAGCATCGGCGACTCGGTTCTGAACGCCGGACTTATGTTTCAACACAAAACTAAACCATTGTAAGAATGGTATCCACCTCGCATGCATTCGATTGATTTCCTTTTGGCTGTTGATAAATTGTAGCGCATGATTGTTGCTGCTCAGAATAAAATCTTGATGTATGAGGTAATACTCCCATTGCTTTAAAGCCCGGACGACGGCATACAATTCTTGCTTGTATGCTGACCAATTCTGACGTGCAGGGCTCAATTTTTCGCTGAAGAATTCAAGTGGTCGGTCCTCTTGTGATAGGACAGCACCAATGCCGATTGCGGAAGCATCCATGTCCACATGGAACGGCTTGTTGAAATCTGGGATTGCCAAGACAGAGCCGGAGCTCAGTGCTGTTTTGATAGCCTCAAAACTATTTTGCTGGGCTTGTGTCCACTGAAGTGATTTTTTTTGAGGCAATCGGTGAGCGGTGCTACCAAGATGCTGATCCCACGGATGAATCGGCGATAGAAATTGGCCAGTCCAATGAAGCTACGTACGTCGGAGATGGATCGGGGGACTGTCCATTGTGTAATTGCTGCGACCTTCTGAGGGTCCATATGGATGCCTCCACCAGAGATTATAAATCAAAGGAAATGGACAGAATCTATAGGAAATTCACACTTAGAAAAGTTTAGGTATAGTTTATTCACTCTCAAAATTTCAAAAATGGAAACAAGGTGAATTAGGTGATCTTGTGGCGTGGAGCTATAAACGAGAATGTCGTCGAAATAGACGATGCAGCATTTTCCAAGGACTGGCTTTAGGATTTCATTCATGAGCCTTATAAATGTAGCGGGAGCATTGCACAGGATGAATGGCATAACGCGCCACTCATATAAACCATCGCGGGTCTTGAAAGCGGTCTTCCACTCGTCTCCCGGTCGGACACGTATTTGGTGATAACCGCTTCTCAGGTCAAGTTTGGAGAAAGTAGTGGCATCGGTGAGTTTGTCCATCATGTATTCTAGATGCGGCACTGGGAATCGATACTTCATCGTAATTTTGTTCACGGCTCTGCTGTCAACACACATGCGCCAGCTCCCATCTTTCTTCGGCACCAGTAATGCGAGAACAGCGCATGGACTTAGACTGGGTTGAATCAACTTCTTCTGCAGCAACTCTTCAATAATGCCTTGCAATGTTTCATGTTCATGTGGACTCATCCTATAATGTGGTAAGTTGGGCAATGTCGCCCCAGGTTGCAATTCTATTTGATGTTGCAGATTGCGCAAAGGTGGCAGAGAGTTTGGCAATTCATCAGGCCAAATATCTGAATATTTGTGGAGAATGTCTTGCACTGTCATGGGAAGCTGCTTGAACTTGTTAGTTAAACAGGATTTTGGCACAACTAGTGCAAGCATATTGGAGGATTCTTTCCAGGACTTGATAATGCATTGTCCAGAAACTACAAGCATAGCAACCTTCTCAGGTGTGGCCTGGACGTTGTCATTGGGTGAGTGAGGTAACAACCGGAGCTTGCGGTTTTTCCATTCAAAAGTGTAAGTATTTAGACGACCATCATACATGGCTCCGACGTCAAATTGCCACGGCCGTCCTAAAATAATATGGCAAACATCCATTTCTAAAACATCGCATAAAACCTCACAAATATAGTTCTTACCAATGGTAAATGTTACCCAGCACATTTCCGACACAAGAATCTCCACCCCCTTCTTCACCCAACTGATCTTATATGGTTGCAGAATCTTTGTCGTTTTTAATTGAAGTTTTTGTACCACTGATCGGGAAATAATGTTCTCTGTACATCCGCTATCGATCAACATATCACACACTTTCCCATTGATAGTACATCGTGTACGAAAAATAGAATGACGATGCGAATTGCTGGTTTGGCGTGGGGCTAGTAGAAGCTTCTCTAGTATGCAAATCAGCTGTTCCCCTTCATCAGCCTGCAAGTCTTCAAAATCTTGCTCATTCACAGCCTTCGCACAATGATGCTCATCTTCCTGTTCTCCTTCAACTAAATGAAGTTGTTGTCGGTTGGGGCAGTCATTGGACTTATGTCCTGGTTAAAAACAACGGTAGCATTTGAGTGTCGTGGGCTTGGCATACAGATTAATTTCCTTGAACGACAGTTTTGGACGCAACACAGATGTGTATTTCATTTCTGCACTGAGGATGCCTGCCCCTCTAGGTTGGGGTGTTGCGGGCTTACTACCACCACCAACAGTTTGTTTACTAACATCTCCTGCCGGTTCTGGAATGTAACGATTTGTGGCTCGGCTCCGTGGGTGGCGGTTGAGTTGTAATTCAGCTTTAAGGGCATAGTTTACTACTTGAGAAAGTGTCCAAAAAGAGTTTAGCTCTAGCTTGTCCTGAATAGCTTCCCTCAAACCTCCAATATATCGTGCCACCAGTTGGTTTCAGATTCACTGAGATTATTCTGAGCACTTAATCTGTAAAATTCTTCTGTGTATTCGTTCACCGTCCTTCGCCCCTATGAGCAATGTTGATATTGTAGGTAGAGCATTTGCTCAAAATTGGTCTGTAAGAAGTGTCCACGGAGCAGTCGTTTCATCCGATACCAACTCGTTATAGCACCCTTTCCTTCTCGTCGTCTTGATTGCAACAATTGCAACCACCAAGCTCCAGCTCCACCCTTCAGGCGACAAGCAACATATTTAACTTGCTTTTCAGGTGCTATTTCCATGTAATCAAAGAAGGCTTCAACTGCTCATTCCCAGTCCAGATAGTCTTCTATGTTTAGCCATCCCTCAAAGAAGGGGATATCGAGCTTAATGTGAAATTCACCTTGCTGTTGGTGTTGTATCGGATGCCGACGAGGAGGGTCGTAGTAGTTTGACCGTTCGTCGTCTTCTGAATCCGATGCAGCCAAGGGTTGTTGCCACTCAGCTTCATTGTCGGAGTCGGACACAATTGGGGCTGCTGTAGGATGGCGTCGATGGTGATGTTGTCGATGAACCGGTATGGGTGCCGGAGTTGCTGGTCGGCCTCCCGCCGGTATTGGTCGATTCGTTCTCAATGAGCGAATCTCAGTCCTCATTTCAGTGGAAAACCGAAAGAACTCATTAGTGAGTACCTCCAATTGTCGTGTGATGCTTGTCTGAGCATTCCACAGGGCTTCCAAGCTCTAGTCTTCATCAAGAGTGGTACGCTTGCTCCCTTCTGCCATTGATGCTCGCAACCGAGCTTTGATACCAATGTGGTGTGGAACCGTGATCACCTGTAGAGAAAAGCAGAGAAACAGAGACACAAGCAAGAAATAGAGAAGCAAATAGCAGAGAGAAATAGAACTCAGAGGAGAAGATAGTAGAAATCCATTCTAGGAAGTAATATTCATCAAAATCATCTGCAGTAACTTTCTATGGAGCTTATATATCCTCCAGCGATACTAAGGATAATTTCTAACAGAAAGAAAGGCCGTACTCGGCACATGCCATAAAAATAGAAAATATGATATTAGGATATTGGGCGAGGTAGTGGAGGCTGCAAGTTGGTTAGTAGCAGCTGTTGTGGTGAGCCGCTAGACTAGGATAGACCACATCATTTCCTCCAACGCCAAAGTACAAAGGAAGTGGAACGACATCAGGTGATAAGCAAGCCAACGTATCAAGTACAAATTATGCTTCCACTACCACTGTACAGCAGAGTGCTTTCTCTGCCAGTGCATCTGCACCTTCCATTGCTAACTGACTAATCTGTATCGTTGATGATAAGTCTTTATTTCACTATATAAGAATGTAATTACCACTGTAGCAAGTGGTGTGAAGAATGAATAACTTACCATTGTAGCAAGTAGTGGGAAGAATGAACGACTTACCATTTCAGCTTGATCCTATTTCTGCTGTTCTTCTTTTCCTTGCTATTATGTTTGTGTTATACACTTACTGCAGGAATATACAGGAGGTGCTAATCAAAGCTTGATGAAGTTCTTCATGGTATCAGAGAGTACCTAAGGCCCTGTGGCTTCTTTTTTCTTTCTTTCTTTTGGAATTTTTCGTTTTCCTTCTTCCATATGGACAATCCTTCTCATTCCTCTACCTCTTCCCAAACACCATCTATTCTCAAAATGGCTGATGTTCCAATTCCACCTCAGTTAAAATTTCTGATGAGTAATGTGAAATCTGTTTTAAATATTCAGCTCACAGCTGAAAATTATCCGTTATGGAGATTGCAAATTCTTAAGATATTCACTGCCAATGGTTTTGAGGGTTTTCTTGATGGTTCCACTTCAAAACCCTCCAAGCTTCTTACCTCTTCTACTGCCATTTCTCCTAATCCTGAGTACTATACATGGCTACTCATTGATCAAAACTTGGCAGCTGTATTGTATTCAACTATTTCCACAACTTTTCTGCCATATGTGTTGAATCTGGACTCTTGCTCTCAAATCTGATAGACTATTGAGCGCAGGTTACAGTCGACCAATCGCTCAAGAATCCTTCAATTGAAAAGTGAGTTGCATCATCTCTCTCTGAAAGATAAAATTATGATGCAATATCTCTCAGAAATTAAAAGCAAAGTTGATGCCATTGGTTCATCTGATTATCCGTTATCTACTGATGATATCATTTTATACATGCTTAATGGCCTACCCAGTTCGTATCAGGCTTTTAAGACTACTATTCGAACAAATTTGAATCCCATTGGTCTGGACGACTTCTATGCTCTTCTCTGCAGCAAAGAGCTCAATCTGGCCGCTGAAGCCGTTCGTGATTTATCTTTTTCCTCGGAACCTGTTTAAGCTCTAGCAGCTCAACATGGAAGAGCACGCGGTCGTGGATATCGTGGATGCTCATCTTTCCGTCCGCCACGTGGAAGAACCAACTCTGGTCGCACGTTTCCTAACACTACAGCTTCGGTGGAATGCCAAATTTGCAGAAAACTTGGTCATTCTGCTTTTAAATGTTGGTATCGTGGTGATTTTTCATATTAACCACCGGCTTCAGCCTTCTCTGCTGATATTCCCTCAGCCTCTTCCGAATGGTTGTTGGATACAGGTGCTACCGCTCATCTAACTTCTGATTCGTCTCAATTATATAATGCCAAACCTTATACAGGATCTCAGCAAGTTCAGATTGGAAATGGTGATCTGCTTCTGATTACTCATACTGGTAAAGGTTTATTACCAACCCCTCACCGTAAGCTTCGTCTTTCTTCCGTTCATCTTGTTCCTTCATTGAATCGTAATCTCCTCTCTGTCAATCGTCTAACGTCTGATAACAAATGTTCTGTTGTGTTTGATTCCGCTGGTTACCACATTTAGGATTGGACGAACAGTCGAACTCTCCTCCATGGTCCGTCACGTCATGGTCTATACCCACTTCATACTGAACAAGCCTCTCCTCATTTCCAATCAGCCTTTTCTGCAACAAAATCTGACACTGAACTATGGCATCGTCGTCTCGGACATCCGTCGCATCCTGTTCTTCTTCAACTACCCAAGCATTCTGAGTCTATGTCTATGTCTTTAACGTCTAGTTATCATTGTAATACTTGTGCTCTCTCAAAGAGTCACAAGCTTTCTTTCTCTACTTCTTCTTCTAGATCGAATCATGTTTTAAACTTAATACATAGTGATGTATGGGGTCCTTCCCCTATTTTATCTTTACATGGGTTTAAATACTATGTGTTGTTTATCGATGACTTCTCTCATTTTTCTTGGCTTTATCCATTAAAAGTGAAATCTGATGTTGCAGCCACATTTTCTCAATTTAAAATTCTAGTTGAGAAACAATTTAATCGCTCTATTAAATGCTTGCGTTCTGATGGTGGTGGTGAATACTCTTCTAAATCTTTTCAATCTTTCCTATCTAAGTGTGGTATTATTCATCAAACCACTTGCCCATATACTCCGGAACAAAACGGTGTTGCTGAACGCAAACATCGTCATATAATTGAAACAACAAGAGCTCTTCTCATTCAAGCAAACTTACCTCATCAATTTTGGGTTCATGCTGCTCTCACTGCTGTCTATTTGATAAATAGACTTCACCATTATCCAAACAATTCTCTTCTCCATTTAAACTACTCTATCACTGCAATCCAGATTACTCATACTTTCGGACGTTTGGATGTCTCTGTTATCCATTTCTTTCTCCTATTTCCTTATCCAAATTTCATGCTAGATCCTTGCCATGTGTCTTTATTGGCTATGCCATGAATTCCAAGGGATATCAATGTCTTCACATTGATTCTGGTAAGATATTTATCTCACGGCATGTAAAATTTGTTGAAAATAATTTTCCATTTCTACAGAGTTCTCCTGTACCTTCTAGCCCACCTCCCCAACCTCAAACTTATCTTCCCTCAGCTCTTTTGGTTCCAGCTTACACCCAGCAAGCTTCTTCACCAATTCATACTACAAACACTCCACCAGCTTCTTCAACTAGCATACCTTCCTCACAACATATATCTCCAGCTTCAGCCTCTACGTCCTTCACCACTACTCCTCCAGCTGACTCCACGGTTTCACCAATCTGTTCAGCTCCACCAACACTTCAATCCATACACCCAATGGTCACGAGGATTTGGACAGGGACACTTAAACCTAAAAATATTATCAGTATGATGTCTAATACTATTACTTCAGATCCTACATGTTTTACTGAAGCAATTAAGCACTTCGTATGGCGAAACGCCATGTCCGAGGAATTTACTGCTCTCCAAAACAGGGTACGTGGACTTTGGTTCCACCTTCTTCTACACAGAATGTATTGGGATGTAAATGGATTTTTAGAACAAAACTTAATTCTGACGGCTCTATCGCTCGTTATAAGGCTCGTCTTGTTGCACTAGGTTGCAATCAGCAATATGGTTTAGATTATCTTCAAACGTTTAGCCCTGTTGCTAAACTTCCGACCATTCATATTTTACTTGTTGTTGCTGCTACATTCAAATGAAAAGTTCTACAACTGGATTTCGAATGCGTTTCTTCATGGAAATCTTACTGATACAGTTTATATGTCTCAACCACATGGATTTAAAGACTCCATACATCCGGACTATGTCTGTTTACTCAAGAAGTCTCTCTATGGCTTAAAACAATCACCACGAAAATGGTTTGAGACTTTTTCCACTTATTTGCTAACCTATGGATTTATACACAGTACTGCTGATCCTTCATTACTCTTCTATCACAAGAATTCGGTTTCTGTTTATATTCTTGTATATGTTGATGATATTTTACTTACGGGAAATGATGAACCAACAATTACACATCTTCTCTCAGCTCTTCATAATAGATTTCATATGAAAAATCTTGGGAACATTTCCTATTTCCTTGGCATGCAAGTTATGCATACTTCGACAGGCTTCCATCTTTCTCAAACTAAATATGCAGCTGATCTACTTACAAAATCTGGCATGTCCTATTGTAAGTCCATTTCTACTCCTATGGCATCCCATATGCTCTCTGCTGCTTCACCGCTCCTTCAACCTGCTCAAACTAATCTTTATAAGCAGTTGGTTGGTTCTCTCCAGTATTTAACATTGACACGTCCGGATATCACCTACACGGTTAACCGCTTGTGTCAACATATGCATCAACCTCAGGAAAATCACTTCAGGATTCTTAAGAGACTTCTCCGTTACATTAAAGGTACCATCTCTTTTGGCTTACCGATATCCAATGCTGATTTAACATTGTCTGCATACTCCGACTCGGATTGGGCTGGGGATCCGATCGACCAGCAATCAACAACTGGCTATTGTGCATTTTTAGGATCCACACTAATCTCTTGGCAAGTCAAGAAACAGTAGACTGTTGCACGATCATCTACAGAAGATGAATATCGTGCACTTGCTACAGCTGCTACTGATATCATTTGGCTTAGGAGACTCTTGACCGAATTTCGTATACTCTCCAATTCTCCAACTACTTTGTTTTGTGATAACATCTCCTCTATTGCACTTGCCAATAATCCTGTGTTTCATGCCCGAACGAAACACATTGAGATAGATTTTTATTTTGTCCGAGAATGCATCAAGAACGATTTGCTACAAGTGTCTCATATTCACTCTATTGATCAAGTGGCTGATTTATTTACTAAAGCACTGTCTCTACAACGGCTTCAGTTCTTACGCAGCAAGCTAACTATTTGTGAACCAAATGTTAGCTTGAGGGGAGGTGATAAGCAAGCCAACGTATCAAGTACAAATTATGCTTCCACTACCACTGTACAGCAGAGCGCTTTCTCTGCCAGTGCATCTGCACCTTCCATTGCTAACTGACTAATCTGTACCGTTGATGATAAGTCTTAATTTCACTATATAAGAATGTAATTACCACTGGAGCAAGTGGTGTGAAGAATGAACGACTTACCACTGTAGCAAGTAGTGGGAAGAATGAACGACTTACCATTTCAGCTTGATCCTATTTCTGTTGTTCTTCTTTTCCTTGATATTCTGTTTGTGTTATACACTTACTGCAGGAATATACAGGAGGTGCTAATCAAAGCTTGATGAAGTTCTTCATCAGGCGCAGCTCGCGATTTTCACGACTTCGCAACAGCCGCAGTATCTTCACCTGCATTAGCGACCTTCTCCATTTTTTCACTCTATTTCTCCTCAACTTTCTGTTGATTTCAGTATTCCTTTACTACAGGATCTTCACCATCTTCAGCAGCCTACTCCATTTTCCCAATCTCTTCCTCCTCACGAACAAACAATACAAGTTTCCCCATCTCTTCCTCCTGAACAACCTTCTCTATTTTTCCAATCTTTTTCTCCTATGCTTGCTGCTGATGATCTGCTGACTTCACTGCCGCCTTCAGACTCACCTGTGCGGAGCAACTCGGATGACTTGAATTGGTGTGAAAGCCTTCTTCTGGACTATGAAGTCAACCAACCTTGCTGATTTCTTTACTTCTTTACTACAAACCTATTGTATAAACTGAATGTTCTAGATTTTCTAGGATAAAATGAATAATAATCCTTGATGATTTAGTGCAAATGTGGACTATATTAGAATGTTAAAATGCTGATTTTTAACTTGAAAAGTGCAAATCCCAAGTGCAATTTTACTACAACTTGAAAATGATGCTGCTGCTGCTTTCACTTCCATAACTTGAAAATGAATTTTTTGGAAAATGAAATTTCTTTTCTCAATCATGTAGCACTGTTGATCAATTTAGAATGCAATTTGCTTACCTTGAGGAGAATAGCGGTAAAAGAACTCTTACTAAAAGCTAATTTTCAATTTACCAATTTTAAATTGCTAATTGCCAAATTAGAAAGAATTTTCTTAGATTTGGTGGACTTGTTAAATTATTAAGAAGCCAAGGATAAGCATTACAAATGTATTTAGAGATGCACAGGTTTCATCAAAGTTGGCATACCTCTTGGAAAAGCTTCTTTCACTGAAGTTTTGTATAACTCAATATAAAAAACATTTTAAGCTGCAGGAAAATGAGAAAGAAAACATATGAATTGAAGAATTAACAATTATTAGAGAGAATGATTGCAAAGATGAATGAACCATAAGCTTCTCATAGCTTCAATTTGATCATCCGATTAATCTCTTTTAAGTTTCTAATTACACTTAAAGTGTTTTATTTATTTATTTCAGCTTTATATCAATTCCCTTAATTATGGATCATTCTTTTAGCATTTAACTACAGTTTGTGCTAGATTAAGACACATGTTTTAAAGAAAGTCAAATTTTGGTCGAACAAAAGTAAAGCTAATTTTAACTTGAATATTTAAAAATGTTTATGGAAGATAGAATTACATATAAAAGTAAAAGATAGAATTAAGATATTATTAATGTTAAATTATTAGTTAATATTAGATGAATTTGAAATATATATACATTTGATGTATAAAGCTGTATGAAAAACTAAGTAGAACAATATAATTTTAGATTTATTTTTATGGTGTTTGGAAATAAATAGTATTATTTTAAATTTAATTGAATTTTCTATTAAATGAGGGCTTGAATGTATTTTTTTATGATATTTTTAAAATTTTAAAAATTTGATTGTGAGTAACTGAAGGAGTTATTATGTGGTTGTTGGAGTGAAAAATGTGTTATTTGGTTGGAGATGGCCTCAGATTATTATTTGAAACCTTGATTTCATTGTTCAGAATTTAAAATTTAAATTTGAATTTAACACCGTTATCAACTGAGAAGTTCGGTTGGATCTTAGAAAATCTCGTACGCGTGAACTCAATATTTGAGTTGCAGGAAGTGAACCTCTGCTCCGCAACAGTCCGAATGTTCCAACGGTCATTTAGTATTTTAAATTTAGGTACGAGGTTTTGGCTATTCTATGTTTCCTATTTCTTCGCTCTATTTGGCCGCTGCTTCTTCGTGTCCTATTTCTTTCCTCTGCTCGGCCGCTGCTTCTCCGTTTCCTATTTCTTCGCTCTGCTCTGCCGCTGCAACAGGATCCATGGGGCGTGCGAAGCTTGACATTAAATATAGAGAGAGTCTTCGCGCTCGGCGTACTACATATATGACTAGACTGAAAGGCTTAAAGAAAAAGGCTATCGAGCTTTCGCTCCTTTGCGGCGTGGACATTCTTTTTGTTTCATTTTCACCGGATTTAAACGCCCTAGAATTCTGGCCGGAGTACCCAAAGGAATTCAACAGGATTAGAGAACGTTACCTTCAGCAAATCTCTAGCAATCTGATGCCTTCTCCTTCCATTTCTCTGCCATCGTTACATGAAGAGAAGGTAGCCATCCAAATCAAATTAAAAGAGGTGAGGGAGCGGTTAGACTTCCTCCAGCGTCAACCTCGGACGGAAGAGGAGTGGCTTCAGGCAGGGTTCACGGTTTCCATGCCTTCACAGCAACAGCAGGATTCCCATCCTCATCAACAACAACATCCTCCATTTTCCCAATCTGTTCCTCCTCATCATGCTGCTGATTTCATTACTCCTTCGCAACAGGATTTTCACCCTCAACAACAGCCTTATCCATTTTCCATGAATCTTCCTCAAGTACTTCCTTTTCCATTTGCCCAAGATAATTTTCCTCACTCTGCTAATTTCAGTTTGCCTTTTCAGCAGGATGTTCACCCTCAAGAACTACCATTTCGATTTGCCCAATCTCTTCCTCCTCATGAACAACCTTCTCCATTGTCCCAATCTTTTTCACCTCATCTTGTTGCTTGTTTGAACGCGGAGGATCTGCAAACTTCCCTGCTGCCTTCTGACTCCCCATTGTGGAACCACTCAGATGACTTGAATTGGTGTGATAGTCTTTTTCTGGATTACTAATTCAGCTAGCTATTTTGATTTCGTCATATTTCCTTATTGTATACAAATCTATTGTACAAACTGAATGTCTTAGATTTTCTAGGACAAAATGAATAATAACTCTTTGATAGTTTAGTGCAAATGCTGCTTATGTATTGAGAGATTCCAAAATTCTGTTTCAAGCATCGCATATGAATATCCTGTACATGCATCAATTTCTTGAAAAGTGATAAACCTTTGAATATCTCCGCACAGCTTGTTGGTGCTATTTTTAAGTAAGACTATGAATGCTAGTTCTTAGAAAGCTCTTCCTGGCTTTGCATCATTATTAAGTAAAAAAAAACCAAGTTTCTTTTCTAGCATGCTTGAAGCTCAACTTATCCTAGATGCTTACATATTTAACTGATGATTTCCCGTTGTTCAGAATGAAAACCTTACAGCCAAAGACATGGAGGTGGGACAGGTTTGGAGTTCTACCCTTAATGATCTCATAAGGTGTCTTGTTCAGATTTGATCTTACATTCACCATATTCAGCACATAATAGGCAGTATTCACCGCTTCAACCCAAAAGTATTTTGGAAGTGAATACTCAGCAAGCATGGCTCTAGCAGCTTCCACTAAGGTCATGTTCTTCCTTTCAGCTACCCCGTTCTGCTGAGGGGTTCTAGGAGCTGAAAAATTATGACTAATCCCTTGCTCCTCACAAAAACTTCCAAACTTCACATTTTCAAACTCTCCACCATGATCACTATAAATAGTTAAGATCTCATACCCTAACTTCCTCTGAATCTAAGTCGAGAAGGACTTAAATTCATCAAATGACTCAGATTTATTTGACAAGAATTTAATCCAAGTGTACCTCGAGTAGTCATCAACAATCACAAAACCATAGACTTTCCCCCCTAAGCTGGCAGTGCTAATGGGTCCAAAGAGATCCATGTGAAGGACTTCTAAAGGTCTAGAGGTGTTAATGTCCTTAACAGAGTAAAAGGAGGACTGAACTTGCTTCCCTAATTGACAGACATCACAAAGGTGGTCCTTAGTGAACTTAAGCTTAGGGACACCTCTAACTATGTCCTTTTGGGTGACTATCCTAAGGGTTTTCATACTGACATGAGATAATCTCCTACGCCACAACCAAGACTCATTAGCAGTAGTTTTTAAGCAAATTAAATTTTCAGCTTTAATGCAACTTACATCCAGCTTGTAGACATTGTTGATCTTTTATCCCTTCAAAATAATTTTGTCATTTAAGTTTAAAATGCAGCAAGTGGGCAGAAATTTGATGCTGTATCCTTTGTCACAGAGTTGACTGATGCTCAGTAAGTTGTATTTCAGTCCATCTACAAGCAAAATATTGTCAATCATAAAACTCTTTGAATCACCAATTATACATAAACCTACCACCCTCCTGGTGGTGTTATCTCCACGTGTAACCTTACCTCCAGCCCTGGCCTCCAGCGAAATGAACTGATTTACATCTCCAATCATGTGTCTAGAATATTCATTGTCCAGGTACCACATGCTCTCACGAGGTCTTGTATGAGAGCACACCTACAAAATCATCAAACATTAGTTTTAGGAACCCAAACAGGTTTGGGTTCCTTCTTATGACAAGAAGAATGCAATGGATGTGTGTTGTGCTATGAAACAGGCAATTTGGGCCTCTACACCCAATGTGTACTATAGTGAAAAGTGCATGTGTGGGAAATATGTCCTAGCATGTCATATGAAAAACATCTAACACCTGAAAAAGGGTTAACTAATCTACGTGGGTGATAGTGCCTCTTCCTAGGTTTGTATGAAACATGCTTTGATGATTTTAAAATAGATTCTTCAAAAGGTGGAGGTGCATAAAACTATGCAAAAGTAGGAGGTGTTTGATTTTTCTCAAAAGAAATAATTTTAACTTTTAGAAATTCATTTTCTTTATTAAGACTTGTAATTTCAAATTTCAGTGCACCATTGTTACTCTCCACTTCACATGATAGATTGTCTAATTTTTTTAAAGCTTTCTCTAAATCAACATGCGTGGTTTTCAGTAAATCATGCTCAGTAATCAGATAAGAATATTTTTTATTCAATTCATTAAACTCATCAAGTAAAGACATGTGATTGCTGTCAAGTGTGGAATGATCTTTAACTATCGAATTATGCTCTTTTTGTAAATTCAGAAGTTCTAGTTTCAAGCTAGTATGAGTTTTCTTAAGCTTCCTATACGATGCATGAATTTTTTTAGATATTTTAAATAATTGATAGTAAGTAAGCTCACATACCTCTTCCTGGTCAGACTGACCAGGATGATCATCAGCCATCAGACACAAATTTGTTTCCTCCTCTTCAACTTCAATCTCAGAAGAGTCAGATGCAGAATCTGCCCAGAATGCCTTGTGAATCTACTTCTTGTCCTTCCTAAACTTGTGTTTCTCTTCACCCTTCTCCTTGCTTGGGTGTGCTTTAAGTGTAGGACAATCAACCTTAATGTGTCCAGGCTTCCTGCATTCAAAACAGACAGTATCAGATGAACCCTTAAAATTTTTGTTGGACTTACCCTTGTTCCACTTCTGAAAGTTATTATGTTTCTTCCTTAGAAAGCTTTTGAATTGCCTAGTGATCAAGGCAACGTCATCGCTATCAGACCCGGAAGAACTAGTATCACTCTCGTTGGCCTTCAGTGCCACTTTTTTCTCCTTCTTCTTCTCACCTGCATCAAGCTGTCTTTGATTCACCCCTTACTCGTAAGCAATGAGTGATCCAAGTAAGCTATCAATAGAGAAAGTATTTAAATCTTTAGATTCAGTAATTGCAGTTATCTTAGCATCATACGAAGAAGGCAAACTTCTAAGAATTTTATTCACTCTTTCGTAGTTTGTAAGTTCTCTTCCTAAGGCATGCAAAGAAGTGATAATTTGAGTGAATCTCATATACATTTCAGAAATGGTTTCAGTAGGTTTCATGTAAAAAAATTTGTAATCATGAAGTAAAATATTTAACCTAGATTATTTGACTTCAGTTGTACCCTCATAAGTGATGCACAATCTATCCCAAATCTCTTTACCAGTCGTACAAGTAGAGACACGCATGTAATCTTCAGATTTTAAGGCACAGAAAAAGCAGTTCAAATATTTGGCTTTTTATTGTGCTAAGTCATGATCATCAAAAGTCCAATCAATAAAGGGCAATTCAATTTTAACATTATTAATCATTCTAAAAGGCGGCTCATAGCCATCCTAACAAGCATCCACATATGGTAATCAATTGATTGAAGAAAAGTGGACATGCCAATTTTTTAAAAATCAAAAGATATGTTATCAAACAATGGCGGTCGTGTAATTGAATAACCTTCAACAGTATTACGATTACCAAAGTTAGCCATGAATCAAATTCAAAAGTTTTAAAAACTAGATTTTATCAATCCCGCTTTGATACCACTTGAAAGTTTGATAGGGATGTTAAGCCCTGATGAACTAGTCCCAGGCTAACCAAGAGGGGGGTGAATTGGTTATTTAAAAATTCGAGAGCAATAGTAAAAAATCTCTTTGATGATTTGCAGCAGAAACAAGTAAAACACACAAACGAAAAAATCAAATACAGATTTCACCAAAGCAGTTAATAATAGAAAACTAAAGTGCAGAAAGTAATCAGAAAGAACACACCAGATTTTTATATTGGTTCGGTCAACTTAACCTACATCCACTCCCTGGAGCCTCCCCTCCGGGTATTGCACTAACTCAAAGTATCTCTCCTTTTGCTCCCACAGCAAGGCGGAGAAGCCTGTACAAAACTTCCTTTCCACCGACACAGTGAGGCAGAGAACCTAACCTCCTTTTGCTTCCTCCTGAAGCAGGCAGAGAACCTCAGACTCCTTTCACTTCCTCCTGAAGCAGATAGAGAACCTGAACTCCTTTTGCTTCATCCTGAAGCGGGCAGAGAACCCGGATCTTCTTGCCGACAATCCTCCTACGAGACACCGACAAGACCAGAGACGATGAGTGAAGAAGACGACTCTGATTCTTGCTTGGAGCAACCTTTATGAATCCCTCACAAACTCACCTTTACAAGATCCTCTCTCTCTCCCAAACTCTCTCTCTCTAGGGTTTCTCTGGAAAGGAAAGTAGCAAAAGATTTTTCTTGTTCAAAGAAAAATATCTTTTAAAGGAGGGCTCTAAAATTGCCCTAATTCTCAACTGGTCGGCAAGAATCGTCCAGGATGATCTAAATATCATCCTGTACGATTAGTTCAAAATTAGCTGTTTCAGCCTGGACGATTTGGCTCTTCTAGACGATCAGTAGAAAAAATTATTCAGATTATCCCATATGATTCTGCAATCTTTCGGGACGATTAGTGTAAATCCAAGAATTTTATCCAGAAGATCACTCTGGTCGTCCAGAGGAACTTGTATTGGACCATTCAAAAATGACTTGATCGTCCAGGATGATACAGATATCATCCGGGATGATTAGTTCAAAAAGGTCCAAAATTATCCTGATGACCACTCTGGACGTACAGTTGAAACACACTAGATGATCCTGATCATCCCGGATGATAGGATCGTATCAATTAAATATTAATTACTTTTTTTAATTACCAGACTAATTTAGGCATGATTGCACTGGATCGTCCAGGATGATACACATATCGTTCGGGACGATCAAATTAAATCTCTAAAAATAAAACTTGCCTAACTTGATCTGGCGGCTAAGAATTTTTGATTTGAGCCTATCATCCCGTACGATGTATGGATCGTCCAGGATGATCGGCTTAATCAGACAGCCTTAACTTGGTCACCCTAATTAGGGTTTTTATTTTTACTTGATCATCCAGGATGATGTTAATATCATCCAAGACGATCTGAATAAAAATTGAACAGAAACTCTAATTCACTCAAGCTCTCCCCCTGAGTGTGTGTGTGCAAGGTTACTTAGCGAGAGGATCAGTTACATTACAATTGACTCAAGAAAAGAAAAATAATTCATTTGGACATACTTGGACCCAATCTTGAGTTAGCTTGAGTTGCTCTTGATCTTTTGTACCTGAAATAGGTTAGCCAAGAAAAACATAATAGAAATATATTTGTCATCATCAAAACTAGATTTGTAACAGCAACACTGCGGAATGTTATTCAATTACTCGACCACCACTATTTGATAATATTCCTTTTGATTTCTAGAAAACTAGCATATCCATTTTTATAATCAATTGATTATAGCATGTGGATGCTAGTTAAGGAATGATATACTGTACCTTTTTATCTTGTTAATGGCATAAAAATTGAAACTCCTTTTTCTGATTGAATAACTGATGATAGAGATTTAGCACAACTTAATGCCAAATGTCTGAACTGTTTCTTTTATGCCTTAAAATCTAAAGATTACATGCGTGTCTCTACTTGTGCTGCTGGAAAAGAAATTTAGGATAGATTATGCATAACTTATGAAGGAAAAAATTGAAGTTAAACAATCTAGACTGAACATTTTGCTTCATGACTTCGAACTCTTTTGCATAAAATCTAGTGAATTAATTTCTAAACTGTATACTAGATTTACACAAATTATTACATCCCTGCATGCCTTAGAAGAGAGCTCACAAACTATAAAAAAGTGAACAAAATTCTGAGATGTTTACCTTCTTTCTTCGATGCAAAAATTATGGTCATTACTGAATCTAAGGACTTGAATATTTATTTAATTGATAACTTACTTGGATCACTAATTGCTTATGAGCAAGGAGTAAACCAAAGATAGCTTGATGTAGGTGACAAGAAAAAGAATAAAATTATAGCCTTAAAGGCTAATAATTCTGGCAGTAATTCTTCTAGATCAGAAACTGATGATATTACTTTGATGACTAGGCAATTCAAAAACTTTTTAAGAAAAAAGCAAAAGCATCATAAGAAATGGAACAACGATAAGAATTACAAAAATACTAAGGTTTCCTCTGATGTTATTTATTTTGAATACAGGAAGCCAGGGCACCTGAAGTATGATTGCCCAACTCTTAAAGCTCACCCAAGCAAGGAGAAGGGTGAAGAAAAACCTAAGTTCAAGAAGGGCAAGCAAAGGACCCAAAAGGCTTTCTAGGCGAACTCAACATCAGACTCCTCTGAAATTGAAGCTGAAGAGGATGTGACAAACCTGTGCTTAATGGCTGATGATCATCTTGATCACTCTGATCAATAGGAGGTATGTGAGCTTACTTATAAATAATTATTTAAAGTTTTTAAAAAGATACATTCTTCATATAGGAAGCTTAAAAAGTTATATACAAGCCTCAAATTTGATTTCTTAATTCTGTAGAAAGAGCATAAATGCTTAAAGAAAGATCACTCCACTCTAGATAGCAATTACATGGCTTTATTAGATGAATTAAATAAAAAGCATTCTGATTTAACTACTGAGCATGATTCTTTAAAAATATCACATGTTGATTTAGAAAACGCCTTCAAAGAATTAGAAACTATTACATGTAAATTAGATAGTAGTGAGCATTCATTAAAATGGGAAGTGGCAAGCTATGAAAAGGCAAATGAATTTCTAAGAGAAAAAATCATTACATTAGAGCAAAATAAAACACCACTTTTACTTGAAGAATTTTATAACCTATCAAGAAAGCATGCATCATTCAAGCCTAGGAAGAGGCACCATAACCCAAATAGATTAATAAACCTTTTTTCTGGTGTTAGATATTTTTTTTGTGACATGCTAGAATATATCTCCTACACTTGTACCATTCACCGTAGAACATATTTGGTGTGGAGACTTAAAGTTCAAAATTCACAGCATAGCATGCATGCACTTCATTCTTCTTTCCTTAAGATAGGACCCAAATCTGTTTGCGTTCCCAAATCTGATGTCTAATGATTTTATGGGGGTGCTCTCACAAAAGGCCTTGTAAGAGCATGTGGTACCTAAATAGCGGATGTTCAAGGTATATGATTGGAGACATAAATTAATTCATTTCACTGGAGGCCAAGGTAGGAGGTAAGGTGACACTTGGAGATAACACCATCAGGAGAGTGGTGGGCTCAGGTTTAATTGGTAATTAAAAAAATTTCATCATTAAAAATATTTTGCTTGTAGATGGATTAAAACATAATCTACTTAGCATCAGCCAACTCTGTGATAAAGGCTTCAGCATAAAATTTTTGCCAACCAGCTGCATTATAAGCTTAAATGACAAAATTATTTTATAAGAAAGAAAATTAATAATATTTATATGCTGGATCAAAATTACTTTAAAGCTAATACTACTATTTGCTTAAAAATAATTGCTAATGAATCATGGTTGTGGCATAGGAGATTGTGTCATGCAAGCATGAAAAGCCTTAGAAAGATTACCTAAAAAGACTTAGTGAGAGGTGTCCCAAAACTAGAGTTCACTAATGACCACCTGTGTGATGCCTGTCAGTTAAGAAAGTAAGTGAAATCCTCCTTCCACTCAATCAAAGATATTAACACTAGAAAACTCTTAGAAGTCCTTCACATGGATCTCTTTAGATTTGTTAGCACTTAAAGCTTAGGAGGGAACGTTTATGGGTATGTGATAGTTGATGATTATTTGAGATTTACTTGGGTTAGATTCCTATCTTAAAAAAGTGAATCATTTGAAGAGTTTAGATCTTTTTCCACTTGGATTTAGAGAAAACTAGGTTGTGAGATCTTAACAATTCATAGTGACCATGATGGAGAATTTGAGAATAAAAAATTTGAATCTTTATGTAAGGAGAAAGGGATAGATAATAATGTTTTAGCTCCTATGACCCCTTAGTAGAATAGGATAGCTGAAAGGAAGAACATGACCCTAGTAGAAGCCGCTAGAGCCATGTTAGCTGACTACTCACTTGCTAAATATTTATGGGCACAAGCGATGAATACAACATGTTATGTTCTAAATAGGGTTAATCTTAGATCCAAGATGAATAAGACATCCTATGAAATCCTTAAGGGTAAGACACCCAACCTCTCTCACCTTCGTATCTTTAGATATAAAGTGTTCATTATGAATAATGGGAAGTCTCAACTAGGAAAGTTTGACCCAAAATTTGATGGAGTGTTCCTAGGTTACTCAAGTATTA
Source organism: Dendrobium chrysotoxum (assembly GCA_019925795.1). NCBI lineage: Eukaryota > Viridiplantae > Streptophyta > Magnoliopsida > Asparagales > Orchidaceae > Dendrobium > Dendrobium chrysotoxum. The sequence goes on from CM034297.1 coordinate 15,097,233, forward strand.
GGAAATCCTATAGTATCTTCAATAAAAGAACACTAGTAGTTGAGGAGATCACTCATGTTGTATTTGATGAATCTAATAATTCTGGAGGGTCTAAGGAAGAAGAAGAAGAGGTTGTAAAAGTCACCCAAGGAGTAGAATCTACAAATCTGGAGAAAAGGGTATAACCTAAAATTTTATTGCCTAGAGAATAGAGATATTCTTCAAGTCATCCAAAAGAACTGATCTTAGAAGACCCATCTGAAGGTGTTAGAACTATGCAAGAACTTAAAAAAGAAGTAAACCACTCTGCCTTCATTTTAATGATTAAACCCTCCAACCTAAATCAAGCCTTATCTGATGAATTCTGGATCATAGTCATACAGGAAGAGTTGAATCAATTTGTAAGGAATGATGTTTGGGAGCTAGTTAAAAGACTTAATGACCAGAGTATTATTGGAACTAAATGGGTTTTCAAAAATAAAATGAATGATTTGGGTATAGTCATGAAAAGTAAAGTAAGATTGGTGGCTAAGGGGTATAATCAGATACAAGGGATTGACTTTGAAGAGACCTTTGCCCTTATAGCTAGATTAGAAGCCATTCGGGTGCTACTAGCCTTTGCTTATTTTAAGAGATTCAAACTATTTTAAATGGATGTTAAGAGTGTCTTTCTGAATGGGGTAATAAAAGAAGATGTGTATGTTAAACAACCTCTAGGCTTTAAAATTCACAAGTTCCTAATCATATGTTCAAATTAAAAAAGGCTTTATATGGACTAAAATAATCACCTAGGGCATGGTATGAATGACTTAGCACATTCCTACTAGAAAGAACTTTGTTAAGGGGAGCGTAGACACCACCTTGTTTCTAAAAAAGGTAAAAGATGAATTACTAATTGTCCAAAATCTATATTGATGATATTCTATTTAGATCTTCTGATGAAAAATTATGTGATGAATTTTTAAAAATAATGAGTAAGGAGTTTGAAATGAGTATGATGAGAGAACTAACTTACTTTTTTGATTTAGTATAAGGCAGAAGGATGATGAAACTTTTCTTAGTCAGTCAAAATATATTAATGACATCCTTAAGAAGTATGAGATGGATAAAGCCAAGTCAATCAACACTCTCATGAGTACCACTGTTCAGTTAGATAAGGATTCAAATAAAAAATCTGTTAATCAAATGAAATACAGAGGAATAATTGAATCACTTCTTTACTTGACTACTAGCAGACTTGATATTATATTTAGTGTTTATCTCTATGCTAAATTTTAGGCTGATCCAAAAGTGTTCTACCTGACTGTTGTTAAGAGAATTCTTAGATATCTCTTAGGGATCAAATACTTAGGAAATTGGTATCCTAGGAACAACACCTCTTTCAAAATTATATGATATTTTAATTCAAATTTTACAGGATGCTGAGTTGATAGGAAAAGCACTTTTGGGACATGATAATTCATAAGACAATCCTTAGTATCCTAGTCCAGTAAAAAATAGAACTCAGTTGCCTTGTCCACTGCTGAAGCTGAGTATATAGCCTTAGAAAGTTGTGTGGCCCAGGTCCTTTGGTTAAAGTAATAAATTCTGTATTTAAAACTTCCTGTAGGCATAATTCCAGTTCTATATGATAACACTAGTACCATATACATTTCAAAGAATCCAATCCAATACTCCAGAACTAAACACATTGATATCAGGCACCACTTAATTAGGGATAATATTATTAAAGGAGACATAGAGCTACATCATATAGCTACTAAAAACCAACTAGCAAATATCTTCACAAAATCACTAGCCTTTGAAACCTTTAGCACCTTAAAAATTAGATTATGTGTGATAGATATTCATGCTTGAAAATGATGCTTTCTGTTTATATTTCTGTTCTTAGTGTTTTGTTTGATTTATTTGTTTATTTCTTTTTATATATATTTATTTTATATTTTTGATTTCTTGATATTTTTTCTTCAGTATTTTAAAAATCAGATCACTACTCACTTCTGTTGATGAACTTACTATTTAAATGAGATTTTTGCCTCATTTTTATTTAGAAGCTTGTAAGTAGTGATTGACTCCTTTAAAATAGTTAAAAGAAGAAGCATTGATGATTGTTTCTCTTCCTCTAAACTCTTTTTATGGTATATCTTTTCTTTTTGAATCAAAATCTATTTCAAAATTAAAAAGTTATACTTTGAAATAGAGATCTATTTTATCTTCCTATAGTAATCTATCTCATATTAATAGTGTTTCAAATTATTGAATCACTTTTATATTTTCTTAATCAGGTGGTTGTATTTATCATATAAGTATGATTCTATTTTATGATTTACTCTTCCTTATATTAGAGAGTGAGTTTTTTCTTCTCTTATATCTAAAAGATAATCTCACAACTGAGAGTCTTTAGAGGTTATGGAAGGAAGTAATCTCACAAAAGAAATGAAAAGAGGCATAAATTGAGCCCAACACTGAAAAGATGCACAATATTTGCCAATTAATTGTAGGATACAAAAAGTGTGTCAAAAATCAAAAAATATATAAAGTGCACCAAATAAATAAAAAAGAGGCACAAAATGAGTCCACAAAGAAATAAGCTTCTTTCTCTTTCAATTCTTTAAAAATCTTAGAAGAATCCATGTGGCACTTAATATCTTCAAACATTTGAGATTGAAAATCATGATTTTTGATTCTTTATTTTGCAATATTATTTTATCAGATATTTTTTTTAAAATAAAGTTTGAAAGGATTGCTTTTCTTATCTAATTTTTTATTTTTAAATTAGATTTTTGTTTAAAAAGAATTTTAACCTGTAAGGTGTACGAGGTAGAGTTCACAAAATCGACTTTCGAACTTTTTATAGATTTCAGAGTGTCATTTCATTCTTATTGGTTTTTAAATAAAAAAAATTAAGGAAAATTTAGCATTTATTACTTGAGATTGATCGATTCAGCCACTACCACCTCTAGCTAATCAGAGTTTTTTTAGTTTGTTAGTATTTTTTTTGTTTCTATGTGTGTACTAGACTTTATTTATATACTTTATTCTGTTTTAGTATTTTTCTTTTTTCCTCCTTTTTATGATGTCAAAAGGGAGATTAGTATGTTGGTTGCTTAATTTGTTGTTTAATATATTCTTTGCTTATATTTTTATAAAATTTAGTTTATTTTATTTATGTTCTATTTTTTATCATTTAAAAAAAATAAATAAAAATTAAAAAAAAAAGAAAAGAATAAAAATAAAAATTTTCCTAGCTTTGAAACTTTTTACATCAATATTTATCATCATCAAAAAGGGGGAGATTGTTACAAATCTGGGCCCAAGTACAATGATTTTGATGATAAAAAATATTACTGTTTCTTTACTTCTACTATTCTTGCATATCTGTTTTGTTGGCCCTGCTCACTAATCTTTCAGGTTTACAAGTTCACTTGGAACGTCAATCAACTTAAGATCAGATAAACTAGGATTGAGTCAGTTTGTAATTTTTATTCCAATGTATATTTTACCTTTTCTTGAGTCAAATGTGCTGTGATGGATCCTGAAGCTATGTAACCTTACACACACATACAGAGGAGGAGAAATTTGGCCAGCTAGAGAGTTTTCTAGTGTTTTTGATCATATCGTATAGGATAATTCTAAATCATCCTAGACGATCAGTGAAAAATAAAAATCCTAATTAGGGCATCCCTAATTATTAAGTTTGCTTAACTAATCATCCTGGATGATTCATATCGTACAGGATGATAAGTACAGATTGAAACAAATAACCGCCAATTATAATTTAGGTAAGATTTTATAATTCAAAATTTGTTCTAATCATACAAGATGATCCATATCGTCCTAGATAATTCATGAGAATCATGCCTAAAATAATCTCTTAATTATGGGATTAATTTTAATTAAATTAATCAATCAAATCATACAGGATGATCAAAGATAATCATCCTAGATGATCCGAGCACTGTATGGTTTGATAATTAATTGTCACTTATTGTATAGGATGAAAACTTTAACTTTTCAACTAATCATCTTGGATGATACCTCTACATCATACTAGACAAACCGTGTGCTGCATGAGACGTTAATTAATTGCCAGCCATCATACTGGATGATCAACATGAAAGTTTGAGTAAGTTGTTAAACCTAATATAATTGTCCCAATGCTAACCAAGAGGGGGGTGAATTGGTAATTTAAAAAATCTCTTGGTAATCTAAAAAATCAATTAAAGATCTTGAGCATAATTATAAATTTTCTCAAAGTACTTTTTCAACCATGAAAAATAAATGTGCAGAAATTAAAAAATATAGTAAAAGTAAGAGCATAGAAGAACAGCAAATTTTATAGTTGTTCGGTCCAACAAGACCTTCATCCACTCCCTGGAGACACCTTATCCAGGTATTGCACTAAACACTAGTGACTCTCCTTTAGCCCCCACAACAAGACGGAGAAGCCCTTACAAAACCTCTCTTCCACCAACCCGATGCGGCAGAGAATCGTCATCCTTATTTACCCTCCTGGTGAAGGTAGAGAACCCACAATCCTTTTTCACCCTTCTGGTGATGGCAGAGTACCAACATCCTTTCTTACCCTCTTGGTGATGGTAGAGTACCGACGTCCTTTTTCACCCTCCTGGTGATGGCAGAGTACCGACGCCTTTTTTCACCCTCCTGGTGAAGGCAGAGAACCCAATCTCCTTTGATAATCCTCTCTCAATAACCTTCAAGAAAGTAAGGAAGAACTATAAAGAACAAATAAGAGATCCTCACCGTTGGGCAACTTTGTAAATCCCCTCACAAATTTCTCTCACAAGATCTCTCACTTTTCAATCTCAAGACACTCTCCCAAATACACTCCTAAGGCACACTCAAGAGAAATTCGAAGCAAGATCATAGAGTGTCATTTTTTTAGGATCCTTATATATAAAGGACAAGAAAAACCATCCTGAAAACTAAAAATTTTAAGTTGAATGAACTTGGATCGTACAGTACGATCATACTTCGTATGTATGAATATTTTAAAAAATGGTGTACGATGATGTACGAACCTGATCTCGTACTCTGTGGATCATCTGTACGAACCTATATTGTATAGTATGAACAGTTAAAAATTGAACCCATTCGTCTGTATGATCATGTGCAAACCACATTTTGTACTCTAATCAGCATTTATACAAACATATATCGTACAGTACAAATAGTTTAATCAAATCATATTTTTCTTGGTACAAAAGTGGATAACCCCATTTCGTACTCTGTGAATCGTCTGTACGAAAATATATCATACAGGACGAACCTAAAATCGTATAGTACGAATAGATCAAAAAATTGTAAGTTTATTTGGGATGATCTGGTACGCATCCATTTTGTACTTTATGAGTCATCTATATGAACCAAGGATCATACAGTATGAACAATACTTAAAAATTTTCCTAGCATGATTTGATTAACTTGGTTTTGGGAGGAACTACCATGACAAATCATCCAGTATGATTTCAAAATTATACAGTATGATTAGTTCTTAAAAATTTAAGTTTTTTAATCACTCGCCCAGTGTGTGTGTGCACAGTTACTTAATTACAATCACACTCTCTCAGACTCAAAAAAAATAAAAAAAGTATCGACTTCAATTACAAGAAACACTAATCTAATCTGGCTTGAAGTCTTCGACAGTCTTGAGTATGATTTTTCTGAAATGTTAATACACATAACCAATACGAATAAAATATATCCAATAAATGTTAAGAGAAACAGTAATCAAAATAATAATATTTTGGTATCATGAAAAACTCACATGATATAAGAACATAGTTCTGAAATCTAAGATGCAATAATCTCCTCCTTTTTAATGATGATAAAATAATTATTGTTTGAGCTAACACTTAATGTAAAATTTTCTCCTAAGCTCCTCCTAAATGAATGATCAATTTAAAACATGGGATTCCAATGAAAATCAAACCCAATGAAAATCAAACCCATAAATGAAAATCAAACCTAATGAAAATCATACCCATAAAAACACAGTTAAATAAAATTAACATAACAAAAATAATACAATAAACATACACACAAAAATCACATAACAAATAATCATATACACATACATTAATCATACACACATACATTAAAAAACACATACATTAACCAATACAAAAATAAACAAAATATCAAACATCAAACAATAGACACCAAACAATAACTCATGATCAAACAATAACATGACTCCCCCTTTTGACAACACCAAAAAGGGAAGTGCCTCTTGAAAAGATAGGTTTTGAAGAATAAATCAAAATAGTTGAAAAGAAGAAAAAGATTTTTAAAGTAATTACAAATACAATATTAACTCCCTAATGTTTAAAAAGAAAAACTCAAATTTTAAATCATAGAACAACTAAGATAAGAAAAGTCAACCAGGTTCACTGTTTGTTCTAGACAAAACTAATAAAAATAATTATTACAAAAATGATGAAATAAATATTAATCAGTTTTTTATTCAATAGTGAAGATTATTGTCAATTATATGATTTTGTATAAGAGATAGAATGATAAAAGAAAGACTAGTATGAGTTTTTCAATTGGTGACATTGCGCATCTTTTCAATATTTTGTGGCATACTTTGTGCATCTTTTTAGTTTGGGCTTATTTTGTGCTTCGTTTGACTTTGGCGAATATTGCACATCTTTTTGTTTGGCATGCTTTATGCATCCCTTTTTTAAATTTCCAGTCTTTCTAATATCAATAAATTTTTAACACAAATTTTAATAATTAACAAAGATAAACATATTGAAAAATAAAATAAAATAAAAATAAAACATCTATTTTTGTAATAATTTTAGCTAAGTAAAAATTGTCCATAAGAACATGAAATCGATTTTCTAATCTACATCAAGTCATAATGTAATTTAATATTTTGAGAGATTAAATTTTGTAAGGAAATTAATTTGTAAAGAAAAGAAATTTAAAATTCCATTCTACAGACCAACTACAAATGATTTAATTCCCAAAAAAACATAAAAATTTCAAGAAGAGAAAATGCAATATACATCAAAACAACATTCCATCATTTTATTCATCATTTAAACACATACAAACACATCTTTCCATAAAAAAATAACCTAGAAATAAAAGAACAATAGTATGAAGACACTAACACATAAGATCACTAAAATCATAGGAAAACATGTCAACAACAAGTACAAAAACTCATCTGTAACTACAACACACAAGTACAACTAATAATCAGAGGGGTCATGGTGTGGAGGTGGCTGAGGGTTGAATGCTGTGAAGTAGCTATTTATTGTAGCTATATTTGTGTTGATAGAGTCGATCTTCCCTCGGATCCACCCCATGTCCTCATTGTATCTAGCATCCTTCTGGTTCAGGTGATTCTCAATTTGATCAAAGCGTTGATCAAAATGAGTTTCCAGTCTGTCGAAATGCTGAACCATTTCTTGGTAGAAATTCTGATCAGGTCCAAGTGCAGGTGCAGGGATTGCTTCTTCTCCCTCAGAATCTTCTCCCTTAGAACTTTGATCCTACCCAAAGAGTGCATGGAAGAGGAATCGGTAAAGTAAATGGGAAGTTTATTTGGAGTTCAAGATGGATCAGGTTATATTTCGTTTCCAAAATATAGGTGATTAGGTGTCCTAAGGCCACATTTTTCTTCCTCCTATTATGAGAAATTCCAATATCAAAAAATTTGTAGATATAGTCCATGATTAGTTGGGCTTCATCAATAGGAGTTTCGGTCATAATCAAGTATGTGACGGTAGATAAGAGAGGAGTCAAATTTATATGATCACTAGCTTTTGGAATTATAGAGGTTCTCAAAACGTACTGGATGATCCTAGCATTCTGGTTTAGGGTATAGATACGAGGAAGATGGCTTGCTTATTCAACACATCTAAGAGTTAGGTTTATATCTATCCAATCATAATATGCTCTAGAGGTCATTGTATGTTCCTACAGTCTAAAGGTGAAGAAAGTTTCCTAGATCTTCTTTAGTTACTTCAACTCATTGCTTAAACACGTAAGAGGTCATCCTAGTATGATCTTGACTCATTTTCATGTTTGTAAGAAACATTTGAAAAGTTTCATGATGGTAGGCGTAAATCAAGGTAAGGATAAAGGAAAACTAGATTGAGGAAAATAAGGGCATGACAGAAAAGTTGATGTCACTCTAAATGAGGAGTCGAGAAGGGGTTATTTTGGCTTTAACATATCGAAAGAAAGCTTCCTCATTCTCATTAGAAAGGAAGTTATCATCCCTACCAGATCGAGAGGATGAGCCCTTCAAAGTTCTAGGTCGTTTGCTACTGCTAGCCATCCCTAAAGATTGGACTCAGGAAAATTCAAGATTGAAAGAGATTGGTGAAGAAAAATTCAACAAATGACTTTCAATTTAAAGAAAATGACCTAATCATACAGTACAAAATTAGATCAGACGTACAATTTTGAAATCGTATGGGACAATATTTTTTGTACATACAAACGGAAACAGATAAAAATGAAATGACTTTTTATAAACTGCCACTCTCGAGGAGTCATTTCGTATGGGCTTTTTGACCAGTCGATCATACAGACGAACACCTATCCGTTCGAGATGATCAGAATATTAAAGATCATTTTAGAGTGGTTAAGTTCATCCACATGAAAAATGGACAACAGGATCTCGTACAAACGAAATTGGATTTCGTACGTACAATCAGACAAAAATTAACTGAAACTCCAACAAATCACCCCCAATCATACAAATGAAAAGTGACTGATCATACAGCATGAACACATTTTATACAATACGATATGCATTAAAAAATCTCCAACTCGTGTACTTTTTTTTAAATATCATATACAGGCTACATAGTTCATACAGTACAAAAAACTTTTCGTGCAGTATGAACAAAAAAAATAAACTCTTGACATGATAACCAAAAACTCCATTCAAAATCAATTCACACAAGTTCTATGATAAGTAACACCAAAAACACTAGCTAAACTCATTTCTAACACAAGAAAAATAACTAACAAAACATCAAAATACTAATGAATAAATAAACAGTAACAAACAAACAAACACATCAATACATTACAAATTCAATTTGCAGAATTCAATTTTAAGTATCAAGATCAATCACACCTAATTTGGTTCTTAAAGTGCTAAACATTTCAAAAGCTAGTGAATTTATGAAAATCTCTGCAAGTTGATTGTCCATAGCAACATGATGTAATTTAATTCCTCCCTTAGCTACATGATCTCTAATGAAGTGATACCTAATATTAAAATGTTTGATTCTAGAGTGTTGAATATGATTATTTGAAATGCATATGACACTTGTATTATCACAAAAAATTGGTATAGTGCCAATTGAAAATCCTAAGTTAATTAGTTATTATTTTAACCAAAGAACTTGTGCCATACAACTACATAAGGCAATATATTTTGCTTCAGCAGTAGAGAGGGTTACTAAATTCTATTTCCTGCTAGACTGATAAACTAAAGAGTTTCCTATGAATTGACAAGTTTCAGAAGTACTTTTCTGATCAACCCTACATCCTGCAAAATTTGAATCAGAATATCCAATGATTTTAAAAGAAGAGCTATGCCTTGGATACCAAATCCCTAAGTTTTGAGTTCCCGATAGAATTCTCTTAATAATAGTAAGATGTGATTCATTTGGATCAGCTTGAAATCTAACACACAAATAAATACTAAACATGATAGCTAGTCTGCTAGTAGTCAAGTAAAGCAATGATCCAATTATTCCTCTAAATTTCTTTTGATCAACTGATTTTCCATTAGGGTCCTTATTTAACTGCATTGAGAAACTCATTAGTGTACTCACTGGTTTAGCACTATTCATCTTATATTTCTTGAGGATGTCCTTAATATACTTTGACTGACTCAGAAATGTCCCATCCTCCTATTTTTTAATACTGAAACCAAGAAAGTAACTCAAATCTCCTATCAAACTCATTTCAAATTCACTACTCATTATCTTTGAAAATTCATCACAAAGATTTTTATCGATGGATCTAAATAAGATATCATCAACATATATTTGAATAATGAGTTTGTCATCTCCTACCTTTTTTAAGAAGAGAGTGGTGTCCACACTTCCTTTAACAAATGATCTTTCTAATAGGAAAGTGCTTAACCTCTCATACCAAGCCCTAGGTGCCTGTTTTAGTCCATATAATGCCTTTTTCAATTTAAATACATGATTAGGAAATTTTGAATCTTCAAAACCTGGAGGTTACTTAATATATATATTCTCTTTTATCACCCCATTAAGAAAGGCACTCTTAACATACATTTGTTACAATTTAAAACCTTTAAAATAAGCAAAGGCTAGCAATACCCTTATTTCTTCAAGTCTGGCTATAGGGGCAAAAGTTTCTTCAAAATTAATTCCTTATATTTGATTATACCCCCTTGGCCACCAATCTTTCCTAATCATTCATTTTATTTTTGAACACCCACTTAGTTCCAACAACACTTTGACCCTTAGGTCTTTCAATCAATTCCCAAACATCATTTCTAACAAATTTATTCAATTCTTCTTGCTTGGCCAAAATATAGAATTCATCTGAAAGTGCTTGATTTATATTAGTGGGTTCACTCATTGATATAAAGATAGAATGGTTCACTTCTTTGCTAAGTCCATGCCTAGTTCTAACACCCTCACTGGGTTCACCTAAAATCAATTCTTTAGGGTGACTCTTAGAAAATTTCCATTCTCTAGGCAAAGGGTTTTCTATTTCAATATTCTCTTCCAAATTTGATTTTTTAATTCCTTGGAAGATTTCTTCAATATGATCTTCTTCCAACCTTGGCTCTTCTAAAATACCAGATTCATCAAAAATTACATGTATGGTCTCCTCAATTAGCAAAGTTGTCTTGTTAAACACCCTATAGGATTTGCTAACACTAGAATATCCCATCAAAATTCCTTCATCAAATTTAGGATAAAATTTTCCTAAAGGAGTTTTACTATTATTATGAATGAATACCTTACATTCAAAATAATGCAAATGTGAAAGATTAGGTGTTCTCCCTTTAAGGAGTTCATAGGGTGTCTTGTTTAATTTGGATATGATGTTCACCCTATTCAGAATATAACATCTTGTACTAACCGCTTCAACCCAAAAATATTTGGAAGTGAATACTTTGCCAACATGGCTCTAGCAACTTCTACCAAAGTTATGTTCTTTCTCTCAATAACCCCATTTTGCTAAGGGGTCCTAGGTACTAAAAAATTATGATCAACTTCTTGTTCTTTACAAAAATCTTCAAATTTTTCATTTTCAAACTCTCCTCCATAATCACTTTGAATTAATAAAATTTCATACCCTAACTTTTTATGAATCGAAGTATAAAAATTTCTAAATTCATCAAATGATTCATTCTTATGAGATAAGAATTTGACCTAAGTGAATCTTGAGAAATCATCAACGATTACAAACCCAAAAGCTTTATCTCCTAGACTTACAATATTAACTGATCCAAACAGATCCATATGAATGATTTCTAGAGGTTTGCTAGTTCTAAGATCTTTTATTAAATGAAAGGAGGACTTCACCTGTTTCCCTAATTGACATGCATCACACAGGTAATCCTTAGTGAAGTCTAGTTTAGGTAACCCTTTAACCAATTCTTTTTGGGTAATCTTCCTAAGATTTTTTATGCTTGCGTGACAAAATCTTCTATGCCATAATAATGATTCATCAGTAATTATTTTGAGATAAAAAGCATTAAAAGATTTAACAAAATTCAAATCAAGCATGTTTATATTATTTACCCTATTACCATGCAACATATCAATTCCATTTTGACTTATAATGCAGCTTGTGGAAAAAAATTTAATACTATAACCTTTATCACAAAGCTAACTAATGCTCAATAAGGTATGTTTTAAGCCTTCAATAAATAATACATTTTCAATGAAAAAATTATTCATGTTGCCAATTATACATGTACCTACCATTCTTTTAGTGGTATTATCTCCAAGTGTTACCTTGCCTCCATTCCTGACTTTCAACGTTATAAATTGATTTGCATCTCCAGTCATATGCTTTGAACATCCACTGTCTAGGTATTAAATGCTCTCACGAGGTCTTGTATGAGAGTGTTTTTATAAAAAAAATCAAATGTTAGACTTGGGAACCCAAACAAGTTTGAGTTCACCTCTTGGCAATGATAAACCAGATGCATATATGATATGCTGTGATTTATGCTCCTTAACTCTCCACACAAGATATGTTCTATGATGAATAGTACATATGTATTAGGTGTGATCTATCATTCCACAAGAAAAATATTTAACACCAAGAAAAGAATTTACCAATCTATATGAGTTATAATGTCTCTTCTTAGGTTTTTAAACTTGTATCATTTTGCTTAGACTCATAGAATTATTCAAGTGTGGGTGTTAGTCTATTTTCTATAATAACATTCATTTTTAATTTTAGATATGGGTTTCTATTTTTCAACATTGAAATTTTCATTCTCAAATCAATTTCTCTATATTCAGCTTCTTCCAAAAAAAGTTTTACAACCATTTTCAAGTTCAGTGTGAGATGATTTCAATAATTCATGCTTTTTATTCAAATCATCAAACTCATCCAATAATGTCATATGATTGCTATCAATTATTGCATTATCATTTCTAATGATTTCATGCCTTTTTGAAAATTTAAAAATTCTATATTCAACTTAATATGCAGCTTTTTGAGTTTCTTATATGTAGTATGAATTTTCTCAAAAACTTCAAATAACTCATCGTATGATAAATCACATACCTCCTCTTAATTCGAGTGATCAAGGTTATCTGCCATTAAGCATAAGTTAGTGAATTCTTTCTCTGCTTTTATTTCTGAGGTATTTGATGCTTAGTCTGCCCAGAATGCTCTTTGTAGCGTCTTCTTGCCCTTCCTTACGTTGGTTTTCTCCTAAATCTTCTCCTTGCTAGGATTAACTTTGAGATTCAAGCAATCAGATTTAATATGTCCTGGCTTATTGCATTCATAATAAATTATATCATTAGAAGCTTTTGCATTTTTGTGGAACTTACCTTTGTTCCACTATTGACGTCTCCTTTGCTTTCTTCTTAAGAAACTTTTGAATTGCCTCGTCATGAGTGCAATATCATCTTAATCCTCAGGCTATGACAGATCACTATCTGAGTCATCCACTTTCAACGTAATATTTTTCTCTTTTCACTTGTCACATGCATCAATCTATCTTTGAGTCACTCCTTACTTGTAAGTAATCAATGATCCAAGCAAATTGTCAATAGAATAAACATTTAAGTCCTTTGACTCAGTTATGGCTATTATCTTTACATCATAAGTAATAGGTAAATAATGTAGGATTTTATTTATTTTTTCAGAATTTGTTAGTTCCCTACCTAAAGCATGCAACGAGGTAACTATCTATGTAAAATGAGTATACATGTCACTAATTGATTCGTTCAGTTTCATGCAAAAAAGTTAGTAGTTATGTAATAAAATGTTTAATCTAGATTATTTCACCTCATTAGTTCCTTCATATGTAATACAAAGTCTATCCCAAATTTCTTTTCCAATTTTACAGGTTAAAACACATTTGTAGTCTTCAGATTTAAGAGCACAGAAAAAGCTATTTAAACATTTTGCATTTAACTGAGCTAAGTCTTTTTCCTCTAATGTCCAATCATTAAATGGTGTTTCAATCCTAATGCCATAAACAAGTCTAGTAGGAGCAGTATAGTCATATGTACTAACATCTACATGTGATAGTCAAGTGATTGTAGAAAACTAGACATGCGAGTTTTCCAAAAGTCAAATAGAATATTATCAAATGATGGCGGTCTAGTGATCGAATATCCTTCAGGAGTATTACAGTTTTCAAAATTAGCCATAATTATTTTTCAAAAAGTAATTTAAGCTTTACTTTTTGAAATAAGCTCTGATACCACTTGAAAGTTTGAATAGGTTGTTAAACCTAATGCAATTATCCCAAGGCTAACCAAAAGGGGGGGTGAATTAGTAATTTAAAAAATCTCTTGGTAATTTAGAAAACTGATTAAAGATCTTGAGCACAACTATAAATTTCCTCAAAGTACTTATTCAACCATGAAAAATAAATGTGTAGAAATTAAAAAATGTAGTAAAAGTAAGAGCAGAGAAGAACACCAACCTTTATAGTGGTTCGGTCCAACAAGACCTATATCCACTCCCTATAGATTCCTTCTCCAAGAATTACGCTAAACACTAGTGACTCTCCTTTAGCCCCCATAGCAAGGCAGAGAAGCCCTTACCAAAACTTCTCTTCCACTAATCTGGTGCGACAGAGAACCGTCATCCTTTTTCATCCTCTTGGTGAAGGCAGAGAACCCACCATCCTTTCTCACCTTCCTGGTGATGGCAGAGTACCAACATCCTTTCTCGCCCTCCTGGTGATGGCAGAGTACCGACATCCTTTTTCACCCTCCTGGTGATGGAAGAGTACCGACGGCCTTTTTCACCCTCCTAGTGAAGGTAGAGAACCTGTTCTCCTTTGATAATCCTCTCTCAAGAGCCTTCAAGGAAGTAGGGAAGAACTATAAAGAATAAATAAGAGATCCTCACAATTAGGCAACTTTGTGAATCGCCTCACAAATTTCTCTCATAAGATCTCTCACTTTTCAATCTCAAGACACTCTCTCAAACACACTCCTAAGGCACACTCAAGAGAAATTTGAAGCAAGATCATAGAGTGTCAGTTTTTAGGACCCCTATATACAAAGGACAAGAAAAATCATCTTACAAACTAAAAATTTCAAGTTGAATGGACTTGAATCATACAGTATAATTGTACTTCATACATACGAATAGTTCAAGAATTGGTGTATAATGCTATACAAACCTGATTTCATACTCTGTGAATCGTCTGTACGAACCTACATCATACAGTATGAATAGTTCAAAATTGAACCCATTCGTCTGTATAATTATGTACAAACTTCATTTTGTACTTTGATCAACATCTGTACAAACCCTATATCATACAGTATGAATAGTTTAATCAAATCATTTTTTTTCTTTGTACGAAAGTGGATAACACCATTTTGTACTCTGTGAATCATCTGTATGAAAATATATCATACAGGACGAACCAAAAATCGTACAGTATGAATAGATCAAAAAATTATAAGTTCATCTAGGATGATCTGGTATGCATCTATTTTGTACTCTATGAGTAATCTATACAAACCAAGGATCATACAGTACGAACAGTAGTTAAAAAATTTTCTGGTATGATTTGATTAACTTCATTTTGGGAGGAACTACCATGATAAATCAACCAGTATGATTTAAAAATCATACAATACGATTAATAATTAAAAATTTATGTTTTTTTAATCATTCCCCTAGTATGTGTGGGCATGGTTACCTAATTACAATCACACTCTCTCAGACTCAAGAAAAATAAAAAAGTACATACTTCAATTATAAGAAATCCTAATCTGGCTTGAAGTCTTCAATAGTTTGGAGTATTATTTTCCTGAAACATTAGTACACACAAATAATACAAACAAAATATATCTAATAAATGTTAGGAGAAATAGTAATCAACACAATAATATTTTGGTATCATAAAAAACTCACAGGATACATAGTTTTTAAATCTAAGATGCAACACAATAGCCGTTCGTGAATTAATCATCCTGGATGATCAAAAGATTGTACTGGATGATTCTTTCAAATACTTAAATTAACCATGCAGGGTAATGCTGATCGTACTGGCTGAAGGGCTATTTTGTACTAATTGTACATAACGATATTTGAATCTTTTTGGATGATCTTCACCGCCAAATTTAAAATTAGGCTTATTTGCTGAAGCCTCCTATTTAAGTTCTCTTAATTACTACTTGTTGACCTCATTTTTGTATGAGGTTAGTAGGACCAATCCAGACCTTAGGATCTTTTCAATCCTTAGGATCAATCTTGACCCTAGGATCAATCTGATCTTAGATCAATCTAGAATTTAAGATCAATCCAAATTCAAATCAATCATGACCCTAGATCAATCTAGTTTATAGACCATCCTAGATCCTAAGATCATTCTAAAATCTAAAAAACCCTAGGATCTTCCTAGATTTTAGACTTTAGGATCTACTCTAGATCCTAAGACTCTTCTAAACCCTAGACCCTAGGATTTTTAGACTCTATAGACCTTCTATATCCTAGGCCTTAAGATTCTTTCAGACTTCAGGTCTTAGGATCTACCCATGTCCTAGATCTACCCAGACTCTAGAATCTTCTTAGACTTCAGTCCCTAGGATCTACTCTAGACCCTAGGATTCCTTTAAGCTGATCTAGACCCTAAGATATACTCTAAATTTCAGGATTCCTATAGATCAATCAAGATTTTAATTCAATCCAAACTTAATTCAAATCCAGATATTCAAACCCAGAAATTCAATCTAAACCCAAGGCTAAGGACTCAGGTCCTAAAAACCTTTTTCAGTGAATCTTTGAGCACTTCAAAATTAAGTCAAGTGACCTTTGATTTAGAGTTTGTCAGTTGCATATTGATGTGGCATGTCTCTAAAGGTAATCCTCCAAATTTGAGCTCAATCTGAGATCTCTAACCCCAGAAATTGGATTGAAATCTAAAGGCTATAAAACTTTCAAATATTTATAGCTTATGCCACTGGACCTATCACCCAATGGATTTTAACCTTGGAGCTTTCTCCAAAGCCTCCAATCACTTCCAGACCCTTGATTACGACTCATTGAATATTAAACTATATTTTGTTGGGCTCACTTTGACCCCCAGTTGACTAGGGATTAAAATGACTAAAATATGCCTCAGGGGTATGAACAGTCACCTTGGATTAAATGAGCTCCAAATCAAATGCAACCACTTCGAGCAAATTTCAAATATCAAACCAGACCCTAGGTCAATTTGGTTGACTAAGTCAACCTAGGTTGACCTAAAGGCCCATTAAGAGCCCAAATAGTTCATTTTGACCAAATGACTTCCCCGGATCTTAGGATCACCCCCAACACACTCAAAATATTACTCCAAACCTGTTGAGCCAAACCTTTGACACTGGGTCAACCTATGTTGACCAATTCAACCCTTAAGTACTTTCATTTTGAATTAAGCTCCAGATCAACTTCAAACCCATTCAAACCTCCCTAATCACTCTTCTTAATGATGTAGACTTAATGGGACCCTTGACTAAGTCACTAGCTGACTTGGTCAACTAAACCCAAATCTAGTCAAACTTGATTTATTTGGTTCACAATTAACTCAACCATCCAACTCAAGTTCTCTAAATCTCCAAACCCTCAAGCTCACATCAAAGAGAGGTTTAAGTGCATTCAAATATATTTGAAGTCAAATTACCTTGATTTGAGTTCTTCAAATCTTATTATATCATCAAACTTCTAATCTTGTTCAAGCTCTAGTTAATTTAAATCATCCAAATGCATTTCAAGCTTTAAATCAACTCCAAACCATAGCCTAGACTAGTCCCAATTCTTGGATAATTAAATCCATGAAAAGTTGACTAAGTCAACTTGCTAAGGTTTGGTCAAACCATTTTAAGACCCTATGTTTTACTCAAATGTCAAACCCATACTTTGGAAATTAATCCAACCCATCCTAATCAGCTCTTGGTGCCACTTGGTATGCCATGACAGCTGATTTGACTTATTGACTGGTCAAACCAGTCAACAAGTGGTCAAAAACCCATTAAATGGCTTAATTACCTAGCTAGAGTTAATCCATTCCTTATCAAATCATTCCAGCAGCTCTAGCAAGCTCTAGAGACTTCCAAGATTCCTTCACAGCCCTTCGATGAAGATCCAATGGCTCTAATCATCCCCATGTGCAAATGGGGACTAAGGGACACTTTCCACCTAGATGTCCTTTGTGTCCTTTTATTCTTCTACTCCCAACAACCTTCAGGACATTTGGCAACCATCCAGGAGCTCACACATTCAATCCTAGCCGTCCCTTGAGCCCAAGGACAATTGAATACGGTAAATCACCCAAAATGAAGCTCATTCTCCTTTGGGCACTCTATCCCCATCCAAGCTCTCCCAGACCAAAGTTTTTGTTCGTTTGAACTCCAAACTCTTCCCCCTTCGATTTCAAGTCAAATCCAGCCACTAAAGTCCTGCCGGCGGTAAGATCTCCAACGAACAGGAGCTTAATTCCATCCAGCCCCTATAGCTTCTAATCCAGGGCTTATCAGACCGCGCGTTCAAGAGGGAAAAGTTACATGGATAGTCTACAAGCTTAGAGATATCAAAAGTTCTAAAATCCAATGGTTAGATTCATCAAAAACACAAACCCTAGCTTAGAAATCATAGGGTAATTTAGCTTTTAATTAAGCACTTTTTAATCCGATTTTTTTTATCTACATGAATGCTCTTCACAATCTTAATCCATGTTTAAAATTTTATTTAATTTTGTTAAGTGTACGAGGAAAACGAGACCTTTTTTGCCTTAGGGTCTCAGTTCGTATCGTGCATGAACTAGATGCGTTCTGAACTGTTTATCATATGATCAACAGTTCGGATCGAGTGATATAATCTGCTGGTTCAACTCCGCGGTCCATTCTTTCGCTGAATTAATCACTCGGCTCGATCAGAGCGTTCGCTCAAAACAGCGGGCGATCAGACGGACGTCGTTTGCTTCTAATGCGGATTAGTAAAGCTGCATGGGGCCCACGCGCTTTAATAATCAGTGGGCAATGATCGGTGGTGGCGCCAATAATTGCCAATGATTGGGCGCCGCCACCGCGGTTTGCAGCGCCTAATCAAAGGGTGTCATGTGGCCATTTCGCCGCGGGCCGATTTTATTTTTTTTAATTAAATTTTATTTTTTTAATTAAATTTTAATTAAAATAATTTAATAATTAATTAAGAATTAATTTTAATATATTAATATTAATTTAAAATATTAATATATTTTAAAAATACTTAATAATTAATTAAGTATTTTAAATTTATATACTTTGATTTAAAATAATATTAATTTAAAATATTAAGATACTTTAAATTACTTTAAATATTAAACATTAGTTATTTTTAAATTAATATTTATTTTAAAATGACTAAAATATTTCATAAAATTTTACATTTATTTTAAAATTTATTTTAGATTTTCAAATAAATGTTTAAATTATTTTCTCATTTAAAAACAAATTTTAATTCACATTATTTAATATCATTTAATTAAATGGTATTATTTATTTACTTGACTAATTAGTTAATATTCAATTAATTAAATATTTGATTTTCTTTGTTAATTAAAACTCAGTCTAAAATATTTTAATGATAAAATAATTATTTTGAAATATTTTAACTTGAAATGGGATAAATTTAAAATATATTTGAAATCATATATATATTTAACTTGAAATTAAATATTTAAATATTAATGGATATTTAATTGAAATTATGTTCAAATAAATTTAAAATTCAAATGAAATTATTATAAATAATTTTATAATTCTAGAAATATTTAAAATATAATTTAATTTAATTTAAGAATTAATTAAAATTTTAATTAATTTTAAAATTAACTTAAATGCCTTAATTAACCTTAAACTTTAATAATTCCAAACAAATTCATTTTAAATCATTAAAATTCAATTAATATCTTAAAGGTTTCAGAGTTTTAATTTAAAAATTATTTTCAAGATTAAAATCTTAATTAATTTTAAATAATTAAAGATATTTGAATAAAAAAATATTTAATTAATATTTTAATATTATGTTAAATATTTAAAAAGAAAATTATTATTTTTTAATTACTTTGAGGATCAAAGGATCTCTCATTGATATTTTTAAAATAATTTTAATGATATATTTTTTATTATTCTATTTTGAAATTTATATTTATGTATATAGGTTTATACTTATATATATATATATATTAAAATATATTTTAAAACTATATGTCTTGAGAGATCCATTGAAATCTTAAGCATAGAATGGGATTGAATGAAGAGACTTAATGGGGAGGTTAGTGAATAATTATCTTAATTATTCACTAATCAATTTGTTAATTATTCTAGTTAATTTCATCATTGCAAGCTTAAGGTGCACACACTCGCACTTAGCTTAGGCTCTCCTAATTTTAGGATGTGATTGTGTTTATGTGTGCACTCATATATGTCCAAGGGTTAGTAAAACCTTGATTTGAACCTACTCAAACCTAGTGTCATTAAGGATAATAATTAAGGACCTAAGTCTAAAAAACTTAGAAAAATTCCAATAATTAGAATTCACATCCTAATGACTTGAAACTTGAACCACTTGAATGTAGTGATACTCTTATCCCATAGAAAATTTCTTACTGAATTTTAAAGTCATTAAGCCCTCTAATTAACTTAATCAAAATCAAACATTAATTAAAACTTTAAAAATTCTAGAAAATATAATAAATCAAAGTTAAATCCAAAAATTCTGAATAATGCCTTAAACTGACCAGAATTGAACCCTTAATCAATGAAAAATAAAAGCTCCTTGACTGGACATCCAATTTGATCTTAACTTAAGTTTAATTAAAATTTAATATTTAATTAATTTAATTAATTAAAAATAATTTAAAATTTCATAAACTTCTCAAACACTTCATAATTCTTCCTTAGATCATCCTTGATCATTGGAGGTGATTTCAAGAAGTTTAGAGATCATTTGGATTCAAATCAATAAAAGATTTCTAATTAAACTAATTAAATAATTCAATAAATACCTCAATACTTCAAAAATTCATAACTAATTCAAATAAATACCAAATTAAGTAAAATCAAAGGCATTCAACTCATCTTAAGGTCTAATATTTATCAAAAATATTAAATTTCCAGAAATCAATCAAATTTGAAAAAGTCAATTTTTGGTCAAACCTAATTCAAAATCAAGTCAAAACTCCAAACATTCATAATAAAATATAAAAAAATCCAAATCCAGCATACTTACAATCTAACTGATCGTATTAAGGTATAATATTTTATAAAAATATTAAATTTCTAGAAATTACTTTTAATCAAAAAGTCAACTTTTGACCCTTGAATTAAATCATTAAAATAATCCAGAAAATTTCAAAATTAGATAATCAATTTCAAATTCTAGAAAATATTAAGTTAATATTTAAAACACTCATTCAACCCCTTAATACATAACAACCACTCTAAGGATGAAGTTCTTAGGATATACTACTCCAGGATGTGGGGCTAAGTGTCCTAAGGAGGCCTGGTTCCTCGAGCCTGGTGGCACAATGCCACGAATGGATTCTAAGGAGTGTTAAACTTAAAATGAATTGACTCTTAATGATTTAAGTAAATTTGAAATCCTTAATTTAAATACATTAACTTGGTTTATCGGCTAGACTACTCCGGGCTGCAGGGCTACGTGTCCTATGGAGGCTTTGTTCCTCGAGCCTGGTGGCACAACGCCACGAATCAGTTAATGACAAATTTAAATAAATCAAAACTTAAAAACCAGTAACCAATCAATTTGAATAAAATTTATCAACTTTTAAACCCTTAATCAATTAAAACACTTAACTGTACGATTATCACTAGGTAACTCAAGCCTACGAGGCTATTAACTTAGCCCCAAGGAAGGTGAAATAAACTTCATGACCTCGGTGTGAAATAAAGGTGATAATCAATAATCTTTTAAAATATATTTTAAAATTAATCTTAAGCCATTAATACTTAAACTCAAATTTAAATCCCTTAAGCCTTTCAACTAACTAGAATATCAAGTAATTTTAATCAAGTGCCCTATATAGGACATATCAAACCCATACAGCCTACCTCACACACTTTAGATGGTTTGCTAGGACAACCAACTCTAGTCTTAGGCTAGGAGGTGTTTACTTTTCTACTGTGTGCTTGGTTTTCAATCTTTTACTGCATGCTGTTTGCTAGTAGTAGAGTTGATGTGATTGTTTATATATTTACTACACTTTGTGTTGTGATTGATTGTATGTTAGATCTACCCCTAGGTTAGGAATGATTTGTAGTAATTCAATCTTATGTAGTGGCCATGCTCATACAAGATAATTAAATTAAAATGGGGCAATTAATAAAGCTTTAAAATTAACAATATTTTCTACAGGTGCCCCAGAATGCTTAAGTCCCCCTTTAAAATTAAAAGAGCATGGCCAAGTATGGCTGGTTTGAGTATTTTAAATTCTTAAAATATTAATTGCTTGGGATGTCAAATATAATTATTGATTATTAGGATAACCTTATAGGATCGAGTTTAGATTTTTAATTTTGATTGATGTAATTTAAATATAATTGAGTTGTAATGTATCAAGTGATTTGAGATGGGATATAAGTCCAATCTAAAATTCAAAGAGAAGGGTGACACCCCTCAGTGGAGAGTCCCTCTTCATTTAAAGATTCAGATTTGAATATTTTCAAATATCCAAAGAGAAAAGATAACACCCCTTTCAAAGGAGAGTTTCTTTTCATTTGGATATCCGGACCCGACAATCCAACGAGTTCCAAGAAAACAAAGAAGTGAAGAATGAGAAGACCCATTCTCAAAGTCATTTGAGTCCTAGGATTAGAAATCTGGGTTGTTTTCAGTGGTGCCCGGCCACTTTACTTTTCCTGCAGACCTTGGGTTGTAATATTAAAAGGCACTTGCCTATAGACTTTCAATTTGAGCATTACATTTAATTAATTTGATTAATTATTGATATGTTAATTGCGATTAGGATTTGCCTGCTTTTCTTAGTTTTTTGGCGATCTTGCATGTCGTATTTGATTTAGCTTGGAACCCAATCGGAGTCTCGTGAGGACACATTAAAACTATTTCTACTTAAAATCAAAGTTAAAATTTTAAGCTCAGATAGAAACTCTAACACTTTTAAGAAGTAAGCCCAAACCGTCGAGAGTTTTTCATCCATCCATATTAACGTTTCTCGACCTTATTAGGCACCTCCACGTCTGTGGGTTTTGGCAAACCACCTGGCCTATAAGGGTGCAGTTCTGTCCAAGGGGATGTTATGCAATCTCTAGGATAAAACCTATTTTTAAGCCTGATTTTAAAATTATTTCATTTTAATTTTAAGTATTTAATCGAGTCAACTAGCATGCATTGTATTAGATATAAATCAAAAATTGAGTCTAATTCTTAATTATATTTTTAGCTTAATCATTACACCCAATATATATCAAGGGGCTGTTGAAATCCGGGATCCCGAGCACTTAATTTTGATGGTGACAACTAATACTTTCTGAGTACATATAGACTTCCGTTTGATTACAAATGTTTAATCTTTATATATGAGAACTAACATTTCAGGTCAGATGCACACTGCTAAAGATTGCTGGAGACTCAAATTGGGTAGAATAGGATGTTGAAGAGTCTGTAATTTTTATTTCTTTAATCTTTTTTTTTAGTCTGCCACAGAAGCATGCATGTGAAAGGAGCAACAATGCACACACACAGGGGGAGATTTTTTTTTAAAAAATGATTAAGTTTTTAAAACACATCGTACTGTACGATCATTGATCGTACTGTACGATTAATTGAAAATACTCAGGCAACGGCTAATTCTATATTGATTAAATTTACAAACTTATCGTACTGTACGATCATGATCGTACTGTACGATGATTTGTAATTGTGAAACCCTAGCCGCCAGAATAAGTTTGGTAAGTTTTCGAATTTGATTTTATGAACTATTCGTACTGTACGATATGTATCGTACTGTACGATTAATTAATAACTTGCCAAAATTATCTCCCTAATCAGGAAATAAAACGTTGGTTTCTAATTATATGTCGATCGTACTGTACGATATCAAATCGTACTGTACGACTGACAGAGACGATTTCAGTCGTCCCAGAGATCGTACCAGACGAAACCAATGTTTTTTGTTCTGATCGTCCTGGACGATATTCATATCGTACAGGCCGATATCAAGAAATGAACTAATCGTACTGTACGACTGGTGGAGTGCTGGACGATTGACAGAGACGATTTTATTCGTCCCAGCGATCGTACCAGACGATCCCAAGAAATTTTGAACGGATCGTACTGGACGATAGTCCTATCGTACAGGACGATATCATGAAAAACACTATTCGTACTGTACGATTAAATGAGTGCTGGACGACTGACAGAGACGAGTTCTTTCGTCCCGAGGTTCGTCCCACAGTTCGTCCCGTACGAACAGTACGAATCAATAGTATCGTACTGTACGATATACATATCGTACTGTACGATATGAATAAAATTCGATACCTATTCGTCTGCACTCGTACTGGACGGAGCTGTAATTGAACTGATCGTACTGTACGATTATAAATCGTACTGTACGAACAGAAACGCAAAACTTGAATTTTTTAGGGTTTTCTGAAGCCTGATATAAAAAAACAACTTATTACTTTTCTAGAGAAGTTGTTGATCAATCCTTTGCTGTGAGAAGCTTAGAGGAAGAAGGAGATTCGTAGAGAGAAGTTTTTTTTGGAGAGATCTAGGGCTTGAGAGAGGAAGGTGAAGGTGAGCTTGAGCGTGAGGGAGAAGTAGTGTGAGGGGATCACACGGTGGCTCCAAGCTAGCTGCATGCTTTGCTCCAATTGTGGCTTTAGAAGCTTCAAGAAAGTTCTCGAAGGAAGAATCACTTCAAGATCAACATCGCCAAGGTACTCTGCCATCTCCAGGAGGGAGAAAAAGGAGAAGGTCCGCTGCCGTCACCGGGAGGGTGACATAGCGTTTGGTATTCCGCCGCACCGAGGGAGGTGAAAGTGAGTATTGTAAAGGCTTCTCCGCCTTGCTGTGGGGGCAAAAGGAGAGTCAACTTTTACTAGTGCAAATCCCGGAGTAGAGGACTCCGGGGAGTGGACGTAGGTCAAGTGACCGAACCACTATAAAAATTTCTGGTGTGTTTTTTCCTGTTTACCGCACTTTACTTTTCATGCTTTTAAATTTGTGCATTTTAAATTGCTTGGTGAAAAATCAATTTTTAAATCTCGTAGTGTTATCAATTTTATCGTTGTGATCGTTGTACTTGCTTCCGCACATTTGTTGTTAAATTATATTTCGAAAATACAAAAAATTAGAACTCTTGCGTAGGGTCAAATTTTTTAAATACCAATTCACCCCCCCCTCTTGGCGCATCTCGTACTTTCAAGTGGTATCAAAGCAGGGTTTCAAAATAGTGTTTTAGAAAACCTAGAAACGTAAGATCCATGGCTCATTTTGGTAACCGTAACACTACGGAGGGTTATTCCATAACTCGTCCACCTTTGTTTGACAACATACCGTTTGATTTTTGGAAAATACGCATGTCTACATTTTTACAGTCTTTAGACTACCGCATGTGGATGTTAGTACAAGAAGGTTATTCTGCACCGTTTCGTATGTTGAATGGAGTGAAAACTGAACTGTCATTTAATGAATGGAGCATTGAGGATAGAGAATTTGCACAACTGAATGCTAAATGTCTAAACTGTTTCTTTTGCGCATTAAAATCAGAAGACTATATGCGAGTATCAACGTGTACTACTGGTAAACAAATTTGGGACAAACTGTGTATCACGTACGAAGGAACTAGTGAGGTCAAACAATCTAGGTTGAACATACTGTTACATGATTACGAACTGTTCCGCATGAAACCTAGTGAAACTATAACTGACATGTACACTCGATTCACCCAGATTGTAACATCACTGCATGCTTTAGGAAGAGAGTTGTCTAACTCAGAAAAAGTAAACAAAATACTGCGATGTCTGCCTAGCTCATACGATGCTAAAATCACTGCAATAACTGAGTCAAAAGACCTAAATGTCTACTCTATTGATAATTTGCTTGGGTCACTCATTGCCTACGAGCAAGGAGTGAGTCAACGACAAAGTGATGCAGGTGAAAAGAAAAAGGAGCGAGCAGTGGCTTTAAAAGCAAACAATTCTGAAAGTGACAGCTCAGCAGCGGAGGAAGATGACGACATAGCTTTGATGACTCGTCAGTTCAAAAATTTTCTGAAAAGAAAGCAGCGCCATCATCAAAGCAATTGGAACAAAGGTAAGAACTCAAAGTATACTAAAGTTGCATCTGAAACAATTTGCTTTGAGTGCAGGAAACCCGGTCATCTCCGAGCTGATTGCCCCAACATCAAAACCCATCAAACCAAGGAGAAGGGTGAGGAAAGATCGAAGTTCAAGAAGGGCAAATTTAAGACTCAGAAAGCGTTTTGGGCTGACTCTGCCTCAGAATCATCGGAAGAAGAAGCAGAGGAGGAGGTAACGAATCTGTGTCTTATGACTAATGATAATCTTGATCAATCAGATCAAGATGAGGTATGTCAACTGTCTTACGATGAACTGCTTGTTATTTCTGAAAAAATCCATGACTCGTATAGAAAATTGAAGAAAAAGCATGCTAGTCTTAATACTGAGTTTAGTACTTTACAAAAGGAACATGCTAGTGTAGTAAAAAACTTTTCTGACTTAGATAGGGATCATATGTCGTTGCTTGACGAATACGATGCATTAAACAAGAAGCATATTGAGTTAACCACTGCACATGAAACCTTGAAATCATCACATGTTGAATTAGATAATGCATTTAAGGAACTAGAAGAACTATCAGGAGAACTTAGTAGTAGTGAGCATACATTGAGATTCGAATATGCTAGTCTTAACCAAGCGAACAAATTCTTAAAGGAAAAACTTCATGCATACGAGAATAACAAAAAACCTCCCACGTTTGTTGAATTCTTTCATCCTCCACCATGTGAATCATCTCACTCAAAACCAGCACGGCATGCATCATTCAAACCCAGAAATAGGCTCTACCACCCTCGTAGATTAGTGAACCCATTTCCAGGTGTTAGATGTTATTCTTGTGGCATGCTAGGTCACATAGCTCGCACGTGCTCAATTCACTATAGGACACATCTAGTGTGGAGACCAAAATCGCAATCATCACAGCATAACATGCATACATTTCATTCACATAAGCGTGATGTGGAACCCAAACTCACTTGGGTTCCCAAAGCTAATCCATGATTGACATTGTAGGGATGCTCTCACAAAAGACCTAGTGAGAGCATGTGGTACCTGGACAGTGGCTGCTCGAGACACATGACTGGAGACATGAAGCAGTTCGTGACACTGGAGGCCAGGTCAGGAGGCAAGGTAACTTTGGGAGACAACACCACCAGAAAAGTGGTGGGCTCAGGTATCATTGGAAATAGTAAAAATTTAATTATTGAGAATGTACTTTTAGTGGATGGTTTAAAGCACAATCTTTTAAGTATAAGTCAACTATGTGACAAGGGCTTTGATATAAAATTTCTGTCTAACAAATGCATGATTAGTTTAAATGATTCACTTGTGTTAGAGGGAAAACGTATAAATAATGTTTACATGATAGACTTGAACTGCATTGAAACCTCAAACTCTTTGTGTCTGAAAACAATAGCAGATGACTCTTGGCTATGGCATAGGAGACTGTGCCATGCTAGTATGAAAACACTTAGGAACATCACACAGAAAGACTTAGTTAGAGGCATACCAAAGTTAGACTTTACTAAGGACCATCTTTGTGATGCTTGCCAGTTAGGAAAACAGGTTAAATCTTCTTTTCATGCAATCAAGGATATCAGCACCACTAGGCCATTAGAAACTCTCCACATGGACCTGTTCGGACCTGTTAGTACAGCCAGCCTAGGAGGGAAGTTGTATGGGTTTGTAATAGTAGATGACTACTCTAGATTTACTTGGGTAAAATTCCTAGCTCATAAGAGTGAGTCGTTTGAAGAATTTAGAATTTTCTCCACTTGGATTCAAAGGAAATTAGGATGTGTAATTTCAACAATTCATAGTGATCACGGTGGGGAATTTGAGAATGATAAGTTTGAATCTTTTTGTAAAGAGGTTGGAATAGAACATAATGTCTCTGCCCCTAGAACTCCTCAGCAAAATGGAATAGCAGAAAGAAAGAATAGAACGTTAGTTGAAGCTGCTAGGGCTATGTTAGCTGAATACACTCTCCCTAGATACTTTTGGGCAGAAGCAGTAAATACCGCATGCTATGTATTAAACAGGGTAAATGTTAGATCCAAACTTAATAAGACACCCTATGAGTTGCTTAAGGGTAGGACACCCAACCTTTCCCACTTACACGTTTTCGGGTGCAAATGTTTCATCCTAATCAATGGCAAGTCACCCTTAGGAAAGTTCGATCCTAAATCAGATGAAGGGGTTTTCCTAGGCTACTCATCTGTAGGTAAAGCTTATAGAATATTCAATAAGAGAACCCTAGTAGTAGAAGAGTCCACTCATGTAGTATTTGACGAATCCAATAAGTCATCTGAACCTAATCATGAAGAAGAAGAAGTTGAGGTTATACGGGGAATAGAAACCATTACCATAGAGACTAGAGCGGAACCTCAAGAACATCTGCCTAAAGATTGGAAATTTTCTTCTAGTCATCCTAGAGAGCTGATCTTAGGAGACCCATCAGAAGGGGTAAAAACTAGGCATGGACTTAGGAAAGAGGTTAGCCATTCTGCATTCATATCTATGTTTGAACCCACGAGTATAGATCAAGCCTTAGGAGATGAATTTTGGATCCTAGCAATGCAAGAAGAGTTGAACCAATTCGTTAGGAATGATGTATGGGAATTAGTCAAAAGGCCTAAAGAGCAAAGTGTGGTTGGAACTAAGTGGGTCTTTAAAAATAAGATGAATGACTCAGGCATAGTAGTAAGAAATAAGGCTAGGCTAGTAGCGAAGGGTTATAACCAAATTGAAGGAATAGATTTTGAAGAAACCTTTGCTCCGGTAGCTAGACTAGAAGCCATCAGGGTACTGTTAGCTTTTGCTTGTTTTAGGGATTTTAAGCTGTATCAAATGGATGTAAAGAGTGCCTTCCTGAATGGAGTAATCAAGGAAGATGTGTATGTGGAGCAACCTCCAGGGTTTGAAAACTCACAATCTCCAAACCACGTGTTTAAACTGAAAAAGGCACTGTACGGGTTAAAACAAGCACCTAGAGCCTGGTATGAAAGACTTAGTACGTTCCTACTAGATAGAGGCTTTGTAAAGGGTAGTGTGGACACCACCTTATTTTTGAAGAAGGTAGGAGTTGAAGTACTCATTGTTCAGATTTATGTAGATGACATATTGTTCGGATCGACGGAGAAAAACCTATGTAATGAATTTTCAAAAACAATGAGCGACGAGTTTGAAATGAGCATGATGGGTGAACTTAGTTACTTCCTTGGATTTAGTGTAAAACAAACGGAAGGTGGAACGTTTCTTAGCCAGTCTATGTACGTCAACGATATTTTGAAAAAATATGAAATGGACAATGCTAAGGCTATGAATACACCCATGAGCTCTAATATTCAATTGGATAAAGATCCCAGTGGGAAGTCTGTAGATCAAAAGAGGTATAGGGGAATAATTGGATCGCTTCTCTATCTGACTGCCAGTAGACCAGACATAATGTTTAGTGTGTGCCTCTGTGCCCGTTTTCAAGCTGACCCGAAAGAATCTCACATGACTGCTGTCAAAAGAATTCTCAGATATCTTCTAGGCACCCCGAACTTAGGAATTTGGTATCCTAGACACAGCACCTCTTTTGAAATCTTAGGATACTCCGATTCAGACTTTGCAGGTTGTAAGGTAGATAGAAAAAGCACTTCTGGCACCTGTCAATTCATTGGACAATCATTAGTTTCATGGTCCAGTAGGAAGCAAAATTCAGTAGCCCTATCCACCGCCGAAGCGGAATATATAGCGGTAGGTAGCTGTGTTGCACAAGTGTTGTGGTTAAAATAACAGCTTGTAGATTTAGGACTACCTGTAGGTACGATTCCGATCATGTGTGACAACACTAGCGCGATCTGCATATCCAAAAATCCAATTCAACACTCACGAACCAAACATATAGACATTAGACATCATTTCATTAGAGATCATGTAGCCAAAGGCGATATTGAACTGCACCACGTTGCTACTGAAGATCAATTGGCGGACATCTTCACAAAACCATTAGGCTATGACACATTTAGCACTCTACGAACCAAATTAGGTGTCATAGACATTCACGCCTAATGTAACAAAACAAAAAAAAAAACAAAAAAAAACAAAAAAAATTTTGTGGTTGATTTGTCTTTGTTGTTAAAACCAAAAAATAACAAATAAAAAAAAAAAAAAAAAAAACAAAAAAAACAAAAAAAACAAAAAAAAAAAACAAACAAAACAAAAAATTGGACTCCTGATCCTCTTCCCATGTTGCTCACAAACCTTGATCTTCTCTGACTATCGTACTGTACGATACACTATCGTACTGTACGATCAGGTTCCAATCACTCAAATCTCAGCCGTTCATTCCCATTCACGATCCAGACCTTTCATGTCTTCTACACATCGTACTGTACGATTCACTACTCGTACTGTACGATAGTAATTATTGGTCATCGTACTGTACGAACATCCCGATCGTACGGTACGATACACGTGGCAAACGGATTAGGACGAATTTAAATCGGCCGGTACGAACATTATTGCCTATCGTACTGTACGAACACCTGTTCGTACTGGACGATAGCTTTTGTCAAAAGTCGTTCAGACGACTCATTGGGACGAACGCCTCACACTCACATTCGTACTGTACGATACTGATCGTACTGTACGATTTGACTCACTTTTCTGAAAAGTCGTCCAGACGACATTATTGCGTATATCGTACTGTACGATTCTCGATCGTACTGTACGATATACCCCAAATTCTATAAAACGAGAGGAATTCTTAGCCATTTCTCCTCACCTTCAATCCCTTTGAATCTCCTCATTCGTCCAATCCTCTTTTCCAAAATGTCTGGGTCCAGTAAGCGCGGTCGTATGATTGTCGGGAGCTCTTCCTCCTCTCGGCGCTTCGACGATCGCTTTCTCTCCGCCGCGGACGAGAAAGCGTATAACAAAATCAAGGAAGCTAAGTTCACTCCCTCCCGCATGTTAAATCAAGCCGCCCTTAGTTTTGAGGTGATGCCTCTGTTTGCTTCCACGACCCTTCAATTTCTTCTGACTCTCGCCTTTCCGTTTCACTCTGAACTTATGTTTGAGTTTTTTGCAAATATCCGCATTAACCTTGAAAACACCACTTTCACCTCGTATGTCTGTAAACAGAATGTCGTCATCACCGTCGACGACATTGCTGAGCACATAGGGCTGTCCTCTGAAGGTCCTCGACCCCAATCCATGATCTCCCAAGATTATGATTGGACGTCAGTCAATATGACCCTTAGAGGTGTGCCCTCTAATCAACATCTACCCCTGGTCCAAACCTTAAATCAAAATGCCCGCGTTATCCAGCATGTCCTTCGCACATCTATTATACCTAAGGCTGGAGATCGCATCCATATCACTCCCCCACTGTCTGTCGTCACCTATCTCATTATGTCGGGCACAAAATTCAATGAAGCCCAAATGGTATTCGACTACATTCACACCTTGTCTGCCTTCCGCTATCCAGGTGCCCGTCGTAAATTGAACCTGGCCTTAGGGCATGTCATAGGCTACATTCTAGATGCAAAATACCAGCTTCATTATCCGCTCCCTCCTGATCACCTTCCCATCTTCTACTCGGATGCCTCCTTTCGTATCCTGTTCCATCGGGGGGCCGCTCCCGCCGATCCCGAGTTTGATGACGAGGAGGCTGATGCTCCTGCTGACGCACCTCCGCCACCACCAATCCAACCACCTGGCCTTGCACCTCCCGACTACCCTCACGACGACATTATTCGACGACTTGATCGTCTGGAGACTCGGTTGGATGCTCACATTGCTCAGCAGCATCAGGAGCATGACACGGATATGAAATGGTTTAGGGAGCGCTTCCAATCGATCGATCACCAGTTCGCCTCCCTTCATCAGTACCACCAGCTGTTTCCCGACCCTCCACCGCCACCTCCGGATCAGGATCCAGATTTTTAGGTTGTTGTAGATGTTTCTGTTTTCTGTTTTTGTTGTACTTGTTTTTCTTTTTCTTCCCTTTTTGGTGTTGTCAAAAGGGGGAGACTTTTCTGTGTGTTGTATTATGTTTTTGCCTACTATTAAATGCTAATTTGGTTGTTTATGTTATCACTTCGTTTGTTTTTTTCCTGTTGTTCTATTTTTGATATAATAATAATAATAAAAAAAAAAATAAATACAAGAAAAAATATATATATTTGTGTAGCACATCTGTCCGTCAGAAAATATTATTTGACACCATCAAAAAGGGGGAGATTGTTGAAATCCGGGATCCCGAGCACTTAATTTTGATGGTGACAACTAATACTTTCTGAGTACATATAGACTTCCGTTTGATTACAAATGTTTAATCTTTATATATGAGAACTAACATTTCAGGTCAGATGCACACTGCTAAAGATTGCTGGAGACTCAAATTGGGTAGAATAGGATGTTGAAGAGTCTGTAATTTTTATTTCTTTAATCTTTTTTTTGAGTCTGCCACAGAAGCATGCATGTGAAAGGAGCAACAATGCACACACACAGGGGGAGATTTTTTTTTAAAAAATGATTAAGTTTTTAAAACACATCGTACTGTACGATCATTGATCGTACTGTACGATTAATTGAAAATACTCAGGCAACGGCTAATTCTATATTGATTAAATTTACAAACTTATCGTACTGTACGATCATGATCGTACTGTACGATGATTTGTAATTGTGAAACCCTAGCCGCCAGAATAAGTTTGGTAAGTTTTCGAATTTGATTTTATGAACTATTCGTACTGTACGATATGTATCGTACTGTACGATTAATTAATAACTTGCCAAAATTATCTCCCTAATCAGGAAATAAAACGTTGGTTTCTAATTATATGTCGATCGTACTGTACGATATCAAATCGTACTGTACGACTGACAGAGACGATTTCAGTCGTCCCAGAGATCGTACCAGACGAAACCAATGTTTTTTGTTCTGATCGTCCTGGACGATATTCATATCGTACAGGCCGATATCAAGAAATGAACTAATCGTACTGTACGACTGGTGGAGTGCTGGACGATTGACAGAGACGATTTTATTCGTCCCAGCGATCGTACCAGACGATCCCAAGAAATTTTGAACGGATCGTACTGGACGATAGTCCTATCGTACAGGACGATATCATGAAAAACACTATTCGTACTGTACGATTAAATGAGTGCTGGACGACTGACAGAGACGAGTTCTTTCGTCCCGAGGTTCGTCCCACAGTTCGTCCCGTACGAACAGTACGAATCAATAGTATCGTACTGTACGATATACATATCGTACTGTACGATATGAATAAAATTCGATACCTATTCGTCTGCACTCGTACTGGACGGAGCTGTAATTGAACTGATCGTACTGTACGATTATAAATCGTACTGTACGAACAGAAACGCAAAACTTGAATTTTTTAGGGTTTTCTGAAGCCTGATATAAAAAAACAACTTATTACTTTTCTAGAGAAGTTGTTGATCAATCCTTTGCTGTGAGAAGCTTAGAGGAAGAAGGAGATTCGTAGAGAGAAGTTTTTTTTGGAGAGATCTAGGGCTTGAGAGAGGAAGGTGAAGGTGAGCTTGAGCGTGAGGGAGAAGTAGTGTGAGGGGATCACACGGTGGCTCCAAGCTAGCTGCATGCTTTGCTCCTCTTGTGGCTTTAGAAGCTTCAAGAAAGTTCTCGAAGGAAGAATCACTTCAAGATCAACATCGCCAAGGTACTCTGCCATCTCCAGGAGGGAGAAAAAGGAGAAGGTCCGCTGCCGTCACCGGGAGGGTGACATAGCGTTTGGTATTCCGCCGCACCGAGGGAGGTGAAAGTGAGTATTGTAAAGGCTTCTCCGCCTTGCTGTGGGGGCAAAAGGAGAGTCAACTTTTACTAGTGCAAATCCCGGAGTAGAGGACTCCGGGGAGTGGACGTAGGTCAAGTGACCGAACCACTATAAAAATTTCTGGTGTGTTTTTTCCTGTTTACCGCACTTTACTTTTCATGCTTTTAAATTTGTGCGTTTTAAATTGCTTGGTGAAAAATCAATTTTTAAATCTCGTAGTGTTATCAATTTTATCGTTGTGATCGTTGTACTTGCTTCCGCACATTTGTTGTTAAATTATATTTCGAAAATACAAAAAATTAGAACTCTTGCGTAGGGTCAAATTTTTTAAATACCAATTCACCCCCCCCTCTTGGCGCATCTCGTACTTTCAGGGGCCAATTAGGAATCTGCTCTAGATGTCATCCCCACTCTCCTTAAACTAATCTTAAATAATGTCCCTAACCACTCTACATTTAAAGACTTGACTCATGGTTTTAAAGTGTTTAGGTGGTTTAGCTGGCTCCCCAATCCAGGCTGGGGTAAGTCCAGATTTGCATTGCATTAGCTAGGTTCCGGGTCACTATTTTTAGTACCTAATTTTAGACTTAGGTTCTGAGACAGATTTTTAATCTTAAGACCTCAACCTATGGGAATCTAATTCTCACTTTTTAATAAAATTAATCATTTAAATATTAAATCCCTTTTCATCAAATTTGAGCCCAACACTTAGAATAGGCTGGAGTATTTTTTTAAATTATTTCAGAATCTCAAAACACTCCCTACTCTTCTTCCTATGACTCCACAAATAAGTGTTCAATCTTGAACCAATCACATTTGAAAATTTAAGTCCCTACCTTCTTTGAAATCAAACTTTGAAATCCAAATAAAATTCGTATCACTATTTTAATCTAGAGTATTCATAAGAAAATTTTTTATTTTCCTATGATGTAATTAACTACGAGGGCTTGCGCTTGTAAGAGATTAAGAAACCCAGACCTAATTTTCAAAATTAATTTTTTAAAACCCTAAATTAATTATCCTTGGGAAATCAAATAAAAAATGGCGATCATTATCGTCATATTCGAGTAATTAACAATGAATGATATTTTCTTCCTTTGGGATGATATATCATTTATTGATATAATTTTGAATATGAAATCAACGATAATTTACCCAGATTATCGTAGCCAGATATTTGATTGAACTTCATTTTGATCCTTTGGGATCGCATATGGTTTCTTCCTGAATCTAATTACGATATTCAGGATCAGATTTATAATTCTAAATTTGAACCCATTAGGAGATTTTATCTCTACCTTTCGAGGTAGTATATCCTCACTAATGGATGTTCAATTTTAGAGTTAAAATTTAAATATCAATCCTAGATTATTCCCAAAGATAATTAATCCTTTTCAAAATATACATTTTCAATCAAAACACTGCTAAGTAATCTTTTGCTACTATTCTAACCCAAGAGAGCTTAGAGAAGGAAGAGAGTTTGGGAAAGAGAAAGAGGATCTTATGAGGGGGAATTTGTGAGGGGATTCATAAAGGTTGCTCCAAGCAAGGATTTGATCATCTTCTTCCTTCTTCATCTTTGGTTCCTTGGTGGCTTTGGGGAGACAATCATCAGCATCAAATCCAGGTTCTCTACCTACTCCAGGAGGGAGTAAAAGGATTTTCAGGTTATCTGCCTACTCTAAGAGGGAGTAAAAGGATTTTGGGTTCTCTATCTTCTCCAGGAGGGTGAAAAAGGATTCAAGGTTCTCTGCCTCACCGAGTCGGTGGAAAAATTTTATAAGGACTTCTCCACCTTGTTGTGGGTTAAAAAAGAGAGACACTAACTGATTAGTGCAATACCTAGAACAGAAGGTTCTGGGGAGTGGACGTAGGTCAGATTTGATCAAACTACTATAAAATTTGGTGTGCTCTTTCTTATTACTTTTTTTGCATTTTATTTCTGCATCTTTATGTGATTTATTCTGTGGTTGAAATCTCTGATTTTGGTATCTGCTTCCGCTTAAGAGTGTTTAGTTTTAAAATATTTAAAAAGATTAAAAAAAAAAATTTGTTAAGAATTTTTTAAAACACCAATTCACTCCCCTCTTGGTTAGCCTCGGGCTAGTTCTACAGGGTTTCACAACCCCCACAAACTTTCAAGGACGAGATGGAGAAGACTTCTCATTCAGACATAATAATTGGAGAACCGGAGGTATGACTTTGAGCAAAGGGTGGAGAGAGTTCATTGGAGTTCACTCAAAATGTCCTCTAGAGAGGACTAGAGAGTGGGGGAATCTAGGGAAACACTTAGAAAGTTCCAGGGATGATTTTGAAAAGCTAAGCATTAATGAGGAGGATTGGATAAGGGTGATCTATTCAGACCTCCGCCATGGCTTTGGATGGCTATGACAGCTTAGGGGGACCATTGGATGCTTTCCAATTGGAGGGGTAATCTCCATTAGCCTCGTGAGCCTAAAGCTAATGAGCTTAGGCCCTAGGAAAGCTTTGGATAGGGTTCAGGATCAAGGGGACCACCTGAGCTCTTTTTTATTCATTTCGGTTATCGTCGACCACCGTTTAGGCTGGGATGAGGTGGAAAGTATAACTTGGGGATTGGTTAGCTCAATTGTGAGCTCAATTGGGCATGGGAGGCCTAATTATTCAAGATGGCTCAGGTTAACCCAAACATAGAGGGTTTGGGTCGATTTGGGTGTAACCCTAGTCAAGCCAAGAGCTAGGCTAACTAGGGAAGATATATTGGGTCAAGGTGAACCCAATTAAGGAATTGGTTTGGTTTGGTGGAGCATGAGGTGGAAAATGGCTCAGCTTAAGGTGTTTTTGGACACTTTGGGCTAGCTTAGGTCTTAACCTGAGTTGACCCATGGGATATGCAAGCTATGGTAGGTGCATTGGGTAATGTAGGACCCATTAGAAATGTTTGCTTGGTTAGAATTGACCTAGATTGAGTTTAGGCTCATGGAGACCTCTCTTGGGCACTTGGGTCAAGCTATATGGATAACCCAAGTGGACCCAAGGGTTGGGCCTTGAAGGGGACTCCCTTAGGGACCTAATGGGTCACCCTAGGACCCTAAATTGGGTTGACAATGCTTTGGTCAATAGGTTTGAGCTAGGTTCAAGTGTATGTTGATTTGGTTAACCAGGTTGACCTAGAGTCGAGGGTTGGTTCCAGTAGGTTTGGATTGGTGATCTAAGATTGAGGGTGGTGATCTCAAGTGACAGGAAGGCCATTTAGTATGAAAAGCCCATTTAATGCCTTAAGGAAGCATTTGCTCAACATAGGTTGACTTGGTCAACCATGCGTAACAAAGGTTTGGGTTTAAGTCCAATGGACTCCTAATGATGTCTTTGATGTATTGGAAGGGGTTCTATGGCTTGGTTTGATTGAGCCATGTTGAAGTGTTGAGAAAACTTCAATTTTCCCCTTAAGGGATATTTTAGTCATTTGGGACCCTGGTCAACTCTAGGTCAACCAAAGTCCACAAAAGTGCTGATTTGTGTTGACATGCCATGACAAGGATTATGGACATGTTCAAAAGTTTTGGGTAAGGTCCCAAGGTTAAATTCCACAAGATGCTAAGTCTGGTGGTTTTTCAGCCTCTGGATTTCAATCAAGTTTTTGGGGTTTGATGTCACAAATTAGCCTCAAATTTGGAAGGTTGACCCTAGGGACAAGCCTAATCAATATGCAATTGATAGATCATGAATTGGGGATCATTTTACTGGATTTTGAGATGATTAAAAAATCACCCAAAAAGGGTTATAGGACATGGGCCTTTAACCTTAAATTCTAGTTTGAAATTTTTGATTTGAATTGGACTCTAGATTTGATTGATTGAATTTTATTCATCCACATCAACGATAATCAATTAAGTGATTGCTGATGATTGGATAAGGGAAATCAAGTGGTGGTAAATAGGTGACCACTACTTGAAAGAAATTGGATTTAGTTTGAATTTGAGTTTTGTTAACCTCATGACATAAGCGAGGTCAACAACTGTATGACCCTCGATATCGTACGGGATAATTGGTTCAAAAATTTTGAATTGTTTATACAAATTCTTGTTCATCATATAGTACTTACAGAATGAATTTAACTAATCATATTGTACGATCACGTATCGTATTGTACGATCAGAAACAACGAAATTATAAATTTAGGATTTTTTGTAAGCATTGTATTTAATCACTCTTTTAGACTTTGAAGAAGTCTTTGGCTATTTGGAGATTTTTGTGAGAGTATTTTGAGATATCTTAGAGCTTGGAGAAGGAGAAGGAGAAGTTGTGTGTGAGGGAGAAGTAGTGTGAGGGTATTTCATATGGTTACTCCAAGCAAGCTTCTACATTAGTTCCTCTATATGTCTTTGTTAATTCTTTGGGTTGCTCTAAAAAGAAAGTCTTCAAGGAAAAAAGTCATCAGGTTCTCTGACTCACCAGGAGGGTGAAAATGATTCAGAGTTCTTTGCATCACCAAGAGGGTGAAAAGGATTCAAGGTTCTCCGCCTCACCAGGATGGTGAAATAGATTCCAAGTTTTTTGCCTCACCAAGAGGGTGAAAAGGATTTTGTTACTTTGCCGAACTGAGTTGGTAGAAGAGATTTTGTAAGGACTTCTCCACCGTGCTGTGGGGGCTAAAGGATAGTCACTAAAAGATTTAGTCCAATAACTGAAGAGGACGACTCCGGGGAGTGGACATAGGTCATGTTTTGACCGAACCATTATAAATTTTGTATATTCGTTCTACTTTTTCTTTTCGCATTTTATTTTCTAGCATTTTTTATTTTTCTTGCATGTTATATTCTTGCAAACATTTGTTAAGATTGTATAACTTTATTTTTATTTGAATTTGGTTGGTTAAAGAAAATAAAAATATGAAAAATAAAATAAAATAAAAAAATAGATCCTTACATTTTTTTTTTTCTACAAAAATCCAAAAGAGCAAAAATATTTGTTTTTAAAATTTATTTCGTTGAAGTTTGTGTAAATAATTTTGAGATTTTAAAAGAATATTTTGAGAAAAATTTTAAAACGTCGTTTCACCCACCCCACCCCCCCCCCCCCCCCCCCCCCCCCTCCTCTCAGTTTGCCTTGGGCAATTTGGGTGGTTCGACAACTTAACATTGAACCTTCATTTTCTTGTAGTGTCTTGAGTATTGTCTTCCATTCGTCTCCCAGTTGTAATTGAGTTTTATGATGCCACTTATAGATTGATTTTATAAAACAATGAGAAACCATAAAGTTGATCTTTGCAAGTCATCTAACCACAAGATTATAGTGATCTGATTTATAGTCAATTTATCAACACACATTTGCCATAACATGTCTTCTTGTAGAGCTAAAAGCATAAGGATTGCCTAGAGGCTCACACTCTCCTTAACAAGCCCTTTAACCACAAGTTTAGTGGCGTTTTTCAATAAATCTTCATTCTCTTTTGGCCTCAACCAGTAAGCTAGTCTATGGAGGAAGATGAAGGCTATAACTAAATTAATTTCATGTGGAATATCATGCATGGGTGTATGATGATTGGTATTTCTTGGGAAATTACATCCTTATTGAGTTATTTAAGAGGTAAGCCACATCCAAGTTCTGGTGAACTTATAGATTCTCTTTTAGGATCACTTATAGTAGTCTTTTTTAGGCCTATCTAAAGTCTTACAAAAATAGCGATTTAGTGTCAACCCAGTTACATTGGCCTTCATGTATACTACTTCCTATAATGGAATTAGGACTATATTTTCACCATGTTTCTTAAATGAATATGTGTTCTTATAACCATCATCGATGGTGCGACAATCACATTGCCATGGATGACCCAATAGGTGGTAACATGTAAGTATAGGGACCAAATCACATCATACTCATCCCTACACTTTCCCTCCAATGGAAAAAATAACTAATAAAGATTTCATTTCTTTGATTTTTTTGCATTTCCTTAACCATAAGTATTTATAAGGGAGTAGATATTCTTGGGTTGAAAAACATAATGGCTCATCCATCTTGATCACCACTACATTTTTTAAGTTGCCTTTATCAATGATGAGACTACAAACTTTTCACAAGGATGTGCATCATATACAACAACAACAACATCATCAAGCCTTTATCCCACTACATGGGGTTGGCTACATGAATCCCTTTTCTCCATTGTATCCAGTTAAGAGTCAAATTATCATTTAGATCTAATAAAAAAGGCAATTTCTAGTTTTTTCTAACCAAGTTTTTTTAGGTCTACCTCTACCTTTATTAACATAGGTTAAAATCTAATATATCTACTCTCCTAATTGGGTCATCGAAAGGCCGTTATTTTATGTGACCAAACCATTTAAGGTAACTCTCTCTAATCTTATCTACCATTGGAGCTACTCCAACCTTTTTCACGTATATGGTCATTTCGTATCCTATCTCTAAGATTAAAGCCACTCATCCACCTGAGCATCCTCATCTCTGCAACACTTAACTTAATATTATGCTTCTCTTTTGATGGCCAACATTTTGTGCCTTAAAGCATTGTAGGTCTAACCACCATCTTATAGAATTTTCCCATAAGTTTGACTAGTACTTTTCTATCACAATGCAAGCCCAATGCATTCCTCCACATCATCCATCCAGCTTGAATTCTACTAATAATATCCCCATCTATTTCACCATCACTCTGAACAATAGATCCAAGATATTTAAAACATTTTCTCTTATTAATGACTTGCTCACTCAAAGTCACAAACCCCCCACTAGATCTATTACTACTAAAATTACACTACATGTATTCGGTTTTAGATCTACTCAAATGAAACCTTTAGACTCTAAGTTGACCTCAATAATTCAAGTTTACCTTCAACTCCCTCTTTAGTCTTATCAATAAGAAGAATAATGTCAGCAAAAGGCATACTCCAGGGAATATCCTCTTGCAATATCTAGTAAGAACATTCATGACTAAAGCAAAAAAAGATATGGTATTAAAGCTGATCCTTGATGTAATCCAGCTGAAATTGGAAAATACTTGGTCAAACCACCTTGTGTTTGAACACAAGTAACAGCTCTAGCATACATATCCCTAATGACTTGAATATAAGCATTATTAATCCCTTTCTTCTTTAGAACTCTCCATAACACTTCTCTTGGGACTTTATCATATGTTTTCTCTAAATCAATAAATATGATATGAAGATCATCCTTTTTCTTTCTATACTTCTCCATCAAACCTCTCAATAAATGTATGGTTTCCATAGTAGACCTACCCGGCATGAACACAAATTGATTTTCAGAAACATTACTATCATGTCGTAACCTATGCTCCATAACTCTCCCATAGTTTTAAAGTATGACACATCAACTTAATTCCTCTATAATTTGCACAATCTTGTGCATCAACTTTATTCTTAAAGATAGGAATCAACACACTCATTCTCCACACATCTGACATATTTTTGGTGTTCAAAAAAATATTAAAAAGTTTAGTAAGCTAAGAAATTCCTTCATCTCCTAAGCATTTCCACACATCTATTGGAATATCATTAGGTCGAATAATTTTCTCACACTTTATTTTCTTTAAAGCCTCTCTAACTCCAGTTTTAGTAATACGTCGATAAAATAAAATTCTCTATTTTCATTTAGAGTGTTAAGATCACCAAAGTTAATCGTATTTCACAATCTTCATTGAAAGCTTAGCAAAATATCTCATCTACCTTTGTTAAATAATTTAAAATTTAAAAAGCTTAGTAAAGCATTAAATTTATTACTAATAATTTATATTTTGATAATCTTAAATAGGAGTTAGGTAACTACCAGAACATAATGTTAGAATAAGAAGTAATTTTGAGAAGAGAGGTTCCAATAGATTAAGAGTTATGTTCATTAATATTAGAAAGTCAAGTCAGTGGCTCTTGTGACTTGGGGAGTGTGTTTGGGGTGAGTTGACCTGAGCTTGGGTCAACCTCAAGTATACTAAAAAGAGGGAGCAGAATAAAAAGAATAGAGTATCTGATTGTGGGGGCTTAGGTAGCTCACTTTATACTGGTGGTTTAGTACCTCACACCGAGCATAAGCAATGACTGGTAACATCTTAATCATAGTCTAGTTTCATTTATTCATAATTATTATTTTAACAAGTTCTTTTACAGAAAGAGATTTTTGGTAGAGAGCCAACTTTGTTAGAGTTTCACACACGCACACACCAACGCCAGGAGTATCACCAATGGGTTGATAAAAAATCAAGAAAATCTCATGTGAATTTTAAAATAACTTGTTATCATGTCTATAATTATATGGGATAACGTTTATTCTATTTCGTGCAGGATAATTATGCATGAATTCAGAATAGTCAACCTTCTACTAGGGAGGGATCCTTTTTAGGATTAACACAATTCTCTGAATATAGCACCTAGTCACAGGCAATTGGAGGTAGGAAGAAGAAGATAGTGTGTGGATTAGTCTCCCAAGCAGACACATATGAGACACAAGCTTCTAGCTCAGCATCCTATGAAAATAGAGGCCATGAGGAGATGAGCTAAAGGGCGTCTACACTTGCTGAAGAGATAGAGTGGATGCGACATATACAAACTGACATATTCATGCAACAATTTGAGATGCAGACGGAGCTACGATCATATAAGAAACAAAAATGAAATAAGAAGGCTCAGGAGCCTAAGGAGAGCGAGGAGACCAAGGGTGATTGTTGACCCGTTTATGAAAAAGAAAAAAAATCATACTCACATGCATGTCCAAATGCTTGAAGAAAGCCTCGACACATCAAGCTCTATACGATGCAGGTCGATGCCATTCCAGTCATGCTTGGCACGTTGCTCACATCACTACCCCTGTGACATGCCTCATCATTGAAATGCTAAAGAAATGAAGCCTTCAGCTTCTCTATTCTCCCACAACTCTTCCACGCTATGAAATACTGCACCTTGTTTGATCTCCGTCACAGTCTTCTTTCTCCTACAGCTCTCCCGCTTTCGACTACAACAACCCCATCCCAATTCTACAGCCAAACTGCTTCATCCAACCACTACACCTCCATTGAAGACATCCCTTCTCATTGGGTTTGAAGACTTCATTTTACAGATTACCTGGACAAAATAGTGCTTTAATTTAATTAAAGCTTCATAATAATATTTAACATAATTTATGGTAATTTGGTTATGTTTGGAAATTGTGAATTTTTACTCAATAGTATTTTTATTGTCTACCATTGGGACATTTTGGCAATTTTGAATTCATTCCCATTAAGCTTTAATTAATGAAATGCAGTGAAAAATATGTTATAAAGTGTTGTGATGTGATGCTGGTGCTAGTGGACGATCAATGTGGGATTCTATTATACTGGCACCAGTGAGCGACCGAAGTGAGATTTTGTTATGCCGGTGAGATTTTGTTACCTAAGTGTTGATGGCTGGGACCAATGGGCTACTGAGGTGGGATTTTGTTATGAAGTATTTGCTTATAATTTAGTTCATTTCAGCAATTATTTAATTATATTTAATTTCAGTATATGATTCAGCATAGTGTTTTTAATTCTTTTGATTTTGATTATTAATTTCTGTTTTAGGCTATGATAGGCTACTGAGCCATGTTATTTCATTCCTGCTTTTGCTTTTATTTTTAGGCCCAAAAAAGGTAATGAGCGAGCTGAGTAGTTTGGATAGCATGCTCCGATCTGTGTTGTAGGTATATTTTGGTAAGTTTTGATTTTTGCAGGCTTGGCTTTTATTTTTGTTGTGCTCTATATTATCAAGCACTATTATAAATAAATTTTAGATTATATATATTTTGGATGATATATAGAAAAATCATGTTTAGATTCAATATTTTCCCCCTTTATATTATATTCAATAGTGGCTTTTTGTAGTATATAAAATAGAAGTTTTATTTTAGTATTTCTCCAACCAGATCTTAGGGTCAGTCTTGCCATATTCGGACACGATATGATATGTGTGATATCGGGTCATCTCAGGTCATGTTGTGACAGATGTAATTGGACCAACAGATCTGTTTTCATGAGTAGGTCACTGCTTTATTCTGGTAGCAATTGATTACTTCTCTAAATTGGCAGAAGCAGCTCCATTTATAGAAGTCACAGCCGAGTAGGTGATTAATTTCTTTACCCATAATATTATCTATAGATTCAATATATTTCACTGTATAATCTCAGAAAAACTTACAACTTTCAAAGTGCTAAAATCTATAAGTTCGTCGATTAGTATAAAATTGATTGGTGATATTCATCCATATACAACCCAAGACACTGGTGAAATTACTGAAGAAGATTCTCACCAAGAATAAAGAGAATGGTACACAAAGATGGAAGGGGCAC
This sequence comes from Dendrobium chrysotoxum, assembly GCA_019925795.1. Taxonomy (NCBI): domain Eukaryota; kingdom Viridiplantae; phylum Streptophyta; class Magnoliopsida; order Asparagales; family Orchidaceae; genus Dendrobium; species Dendrobium chrysotoxum. The sequence goes on from CM034297.1 coordinate 15,141,353, forward strand.
TATAGGCATATCATATAACTTACAAAATGTCAACCAAAGTAACTCCATACTCACTAGGGTTCAGACTTGAAGCAATGCTACCATTGGAGATCGAACCACCATCTCTTCGAGTCACTGTCCAGTACGTATTGCAATCCAGGATTGCTAGTCTGTGATTTTGATGATGATAAATAATATTGATTAAATTATTACATTCTTTCTTAAATATTTTAGATGTAATTTTTTTCTGTGAGCACTAATATTTTAGGTAAAATATACACCGCTCAAGACTGGTGAAGACTCAAAATTGAGTAGAAAAGGATGTAAAAGAGTCTGTAATTTTATTTTCTTTATTTTCTATTTTTTAGTCTAGCCACATAAGAGTATATGCAAATTGGGTGACCATGCATACACATAAGGGGAGAGAAATTTTTTTAAAGTAAAAAATTTTATAACAAATCATATTGTATAATTTTAAATCGCATTGTACTATTCGTTTTCAATCTCAAAACCCTAGCCGCTAGATTAATATAAGTAAGATTTTAAAAATTGATTTTTGAACTAATTGTACTATATGACGTCAACTATACAGTATGAATATTTAAAATCTTGTTAAAATTAACCCTCGTGATTAGTCAATCAAATTGTGGTTTAATTAACTATAATTGATCGTACTGTATGATGTCCTTTGTACCAGATGACTAATAGAGATAATTTTGGTCATCCCAAAGATCATACCAGATGAAACCATAATTTTTAAACTAATCATACTTTACGATATTCATATCATGCTAAATGATTTGCCTAAAAATAATTAACTGTACTGTACGATGAGAAAGTACAGGATGAGTGACAGAGACGATTTTTAGTACCCATACAAATAGAGGATATTCAACAATCGTACTGGAAAATCTCTGGATCATACTGCTCAAGACATATGACTAGAGATACAAATCAATTCATTTCACTAGAGGCCAGGGCTGGAGGCAATGTCACTTTTGGAGACAACACCACCAAGAAAGTGGTGGGTGCAGGTATAATCAGAAACTCCAAGAACCTTTTGATTGAAAATATTTTTCTTGTAGATAGACTAAAACACAACCTGCTCAGCATTAGAAAACTCTGTGACAAAGGGTTTAGCATAAAGTTTCTGGTGAACATTTGTATTATTAGCTTAAATAATAACACTATTTTGCAGGGCAAGAGGATCAATAATGTCTACATACTTGATGTAAATAATATTGAATGTGCTGCTTTATTTTGCTTAAAAACTACTACTAATAAGTCTTAGCAGTGGCATAAGAGGTTATGTCATGCCAGTATGAAAACTCTTAGAAGAGTCACCCAAAAGGACCTAGTTAGAGGAGTCTCTAAGCTTAAGTTCACTAAGGACCACCTGTGTGATGCCTACGAACTAGGGAAGCAAGTCCAATCCTCTTTCCACTCCATTAAGGATATCAACACCTCAAGACCTTTAGAAGTCCTTCACATGAATCTCTTTGGACTCCTTAGCACTACCAGCTTAGGGGGAAAAGTCTATGGATTTGTGATTATTGATGATTACTCGACGTTCACTTGGATTAGATTTTTGTCACACAAAATTGAGTCATTTGATGAATTTAAAACCTTCTCCACTTGGATTCAGAATAAGTTAGGTTATGAGATCTTGACCATTCATAATGATCATGGTGGAGAGTTCGAAAATGTGAGATTTAGAATTTTTGTGCGGAGCAAGGGATTAGCTATAGCTTTTCAGCTCTTAGGACCCCACGTAGAACGAGGTAGCTGAACAGAAGAATAGGACCTTAGTGGAAGCCGCTAGAGCCATGCTTGCTGAGTATTCACTTCCAAAATACTTTTAGGTAGAAGTGGTGAACACAGCCTATTATGTGTTGAATAGGGTGAATATTAGATCCAAACTGAATAAGAAACCCTATGACATCAATAAGGGTAGAACTATAAACATGTCCCACCTTAATGTCTTTGGTTGTAAGTTTTTTATTCTTAATAATAGGAAATTATTCTTAGAAAAATTTGACCCAAAATCTGATGAAGGAGTGTTCTTAGGATATTCAAGTGTTGGGAAATCCTTTAGAGTGTTTAACAAAAGGACATTGGTGGTGGAGGAGACTACTCATATAGTGTTTGATGAATCTGATCCTAAGGAGTCTAGAGCTGAGGAAGAATAGGAAATAGGAGAGATTATCCAAGGAGTAGAAAATGTAAATATGGAGGAAATGGTAGAACCTCAAAACACTTTGCCTAGAGATTGGAGATATTCTTTGAGTCATCCTAAAGAACTGATCTTAGGAGACCCTTTTGAAGGTGTTAGAACTAGGCATGGACTTAGGAAGAAAGTAAACCATTCTGCCTTTATCTCAATGACTGAACTCACCAACATCAATCAAGTCCTTTCTGATGAATTTTGGATCTTAGTTATGCAAGAAGAACTTAACCAATTTATGAGAAATAATGTTTGAGAGTTAGTAGAAATACCTAAGAATCAAAGTGTAGTGGGAACCAAATGGGTCTTTAAGAATAAAATGAATAATTCTGATTTGATGGTTAGGAATAAGGTAAGATTGGTGGCTAAGGGGTATAACCAAATATAAGAGATTGATTTTGAGAAGACCTTTGACCCTGTAGCTAGATTGGAAGCCATTAGGATGCAACTAGCCTTTGCTTGTTATAAGGGATTTAAGCTTTTTTAAATGGATGTCAAGAGTGCCTTAAATGGGGTAATAAAGAAAGCTGTCTTGGTAGAACAACCCCTAGATTTTGAGAGTTTCCAATATCTGAATCATGTTTACAAATTAAAAAAGGTCTTATATGGATTAAAACAGGCACCCAGAGCTTGGTATGAGAGGCTTAGCACATTCCTACTAGAAAGAGAGTTTGTTAAAAGGAGTGTAGACACCACCCTTTTTTTTAGGAAAGTAAGAGATGATTTACTCATTTTCTATATTTATGTTGATGATATACTTTTTGAATCTTCTGATAAAAACTTATGTGATGATTTTTCTATGATAATGAGTAAATTGAGATGAGTATGATGGGAGAATTATCCTATTTTTTGGGATTTAGCATAAGGTAAATGGATGATGAAATATTTCTTAATCAATCAAAATACGCTAAAGACATCTTGAAGAAATATGAAATAGACAAAGCCAAGACAATCAACACTCCCATGAGTTCCACTGTTCAGTTAGATAAGGATTCAAATATAAAATCTATTGATCAGAAGAAGTATAGAGGAATAATTGGATCACTGCTTTACCTGACTACTAGTCAACCTGATATCATGTTTAGTGTTTATCTTTGTGCTAGATTTAAAGCTGATCCTAAAGAATCCCAATTGACTGTAGTTAAGAGAATCCTTAGATATCTCTTAGGGACCCAAAACTTAAGAATCTGGTATCCTAGGCATAACACTTCTTTTGAGATTATTGGATATTCTGATTCTAATTTTATAGGATGTAGGGTGGATAAAAAGAACACTTCTAAAACTTATCAATTCATAGGATAGTCTTTAGTCTCCTAGTACAATAGAAAATAAAACTCTATAGCACTTTCCACTACTCAAGCTGAGTATATTATTTTAGGAAGTTGTGTGGCTCAAGTCCTTTGGTTAAAGTAATAAATTCTAGATTTAGGATTACCTGTTGGCACAATCATAGTTCTCTGTGATAACACTAGTGCCATCTACATCTCTAAGAATCCTGTCCAACATTCAAGGACCAAACACATTGATATAAGGCATCACTTCATTAGGGACCATGTTATAAAGGGGACATTAAGTTACACCACGTAGCAACTGAAAAATAACTGGCTGACATCTTTACTAAACCACTAGCCTTTAACACATTCAGCATTTTAAGGACCAGATTAGGTGTGATTGACATAAATGCGAGAATGTGATGATTGTTGATTTTTAAATTTTTTATTTTTCATTTTTCTTAGCTTTTGATTGATTTGATTCTCTGTTTCTTTTTAGATCTTTTATTTTCCTGCGTATTTTTATTTGTTTGATTTGCTTATCAGATTTAGTTATTTCTGTTTCATGAGCTTTTCTCTTAGATTTTGATTTACTATTTATTTTCTTCAAAATCAAATCACTGCTCACGACTGCTGATAAATTAGATTTCTAACTGAAAGTTTTGCCTTATTTTTATTTGGAAGCTTATAAGCAGTGATTGACTCCTCTGAAATAGTTAAAGGGAAGAAATATTGATGATTGTTTCTCTTCCTCTAACTCCTTTAATGGTGTATTATTCCTTTTGGATAAAAATCTTTTTCAAAATTTAAAAGGTGGACTTTGAAATATTGATATATTTTATTTTCCTATATGAATCTATCTCATATGAGTATTGTTCTAAATCATTGAATCACTTTAATATTTATGGACCTCTGAAAAGACACAGAAAACACTGCCACCCTGCAAGGGGAGATAGTATTTGGCCAATAGGAGGGTAGATTCGATCACACATACGATTAACCATTGAGGATAGCGGCTCTCACCCTGCACACCCTAATGGATAATAATATATATGATCTTATCATCACAATGGGTTTCCCCCACCCGATACATTAGCTTGAGTGGGTTTTATTTGAAAGTGGGATTCAGTTTCCGACGGGCGCAAGCCCCCGTGGTTAATTACATCTCAAGCCGGGGCCTAAGAAAACTCTCGATAAAGGATTCTATATTATACTCTCAAATGGGATCGGCATATAGGGCAAAGTCTAGGAAATCCTACTCAAAGGGAAGGAAAGATTCAACTAGGCTTAGTCAACATGCACGGCTCAGATCAGCATCCGGAGGGACTAAGGTAGTGAAAAGAAACTAGAGAAAATAAATAAATCACGCACTCGAAGCATGCAGGAGAGAAGGATGGAGGTGGCGTCATCTGTGTGACGCAGATAGGTAGGGTTTATACTCTTTGGATGATAGAGGAGTTACCTACTAATAAGGCAAACTATGAAACAATAGTAGCCTTGAACCCTAAATTTAATGGGTTTAGTGTTCTATGCAACACTAACACCTGTGTCCTAGCAAATGTAATACGAAGCCTGGACTTACCTCAACCTGGATTGGGGAGCCAGCTAACCACCTAGTTGCTTCAAAACCATGAGTCCGATCATTTTTATGAAAGATGGGTGGGTATGTTACAGTTCTTGGAAATAGGACCGACGTCTAGAGGATTTTCTAATTGGCCCCAGACTTATGTTGGGTGAATGCTTCTAGAGCTAATACAACTAAAATTTTGATTTGATTGATTTTTAATATAATGCATGCTGGTTAAAGTATCCAAATCAGATATGCACAAGATTTTAAAAAGGCTTATGAAAATATTTTTTTTTGAATTAGACTGGGCCTCCCCAGGTCCGGCACCTCATCTTCATAGGTCAGATTATCTGGACTCTACCTGCGGGCGGAGAAGTGTCTTATAGAAGGAGAGAGAGAAATATAATAATATGCATGTGACCCCGAATGATTCCGACAGTTTCCTAGATTGTTAGGTTGCTAAATTATTTAAATCTTAAATTTTGAATATTAGTTAAGAGTAAAAAATGTTTTAGTCCTCAGAGAGCCTAAAGAAATCCAGGCTAAAACAAAAGTGGCATGCAGATCGCCAATAAACTAAGAAAAGTATACATCCTTTGCACAATTAACATCACATCAAATAATAATAAGTAACCAAATTAATTAATTAAATGTCCATAGGCCAACTGTCCTTAATTATAACCCAAGATTTGTAGAAAATAAAGTAGCCGGGCACCACTGCCAATAACCTGGATTTCTAATCCTAGAACAGACGCAAGTTATTTTGAGTGGGATACTCTAGATCTTCATCTTTTTGATCTTCTCTTCCTTGGACTCCTTGGATCTCAGCTTTTTTGAACCCCTTGGATCTCCTCTTCTTTGGACTCCTTGGGTCTCCTCTTCCTTGGACTCTTTGGGTAGTAGAATGATCTAAATTTGGATTTCCAAATAAAAAAAGACTATCCTCATATTGGGTGCCCTTTCCTCTTTGGAATCCAATCTTTAGATTCTTGTATCCCCACTCAAAATTCACTTTCACAACTCAATACCATATTACAAATAATTTACATTAATAGAAAGCAGTAAATATAGACTCTATTGTAAGGTTATCCTAATAAAAATCATCCCAAGCAATTTATATATAACAAGTAGTTATATAAAATAAAGATACTCATCACAGCCATGCCTGACCATGCTCTTAATTATTTTGAGGGCTAAGCAAGCTCTGGAGCACCTGTAGCAATTTATAATGATTTATTATTTTAGCCCTCATTTATTTAGGGGGGGCTGAGCAATTTCTAAAGCACCTGCATAAAATAGCATTAATATTTAAATCAAAATTATTGCCCCCTTGTATTTAGCACTGCAAGAGCATGGCCACCTGTAGAAAATATCATTAGTATCAAAATCGATCCTAACCTATGGGTAGTCTATCGTGCAATCACATCAATTCTCAGAGTGCAGTAAAAGTAAGCAAACATACCAATATCATCTCAATCATAACATGCAATAAAATCTCAGAAAGCTCGGCATAAAATAGAAAAAGTAAACACCGGTATAGCCTAGGCCTAGAAGTGATGCCCTAAAAAACCATCTAAGTGTGTGTGAAAAGCTGTGTAGCTGAGATAGATCCTAAGTTGGGAAGTTAGTTAAAGTTGCCTACTGTTCAAGTTAGTTGTAGGTCTGAAAAGGGATTTTATTTAAAGTTTAAATATCAGTGAATTAGGAACTATTTTAATTAATTTAATACGTGTATCAATTTTAATACTTAAGGTTATGATATTTGGAGTTTAAGTTTCATCAGTGAATTTTAGGAGGTTCGGGGTCAACCTATGCCATAGGTCAAAAGGGTCCAAAGTTGAATTTTTGATTAAAGGGGCTTTATGGATAGTTGATATTTTTATAAAATAATAGACCTTAACCCGATCAGTTAGACAGTAAGCTTGCCCAATTTGGATTCTTCTATCCAAAGTTATGAATTTCCGAAGTTTTGGTCTCGTTTTGAACTAAGTTTGACCGGATTGTTGACTTTTTTATTTAAGTTGATTTCTAGAATCCTAATATTTTTAATAAATACTAGACCCTAATGTGAGTTGAATGCCTTTGAGTTTGTCTAATTTGGAGTTTTCTATAATTAGTTACGAATTTTTAAAGTTTGGGATATTTAGTGAATTATCGAAATTATTTAGTTAAAAAGCTGTTTTAGGGATTTTGATCCAAGTCAGTTCCAAAATACTTGCAAACACCCCTGAAGATAAGGAATGGCCCAAAGAGGTGTTTCCAAGTGTTTGAAAAAATTTTGGAATTTTTAATTATTTTTAATTATTAATTTAATTAAAAGGTGATTTTTAATCAAAATTAAATTAAAGTTTAGATTGAGGCCCAATCAAGAGGCTTTTAATTTTCATGGATTAGGGAATGAATTCTAAAGAGCTTGATATATTATAGGTATTTTTCTGACTTAAAATGAATTTATTAGAATTTTTCGAAGGTATCGAGTCCTAATTAAAGGGTAAATTAGGGTTAATCAATTAAGGGGTTTAATGAGTCCTAAAAATTTCTAAAAAATTCTGAGGGGTTTAGGATGTCATTGAGTTTAAGTGTTTCAAAATTCAAGCCATTCGGGGTTCTATCCTAACTCTTATAATTTTTCTAAGTTCGCTAGAGGGGTCCTCAATTGTTGTCCTTAAGGTGTCGCTATGTTAAATGGGTTTAAATCCATGTCTTAACTAACCCTGGGCATAACATAAGGGAAATGTTGCAAATATAAACACACAAAATATGTTCTTAGATCTAGGAGAACCTAGGCTAGATGCTTGTGCATCCTACACATGCAAGGACTATGAAACACTAAGTATAGCAAGCCTAATGAAGTGATTAGTGAATGATTGTGACCCAATCATTCACCAATCCTTCTCCCACATGAATGCTATTCATATATAGATCCCATGTTTAAAATTTCAAAGAGGTAAACCTCCCTAAATTAGAGGATTTAAATAATACTTAATTTTAAAATAATTTTAAAATACATAAATATTATAAATATATAATAATATAAATTTGAAAATATGATAATTGAAAGTAATTTAATTCATAAGCATGGGAGGTCTACCAGCCACCAAGAGGGGTTTTTAAATAATTTTATTTCAAAATAATTGATTGTACTAATTATTTAAATAATATTTAAATAATTAAATAACTGAACAGTACAGAAATCATCCAGAGCAGTGAGATTTAAATTTAGAAAATAATTTTAAATTAAAGTTCACATTTTCTGAAAAATTTAAGGTATTGTGCATCAAAATCTGATTTAAAATGAATTAGTTATGAATTTTCTAAGTTAAATAGGTTTAAAAGTAATTTTTAAAATAATTTAAAGTAATTAGTAATTAAAATAATCAATAAATTAAAAATAAATCAAATATTAAAGTCTTCTGGATTTTAAAATAGGCATAAATAGTAATAATTAAAATAATTTTAAAATATTTATAATAAGAATATAACTAAAATAATAATTACAATGATAATAATAACACTAATTATAAAATAATATTAGTGATAATAATAGATAATAATTATAATAATAAACATTTAAAATAATATTACTAATAATGACAAAAATAATAATAACAATAATCATAATAATAATAACAATAATAATAAGTTAAGATGTAATTTTAAAATAATAATTAAAATAATAATGGTAATAATAGTAATAACATAGTAATAATACTATTATTAGTATAATAATATCATTATTATTGAAATAATAATAACATCATTAAAGTAACAATATTAATATTATTATAGTAATAATATCAATAAAATAATACTATTGTTAACATGATACTAATATTATTAAAGCAATAATATTAACACTAAATATAATAATAATGTTATTATCATGATAATATTATTAAAAATAATAATATTAACACTTAAAATAATAATAATATTATTGAAATGATAATAATATTATTAAATCAATAATGTTAATATTAATATAATAATATTATTATTAACATAATAATATTATTAAAATAATATTATTAATATTAAGATAATAATAATATTATTAAAATAATAATATTACTAAGCTAGTAATATTAATATAATAATATTATTATTAAAAGTAATAACATTATTAAAATAATAGTATTAATATTACTATAATGATGTAATTATAATAACATATAATAATAATAATAATAATAATAATAATAATAATAATAATAAATTTAAAATAATAATAAAATAATAGTTAATATCACTATTTTCCTAATATTTAAAAAAATAAATATTATTTTAAAATGATTTTGATTTTAAATTAAAGGGGATTAAAATACGAGCAATTCGATATATTATATGAATTTTTTGAACCAAAAATAGATTTTCTGTGATTTTCTGAAGTTAAAATAGGTTAAAATCAATTAAAACAAAATAAAAATGACAAAAATCCTCGGTCCGACACTTGGCAGCCCAGGATAGGCCCCGCCGTCCGCGGGCAATCATTGCCTGGCGGCGTAATGATTGCGCCGCCGGTAATGATTGCCAATGATTGCGTTAATCATTACGCGGATCGCGATAATGACTTATCCACGTCAGCGCTCGATGCTGACCGTCAGATCGCCCGTCGTGATGAATCAAGGGCTCAGATCGAGCCGGATCACATGCGAAACAGCGGGTGGAGATCTGCAGTTGATCCGAATCGCAAAATGATGTGATCTCGACCGTTGATCTTAAGATCAACGGTTATGATCCTATTCAGCTGCAGACGAACACTACCCGAGGCCCTAACCCTATTGTTATCTCGTTCTCGTGATCTACTTGATGGAACTGGATAAAATTTTAAACGTATGATCTATACATGAAGAGCATTCATGTGGAGTAAAAGACGAGGCTTAAAACGAGCTTTATAAAAAGCTATTTAGATCTAAGTATTCTAGACTAGGGTTGAGGTTTTTACCCAAAATACTCGATGGAATTGCATGTTCTTGGGCTTGTTGAGCTTGTAGACTATCCACATACGTTTCCCTAGTTGAACTCGAGTCTTGATTCATCTTGGATTGTCCGGAATTCATGTGGGAAGGTTTTATCCTTCGGTTCGCCAGAGATCTCAACGCCGGCGAGCTTTGACTGGTGGATCTGAGTTGGGAGAAGTAGAAGGAAGTCGTCGGAGCGTCTAAACTGAGTCTAAGGGGTTGAGGAGGTCTAGAGAAAGAGCAAGAGTCAAAAGACCCCTCTCACAAACCCTAAAAAGCCTATATATAGCCCTTAACCTATAAGGGAAGGCTAGGATTAGATCTAAGGCTTAATTAGGAGGGAAATAGGCTATCAAGGTCGTGGTTTGAATCTTAGAGCCAATAGGAAAGCTTTTAATACATTAAAAGGCCCTTAATTGGTCAAATTCAACCCATTAAGACTTGGGTTGACCAAGTCATAGTTGACTTGGTCAACCCAGTCAATTAGGGTCAAGGAAGATGAGGGTTGAGTCTAGGGGTCAAGGAATAGGTTTTAAAATTGATCAGAGCCTGAAAAGGCCTATATGGGTCAACCTGGGTTGATCTGGTCAACCTGGTTGACCCAGGACCCAGGTTTGGGGAAAAATAGGGTCAACAAACGGACCCCCAACAGGAGCGACGAACAAACTAGTCAACCGCTCGTGTTGGCGTTTACCGAATGTGACAGAAGAAGTAGAGTAGAGACCCAAGAAAAGGAGCACCAAAAGAGGTGAAAGAAAGCAAGTGAGATCTTCTCCCGGCCTTGTCTTATAGCAAGGGAAGAGCCGAGGAGAGAAACCAAAGAGTAAGGTAGTAAAGAAGACCAACTATCTGCCTGATCATATCGAAACAGCATGATGGAAAGGTGAAAAGCTGGTCATCTCCTGGCCTTATCCTGTAGCAAGGGCAGAGCCTAGGAGAGAGCAAAAAGTAAAATAGTAACAGGCTACCAAAAGGTGACAGAGTAGTGAGAGATCTTCTCCTTGTCTTACCTTGTAGTGAGGGCAGATCTGAGGAGAGAAAACCCAAAAGTAAGGTAGTAAGGTAAACCAACTACCTGCCTGACCATGTCAAAACAGCAGGTCGAAGGTGAAAGAGTGGTAAGGTATGCCTTCCAGGGACACTGTTGGGCTCACTCGACCGAGTAAAGCCTGATGTCTACTTAATCAGAGCAAAACAATCAGGGAAAAAGTAGTGGTGAGGAATGCCTCCCAAGGACACTGTTAGGCTCTCTCAACCAGGTAAGTAAAACCAACCTCCTAACTGATCATTTCAAATAGTAGGATAGAAGGTGAAAGGATCTCATCTCCTCCTACTCCTTTCGAAGCAGCAGATAGGGATGACCCTATACTTCTGTCTGACCTCAACAAAAGTAAATAAGCCATGAATTTGGAAGTCTGCTTAGTCTTTTACAGAACATCCGGAGTAAATGGATGGTGAGGAATGCCTCCCAGGGACTCTGTCGGGCTCTCTCGACCGGTAAGTAAAACCAACTACCTAACTAATCATCTTAATCAGTAGGATAGAAGGTGGAAGGATCCCGTCTCCTCCTGCTCCTTTCGGAATAGCGGATAGGGGTAACCCAATACTCTACCTGACCTCAGCAAAGTAAATAAGCCACGAAATTAGAAATTTGCTTAGTCTTTGACAGAACATCCGGAGTAAATGGTGGTGAGGAATGCCTCCCAGGGACTCTGTCGGGCTCTCTCGACCGGCAAGTAAAACCAACTACCTAACTGATCATCTCAATCAATAGGATAGAAGGTGGAAGGATCACGTCTCCTCCTGCTCCTTTCAGAACAATAGATAAAGGTAACCCAATACTCTGCCTGACCTCAACAAACTAAATAAGACACAAAATTGGAAGTCTGCTTAGTCTTTGACAGAACATCTAGAGTAAAGGGGTGATGAGCAATGCCTCCCAGGGACTCTGTCGTGCTCTCTCGATCGGTAAGTAAAACCAACTACCTAACTGATCATCTCAATCAGTAGGATAGAAGGGGGAAGGATCCCGTCTCCTCCTTCTCATTTCAGAATAGCGAATAGGGGTAACCCAATACTCTACCTGACCTCAACAAAGTAAATAAGCCACAAAATCTGATGCATGCTTAGTCTTTTACAGGACAATCAGGGTAAAAAGGGGTGGTGAGGAATGCCTCCCAGGGACTCTATCGAGCAATCTCAATCGGGTAAGTAAAACCAACTACCAGTTTGACCACAGTAGATCAACGGGGTAGAAGGTGGAAGGAACCCGTCTCCTCCTGATCCTTTTGGAATAGTGGATAGGGGTGACCCAATACTCTGCCTGACCTCAGCAAAGTAAATAAGCCATGAAATTTGATGCCTGCTTAGTCTTTTACAGGACAATCAGGGAAAATGAGTGGTGAGGAATGCCCTCCCAGGGACTCTGTCGGGGCTCTCTCGACCGAGTAAAGTCTGATGTCTGCTTGATCAGAGCAAGACAATCAAGGAAGAAGGGGTGGTGAGAAATGCCTCTCAGGAACTCTGTCGGGCTCTCTCAACTGAGTAAGTAAAACCAACCACTTGACTGATCATCTCAAAATAGCAAGATAGAAGGTAAAAGGATCACATCTCCTCCTGCTCCTTTCGGAACAGCGGATAGGGGTGACCCAATACTCTGCCTGACCTCAGCAAAGTAAATAGCCCCAAAATCTTATGCCTGCTTAGTCTTTTATAGGACAATCAGGGTAAAAAGAGTGGTGAGGAATGCCCTCCCAGGGACTCTATCGGGGCTCTCTCGACCGGGTAAGTAAAACCAACTACCAATCTGACCATAGTGGATCAGCGAGGTAGGAGGTGGAAGGATCCCGTCTCCTCTTGATCCTTTCAGAACAGCGGATAGGGGTGACCCAATACTCTACCTGACCTCAGCAAAGTAAATAAACCACGAAATCTAATATTTGCTTAGTCTTTTACAGGATAATCAGGGTAAAAAGGGGTGGTGAGGAATGCCTCCGCCAAGGATCCTGTCGGGCACTCTCAACTAAGTAAAGTTTGATGCCTACCCGGCGCATATGCCTGCAGTAGGACAATTAGGGGAAAGTCATCTCAACCATATCCTGACACACATATGTGTAGGGATATAAGAAAAAGGAGAAAGGTAGATAAAAGAATTCCAAGGGGAAGAGTTCCTCCTTGAAGCGATCACTTGAGCTCTTCCTTGAAGCGATCACTAACAAGGACTATCATGATTACAAAGGATCACAACAACACGAGTGTGAGCTCCTCCTTGAAGCGATCACTTGAGCTCTTAAAGAGTATTATCGGGTTCCACCTGTGACAAGGGTAACCGATTTTGCTCTACTAAGAGCTTCCCTCTTTTATTTTATCAATGCACATTTATTTTTTTATTTTGCATATTTTTTTATTTGTTCTGAATCATAGATTAAGTATATCCCGTACTGTCGAAGGTAGCATGACGTAGAGGGAACGTTTATCATATCCATGAGTTAACCTTAGTATGAGATATCCTCTAATGATTAGAACACCAAAAGAGGGAGGTAGGATTGGCTTTGATAACCCAGGCCACATTCACCACATAAATAAAATTGTGGGCATGATTGATGTAGGAATGAAACTTAAATTAGGATGGTGAATCACCATCACCATTCCTGCCTAATACAGGTCGGTATGGACCCAGTGTCACATCCCCTAAGGGATCTAAGTCAATGGCTTTGATATCCCAGGCCACACTCAAACTGATGAGTGAAACTGGGGAAACGGAGGGGGGGAAACTCCCAAACAACCAGAACTCAAAAGGGAAAAGTACAATAAATGTGAGACTCTTATCAATCCTTAAGAATGGGTTATAATCAGATGTTGGGGTCAAAATATTTTTGTACATGATTTTTTAAAAGAATAAGGTAAGTATTTAAACAAACTCAATAGCGATGACACTAAGAAATGTTAAGCACTTACCAATTAATCTGAGAGAAATCTGATTCACACATTTCTTAAAGAGTGAAAATTTTATCCAATAATAAAATAATTATTTTTGGAAAGTTTAGTAATATAGGTTGACTCCACCTAAATCTAAAAAGGTTAGGGATTTAAATTTTACTAACCTAGCTTAAGCTCCCTACAAGCTAAGCTGGGATCTCTCCCTTATATATATATATATATATATATATATATATATATATTGAATGAAAATCTAATTCGAAAGGGTTTAAATCAGAGAAAGAAATTGAATCTTCTCAATCTTCTTGTATGGAAATATTTTTATATCTAATAGGGTATCATTGCACAATAATGAATCTAAAATCATGATTTTCAAACTCAAGTATCACAAATATCAATGGATATGGATTTTCTAAGATTTAAAGATTTACAAGAAAGGGAAGCCATTTACTTATTCATTTTTGGCTCATTTTGTGCCCTTTAGCTTGGTTTGACGTACTATACATCTTTTCATTATTTGATGTACTTTGTGCATCTTTGACTTTGTGGCGCATTTTGCACATCTTTTGACTTTTGATAAACTTTGTGTATATTTAATTTTTGGCGCACTGCGCATCTTTTCACTGTTTTTAATACACTTTGTGTATCTTTCATTTTGTAATTCGCTCCCTTTTTAAATTTCTAAAAGAAAACTTTCTCAGTTGTAAGATTATTTTCCAAACATAAGAGAAGAAAACTCACTCTCTTGTGTAAGGAAGAAAAATTCACAAAGCAAATCCAATCCTATGATAAGAATGAACAACTTGAATGAGAAAATTATGAGGTAGATTCATTAGCATGCAAAAAATGCCTATGAGATAGAAAACTGCAAGATGACGGGAAAAATATTCATCTCTAAATCTAATTTCAATTTGATATAGATTTTAGTTTAAAACATGAAATCATCCCAAGCAAGGGATGAGAGAGAAGGCATGCATTTTTCTTTTTGAATCATCACAATTTTTCTTTAAGCGTTTAGAGGAGTCAACCACTAATTACTTCACTTTTTAAAGAAGACAGGGGTAAATTTTTCATTAGGAAAAATAAATCACGTACTTTCTAAGAAAAATTCCCTCAAAAGTTTACTTTGTGTTTCAAATTCTCAAACTTTTCTCAGATTAATTTTTTTTTTAGAAATTTTACACATGTTGAATTTAAAGACTCCATCATTGAAGATAGAACTTAGATCTTTATTTGGACTGATATGGGTCAAGATCTGGTCTAGAATAGTTTAGCCAAGGAAGATAATAGAGATTAGAGTTTATGCTAGTGCACAAATCATATCATCTCACCTCGCCACCCCTAAGGATAACCTCATACTCTTCGTAACAAACGTCGTGTGGTAGAGGATAAATCGTTGTGGCAATACAGACTGCCAAAAAGTGAAGAAGCCCCTCTAAAGGGGGTGCACATACGGAGGAATATTTACAGGCGGTAGGGAGTCCCCTCCTTTCGAAGAGCAAAACTCAGGCATAGTACTTTTTCAAGTACTACCCGTTGATGACAGGCATAGGGTGAATACCATTGGCATCAACGAGTAGGTAGGCACCACCTTCATAGACTTTCTCTACAGCGATGGGGCCTTCTCAGACAGGCTCGAACTTACCACTTTGGTGACGGCGCGAAATGATAGGCCTATGCAAAATATGGACCAACTCGCCAACCTAGAAAGCACGGGGTCGGACAAGGTGATCATGTGATCGAGCCATATGGGCCTGGTATAGTCTGAGGTTCTGATAAGCTTGCAGGCGAAGCTCTTCTAAACCATCATGCTCTTCCATCCGTAGTCGGGCGTTATCTTCGTGGGAAAGATTATGATTGACCGCTACACGTAAAAAGGGGAGCTTGACCTCAAGTGGGAGGACGGCCTCAACCCCAAAAGCCAAAGTATATGGGATAGGCTGAGTAGGAGTATGGTATATAGTCCTATAAGCCCATAGTGCCTCGGGAAGTCTATTGTGCCACTCTCGCTTGTTTGCAGCAAAAATTTTTCTTATTAATTGCACGAAAGTTTTGTTGAATGCCTCCGTCAAGCCATTGGCTTTGGGATAGTAAATTAAAGAATAGTGCCAATTAAAGTTATGGTGGCGGGAAAATCTAGTAATCTTGGTGCTCCTAAATGACGGTCCATTATCTGAAATGATACGACGTGGGACACCAAAGTGATAGACAATATGATCATAAAAGAAACATATCACATCTTCTGATTTGACTTTCTTAAGTGGCACAGCCTCTGCCCACTTAGAGAAGTAATCAGTGGCAGCTAAAATGATTCTATGACCCTTAGAGGAAGGAGGGTCAATAGGACCCACTAAATCCGTGCCCCAGACCTCAAATGGCCAAGATGATACAGTAGGGTGCAGCGGATTAGGGGGTTGGTGAATCACCGTGCCATGAACTTGGCACTGGTGGCACTTTCTAACGTGCTCCATGCAATCACGGATTATAGTCGGCCAATAGTAACCAAGGCATTTAATTCTACCCTTCATTTTTGGTCCAGACTGATGAGCACCATAAAGACCTTCATGTATCTCACCCATGATCTTGTGAGCCTCCTCATTGTTGAGGCAACGCAATCACATATGGTCAAAAGAGCGTTGATACAAGGTGTCATTCACATAAGTGAATGATAGAGCTCTCTTTTCGATCTGAGCAGCAAGGGATCTATCATATGGAAGCCTACCATGCTTCAAATACTCTATAAAGGGTACTCTTCAATCTGACTCTTCCTCAACTGAGAACACTGTGAGGGTCTGATCAGGAGAAGTACAGTCTGTGGGGCATAGGGCTTGACTGCACTGGACGACGATAGACAGTGGGTTGCTAGTTGGGTCAGCCAGTTTCTTTGCTAACTTAGCTAATGCATCTACCTTGCCATTTATAGATTTAGGGATTTTAGTTAAGGTCACTTCAGGAATCAAGTACAAGAGCTCATTTTCCTTATTGTGATAGGGTAAGAGCTCAGGTTTAAATACTTTGTAGACTCCTGCTACTTGATTTATAATCAGTTGTGAGTCTCCAAAGATTTTCACCCGCATGAAATTCATCTGAATTGCTAACTCTAGTCCTAAAATTAGAGCTTCGTACTCAGCTTCATTATTGGTATGAGGTTCTGAAAGACTGTAAGAATATCTCAGAGTGTGACCTTCAGGGAATACAAAAATGAGGCACAGACCTACCCTAACTATAAGAGTTTCATTCGGGCTGAAGGCCTTAACAGATGACACACCGTCAAAGTAGAACTCCAAAGTAGGGACTCCTGTTCATCCACACTCATGATCAACTCATCAGGTAGCTCATCATTGAGTGGGGAATCTACAGGGATCGGGTGAGTAGTAAGAAAATCAGGTAGAGCCTGTCCTTTGACGGCCCACTGAGGGATAAAAGTGATGTCAAACTATAGTAGGATCATAGACCATTATGTTAGATGACCTGAGAGGGTCGGACGGGTCATCAGATACTGCAAGGGGTTGACTCAAGAGATCAGGTTGACTTTATGTGAAAGCATATAATGCCTAAGCTTCTGTACCGTGAAGATCAAAGCTAAACATTGCTTTTCCATTGCTGGGTACTTCAGCTCTGCAGGTATCAACCATCTATTGAGGTAATATAAGGCATTCTCCTTACCCTCCTCATTCTCTTGAGCCAACAATACACCCAAGGACTCATCCAGGGCCGTAGTGTAGAGAATTAACGGCCTCCCTGGGATGGGTGCAGCTAAAATATAAGGGTTCATCAGGTAGCGCTTTATACTCTCAAAGGCCTCTTGACAACGCTCTTCCCAGTGAAAGCGGGCATATTTCTTTGCTAGGGCAGTAAAGGGGTGACACCTACCAGATAAATTGGAGATAAATCTCCGCAGGAAGGCTAGCTTTCCTTGAAAAGACCTTAGCTGGGTAAGGCTTTTAGGAGGTTTTAGGTCTACTATGGCTTTGATCATGGAAGGATCAATCTCAATGCCACGGTAGCAAATTATAAACCCTAGAAATTTTCCTGCACTAACTCCAAATGCGCATTTTAGAGGATTCATTTTTAAATCATACTTGTCAGGTGTTCAAAAATGATTCGTAGATCTCGAAGGTGATCTCCATGGACCTTGCTTTTGACCACCAGATCATCCATATAGTATTCAACTTGCTCGTGTATCAACTCATCGAAGATAACAGTCATAGCACGTTGATAGGTGGTCCCGGTATTCTTGAGACCGAAGGGCATCACCTTGTAGCAAAATACACCTATAGGTGTACGAAATGCAATAAACTTCTCCTCCTCAGGGTCCATATTTATCTGGTTATAACCCGATGAACCATCCATGAAGGAGAAAATGCTATGGGACGATGCTATATCCACCACAAGCTCAGGGATAGGAAGAGGAAAATCATCCTTAGGATATGCCTTGTTTAAATCACAAAAATCGATACAGACACGAATCTGCCCATTCTTCTTCCGGACGGGAATAATGTTGGCAAGCCAAGTAGGGTACTTCTCTTCATGAATGAAACTGGCCTCTATAAGCTTCTTAGTTTCAGCAACCACCTGTTGTTCTATCTCCAACCTCATCCTGTGAGGTGCTTGCTTAATAGGGACTACATCAGGCCTAATGGCTAGTTTGTGGATTGCTACATCTAGGTTTAAACCAGGCATCTCGGTGTAGTTCCAGGCAAAGCAGTCTCTAAACTCTGAGAGTAGCTTGATGTATTCTTGAGCCTCTAAGTCAGATAACAAGACACTATGAAAAATAGTTCTAAGATCTGATTCAGTGCCTAAGTTTACCTCGCATAGTTCATCCATAGCAAAAGTGATGTCATCTTCAAACTCTCAAGGAGCATCAAGTACTCTGTCCTCGTCATCATCTGGGTCTTCTTTATCGGTAAGAGAAACAACCAGATATGAGTGGGAGATAGCTCGAATGTTAGTGTGGTTATGTGAGCTCTGCTAAACATAACCTAAACCTTACTTGGTTTGGGGCATATCGGTTCGCCAAACACGAGCCTGTCGTAGAGCTTGTTAATCTGACCAAGTCGAGATAACTGCTCCCCGCTCTACATAGTTTTCCACGAAAGGGGAAAAATAATGAGGGGCAATTATGACCTTGTTATCCATAGTGGTCTCCGTAGAACCCTGACTCTCAGGACCCAGTGGGGCACCTACACTATGGGATAACGAGGCACACTCACTAGCTCGCGGTGGCACAAAGGTTTGGTATAGAGGAGGCGGAGGGCGACCCCTAACCTGTAGTGCACCACCATCACTAGTGGATGGGGTGACCAAAGACTTCTGGTGAGACTCCTAAACTTTTATTCTGCATAACTGGCGGGAAAGGGACTGTTGATTAGTAGTCTGATGTCGGGGTCTACCTCCTCCTCTGAGCCACTGTCAATAACCAAACTGCCCTCGAGTATCAAGTACCTACAAAAGGTAGGTAGGGAACTATAATCAGTGAAATTCAGGGCTGACGAGGGAGCTGGGCTATGAGGAACAACAATCATCTCATCGTCAGAGGAGTCAGACTCGACAGTCAAAGGAGAAGCGTAAAGGTATGAGGGAGGAGGGATTTGAGTGTTGTAGTTCTACGGTGAGCGAGTCGACCCTCTACCTCTACCTCTACCTCGCTCTCCCCTACCTCTACTAGGGTGAACATCGTGCCCAACTATAAATTGGAAAGGAGATCTAACAGGATCTACAGTGGGAGTATCTGCCTCAATTCTAACCTGTGATGGACCTCATGCAGGTAGCTGTATAGGACCCTGTACAGTACTGGCAGGTATCACTGGTGACTGGGCAGGAGGAGTTTTACTCTTTTTATAAGGTATGTAATGCTTAGCATCATCGTAAATAGAGACCTCATGCACGAAAAAGGGTTGGGTATCCCCGGGAATGAAATACTCGACTTCATTTCTCATATAGTTCATACATTAGTGCAGGGTAGAGGGCACCATTCCATACTCATGGAGCCAAGGCCTTCCTAAGAGAGCCATATACGAAGTATTAGCCTCGATCACATAAAACTTTACCTTAGTGAGGAAATTTTCAAACTTCAGAGACAGGGTGATAGACCTTAGGGCATACTGTCCTTGGTCATTGAAGCCTTTCAACATAATCTTATCAGAAGTTAACTTCAGATGACCAAGGGAGAGGCTCTTTAAAGTTTTATAGCTCATGATGTTTACTGAAGCTCCTTGGTGAAGAAGGACCCTGTTTAACTCATAACCATTGACTTCAGCGGTGACATACAAGGGATGATTGTGATCAGAGGTACCCAAGAGGAGATCATGATCTGAAAAGATAATACATGGTATCTCTCTCAAATAGCATGCATCCCCACAGATTTGGAAGCAAAGAAGGCTTAATAAGACTCTGGTTCTAGTAGTGCTTTCACCAGTGTCTCTCTCAAGTTAGGAGACATCATCAAAGCATCATAGACGCTAAGAAGGGTAGGAATTTTTCTTAAATGGGCCAATATATTATAATCAACCTCTAGCTGAGGGCCTTGCCCTTTCTCCTTAGACTGCTCTTGGGAGGAAGGGATAGGATCATCATGCTAGGTAACAATATTCTTATCTTTTTCTTTTGTATTCTTAGCCATTCTAGGTAGAAGAATCTTCCCTGAACATAAGTGAACTTCCTGTATTGAGTTATCTTCAATAGGAGATTCACTTGGTTCAGCGGTGATGGCTAGTGCTGGCTCCAAGAAAAGTGGTTGGGGTGGGTTCTCGGATTCATCATCTGAAACCATGTAATAACCACCCTCCAGAATCATAAAGACAGGTTTTTCATCACACTCAGACTCCTCATCACATTCAGCATTATTACAAGAAATATGTAAAACGTTAAAAGAGCGAGTGCTAGAAGAAGTAAAAGTAGAAACAGAACACCAGAAGTAGCCAGAATCACCTTCTTCTATAATTTCATCATCAGTCGAAGGGAAAATGAAATCCTTCAGCGTAAGTGCTGGAAGGCATCCCATCTTCCCCTCGGAAGTTACAACAATCTTTTCTTTTTCATATATTTTTTTATTACATAAAGTAGGAAAAGAAATGTACTCAGCAAGCACTATAATAGAAACAGAAAAAAGAAAAGGTGCTGGTGAAGAAACTGGGCTAGCAACTGTCGACTTGGCCTGGGTAGGCCTCCTCTCAACTGCCTCTGAATTCTGAACTGTCTGCCTGATCATCTGCTTCATCTTCCAGGAGAGCGCTAGCTGCCACTCTCCCTCAGAACCTCTGGGTGATCTATTACGACTATTTTAGCTATCACTCTGACTGTCACTGTAACTACTGGAGCTTAAGATCATCTGAACTGTCTGAGTTGTCTTGCCCTTGGGCTGAACCAAGTTACTATCCTGTAGGTGGATCTATCCACTAGCCATGAGCTTCTCAACTCTATCCTTGAACACATAGCAGTCTTCTATAATATGCCCGATATGTCTGTGAAATAAACAGTATAGTGGGTGGTCTGTTTGTCCCTCCTCCTCCACTCTATTGTTGTTCAGGAATGTCAAGATGTTCCTCTTAGTAAGAAATTTGAAAATTTTCTTTACACTTTCTCTTTTAAAGGGATATTTCTTACTAAGCTTCTCCCGTAGGTACTGCTAACTCTCTGGGTTCTACGGGAGGGTCTAGGCTGCACTGCTGACTGACCCGATGTGTGAGACTGCTGAGGTGGTGCTGAACTGACTAAGGGCTTCTTTCCCTTATCGGATGGTCCATATATACTATGTACCTCCCCTCTCCTAGGTAGAGGTGCCCCTGAAGACTCCTGCCGTTGAGGTCTATGTGAAGGTTGACTCTCAACCTTAGGAGGGACTGCATCGGGTATACTATCCTATAAACTAATCACCTTTGTCAATAACTTCTGAAAGGTTCTAATATTGAAACCCTTCAGATAAGGTGCTATTTGACCATCTATGTTCTTCAACAGAATCTCTACTACATGCTGCTCCTACAACTGGGGCTCACACTGTAGGCTGAGATTTCTCCATCTGACTATATAATCTGGGAGAGGCTCTCGAGGACACTGTCTAGTCACAACTAACTCTCCAAATGTAACCCGGTGCTCTGCACTAACAAACCTATGCACAAATAACTGCTCCAACTCTATAAAGGTGCATACTGAATCATTGGGGAGGTCGGCGTACCAGGCAAAGGCCACCCCAACTAAACTGCTGACAAAGAGTCTCAATATTAGTGCATCGTTCCCTCCTATGTTGCAGTAGATGGCTTGGTACTGGGCCACGTACTGCCTTGGGTTCCCAAACCCATCAAAGACTCTGAATCTAGGAGGGACAAAACCAGGGGGTAGGGATCGTGCTTGTACTCTACTGGGTAAGGACGCCCCCTGCTAACTACCTCTCTAGACTTCCTGGAGGAAATGGCCTGTTCAACCTTCTGGGCAATCAAATCCTGAATCTGTCCGGCTGACAACTAATCTGATTGACTCTGGACTGGGGTAGTAAAAGTGACTGTTATAGGTGCCACTAGGATGGCTCTCTGAGCCCTGTCTACTCCTACAGGGACTGGTGCTACTACATGTGGTGCTACTGGCTCGTCCCTGGACGTAGTAGGAGTGCCTGTGCCCGTCATCTAGGACACCACCCCCAAAGCTGTCAACTGAGCTGTCATCGCTGCCATGGCCCTAACCATCTCTGTCATATGAGTCTGTAACTGTAGCACTGTGGCATCTATCTCAACTGATCGGGGAGATCCTTCTATCTTAGCTTCTCCCTGCTCATCATCATCATCTGCCTCTATCTGCTTGTCTGAGTGGCCACGTCTAGTAACCATGCATACTCTGTACACCGGTATATCTCCATCTGACTCCTCCTCGAGTAGGTCATCCTCAAGTGCATCATCCTCATAGAGGGTCTGATGGAAATCATCCATATATGGACTTAAAGGGGAGGAGGTCCCGTAGGGGCTAAGGGCTGGCTCTGCTCGAACCGGTGAACCATAAGGAGAAATTGTAACATCATCATCCATCGCTGCATCATAGACCATCAGAACTGCCTCTGATCCTTAAGGAACAACTGCCTATAACTGCTCAACTGCCTGAAATGGCTGTACTGCCTCGACAGGGGACTCTGCCTGTCATTGTCTCCACACCCATCTACTATGACGGGACCTAGTAGGGGAAACTGGCTGCTGCGGAGCTACTACAATTGAAGCGAGCTGGGGTATAGGAGGCTCCAACTGCCGCCTCTGTCCATGACGACATGGGCATCATCCAACAACTGGAGTAACTATCTGTGGTCTCGCCAACGGAACTAAACTAACAGGCTGCCTAGGTGGCTGTCATCTCTGCCACCTGTACCTCTGCTAACAGTCTGCCTTTGCAACTGAATGGATGCCTAAGAAATCAGGTGGAGTAACCTCTCCTGACTGACAGGGCCTCGACCCCGCACTAAGCGGATAATGCTCTGAATCCTCTGAGAGAGGGTTCGAGCAGCATCATCCCTGGAGACCCTAATGCGTGGTAAAGTAGTAGTGACAGGAGGGGCTGCCGCAATGCGAGCGATATCCTCCTCATCACCACTATGTGTTAGTAGAGAGAAGTGTCCTTCCTGAACTGCTGCTATCTCAGGGGCAACTATAACATCCAGGGCAGGGGAAACTGCAACTGGTAGTAGTGCCCGCTGCCTGGGGACCACTCTCCTCTGAACTGGCTCCTGGTGAGCCAACGAATCTACCATCCACTATATGTCTGCCTTGGATGTAGCCAACCGAAGTCTACAGTTTCTATTCCTCTGGGCCCTTCTCTCAAGGCTGGAGGTGAAAGACGAAGCAACATCCGAACCCACTACCTGAGTGACAAGGGGAACATGGACTGTAGGAAGTGTCGGGGTCTGCTCGAGGGTCTCTAGGTGAGATAACCGAGCAAAAGCTGAAACCTGAAGGGAGGAAGGCGAAGGAGCCTCGGTCTGGGCACCCCTCTTCCTGGAGGAAGAAGGAGGGGGAACCCGAACACCAGCCACCTCTATCGAAAAACCAACAGGGGTAGCTACTGCCTGCCGGCGTTGAGGGGCCAGGGCAGTCTGAATAATAGGTACGGTAGGAACTGGTCGCCTAACCGCTGGACGAGTGGGCTGAACAGGAAGTGGTATAGGCACTGGCTGCCTAACCATAGGGTATGCCAGTTGCACATGAACAGGAGTAGGACGAGCAGGTGTCCGGGCTGTTCGCCGAGCAACTGGACGTCCAAAAGGTCGCATAGCTGCGCGAGCTCTCCTCTGGGGAGAAGAGTAGGCAGCAGCCTCAACAGGGGTCGGCCCGCCAAGAGTGATGAAGGCCGAGTCAGTAAAGGAACCAAAAGTGATTCCTCCAGCAGGATGATTGGCTAGCAGGGACTCAGGAAGTGTCACCTGTGCATCAAAACTGAAGCTGAAAGTAACGGAGGGTACGAAGGAAGCCATGTCACTGTCTGCCAAAAAGAAGAAAAGAAACTTGAAAAGATTAGTAAGAAATAACGAGAAGAGGAATGATAGATAGGGGACGGAATGACCTAGAGGTCAGATGGAAAAGAGGAAAACTAGGGGGAAACCCTAGCTAAGAAGAACGGAAGGAAAGAAACCTAGCTAGGGGGAAACCCTAACAAAGAAAAAGCAACGATCCTAACTAAGGAAGGACCCTAACTAAGAGTGGGACAGACCTAATCTAAGGAGTACCAATCTCGAAGTACACACAAGAAAGAATAACATAGAATCCGAAGATGGAGAGAGAAACCTATCCCACCATGGTCGCTAAAAATATATGGACCTCTGAAATGACACAGAAAACACCACCACCCTGCGAGGGAAGATAGTATTTGGCCAATGGGAGGGTATATTCGATCACACATATGATTAACCATTGAGGATAGCGGCTCTCACCAGCACACCCCGATGGGTAACAATATATGTGACCTTATCATCACAACGGGTTTCCCCCACCCGATACATCAGCTCGAGTGGGGTTTATTTGAAAGTGGGATTCAGTTTCCCATGGGAGCTAGCTCCCGTGGTTAATTGCATCTCAAGTTGGGGCCTAAGAAAACTCTCAATTAAGGATTCTATATTATACTCTTAAATGGGATCGACACATAGGGCGAAGTCTAGAAAATCCTACTCAAAGGGAAGGAAAGGTTCGACTAGGCTTAGTCAACATGCACGGGTCAGATTAGCATCTGGAGGGACTAAGGTAGTGAAAAGAAACTGGAGAAAATAAATAAATTGTGCACTCAAAGCATGCAGGAGAGATGCATGGAGGTGGCGTCATCTGTGTGACACAGATATGTAGGGTTTATAGTCTTTGGACGATAGAGGACTTCCTAATTTTTATGAAAGATAGGTGGGTAGGTTATAGTTCTTGGAAATAGGGCCGACGTCTAGATGATTTCCTAATTGGCCCCAGACTTATGTTGGGTGAATGCTTCTAGAGCTAATGTAATTAAAATTTTGATTTGATTGATTTCTAATGCAATGCATGCTGGTTAAAGTATCCAAATCAGATATGTACAGGATTTTAAAAAGGCTTATGAAAATATTTTTTTTTTGAATTAGACTGGGCCTCCCCAGGTCCGGCACCTCATCTTCATAAGTCGGATTATCCAGACTCTACCCGCGGGCGGGGAAGTATCTTATAGAAGGAGAGAGAGAAATGCAATAATATGCATGCGACCTCGGATGATTCCAGCAGTTCCCTAGATCGTTAGGTTGCTAAATTATTTAAACCTTAAAATTTTGAATATTAGTTACGAGTAAAAATGTTTTAGTCCTCAGAGAGCCTAACAAAATCTAGGCTAAAATAAAAGTGGCATGCAGATCGCCAATAAACTAAAAAAAGCATACAACTTATGCACAATCAACATCAAATCAAATAATAATAAGTAACCAAATTAATCAATTAAATATCTATAGGCCAACGGCCCTTAATTACAACCAAGGGTCTGCAGAAAATAAAGTGGCCGGGCACCACTGCCAACAACCCTAATTTTTAATCCTATAACAGACGCAAGTTATTTTGAGTGGGATACTCTAGAACTTCATCTTCTTGATCTTCTCTTCCTTGGACTCCTTGGATCTCAGCTTCTTTGAACCCCTTGGATCTCCTCTTCTTTGGACTCCTTGGGTCTCCTCTTCCTTGGACTCTTTGGGTAGTAGAATGATCCAAATTTGGATTTTCAAATTGAAAAGGACTATCCTCATATTGGATGCCCTTTCCTCTTTGGAATCTAATCTTTAGATTCTTATATCCCCACTCAAAATTCACTTTCACAACTCAATACCAGATTATAAATAATTTATATTAATAGAAAGCAGTAAATATAGACTCTCCTGCAAGGTTATCCTAATAAAAATCATCCCAAGAAATTTATATATCACAAGCAGTTATATAAAATAAAGATACTCGTCACAGTCATGCCTGACCATGCGCTTAATTATTTTGAGGGCTAAGCAAGCTCTGGAGCACCTGTAGCAATTTATAATGATTTATTATTTTAGTCCTCATTTATTTAGGGGGGCTAAGCAATTTTTGAAGCACCTACATAAAACAACATTAATATTTAAATCATGATTATTGCCGCCTTTGTATTTAGCGTTGAATGAGCATGGCCACCTGTAAAAAATATCATTAGTATTAAAATTGATCCTAACCTATGGGTAGTCTATCGTGTAATCATATCAAATCCCAGAGTGTAGTAAAAGTAAGCAAACACACCAACATCATCTCAATCACAACATGCAGTAAAATCTCGGAAAGCTTGGCACACAACAAAAAAAGTAAACACCGGCCTAGCCTAGGCCTAGAAGTTGTGCCCTAACAAACCATCTAATGTGTGTGAAAAGCTGTGTAGCTGAGATAGATCCTAAGCTGGGTAGTTAGTTAAAGTTGTCTACTATTCAAGTTGGTTGTAGGTCTAAAAAGGATTTTATTTAAAGTTTAAATATCAATTAATTAGGATCTATTTTAATTAATTTAATATGTTGATCAGTTTTAAAACTTAAGGTCATGATATTTGAAGTTTAAGTTTTATCAGTGAATTTTAAGAGGTTCGGGATCCACCTATGCACTAGGTCAAAAGGGTCCAAAGTTGACTTTTTGATTAAAGAGGCTTTATAGATAGTTAATATTTTTATAAAATAATATACCTTAACTCAATCAGTTAGACAGTAAGCATGCCCAATTTGGATTCTTCTATCCAAAGTTATGAATTTCCGAAGTTTTGGTCTCGTTTTGAACTAAGTTTGACCGGATTGTTCACTTTTTGATTTAACTTGATTTCTGGAATCTTAATATTTTTAATAAATACTAGACCATAATATGAGTTGAATTCCTTGAGTTT
Organism: Dendrobium chrysotoxum; assembly: GCA_019925795.1. Taxonomy (NCBI): domain Eukaryota; kingdom Viridiplantae; phylum Streptophyta; class Magnoliopsida; order Asparagales; family Orchidaceae; genus Dendrobium; species Dendrobium chrysotoxum. The sequence goes on from CM034297.1 coordinate 15,168,650, forward strand.
GTCTAATTTGGATTTTTCTATAATTAGTTATGAATTTTCAAAGTTTGGGCTATTTAGTGAATTATCAAAATTATTTAGTTAATGGGCTGTTTTAGGGATTTTGATCCAAATCAGTTCTAAAATTGCTTGGAATCACCCCGAAGATCAGGAATGACCCAAAGAAGTGTTCCCAAGTGTTTGGGAAAATTTTGGAATTTTTAATTATTTTTAATTATTTAATTTAATTAAAAGGTAATTTTTAATCAAAATTAAATTAATGTTCATATTGAGGCCCAATCAAGGGGCTTTTAATTTTCATGGATTAGGGACTGAATTCTGACGATTTGTATATATTATGGGATATTTTTTGACTTAAAATGAATTTATTAGAATTTTTTGAAGGTATCGGGTCCTAATTAAAGGTAAATTAGGATTGATCAATTAAGGGGTTTAATGAGTCCTAAAAATTTCTAGAAAATTCTAAGGGGTTTAGGATATCACTGAGTTTAAGTGTTTCAAATTTCAAGCCATTCAGGATTCTATCCTAACTCCTAGAATTTTTCTAAGTTCGCCAGACGGGTCCTCAATTGTTGTCCTTAAGGTGTCGCTACATTAAATAGGTTTAAATCCATGTCTTAACTAACCCTGGGCATAACATAAGGGAAATGTAGCAAATATAAACACACCAAATATGTCCTTAGATCTAGGAGAACCTAGGCTAGGTGCTTGTGCATCCTACACATGCAAGGACTACGAAATACTAAGTAAAGCAAGCTTAATGAAGTGATTAGTGAATGATTATGACCCAATCATTCATTAATCCTTCTCCCACATGAATGTTGTTCATATATAGATCCATGTTTAAAATTTTAAAGAGGTAAATCTCCCAAAATTAGAGGATTTAAATAATAATTAATTCTAAAATAATTTTAAAATACATAAATATTATAAATATATAATAATATAAATTTGAAAATAAGATAATTGAAAGTAATTCAATTCATAAGCATGGGAGGTCTACCAGCCACCAAGAGGGGTTTTAAAATAATTTTATTTTAAAATAATTGATTGTACTAATTATTTAAATAATATTTAAATAATTAAATAACTGAATAGTATAAAAATCATCCAAAGCAGTCAAATTTGAATTCATAAAATAATTTTAAATTAAAGTTCATATTTTTTAAAAAAATTTAAGGTATTGTACATCAAAATCCGATTTAAAATGAAGTAGTTATTAATTTTCTAAGTTAAATAGGTTTAAAAGTAATTTTTAAAATAATTTAAAGTAATTAGTAATTAAAATAATCAATAAATTAAAATTAAATCAAATATTAAAGTCTTCTAGATTTTAAAATAGGCATAAATAGTAATAATTAAAATAATTTTAAAATATTTATAATAAGAATATAACTAATATAATAATTACAATGATAATAATAACACTAATTATAAAATAATAGTAGTGATAATAATAGATAATAATTATAATAATAAACATTTAAAATAATATTACTAATAATGACAAAAATAATAATAACAATATAATAATAATAATAATAATAAGTTAAGATGTAATTTTAAAATAATAATCAAAATAATAATGATAATAATAGTAATAATATAGTAATAATACTATTATTAGTATAATAATATCATTATTATCGAAATAATAATAATAACATCATTAAAGTAACAATATTAATATTATTATAGTAATAATATCATTAAAATAATAGTATTGTTAACAAGATACTAATATTATTAAAGCAATAATATTAACACTAAATATAATAATAATGTTATTATCATGATAATATTATTAAAAATAATAATATTAACACTTAAAATAATAATAATATTATTGAAATGATAATAATATTATTAAAACAATAATGTTAATATTAATATAATAATATTATTATTAACATAATAATATCATTAAAATAATAATATTACTAAGCTAGTAATATTAATATAATAATATTATTATTAAAAGTAATAATATTATTAAAATAATACTATTAATATTACTATAATGATGTAATTATAATAACATATAATAATAATAATATAATAATAATAAAATATTTAAAATAATAATAATATAATAGTTAATATCACTATTTTCCTAATATTAAAAAATAGAAATATTATTTTAAAATGATTTTGATTTTAAATTAAAGGGGATTAAAATACGAGCAATTCGATATATTATACGTATTTTTGGACCAAAAATAGATTTTCTGTAATTTTTTGAAGTTAAAATAGGTTAAAATCAATTAAAATAAAATAAAAATGACAAAAAAATCCTCGGTCCGACATTTGGCAGCCCGGGATAGGCCCCGTCGTCCGTGGGCAATCATTGCCTGGCGGCGCAATCATTACGCCGCCGGTAATGATTGCCAATGATTGCGGCAATCATCGCACGGACCGCGATAATGACTTATCCACGTCAACGCTTGGCGCTAACCGTCGGATTGCCCGCCATGATGAATCAAGGGCTCAGATCAAGCCAGATCGCATGCGGAACAGCGGGCGAAGATCTGCGGTTGATTCGAATCGCAAAACTGCGGGATCTCGACCGTTGACCTTAAGATCAACAGTTCTGATCCCGCTCAGCTACAGACAAACGCTACCCGAGGCCCTAACCCCATTTTTATCTCATTCTCATGATCTACTCGATGGAATTGGATAAAATTATAAACATATGATCTATACATGAAGAGCATTCATGTGGAGTAAATGACGCGGCCTAAAACGAGCTTTATAAAAGCTATTTAGATCTAAGTGTTCTAGACTAGGGTTGAGATTTTTACCCAAAATACTCGGTGGAATTGCGCGTTCTTTGGCTTGTTGAGCTTGTAGACTGTTGAACTGGAGTCTTGATTCGTCTTGGATTGGCCAGGAATTCGTGTGGGAAGGTTTTATCCTTTGGTTCGTCGGAGATCTCGCCGCCGGTGAGCTTTGACCGGTGGATCTAAGTGGGAGAAGTAGAAGGAAGTCGTCGGAGCTTCTAAACTGAGTCTCGGGGGTTGAGGAGGTCTAGAGAAAGAGCAAGAGTCAAAAGATCCCTCTCACAAACCCTAAAAAGCCTATATATGGCCCTTAACCTATAAGGGACGGCTAGGATTAAATCTAGGGCTTAATTAGGAGGGAAATAGGCTATCAAGGTCGTGGTTTGAGTCTTAGAGCCAATAGGAAAGATTTTAATACATTAAAAGGCCCTTGATGGGTCAAATTCGACCCATTAAGACTTGGGTTGACCAAGTCATGGGTTGACTTGGTCAACCCAGTTAATTAGGGTCAAGGAAGATGAGGGTTGAGTCTAAGGGTCAAGGAATAGCTTTTAAAATTGATCGGAGCCTGAATAGGCCTATATGGGTCAACCTGGATTGACCTGGTCAACCTGGTTGACCTAGGACCTAGGTCTGGGGAAAATTAGGGTCAACAATATTTTCTTAATCGATTGATTGCATTTATCATATGAGAATGGTTCTGTTTTGTGGTAGCCCACAAAGAAATAAACTTCCTCCTCTTTCAAATCTTTAAAAAATCTTAGAAGAATTCATGCATCTTTAACATATTCGAACACTTGAGATTGAAAATTATAATTGCTGGTTCTTTAATTTACAATACTATTTTATCAGATATGAAGTTTGAAAGGATCACTTCTCTTATCTAATTTCTTTTCTTCTGAATTAGTTTTTTGTTTGAAAAGAATTTGAACCTATAAAGTGTCCGATTTTCCAACTTTTTTGGTTTTCAGCATCGTCAATTTTCTTCTTATTGGCTAAATTAAAAAAATCAAGAAAATTCTGATTTACTGGAGCAGATCGATTAAAAAAATTATTTTTGATATTATTTCTTCATTTTATTATTTATTTTTCCTTTTTTTATTTGATTTTGATTTTTTTTGTGATTTTTGGGTCCCCTGATCATTCCCCTCCATCCTTCATCTTTTTCTTTTTTTTTTGTCACGTCGTACAGGATGATGTGTGACGATCCATATATCATCCTAGATGATCTGATCAAATCATCCCATCATGATCAAATGGCTGATATGTACCAATTATTGGTGATCGTCCTGAAAGATACACCTCATTATCTTGGACGATCCACATGGCAGCAGTTGGATAATTTAAATTCGGCTCATCCGATTCATTTATTGCATATCATCCTGGATGATCCACCTAATCGCCCTGGATGATACTTTTTGTTAATGATCGTCCAGCTTGACTCCTAGGGAAGATCTCCTGTGTTTAATCATCCTGGATGATATCTGATCATCCTGGACGATCCGATCGCCTTTTTAACCAATCGTCCTTGACGTAATTATTGCTACTTATCGTCTTGGACGATCCTGCGATCATCCTGGACGATATGACCATTTTTTATTTAAACAATTAATTTCCACCTTTTTTTCACCACACTTTCTTTCTATCCTTACTCAATCATCTTCTTATGACTGGTGGCAAGAGATATTGGCAACAAGGTGCTAGTTCCTCCCGGGGAAGTTTCGATCCCTGCTTTATTGATACAGTCGATCAGACTGCCTTCCAGTGCTATCTTGATGTGGGGATCACTCAATCCAATATTGTCAATCCACGTATTATCACATATCCGGTACTGGACCTTTTCGTTCACACCTCCCTCACTTTCATTCTTACACTGGCCTTTTTTGTTTAGCACTGAGTTTCTCCATATTTTCTTTGCGAATCTTCGCATCGATTCTTCTTACACTGCCCTTCGCTCTTATGTTAATCGCCGTCCCGTAGAATTAACCACCCAGGACTTACATGATATTCTCTAACTGTCTATTACTGGCAATAAACTCCATCTTGTGTCCTCTGACCCTAACTTTAACTAGAGTGTCGCCAATCACTTTCTTAGAAACATAAATGCCCCATATCACAATAATGCCTGCTCTTCCTTAGTCAAGGATGCTAAGATAATCCAATATGTCCTTCGCTCCTCTATCATTTCAAAGGATGGAGATCGCATCCATATTTCCCCCTTGCTCTCCATGACTACCTATTACATTATGGCCCATCGTGATTTCAATGCTACTGATCTCATATTTCACTACATTGAACACCTCACTAGCATTAGGGATCCGGGCCATAGAAGACGTCCCAACCTAGCCTTAGGACACCTCATTGCCTATGCTCTTGAAACAAAACATAATCTGCAATATCTAGTTCCTTCAAATATCCAACCTTCCTTCTACTCCAGCAACTCCTTCCATGCTCTTCATAGTACTCGACTTCATTCGGAGCCCAGCACGGATGTTGAGGGAGAAGGGGAAGAAGCTGCTCCTGAACCTGCTGTACCTGCTCCTCTCCATATAGAATCATCATTAGATCACCTGGTGCATAGGTTTGACCAGTGGGAGGCACACTTTAACTCCTACGTGGTTGCCTAGGAGCAGCAGCACACTGAGGATATGAATCATTTCAATGCCTACGTAGCCCAGCAGCAGCAGCAGCACGACTAGGACATGGCCTGGTTTGGAGAACAGTTTACAACCCTCCACAATCTGTTTCAGCCACCACCACCTCCTCCTCCATCTGATCAAGATCCCCCTTTTTACTAGTACTATTACTTTTGATGTTTTCTTGTGTTAGTTTTATACTATTTTTTTTATATTTTTATGTGTTATTTTCCCTTTTTTGAGATATTAAAAGGGGGAGTAGTTTATGTTAGTTTATGTTCTGGGTCAGTGTACTGATTGAATTATCAATGTTCAGTATTTTATCAATGTTCAGTGTTCTTGTACTATTCACCTGGCTAATAGAATTTGCACTCCTTAGTTTTCATGGCTTTATTATTTATTTACTGAATTTGGAATTACTAATAAATATTTGTCATCATAAAAAAGGAAGAGATTATTATGAATCTGGATTCAAGGATTACGATTTTGATGATAGCAAATATTTTTATTTTTGTTTGAGTTTCTAACCTTTCAGGTTCACAAGATCAACTGTAATTCAAGCTAGCTCAAGATCGAATCAGTCTGTATGTGTTTCAGGTTCAATATAATTTTTTTCACCTTTCTTGAGTCAAGTGTAATGTAATGGATCCCCAAGCTAAGTAACCTTACACACACACAATCAGGGGGAGAGTTTTAGTGAGTTAGAGTTTTTGTTCAAATTTTGTTCATATCATCTTGGACGATACATATATTATCCTAGACGATCCATTGAAAATAGAAATCCTAATTAGGGCAGCCATGTTAAGTCGGTCTGATTAAGCAGATCATCCTGGATGATATACTCATCATATAGAACGATATGCTCAAATTAAAAATTCTCAACCGCTAGACTAAGTTAGGCAAGTTTTATTTTTAGAATTTTAGTCTAATCATCCCAGATGATATGTGTATCATCCTGGATGATCCATTATAATCATGCCTAAATTAGTCATATGATTAAGAAAAGTAATTAATATTTGATTGATTCAATCATATCATCCTGGATGATCACAAGCTCATCCTGGATGATCAATTAAAAATCTTGATTATCTAGCGCATTTCACCTGGATAACTCGAACAGTGTGCCGGACGATATTCCTATTTTTGAACTAATCATACCGGATAATATCAATATCATCCTGGACGATCAAGTCATTTTGAAATCGTCCAGCATTGTTGACTTGTACGACCTGAATAGTGTGCTGGACGATTTTGGGCAATTTTGAACTAATCGTACAGGACGATATATGTATCGTCCTGGATGATCAAGTCATTTTCCTTTGATTGTTCAGGCTTTTCTCCTAGAAGTCCCGAACTATCTTCTGGACGATATTCCTGATTTGAACTAACCGTCTAGGATGATCGCAGAATCATCCCAGACGATCTGAACAGATTTTATCTTCTAATCGTCCAGAGGAACTAGATCATCCAAGCCAAAAGGGGCTGATTTACACTAATCGTACAGGATGATCTAAGGATCATACTAGACAATCTTTGACGGCTAGTTGAAATTAAGGGCAATTTTTGAGCCCTCCTATTTAAGATCTCTTTCATTCTACTGTTGAGATCTTTTGCAGCTGTCCTCACCTAAGAGAGTCTTAAGAGAGAGAGAGAGAGAGAGAGAGAGAGAGATCTTGGGAGAGAGAGAGAGAATCTTGGGAGGGGGAGTTTGTGAGGTGTTCATAAAGGTTACTCCAAGTAAGGATTCGAGTCGTCGTCTCCAGTCATCGTCTCTCGTCCTTTGGCGCTCTGAAGGAAGGATTGTCTGCAAGAAGATTGGGGTTCTCTGCCTGCTTCAGGAGGAAGTGAAATGAGATAAGGTTCTCTGCCTGCTTCAAGAGGAAGCAAAAGGAGTCCGGGTTCTCTGCCTCATTGGGTTGGTGAAAAGGAATTTTGTAAAGGCATCTCCGCATTGCTGTGGGAGCATAAGGTTCTTTTAGTGCAATACCTAGAGGGGAGGCTTCGGGGAGTGGACGTAGGTCAAGTTGACCGAACCACTATAAAATTTGATGTGTTCTTTCTGATTATTTTCTGCACTTTACTTCTGTGTTGATGATCGTATGATTATAGTTATTGTTTGTGTTTTGTTAAACATCTGCACATCATCGTAAAATTGTAATTGTTTTAAAACATTCAAAAAGATTTTTAAAATTGTTTTTGCTCACGAATTTTTAAAACTACCAATTCAGCCCCCTCTTGATTAGCATCGGGCTAGTTCATAAGGGTTTAAGGCCCCTCATGAACTTTCAGACTAGGTTGGCGTTATTCTAAGGTGGCAGTTGTTACTGGTTGGGTGATAGCACAGGTGACAATAGTGACTTGCATTTGGTGATGACCGACTATAAAAATTTATTTTAAAGTGAATTTTTTTAAATGTTTATTTAAAATATTATTATATATAACATAAAAAATATAATTAAGAAAATATTAATATAAAAAAATATTATAAAATATTATATTAAAAATTTATATTAGATGAATTAATTTGAAAAAATAATAATTATGTTATAATTTTATATTAGATGAATTTGAAAAAAAATTATATGAAGTTCTTAAAAATTATGAATAACTAAGGAAAAATAATACTTTTTTATAAATATTTTTATGATGTTTTTCAATAATAATTGTAAATCAGAATCTAATTCAATTTGGTAATAAATGAGAATTTGAAGAGATATTTTATAATATTTTAAAATAATAAATATTATTTAATATTTGATTGAGTTATTAATTAAAAATTTTAAATTAATTACACAGAATTTGAAATCTAATTTTTAATTTTAAACTCTTTGTATGGTTCAAATAAAGGTTTCCTTTATCTCAGCAACGAACAATAATAAAATTTGAGATAAAAACATGGTACCGAAGAATGCTTGATCGAGGGGTAATAAATGAACTTAAGATTCAAATCATTAGCTCTACTCAACGGTCAGCTCCTAACGGTCGATATTTCCTTCTAATTTTAATGGACAGGGGGTTTTTATTACTACCCATTCTCTTCTTTGTTTCCCATGCTCTGCTTTTGCTCTGTTCCGTCTCCGACTCTATTCTTGACCTTTGTTCGGTCGCTGCTGGATGCCCCATGGGCCGCACGAAGCTCTCGATTAAGTATCGAGATAACTGTAGAGCTAGCCGCGCAACTTACTTGACGCGATTGAAAGGATTGAAGAAGAAGGCCGGCGAGCTCTCGCTCCTCTGCGGCGTGGACGTACTAGTTGCTTCCTTTTCTTCGGAACTCAACGCCCTTGAATTCTGGCCTGAAAATAATACACCGGAATTCTGCCGGATTAGAGAACGTTGCTTGAAGGAGAGCGGTCATTACGAAGAAAATGGCAAAATTACCGAACAACAAATTCCATGCCAACCGATGCCTTCTCCTTCCTTTCCATTGCCGACATTCCTTGAAGAGAAAGCAGCCATCAAAATCAAATTAATAGAGGTGTGGGAGAGGATAGATTTCCTCCAACACCAAAGTACGGAGGAAGTAGAACGGTTTCAGGCGCAGCTCGCGATTTTCATTCATTCGCAACAGCCGCAGTATATTCACCCGCATCATCGACCTTCTCCATTTTCCCACTCTATTTCTCCTCAACTCCCTGTTTGAAACGTTCCAAGAAACAGCCGAATACAGGGAAGAAGAAGGAAAGAGACCAATAGAAATATTTCTCATTAATGCCATTATGCAATGTACATATTTCTCATTAATGCCATTATGCAATGTACATAACCCTCATATAAATAGCGGAGAGGAGTTATTAGAGACCAATGAGCTAGGTACACGTGTCTAAACAGGGAATAACAGTAATTACAAGACTATAGCGTATATGTAAGTTAACAGGCCCCCTCAAACTGTTGCTTCGGAAGAGGTAACTAGTTTGCGTGAAAGATGTTGGAACCGAGGTGTGGGAAGTGGTTTGGTTAGCAGATCGGCGAGCTGATCGGTAGTAGAAATGTGGTGAATTTGAATAGCCTTGTCCTTGACGTAGTTACGGATGTAGTGACAATCCACCTCTATGTGTTTGGTACGCGCATGAAAGACCGGATTGTGAGCTAACGCAATGGCGGAGGTGTTGTCGCAAGAGATAGGAGTGGCGGAGGACTGTGGACAGCCGAATTCTTGAAGCAGTCGGCGGAGCCAGATAACCTCAGCAGCGGCGGAGGCCAAAGCACGGTACTCTGCTTCTGTTGAGGAACGAGCGACGGCGTTCTGTTTCTTGACGCTCCAGGAGACGATTGACGATCCCAAAAAGGTGCAATAACCGGAAGTAAATTTCCGATCGGTGGCGTCTCCGGCCCCGTCGGAGTCCACGAAGGCGTGCAGGTGGAGTGGAGATTTGCAAAACAAAGAAATGCCGAAATGTAAGGTGCCATTTATATACCGTAATAGATGTTTGAGTGCATCAAAATGAATGTTGAGAGGATTTTGCATAGATTGACATACCTTGTTGACGGCGAACGCGATGTCTGGCCGGGTTAAGGTGAGATATTGGAGAGAGCCGGCGAGTTGGCGATATAAAGTGGCATTAGGAAAGCTGACAGAGTTATCTGGATTAGAGGTATTTTTCAATAGGGAGGGGTTGTTGACGGATTTGCAGTTCAGCATGCCTGCCCGAGAGAGAATTGTGTGGGCGAATCTTTGCTGATTTAGGTGGAGACCGTAGGAGGTGTGGGTAACTTGTATGCCGAGGAATTGGGTTAAAGAACCCAGATCACGCATGGTGAAGCGGGAGTGAAGATTGGTGAGGAGATTTTGGATAGAGGTAGTGCAGTTGCCGGTTAAGAGAATATCGTCGACGTACACGAGGAAATACATGACAATGCCTTTGATGTTATAGATGAGCAGTGAAGGATCGGATGAGCTAAATGTGAAGCCGAGTGTTTGAAGGTAACCTGACAGGGTAGAATACCATTCGCGAGGCGATTGTTTGAGGCCGTAGAGGGCCTTTTTCAACCTGCAGACATAAGTAGGATGAGTGGTGTCTTTGAACCCAATAGGTTGTTTCATGTAGACGGTGTGGTTTAGACTGCCGTGGAGAAAGGCATTAGAGACGTCGAGTTGATGTATAGGCCATTGGTGGTGAAGAGCGACAATTAGAAGAACGCGGACGGTAGGAATTTTGGCAACAGGACTGAACGTTTCGGTATAATCCAACCCGTATTCCTGATTGAAGCCTTGGGCAACAAGGCGGGCTTTGTATCGAGCAACGGTGCCGTCGGCGAGATATTTAGTGCGAAAGGTCCATTTGGAGCCGAGAATATTTTGATTCAGAGGAGGAGGAACAAGATCCCACGTGCCTTGTGATTGCAAGGCTTAGAATTCCTGAGACATGGCCTGACGCCAGTGTGATTCCTTAGCAGCCTCGGCGTAGGTTGTGGGATCGGGAGGAGTATCTTTATGAAGCAGATTAAATATGGGTTTGGGTTTCAGATGTCCAGTTTTGAATCGTGTCAGCATAGGATGGTGCGAACCATTTACAGCTGGGGGAGTATTATCGTCGTATTGATTTGCCGCGGAGGGAGTTGGATCAGCTGCAGAGGTAAGAAAGGGTGCGGATTGAGTTGCCGAGGGGGACTGACTGTGAGTGGGGACGAGGGTAGATGAGTTGGGGGATTGCGGTTTAACTTCAGGCGAATGGTGGATAACAGAGGTAGGAACGAGTGTGAGAGGGGGGAGAAGATTCGGATCCAAGGTAGACTGAGTGATTGCGGACCCATCTTGATATGGAAAGACAGCCTCGTTAAATATAACGTGCCGCGAGGTGTAAACCTTGCCGGTCTTAGGATCAAGGCAGAGATAGCCTTTTTGGGAGGTGGCATAGCCAATGAAAATGCACGGTGTAGATAGGGGAGATAGTTTGTTGGCGGAGTAGGGTCGGAGCCAGGGATAGCATAAACAGCCGAAAATTTTTAGGTGCTTGTATGTAGGTTGTTTTTGATAGAGAATTTGGTAAGGACTGTTTTGATGGATGGCGGCCGTGGGAAGACGATTGATGAGATAAACAGAGGTGAGAAGAGCAGCGTCCCAGAAGGATTGAGGGAGATGAGCTTCAATTAGAAGGCTATGCACAGTTTCTATAAGATGGCGGTGCTTGCGTTCAGCGACTCCGTTCTGAGAGGGTGTGTGCGGGCAGGAGTATTGGTGAAGTATGCCTTGCTGTTTACAAAAAAATTTGAATTGGTTGTTTATAAACTCGCCGCCACCGTCAGAACGAAAAATTTTAATTTGTTTGTTAAATTGCCGAGATATCATTTTGTGAAATTCGATGAATTTGAGGAGAACTTCTGACTTGTGCGTAATGGGATAAACCCAGCAATATTTAGAGAAATCATCAATAAAGCACACGTAGTATTTGTAACCATTAGTAGAGAACATTGGAGACGGTCCCCAAACATCGGAATGAACGATTTCAAAACAAGCATGAGTATGGTTGAGAGATTTATTGAAAGGCAGCCGGTGGCTTTTAGCTAGCCGGCAGGAATTACAAAAATTACTTTGAGCAGTGGTACAAATAGAAGAAATGTTTTTGGAGAGCTGAAGAAGAGTGTTAGCCGCCGGATGACCGAGACGTTTGTGCCAAAGATGAGGAACCGCTTGAGTAGATAGGAGAGCCAGGTGCTGTTTGGGAGATGAAGAGCGGATGGGGTAGAGGCCGTTAATGCACGGTCCCGTGAGAAGTAGACGTCCTGTCGTCGAATCCTGAATATGAAATTTGTGAGGGAAGAATTTCACAGTGCAATGGTTGTCGGAGGTTAGCCGATGAACAGATATAAGATTAAAGGATAAATTTGGGACGTGATAAAGATTGTGAAGATTAAGGTTACCTTGAGGCAGAGGTAAAAGACCTTTACCTGTATGCTGAACAGGGACCTGATGGCCATTGCCGAGTGTCACTTGATTGGAGCCGGTGTGAGGTTTCGTGGATTGAAGGTGGGACAAATCTGAAGTGAGATGGGTGGAAGCACCGCTATCAAGAAACCATTCGGCCGAGCTGTTGGAGTCCGAGGGAGAGAACAAAGCCATTTTCTGAGCTTGAGATTCTTCGGTGTAATTCTCATCATGGCGGTACCAACACTTTAAGGCGGAGTGTCCAGTCTTTGAACAGATTTGGCACGTGATGGAACTCTGGCTAGTTTTGTCTGGGCGACGGGAGGAGTTCCGAGAGGGACGATTTGGATAATAGTTGCGACCGTGATTGAAATTGGAGCGTCCGCGACCGCGTCCGCGATGAGCAAGAAGAGCAGTAGAGGGATCGGAGAGTTGGAGGTTTTGGAGATCTTTGGTGGTGTCTTGAACAAGATTTTGTTCCTCGCTGCAGAGAAGAGTATATAGATCGTCGATGCTGATGGGTTGAAGATTGGTACGGATCGCCGTCTTGAAGGCTTGATATTGAGCTGGCAAGCCATTTAACGTATAGAAGATCACTTCTTCTGAATTGAGCGGAGACCCGGTCGCCGCAATAGCGTCGACTTTGGATTTGACGGAGAGAAGATACTGAGCCATGGTTTGGGTTTTCATGGAAAGATTGTTGAGTTCATTGCGAAGTTGAATACTGCGGGACCTGGTCGAGGATTGAAGGCGATGAGAAAGAGTTTCCCAAATGTCGAAGCAGTGATCTAGAGAGAGCACGTTGGGAAGAATACTGGGGGAAATAACAGAGTAGAGGGCGGCTGCCAGGTTTTGGTCAAGAAGGTTCCAAGATTGGACAGAGAATGAAGAACTGGCGGTGGAATCTTGGGAGGAAGGGCAAGTCCAGCTACCGTCAAGAAACCCGGCGAAGCCGTTTGCCCGGAAGATTTTAAAGACCTGGGAACGCCACATTGGGTAGGTTTCGGCGGTGAGAGGAATGGAGATGACAGACTTGATGTTGCTCATAAGAAATTTGAGTTGGGGAGGGATGGGAGGGAATTTAGATGATGTAGCTGAATCTTGAAGGGCTTCCGGCACGTCAGCATCGGTAGAGAGAGTGGACGCCTCCATAGATACTCAGAGGCGAATTGAGTGGACGCAGGGAATAGCCTGCTCTGATACCATGAAACGTTCCAAGAAACAGCCGAATACAGGGAAGAAGAAGGAAAGAGACCAATAGAAATATTTCTCATTAATGCCATTATGCAATGTACATAACCCTCATATAAATAGCGGAGAGGAGTTATTAGAGACCAATGAGCTAGGTACACGTGTCTAAACAGGGAATAACAGTAATTACAAGACTATAGCGTATATGTAAGTTAACACTGTTGACTTCAGTATTCCTTTACAACAGGATCTTCACCATCTTCAGCAGCCTACTCCATTTTCCCAATCTCTTCCTCCTCGAGAACAACCTAAACAAGTTTCCCTATCTCTTCCTCCTGAACAACCTTCTCTATTTTTCCAATCTTTTTCTCCTCTGCTTGCTGCTGATGATCTGCTGACTTCACTGCCGCCTTCAGACTCACCTGTGTGGAGCAACTCGGATGACTTGAATTGGTGTGAAAGCCTTCTTCTGGACTATGAAGTCAAACAACCTTGCTGATTTCTTTACTTCTTTACTACAAACCTATTGTATAAACTGAATGTTCTAGATTTTCTAGGATAAAATGAATAATAATCCTTGATGATTTAGTGCAAATTAATGTGGGCTCTATTAGAATGTTAAAATGCTGATTTTTAACTTGAAAAGTGCAAATCCCAAGTGCAATTTTACTACAACTTGAAAATGATGCTGCTGCTGCTTTCACTTCCATAACTTGAAAATGAATTTTTTGGAAAATGAAATTTCTTTTCTCAATCATGTAACACTGTTGATCAATTTAGAATGCAATTTGCTTACCTTGAGGAGAATAGCGGTAAAAGAACTCTTACTAAAAGCTAATTTTCAATTTACCAATTTTAAATTGCTAATTGCCAAATTAGAAAGAATTTTCTTAGATTTGGTGGACTTGTTAAATTATTAAGAAGCCAAGGATAAGCATTACAGATGTATTTAGAGATGCACAGGTTTCATCAAAGTTGGCATACCTCTTGGAAAAGCTTCTTTCACTGAAGTTTTGTATAACTCAATATAAAAAACCTTTTAAGCTGCAGGAAAATGAGAAAGAAAACATACGAGTTGAAGAATTAACAATTATTAGAGAGAATGCTTGTCAAGATGAATGTTTCATAAGCTTCTCATAGCTTCAATTTGATCATCCGATTAATCTATTTAAGTTTCTAATTACACTTAAAGTACTTGATTTATTTATTTCAGCTTTTTATCAATTCCCTTAATTGTGGATCATTCTTTTAGCATTTAACTACAGTTTGTGCTAGATTAAGACACATGTTTTAAAGAAACTCAACTTTTGCCGAATAAAGGGAAAGCAAATTTTAATGTGAATATTTAAAAATATTTATGGAAGATAGAATTACATATAAAAGTAAAAGATAGAATTAAGATATTATTAATGTAAAATTATTAGTTAATATTAGATGAATTAGAAATATGTATACATTTGATGTATAAAGCTGTATGAAAAACTAAGTAGAAAAAAATAATTTTAGATTTATTTTTATGATGTTTGGAAATAAATAGTATTATTTTAAACTTAATTGAATTTTCTATTAAATGAGGGCTTGAATGTATTTTTTTTATGATATTTTTAAAATTTTAAAAATTTGATTGTGAGTAACTGAAGGAGTTATTCTGTGGTTGTTGGAGTGAAAAATGAGTTATTTGGTTGGAGATGGCCTCAGATTATTATTTGAAACCTTGATTTCATTGTTCAGAATTTAAAATTTAAATTTGAATTTAACACCGTTATCAACTGAGAAGTTCGGTTGGATCTTAGAAAATCTCGTACGCGTGAACTCAATATTTTGAGTTGCAGGAAGTGAACCTCTGCTCCGCAACAGTCCGAATGTTCCAACGGTCATTTAGTATTTTAAATTTAGGTACGAGGTTTTGGCTATTCTATGTTTCCTATTTCTTCGCTATGTTTGGCCGCTGCTTCTTCGTGTCCTATTTCTTTCCTCTGCTCGGCCGCTGCTTCTCCGTTTCCTATTTCTTCGCTCTGCTCTGCCGCTGCAACAGGATCCATGGGGCGTGCGAAGCTTGACATTAAATATAGAGAGAGTCTTCGCGCTCGGCGTACTACATATATGACGAGACTGAAAGGCTTAAAGAAAAAGGCTATCGAGCTTTCGCTCCTTTGCGGCGTGGACATTCTTTTTGTTTCATTTTCACCGGATTTAAACGCCCTAGAATTCTGGCCGGAGTACCCAAAGGAATTCAACAGGATTAGAGAACGTTACCTTCAGCAAATCCCCTGTAATCGGATGCCTTCTCCTTCCATTTCTCTGCCATCATTACAGGAAGAGAAGGTAGCCATCCAAATCAAATTAAAAGAGGTGAGGGAGAGGTTAGACTTCCTCCAGCGTCAACCTCAGACGGAAGAGGAGTGGCTTCAGGCAGGGTTCACGGTTTCCATGCCTTCACAGCAACAGCAGGATTCCCATCCTCATCAACAACAACATCCTCCATTTTCCCAATCTGTTCCTCCTCATCATGCTGCTGATTTCATTACTCCTTCGCAACAGGATTTTCACCTTCAACAACAGCCTTATCCATTTTCCGTAAATCTTCCTCAAGTACTTCCTTTTCCATTTGCCCAAGATCATTTTCCTCACTCTGCTGATTTCAGTTTGCCTTTTCAGCAGGATGTTCACCCTCAAGAACTACCGTTTCCATTTGCCCAATCTCTTCCTCCTCATGAACAACCTTCTCCATTGTCCCAATCTTTTTCACCTCATCTTGTTGCTTGTTTGAACGCGGACGATCTGCAAACTTCCCTGCTGCCTTCTGACTCCCCATTGTGGAACCACTCAGATGACTTGAATTGGTGTGATAGTCTTTTTCTGGATTACTAATTCAGCTAGCTATGTTGATTTCGTCATATTTCCTTATTGTATACAAATCTATTGTACAAACTGAATGTCTTAGATTTTCTAGGACAAAATGAATAATAACTCTTTGATAGTTTAGTGCAAATGCTGCTTATGTATTGAGAGATTCCAACATTCTGTTTCAAGCATAGTAAATGAATATCCTGTACATGCTTCAATTTCTTGGAAAGTGATAAACCTTTGAATATCTCCGCACAGCTTGTTGGTGCTATTTTTAAGTAAGACTATGAATGCTAGTTCTTAGAAAGCTCTTCCTGACTTTGCATCATTATTAAGTAAAAAAAAAAACAAGTTTCTTTTCTAGTATTCTACAAGCTCAATTTATCCTAGATGCTTACATATTTAACTGAGTATCAAATTTTTGAGTGGTTTCACAGTCAATGTTGATCGCTAAAATTTACTAAATGCTCTAATTCATGAAAAATATTTCTAAATTTACCCACTTTAATGATAAATTATCAAATTAGAAATAATTTTTTTATTTTTGTGGACTATATAATTATATCATTATTTAAAGAAGATTTGGTCCTAAATAGCTTTAAATTTGTATGATGCATTACTTTTTATTTGAGAAACCTTAAAAAATAATTTAGTATTATGCATTTTACTCAAAGTTCTTTAAAAAAATTATCATATTCTTATTTTTTAAAACTCTTAATCAATGATAAAATTTTGAATGGATAGATAACTGCACTTCATTTTGCTTAATCTTAACCCACGGTGACATGTTTAATGATCTAATTTATATTTATGGAGTAAGTGAGGTGTTTGAGCAAATTATTATTAAACTCCTATTAAATATAGTAATCATCATGATTGATGAAGCATTGAGACCATTTATGTAAATATGGGAGAATATTGGTAATTGAAATTCAAAGCATTGAGACCGAGAAAACTATATCAATTCCTTTATTGGATTGTTTCTCATGTGATGGTGCTAAAGGGGCTCCTAAAAGCTTTCATGCTTCCTTAATATTGGAGCCAAAGATAGTGGTAATGCCAATTCATGTGTCTCATAGCTCTCTATTTGAACAAAGATTATAGGCAACAAACAATTTTTTTTTTTTCTCTCTTAATATTTTCTTAAAATATAGAAATTTTTATAGGTTCATGTTGCAAGGATATCAAAGGTACTAGCACCACATATTCAACATAAATGTTACAAAGTAATGCCATATCTATTGGGAAATATCTATAATGAGATACATGGCCCCTCTATTTCATCAATTAACAACAGAATGGCTAGTGAATCTTAGCAGATAATTATCATTGATTCAAAAAGGACATAACAAGAATCTTTCTCTTCACTCTTAGATGATTGATTATTATCACACTATATAACCCTTTTTTTTTAATCTATCTAGTTTTTTTGGGTTTTCATTATCTTGTTTTATCAATAAAGAAGTATTGCAACCATATTTTCATTATACTTTATCTATTTCAAAATATATTCTAATTACAAGTTTCTTATGATGCTCTGAAAGTTTTGGAGTGCAGCTGAACCACAAATAATTTTGAAAAGTAACATGAGATTTAATAATTATATCAGTGAAAGTTGGTCTCCTAATTGACATTGTTGCAGGCATTTTCATGCGGTTTGATAATCATGGGCTTATGATCGGCCCGTTAAAATTTCATAATTCTTCTCTTCAATAACTTCATTCTTATCACATTTAGCTGTGGTGATAACTGAAAACTTAATATTTTTGAAGTTAGTTATGAAACAACACACTCCAGTGTAAGGTTCTTTGCAATATTTATTGCCTGAGTTTCATCTTTCTCTTGTTCCTTGATGATCTCTATGTTTTATTCTCGGATGTAATATTACATTAACATGTACCACATTGTCTGCCATCTTTGCTTGCATGTTCACTCTTTTATGACATCATCAAATGCTAAAGTGTAGGTCTGGAGTTATGTTTGCTTAACATTTTCTTTCTGCGCCCTAACTTCTACATGGCGCTGTAAGTATTGAGCATTATTGTTCTTATCAACGTGTCTACTGTCTGCATTTATCTACTGTAATACTTATTGTTTGTTATGGTCTGGCTAAGGTGGAGAGATGTTTGAGGTGATGAGCTATGATTAATTATTTAGTTTTTGAACTTGGGCATTGATATTGCAATTAGGGGAGTGTTTGCTTTGTTTAATTTACAGATTAGACCGTGAATTGATTAATTTCAGATCTAAAATCCAAAAACATGAACAATCCAAGCTATGCTTCATGGTTAATCTTGCATTTGTACCTAAACTTGACATTATTTGGTCATTATTTTTTGATATTATGAAGATAAAAGCTGAATCAAAGATAATTGGAGAGCCAAATTGGTAAAATAAAGTCAATCTTTGGTTATATCCAAACAGTGCACAACCTAATTGCAAGTGTAATTACAGTCACTTTAGTTGGAAATCTATGTGCTAAGTTGTTTTCATTTGGATATTTATTTCCTAAAGAATAATTAGCTCGTAACTTTTTAATGTACTTTCTCAACTATTTTTTAGGAAGTGGGCTAAAAAATCTTAATGAAAGATATTAGTCAAGTTATATTTATTCTCTTACTTGTAGACTAAATGATACAGATGAACAATGTGACACTCATTAACTTTAAAGAAGCGATCCAAAATGGCTTATTTAGTTATTTGAGAGTCGTCCTTCATCAGATTCTAATACTATAGCCCTGGTTGAGTATTTAAAAAGCTACTCAAGGTTGAATGGCTTGATGAATGTTTGTTTCTAAAAAGACTACAAAGAGTTAGACAGTTGTTTCCTTGGCCAAGTGTAGAATGAGATGTTAAAACTAATTTCTTTGGTTAGATGAGCAGAATTCTTGTAGAGCAATTAAGGTTGTGGTTATGATAGTTTTGCTAAGCATGAACTCGATTTTAAAAAGTATATACTAAATGATTTGTAATAGAAAAATGATTATTCAAAAAGTAAATTAAAGTGTTAAGTACATACAAAAGATTAAGGCTTCATTTGAGACAGCTTCTTTACTGTTTTTTAAAGCAGTTTTTTAGTACAATTTTTTTTTAAAATTAGAAAATTTTTTACTAGAAAGCTGCTTTAAAGAACAGTAAGTTGTCCCAAACGGAACCTAAATTAAAAAAAAAATTATTACAAGATTTAGTTCAAATAGCCTACATCCATGCCTATGTACAATAAATAACCTAGGATTCTAGCATTCCTTGCAAAAACTCCTTTGCTTTATGGGAACAAACAAGCCTTTTTAATCTCTCCATTCATTTTAGTTCTGGGCAAAGGTCTATCTTCTTAGACTTTCATAGAAAAAATAAACCAAAATACATGGTTGGTATAAATAGAAACACAAATTTAAAGTAATCTTATATGTAGACCATTAGCTCCATGAAGATTTGAGAAAGTGGAACTAAGAATCAAAATTAAATTGAAATAGCTTATTAGATTTTTTTCTAGAATGAACTCTCTTGAAATGCAACTTCAAATGAGGAACTAGGGTTATCTTTGTGGCCATGGTAAGTTTTTTAGTAAACCAAATGATTAGTGTATTTTCCCTTAGGGCGCATGCATGTGTGTTGTGTGTGTATCATGCCATAACGTATGTTGTTGTTATTGTTGTATATGTTATAATTTTAAATTATGGATGTGAGTTAATATTTTCAAAATATATTATAATTGCATGAATTTATAATGCATAATAAAGCAATTTTTGGCAAAAAAAAAAAAAGAACTGGAAAGGATTGATTATGTTTAATTAATTTTTTTTAATATTTGGCTTTGCGAGTATGGAACAAACTTTGTGGAGGCCGGCAAAGTACTTTGTGGAGATCCATAAATCATTTATGGAGACTCATATTCTCTACCACTTTAAAAAGAAATTATATAAATTTGTGGAGATAAGTTTGTGTAAACCCATAAAACTTAATGATGACTCACAATCACATTCAAATTTCATTTTTTTTCAACCAATTGATTCTCTAAAAGATATTTAGTTAATACTTTAAATGATATTTATCTTATAAATTTTGAAATATATTAGATTTTATTATGTACAAACTCAATTAAAATTAGGATGAAGATAATATCATTTCTATCTTCCAAGAGAGTATGCCATTTTGTTTGTTGTATTTGATTATAAAAATAACAAAATTTAAAAATTCTATATTTATTTTTGAATACATTGTAGAATATCATTTTTATCTTTAGAAACATTATGTTATTCTCAAAACAGTGCTTCATTGAAAAAATAGGAACATCTAAATCATGTAGATTTTTTCTCACAAGGTATGATCAATGAGTCTTGTAATAATATTGGCGGCCTCTTGGGTGAGGCACTTGAGCCATTTTGGTACGAAGTGCTAATCCACTTGAACTATAGGGGTAACAAACCTCATAATTAGCTGAGCATGAGGTATCGAATTCATGCCTTTCTTGGAGTGATTCTTCATTGTTGTTAGGTTGGCGAATTATATTGATGACTCATCGAACGAAGTGATGTTGAGTCACTTTAAGAGGGTGTCTCCTATTGGAGGAATGAGTCCTTAAAGCCCGAGGAATTTTGTATGAATCCTAGGGATTGCCCTGACAGGTGACTTTTGTTAGATTGTTTTGCTGAGTTCAATCAAATCCGTTAGCTATCATGTAACAGTGACCCATCACAATCTCATTGTCTAACTCTCATAAAATTTATAATATAAAAAAAATTATATTCTTAATAACCAAATTCTGGGCCTATCCCAATCTCATTGCCTAACTCTCATCTAGAATTCACATATATTTTTAGTTAGGGGAGTTCTAAGCAAACAAAAAGCTACTAGTAATAAACTGAGATATGTGAGGTGGCAATTGTATGTTCTTAAATTTGTATATATTTATAAATGAATATTTAAAATATAAAAGAACTAATAAAACAAATATATACTATTAAAATAAAGTATAGACCAATTCGACGGTTTTCTATTGAGTCGGAGATTTCAGTCAACTCGAGCTGGTACAATTCAAATTTGATTTTCAATTTAACCAGTAACTTGACCGGTTAACTGTCGAGCTGATCATTTTAGCAATCTAGGCCTCGTTTGAGAGAGCATTTTTTTGCATTTTTAGTTTAGAAACGGAAAAATTATTTTTTGCTTACTGTTTATATGTGACAGGTCTATAAAAATATGTTTTAAAAAATTTTATTTTTCTACTATTTTAAAATTTTTTTTGATATTTACTTCTTAGAAAATTTTACCAACGTTTTCAAAACTATCTTTAAAAACAGATACTGTGTAACCAAACGAAGCCTAGTCTGTTTTTCACAACACTACAGTCCACAAGGTATCCGCTTTCTTCCTTCCTTTCTTTCTCTCCGAGCCTCTCCGATGACAAGAAGATCGGTGCGATACGCCATGGTGAGTATCCTTGCCCCCTTTCCCTTCGTCTTTTCTATCTCCTTCTTTCTCCAACCACTTCCCATTTATTTTCACTAATTTCTTCAATGTATTTTCCATCCAGGTTGACGCTTTCACTGATACTCCTTTCAAGGGGAACCCTGCTGCCGTCTGCTTACTGGAAGAAGAAGCGGGAGTGGATGAAAACTGGATGCAGAATGTTGCCAAGGAATTCAATATCTCTGAGACCGCTTTCTTGGTCCCCTCCAACGCCTCCTCTAAACCTCGTTTCCGCCTCCGATGGTTCACTCCCGTGGCAGAGGTGAGGATTTTAGGCATAAAGTTAACAAATTTGATGCTTGAAGGTGAAATCGAAAATTACTAATTTTAGCGTATTTGTGTAGCTTTCTCCACAGGATCTCTTCAAAGCTGCGATATTATGATTTGTCTTATGTTTAGAGATGCCTCAGATATCATTAGCTTTTAAAGCCGATTGGGAGTTTAGTTGGGCACTTTGGGAATTCGAGGTCGAGTGGGTCTAACACCTCTGTGATGTCCAATTGATTAGCGCATTTTACGCCGAGAAATTATATTCCCCAATAAAAACCTACACAAAAGTTCATGCTGAATTGTCTTTTGATTAAGTGGACTTAGCCTTGGCAGATGCCGATTCTTTACCCATGGGTAACTTATATCTCAAGAGATCTTTAAAAACAAAATTGGAAAGATGCTTGGTGCTTTCGATAAGTACCAGTGCCTGCCTATTGATATGAAGAGTATTTCTGATTTTTACTTCAATCTGAGCATTAAATAGGTGATATTTATTAATATTGTTATACTACATCGCAATATTAGAGATAATTTAGTCCTTAATATATAATACAATAAATATTCTCTCTGTTTATTATGACATTTAACATTTTGAGATCCAGTAAAGGATCCTCCCTAAGATCATCTCCAACCGAACTATAAACGCACGTATGCCGTTCGCCAAAATGCCAAACTCGATTCTATATTCCCAACAACGCCAATATTGGCGTCGCACAATTCACCAGTGCAATTTTTTTTTTTTTAAATTCAAATAATTTAGTTATTAAGTGTAGGTTCTTTATTATTAGTAATTAGGAATTAATAATTTATAAATGCATTATTTTTTAAAATTTAAAATATTTTTTATATAATTAATTTATTTAAATTAGGTTATTAATTTTAAATGATGTAAAATGCATCTCATGCATGTGCATTTTTTTTAGTTCTCGTTTATGTGTTCTAATGTGATTTTATTTTATTTAATAAAATTTATTTTATTAAATGCATATTTATATTCCGAATTAATTTATCAAGTAAGATTTATTTTTGTTAAAAAAATATATGTAGGTCTAATTTGAAAAATTGATAAATACAAATATATGATTAAAAGTAAATATAAAAATAATATGAGAAATAATATACATAGAATATTCTTTTTTATTGTTAAGAAATGGAGTTCAGTTGGAGATGAGTTACTGCATTTTGGAGTGCAAAATGAGTTTTTTGGTTGGACATGGCCTAATGCGTTTCTCTTAAATTAACTAGATCATCACTACCATTGCACTTGAAAAGAAATTAGAGACTTATTATGAAGTTGTAGACATGTTATAAATGAGAAAATATTAGTTAGAAGTGCCATATCATTGCATTCTTTGCATGTTCATGTAAATGTTGTAGTCTTTTAGTATAGGTATGTGCTTATATTCTTTTAAGGAGTGTTGGTATGATACATGGGCTTGCAAGAATTAGGAGTTTATGAACCAAGAACGTACATATGGCAAATTTGTATTTGCTAGAACTTGATGGTATGTTATCCTTGGACTGCTAAAATTGCAGAAAAAATGTGCAATCTTCCCATGATGTTCTTGGCTAAATCTACTAATTAAGATACAAGGCAATTATTATAAACTATAAGACCGTTTTTTTTTTTTTCGATTTTGAAAGGAAATATTTGATGTCTTATGAAAAAATTCTATACAATTGTTTACCTGGTATGATTTTTGCAGTGCCAATTAACAAGAGATATCTTACAATTTAATATAAATATATTTTCATTCAAGAAATAATGTCTTGTATTCTGAGCTAAATTTAGCTTAGGTTATCTTCATCCAAGTTTTTCCATGTTTTTTTTATGTCGAAGGAATTATTGCGTGCTGCTTCTTGCAATCACTTTTGGCTCACTCCCAACAGACACAGAGCCTAACAAGTTGGGCAAGGATGTGGTATCATACGTGCATTTTGTAGCTATCGTATGGAAGTTATTGTAGGCCCTATCGTTAAAAACCAATATCTAAGCTTATCGTATTTTGCATCTTTGTTCTAGGTTAAGCTTTGTGGACATGCAACATTGGCATCTGCTCATTTCCTTTTTACTTCTGGTGTGGTGAAGGGTGATGTGATAGAGTTCGACACATTGTCCGGAATTCTGATAACCAAGAAAATGCAGGATTTTAGCATGTTGGGTTTTGCGGAGCCTTGCACAAATGGGAATGGAGAAAGTTTTTCCATTGAGCTTGACTTTCCCATAATTCAAGTTGTAGATTGTGTGTCAGAAGAAATGCCATCGTTTCCTGAAACCTTGAATGACTTATCCATGGTGAATGTACACAAAACTAGCAATGGAGACCTTCTTGTAAGCCCTCTTTCTTTCTAGTCTTTTTAATTATTTGGATTCACTTTTTTAAAATGCTTTATTTGATATATTTTGGCATAAATTTTACTCTTGGTTATGAAATTGACATGAACTCTTAACTTTTCTGACCCGAGTTTGGGACTTTTAATGGTGTTCTTAATCTTTTTACATAAGATGATGGACCTTGAAAGATAAGTTGTTGATGTTCAAGATAGATTTGATTAGAGATGAGAATTGGAATTCTTTAGTCAAATCAAGTTTTATGTCAGGTAAATTGACTAATTCCATTACGAAAATTACTATAAAAGTTTAAGGATAGTTCAAAAATAAATTGCACTTAAATAAGGAGAATTGGTTGTAAAGAGATATAAGAAGTTACCAAGGAAAAGAAAATTGTTTTGAATGATTGAAAAAAAAAGTAAACACTACTAAGACTCATAATGATGATAAGAAAGCTAAAATTTATATAAGGGTAGTAAAAAAACCAAAGATACAACTTTTGAAAGTTTATATATGGCTGGGTACTAAGGATAAAAAAAATGAAAAATTTATATCCAATTTATGGAGCTCTTGATAATGCAGGGTTTGGGGAGGGGATGCTGAAATATCACCTTGCTCACTGAATTTATAAAGATGTTTTTGTGACTCCAACTTGGGAGCTCTATATCATTACTTGAGGCAACTTAACTACTACTTTAGTCTTATCCTCATTAAAGAAGGAGAAAATGAGATATGCCAAAGATAGGCAATAGGAGATTTAAAGACTTTAGTGATGTTAGATGTATTTCAAATGAAGGTAATAAAATCTTATTTGAAATAAATATATCAAAGAATGATGGAAATGCTACTTTGAGGAATTTAAATGAGAATTTTATGGAAGAATCATTTTACAATAATTTATAATAATGAGTTATATTATAAATTGATCCAAAACGTTAGTGAGTTAGCTTTAAAAAAGATGCATAGAGATAAAACTTTGAGCTTATATAAGGTACTCAATGAGATTTGAAGAGAGATGGGTGATATTGCATTATTTTGTAACAAATCTTTTCAATGTGATTTTAAAGACTAATAGGTTGCCAACTAATCAAAGGAGAATCATTTTGATACTAATATTTAGGAACAAAAGATTGTTTAATATTATGATATTTATAGAGGAATCAAATTTATGAGCCATAAAATAAATTTATTAGAGTGAATAAAGTTCATATACTTAAGAAAGTGTATTGATATCTGAGGATTAATTCTTTTTCTGAGCCTAAAATGTCCACTTTAGGAGCAATGTTTTAATACGAGTAATAAAAAAATTATGGATAACGGAAACAAATTCATACAATGTTTTATGGATCTTGAGAAAATATACGATCTAGTGTCACAAGAATTAATTTAGTAAGCATTAAGAAAAAAAGGTGTCAACTTGGCCCACTTACCCTTATGGACGTATGAATTTAAGTCTTTCGATTGTTGTGGTAGTTGGCTATGACTGTGAGAAATACCCCTAGATGATTGGTAAAGTCTTATATGGGGTGCAGGCCAAGAAAAGAGGGGTGACCAATAGCTTTGGTCAAACAAGCCTTGGGACTATTGCTTAGGAATTCATCTTTAGGGCTATGGAATGGAGGGGGATTAAGGCATGGATCCTCTTGGAAGTTATAGGGGAGGTTAGGAGATTTTATTTTGAATCTTTTGATGGGATCTAGCAAATATAAGGGTGTTTGGTTGAAGCTACATTATGACTAGATTAAGGTGCCTATCTTGGGTTGGTTATGGCCAATCTTGAAATACGTGATTGGGGGATTGGTTTAATGCTGTCTTCGGGGGTTGGAGAGGCTTGGAAGAGTTAGGATGTGTGAAGATCCTAATTGGTGTTTTTGTTCTTATCCAAGGAGTTTGGAGGGTGGTGGAAGAGGGAGAGCCAACTTAGGTCAAAGAAGCCCTAGGTTTGGCCTACCACTTGTAAGAGGCTTAGTGATTTTTTTTGGAAAAAAATTTATAAAAAGAAACTTGAAATGTTAGTCATAAAATAAGAGAGATTTGAAAAGATCAACAAGAGATAAAGGGGTGCCTAGATCTTCCACCAAGAAGAACACAAAAAGAATGGTCACCAGACACACAACTAGGGGGGTTGGTTGCCCATCTCACAATCCTATATATTTTAATCTTAACATTTTTTAAATAATGAAAAGCTTAATTTCATTAGTCAAAGCAAATTTTAAGCAATACATACAAGCTCTAGGAGAAAACTAAAAATGTGTGAAATTTTAAAGCAAAGAGGTAAGGGGAGTGAAGCCACTCCAATTTTTACTCTAATTAAACAATGACCACCCATTACCTTCCAACCAAGGAGGAAAAAAAGTAGGAGAAAATTAATAAAATAAACATTTCCTATATGGAGAAAAAGATTTAAAATTTAAATTTTAAAACTCAAATATTAAAATTTAATATCAAAATTTTAAATTTTAATCATGCACATAATATTAAACTTTTTAGATATGAACTTATTTAATTTTTTCATGTTTGATGAATTTCTTTTGGCCTTTAATCTTGTTCCTGAGATAGGGCTATCATGAACCTTAATCTCTTTTTTAGTCATTAACTTTGCTCAATTAATGTGGTTATAACCCTACTTGATGTTTGTTGAAGAATTTTGTTATCCTCAAACGGATTGCATATTTTATGATTGAGTACGACATAAGAATGATGATATATTACCCCAAAGGGTAATGATATCATTTCTTTATGGACTCAATGATAAAATTTACAATTCAACAGAGATTCCCCCGTTCAATGTTTGGTTGAACGAGGTTTATTTTATTTTGGGGTACAGATGCACAAGCTTTGATGCTTGAGAAAACTTTTGATTAAACTAGTGGTTTATTTTTTTTTTTTGAAAGTCATTTAGATATTGATTAAGTAAATATGAGGAGTAACATGCAATTTAGGTGTTGCACATTGGTCGCAAGTCATGGGTTCTTTGAACTTTTAGATGTCCAAAGAAAGGGGCTCATTCAACTAACTCGAATTAAGAGAATGAAGAAGAAAAGAGATTAGTATTCCTATATTTAGTATAGAAATATGAGTTATATTTTTTTGACCCCCCACAAGTAGAGTCTATAATACATTGACTGGGTTGTATAATGGCAGGCAACTCAGCTGCCAAAACTGTTTATAATAACTGAGACTCTATTTACATTTCCTGCACTTGATTTATTTATATATGCATGTGTTGTTTGTTTATTGTGTACGCACTAGAACAACATATTTTTTTAAGGTTTCTTCTATTGTTTGTTTGGGAGTGGCCTAGGCATGTGAATGCGGTAGGCTCTTAGAAAAAATTTAAGATTTCTACCCCTTTAAAATGTAAACAATTTAAAAAATCAAGTCTAGGCTCCATGATTTTCTAATAAAAGAAACTTGTATGACTCTCTTTCGAAGAGCTAAGTTTTCAAAAACTTAAATTGATCATGCATGGTCAAAAATAAGTCTCATGTAGAAATCCCTCACTTAAGGACTAGATAACAAAAGTCTGCATTTGTGAGTCTGCATATGCATGCCCTACATAAATAGGCATATTGGCCTCAAAGCCAAGTTATAAGTCCTACTTCTTAAACAAAAATAACCCTCCACTCTTTATATGCATTGAGACCGGAAAACATGGTTTTAAAAGCGCTTAGGTGGGTTTAGCTGGTAGTCCTTTCCAGGCATGACAATAAATCCAGGGGTCGGGCGGGCTATGCCTTATGTGAGGTGTAGTTTGTAAGTCCTTTTGCATTCGTTAGACTTATGTTTGAGGCACTACCTCTCGGTAGTCCTCACCTTAGTTTTAGGATCTGAGGCAGTGGTTGATTTCAATCACCACACAAGTCCTCACCTTTCGGGCAGTTCCTCCAATATGTTTTGTTAGAACATAAGCCCCAATATTCTAATAAAAATGGTCAGCTTAAACAAAATTAGATTTCTAAAATACAAAGCCCAATATAGGATAATTTGAGCACATCTGAGTTTCCCTCAAAATCAAGTGCTCCTACTTCATTCCCTTTGGCTCTCATTATAAAAATCCTATTTCAAACTGATCACTTCCTCCTTGAAATTTCTAAAGGATCAAAATCCTTTAAATAAGACTTTCATGATTTTCAAAAATTAAATTTTAACCAATATCTAAATGACTTTCAAAAAAATAAACCACTAGTTTAATCAAAAGTTTTCTCAAGCACCAAAGCTTGAGATGTAATTAACCATATGGGCTTGCCCCTATGGGGCATCTGTACCATAGAATAAAATAAACCTCGTTCATTTGAAAAAAAAGTGAGAAAGATGAAATTTGATTTTCCTAAATCAATCATTTTCAACCAATTTATATTTTCAAATATCTAATTTTAAAAATCTTCCTCCACACCATGATTGTGGTGGTTGTATAATCTACAACCAAACAATCTCAAATGGTGTAGGATTTCAAACTCTATGAAATCCATTCATCAATTCTAAAAAAAAAAAATCGGGTCACAATCATGGGTGGTCAGTGATTCAAGATAGTGGTCAGAAAATTCAGAAAAAGTGCAGTGATTGATTAGTGTTATGATAATTGGATTTAAGGAAATTCAGCAGAAAGACTGATTCAAGAAATGTTGGTTTTCAGGAAGTCTCTGAAAGTGATTTGTCTGAGGATTCAGTAAGTCAAAAATTGAAGGAAGATTAGTTTTCAAGTTTGGAGATAACCTGCAATTGTCTTTTGATCAGTCCCGCTTTGCTCCTGGGGACATGATCATGTTTGGGCAAGGATTTTAGGATATGAAAGTTCTTTTTCAAGGTCCTACACCTTCTGAAGCTAGGACCCTTGAAAATCAACCTTCATCTGAAAAGAAGGTTTTGGAAGTAAATCTGCCCGCTAGGGAGAGGTCACCTACTCAGAGCAGTAGGAAGAGGGTGGCTGAGTTGTCTCCAAAAGCTCTAGCTTCTCGACCTTCTGTTTTCAATAGGTTGACCTTCCCTAAGGTTCTGAAGTCAGATGAAAGACAAATAGCATTGACTCCACTGTTGCCTAAGAAGAAATCTGTTGAGAAAGAATATAAACCAATTCAGCCATTAGCAGTTGTCCCAGATCTTCCAGAGTCTAAGAGTTTGTTTCAGTCCAGTCAATATGAGGAAGGGGTAGTTCTACTTACATCCTAACTAGATCTCAAAGAAGGAACAAAAATAGGAGGTTTAGAAAGAGGATGAAGAAGGAAAAACAAGCTGAGCTGGAGGCTGAGATGATAGATCTCCCTCAATTTGCTGAGGGGAGTAGATTTTACCCACTTTCTGTGTCTAAGGGTGAGGAGGATGTTAGGAGGATTGTTGCATCACCCCCTAGGCCCCCACTTAAAATGTCCAAAAACACTCCTGAGGAAAGAAAGAAAAAGTGGGAGAAGGATATAAGGAGGATTTTCCAAAGGGTAGCTGATCAAATGCACACCACAAAAGAGGCAGTGATTAAGGCTATGAAGAATACAATCACAAAAGATTTTGCTAAGTTACTTCTGAAAGAGGATAGAGATCCTGAGGATAGCAAGTTGATTGTTCAACCCACCCAAATGGATAGGCGCAGATTCTCTAGACAGCCGGCTGTGTCAGCTTTGACAGATGGATATGATTCTAGACCTCATTAAGAGAGATCGGTTGGTGAGCAGATTGTTTTGGTTGATTACTCGGTAGCACCACCTGAGGTCCGTGGCAGACCAAAGATTGATCATTCTAATCGTTAAGTGGTCCCTCGAACCTCTCTCTCCAGTTGTAGTAGATCCGATGTACCCAATAGGTTTAGGAGGCCTTCAAAAGAGGATAGACCTCCTACTCCTCATGATGAGATACGTTCTGGGGGTCACATTCAGACTCCACCTTTAGATGAGGTAAATTTGGGACGCCAAAAATCCCATATTTCCTCATCTGGGGTGAAGAAAGAATGGAGACCCAAGTTGGTAGCTCCACCAGTGGTACATTCGTCTCCTCCTTCTCATGTTGACCCCAAAGACAAAGGGAAAGCACCCATGAAAGTCAATAGTTATGAAGAGTATCATCCTTCTCATGTCAACCCTTCGACAGGCAAAACTATTGAAGAAATGATGGAGTATTTGAAAGATAGTCTTAGGAAGATTGATGAGGATGAGAAAAGAGAAAAGGAGGAAGAAAATTATAGAAAGTTGATTGAGAATTTTAATCCTGATGAGGATGATCTCATGGATGAGGGGGATATCTATGTTATCCAATATAGCAGAAGAGGATCCTCTCTTCCAGGAGATCCCCATACAGATGATTTGTTGGGAGCAGAAGTAGAAGGGGAAGGGAGTGAAAACCCCCAAATTCGTGCTTTATTTCAGCAGTTGAAAGACAATGATGCTCAACTCAGTGATATGGCTAAGAGATTGGATGAGATGACTTTTGCCATGACAGCCTTTACCACTCAGCTTTTGGGTCCCCAAAAAGTCCCAAACATAACGGATAAACCTTCCACTAGTGTAGAAAAGGCCAAGGAAGTAGTGCAAGTTGATGAAGATATTGGAAGTCAAGAAAAGAATGAGCCTGGGTCAGTAAATCTCCAACCTTCAAAGGAAGATTTGAAGGATTTTATTAATCAGCAGATTAAGGAGTCTATGGCACATGGGAAAGGAGGTCACTCTATTCAAAGAGGAAGACCTTATTCCGAGGAGTTTGATTCAGTACAGTATCCCAAGGGTTTTGTTGCTCCTTCCTTCAAACTCTTTGATGGTGTAGGAAACCCGCGTCAGCATTTGGCTCATTTCAGAGCTGGGTGTTGTAACGTGGGTGGCAGTGACGCTCTCCTATTCAGGCAGTTTGTGAGTAGCCTTTCTGGTGTAGCCTTTGATTGGTATGCTGAGTTACCAAATGGTTCAGTAAAGACATTTGCAGAGTTGGAGTCTTTGTTTGTGAAGAGGTTTGTTGGAGCCCAACACCACATTACAGTGGGAGACCTTGTAGTGGAGAAACATAAACCAAATGAGGGGTTGGTGGATAAGAGCAACAGAGGTTGATAAGAGCAAGGAGCCAAATTATTGCCCTTACCATATGATGTTGGGTCATGTTCTAGAGGATTGCTATGTTTTTAAAGATTGGGTTGAAAATGAATACAAATCTGGTAGGATGAGTCTTCCTGATGCATACTTAGCAAACCCATCACTGGGGTCTGCGAAAGTTATTCATGTGGAAGAAATCCCTACCAAAGGGCAGAAAGCAGAGTCAGCTATTACAGTTTCTTCTTCATTAGTATCCAATCAGAGTAGTGTTGATTTGCTTACAGATGCAGAGGGTTGGCAGTTGTCTTTGTCCAAATCTTCTCTTAAAATGTTGAACAGGCTACCCAAAACTCCATTGGAGTTTCCAAAAGGAACTCAAATACCCATAAAAAAGACTTTTGGAGTTCCTCCAAATAACTCAATGGGTGGAAAGGGTCCTTCACCCTTGAAACTTCTTAAAAAGAGAGTTTCAATGGTGAAGGAAAAGGGAAAAGAAGAATCAATCCTCAAAATCAAACAAGTTATCCCTCCAAATGGCAAGGGGAAATCCCCTAAGCCCATCACTCTCTTTGATTTCATGTATGTTCCAAAGGGTGTTAATGAAATGAACAATCCTTCCGCGTACGTGCTATCTGTCCGTTCTGAATCTAAAAATGAACAACCTACAACTGAATCTTCACAATTGCCTGAATCAAGTGAATCAAGTTCTGATGATGATCTTCCCGTGTACAAAATGCAGGGAGTAAAGATTGTCATTGAGCTCGAGTCACCTGACTTAGAGACAACTCAAGTGAAAGAAGAATCAGATTCTGAGGTTTTGGTTGATGTGACCTCAACTTCTGAGCCTGAACAAATAATATAAATAAATCTCAGAAGTGATCGTATTGTACCATCTCTAATGGCATCCAAGAAAGATAAGGGAAAATAACCTATCAATCAAAATGAGAGCGTGGTTCCACAAACACCTGCTCCATAAGAGCATGTGGGTGGTGGACCACCAAAAGTGGATTACAATGTTTTAGCCCACCTTAGGAAATTCCCTGCGAGGCTGAGTATATATGATGCACTCATACTTTCTCCTGAAATGCGAGAAGCTTTGATCAAGGCTCTCATTGATCCTGAAATTTGTTTAACTCAACTCACAGAGTGTCCCTTAGAGGAGGCTTTACACTTCAAGGAGGTACCTGGAGTAACCTTTTCTGATAAGGATTTACTCCTAAGCACTTCAGATCACAATCGCCCACTCTATATAATTGTTGATATTGACAATTTCAAGTTGAATAGAGTACTTGTTGACCCAGGTGCATCGGTCAACATAATGAGCCTAAGAACTTTGGCCCACCTCAATGTTGACACGCAGAAATTAAGTTTTGACAAAATGATGTTGCATGGCTTCAATGAGAAGGGGCAAAGGGCCTTAGGCTCCGTTACTCTTTCACTATTGATGGGAGATTTGAGAACTGAAGCTAAATTCCACATCATTGATTCTGAAACTTTATTTAAGGCACTTCTTGGTAGGCCTTGGTTTCATAAATACAAAATGGTTCCTTGCTCTCTACACCAATGTATGAAATATGAACGCAATGGTGTAGAATACTACATAAAGGGAGATTTAAAACCATTTAGTGTACATGAAGTCGGA
The DNA here is from genome assembly GCA_019925795.1 of Dendrobium chrysotoxum. Taxonomy (NCBI): domain Eukaryota; kingdom Viridiplantae; phylum Streptophyta; class Magnoliopsida; order Asparagales; family Orchidaceae; genus Dendrobium; species Dendrobium chrysotoxum. Next base: position 15,201,686 of record CM034297.1, read on the forward strand.
AAATATGAGGATGCTTCTTACTATGTTCCAAAGAGGCTGTCAGTGTTTTCTAGATCTGTAGTACCAACTGAAGATCAAGTGGAAACCAGTGCACTAAAAGAAAAGTCTCCAACCCTTGTGTCCAAGACCACCCTCAAGAGGAAGAACTTGAGGAAAAGATCAGATGGAATCCCCCCCCTCCTTCAACACAACGAGGAGGTAGGATGGCACAACGTGCTCATGGATGGGATCGTGATAGAGGAGGAAGAGTTCAAGATGAGTGGAGGATGAGGGCCACCAAAGCCTCATCTCCACCACCTACTCCAGGAAGGCCCATCTCCCATGTAGGCTCAGGGTCCAATTCAAAGGCTGAGTCAAATGTGATGGGTAGTTCAATAAAAGCAGCTTCAAAATGTGTAATCACTGAAAAGCCTATTTGGAACATTAAAGAAAATATTTCATGTGATGAGGATAACTCTCAGAAAGAGGTGTCTGATTTCACTATGCATGAAAAGTTAAATGAGTTTGTGAAAACTTTAACTTCATTGTCTGAAAGTACTGTGGATGATTTAAATGTATGTGTTACACCCAAGTTAGGAGAAGAAGTGGGGAAGGAGTGTGTCTTTTATAAAGCACATCAACCCTCAAGTTCAGAAGTGGGTGTAGAACTTGAGGATCTTTCTTTAAATGAAATGGTAGAACTACCTTTTGATTGATATCCCGCTAGTGTCAAAAAGTTAATTGAAAAAGATTTTGCTCCTTCTAAATGGTCCAAGGGCGAAGCTCAACAACATGAAAATCTATGGAACTCCAAATATAAATTGAAGAAAAATAGATATGGTATTGGCTTTGGTACCGTTGGACCAATAGATGATGATAATTACTATTTGGTTATTACTAACAATCTGGATGTTGATATGATCTTTACAAAGACCTACAACGTTGTTGGGAGGTCATGTTTAGAGGCTAGCAACGTTCCAGATTATCTTCAAATTAGGGATGCACCCCTTGAATTTGAAGAAGAAATCAAATCAACAATTGATGAATTAAAAGAAATTAATTTGGGTACTGAAGAAAATCCACGCCCCACTTTCATAAGCGCATTGTTAGATGAAACTGATACCAATGGAATGGTACAACTCCTAAAAGAGTTTAAGGACTGTTTTGCATGGAGTTATGATGAAATGCTAGGTTTACACTCAGACATAGCAGTCCATAAACTTGTCATTCAACTAAATATTGTTCCGGTCAAACAAGCTCCTAGAAGGATGTGTTTAGAAATTGAACAATAAGTGATTGAAGAAGTGAAAAAATTAATCGAAGCTGATTTTATACGAGAGGAAAAACACCCCTCTTGGTTGGCTAGCATTGTCCCTGTTAAGAAAAAGAACAGGTAAATTCGCGTATGCGTTGATTTTAGGGACTTGAATAAAGCATGTCCAAAAGATGAGTTCCCATTACCTATACCTGAACTCATGATTGACATTGCTTCTTCTCATAGTCTCTTTTCCTTTATGAATGGGTCCTCGGGATACAACCAAATCAAAATGGCCCCGGAGGACGAGCAATTTACTGCTTTTAGAACACCCGTTAGAATATACTGTTATAAGGTCATGCCTTTTGGCCTTAAAAATGCTGGTGCAACCTACTAGCGTGCAATGATCAGAATATTCGATGAACTCATTCATGACAAAGTTGAATGTTATATTGATGATCTCGTGGTCAAAAGCAAAGAAAGAGAGGATCACCTGTTTGATTTAAGGGTTGTATTTGAACGGCTTCGTCGGTACGACCTTAAGATGAACCCTCTGAAGTGTGCTTTTGGGGTGACTTCAGGGAAATTTCTTGGGTTTGTTGTTCGACATTGTGGCATTGAAATTGATCCTACTAAAATCAAGCCGATATTAGAAATGAAACCTCCTAGAAGTCTTACTCAATTAAGATCTTTCCAAGGTAGGGTGGCATATCTAAGACGTTTTATATCCAACTTGTCTGGTAGATGCCAACCCTTTGCGCCCTTTCAAAGAAAGATTCAGAATTCTATTGGGATGATAGCTGTCAAAAAGCTTTTGATAGCATAAAACACTATCTCATGTCCCCACCAGCTCTGGCCGCTCCCATTTCGGGGAGGCCATTGATTCTTTACACCGCAGCATCAGACGAGTCTCTTGGAGCTTTGTTGGCCCAAACTAATAATGAAGGAAAAGAAAATGCTTTGTACTACTTGAGCAGATGTCTGATTCCTACCGAAATGAACTATCCTTCCATTGAGAAGCATTGCTTATACCTTATCTTTGCTGTTCAAAAGCTTAGGCATTATATGCTCTCCCACAAAGTCAATATGATCTCTAAGGTCTATCCCCTTCAGTACCTCATGACCTGTCCAACGCTGTCAGGACGTTTAGCCAGATGGGCCTTGATACTACTTCAATTCGATATCATTTTCATTCCCCAACGTGCTGTGAAAGGACAAGCTCTTGCTGACTTCCTAGCAGCACATCCCATACCGGTTGAATCCCCCTTAAATGACGATCTTCCTGATGAACAAATAATGAATCTGGATGACCAGGAAGGCCTCACTTGGGAGTTATATTTTGATGGTGCGGCCTCTTTTCAAAGAGGTACTGAACCACAATGTATTCTCCCAACAAAGCTGGAGTTGGTTTGGTATTCATAACACCCGATAAAGCTATATTGTGATATTTTTATAGTTTATCAGATCCTTGTACGAATAATGAGGCGGAATATGAAGCTCTGATAACTGGTTTAGAATTGGCAATATTAATGGAAATTAAAAATATTAGAATTTGTGGTGATTCGCAGTTGGTGATTAATCAAGTTGCAGGAACCTACAAAGTTTTAAAACCCAACTTGTTTAAATACCACTCGTATACCATGAAATTGTTTGAGCAAATTCCCAATGCAACTTTGCTTAGAATACCGCATGGCCAAAATGCTACGGCGGACGTTCTAGCAAAGCTGGCTAAGGAAATGTCATGTCCTGAACAGGATTCAGTCCAAATAGAAGTTTAAAATCATCAAATTTTGTCTCCTATCGACTTTGAGAAGTTGAATGAACCTTCTTCATCTGGCGGGATTTCGTTTGTGGTAGATGATGAGGATGATTGGCGCCAACCTTTCATTGAATATCTCCAAAATGATAAACTCTCAAAGGAGAAGTCTGTTGCTCACCAAATAAAGAAAAGAGCATTGTCATTTTCAATAATTAACAACACCTTGTACCGGCGGTTATTTGACCAAATGTGGTTGCGATGTCTTGCAAAAGATGAAGCCTACAAGATAGTGACCGAGGTACATGCGGGGTTGTGTGGCGCCCACCAATCAGGCCCCAAAATGAAATTAAAAATTAAAAGGCTTGGGTACTATTGGTCTTCGATGATCAAAGATTGTATTGAAGTAGCACGAAAATGTCACCAATGCCCAGTACATGGGCTAGTTTTGCATCAACCACCAAATGTTTTGCATCCAACAATAGCTTCTTGGCCTTTTGAAAGCTGGGGAACTAATATTGTTGGGCCTATTGACCCTCCTTCTAAGGGTCATAGGTTTATACTTGCTGCGACCGATTATTTCTCAAAGTGGGCTGAAGCTATACCACTGAGAGAAGTTAAAACTAGCCATGTACTGCAGTTTCTGAAGGACCATATCGTATACAGATTTGGTGTTCCACATCGAATCATATCCGATAATGATCCTGCTTTTAAAAGTACCAAGTTTAACCAATTTGTTAACAAGCATAACATTGATTGGAGGTATAGTACGATATACTATCCTCGAGCTAATGGATTGGCTGAAGCATTCAACAAGACATTAGTTCAATTGCTAAAAAAAATCTTAGACGAGAACAAACGTCAATGGCATGAAAAGTTTGTTGAGGTGTTGTGGGCCCATCGGACCACATATAAACCTCCAACACATGCCACTCCGTTTGCTCTAGTTTATGGAGCGGAGGCTGTTCTCCCATTGGAGGTACAACTCGCATCTCTCAGAATTGCAATAAATAATGAAATTACAAGTGAACAAAAACGCTCAATTGAGGTTGGAGGAACTTGATGGTTTAGATGAGAAGCGTTTGCATGCTCAACAGAACCTTGAGTTGTACCAAGCCCGCATGGCTCAAGCTCATGACAAATTGGTCCGTCCTAGGACTTTCAAGGTTGGTGACTTGGTCCTAGTTCTTCGCAGACTAATTTTAGCCCACCGTAAAATAGGTGGAAAATTCGAACCTACATGGGCAGGCCCCTTTGTGGTAGAAAAGGCCTACCAAGGTGGATGTTATCAGTTAATTGATTGTAATGGTGAACGTCCTATGTTGCCTATCAATGGATGTTACCTCAAGAAGTATTACAATTGATTGTATGCAAATTTTAATTTCAATGAATGAATGTTTCTTTCAAATAGAAATGTTCTTTCCATCCGGTTGTGGACTGGGTCCGAATTACCAAAACCTCGGTTTGAAATTCTGAATTTTGGTTTTCTCTAAAAGAAAAATCAAAATCAAAATCATCTTTCTCCAAATAAAAGTTCTATGATTCTCAAAAAGAAAGTTCAATCTTTTTCTTTCTCGAAAAGAGAAAGTCAAATTCATTTCTTAGTACCAAATGCTAAGTGTAGACATCCCCAAATAGGAGTCTTCTTATCATTTTCTGAGATAGGCAGAATTCAAACCTTCTAAGGTCTCTCCTAGCTCATTCCTTTAGATCTTGTTCTATCCAAATTGAACATCTTTAGATCAACCCAAATCTAGACTTTTAAAGGTAGCCAAAATACCCTTTAGTCTTCCCAAATGTTAAGGCTTATCTAGTCAAGATAGATGACTTTACGCCAAATACCTTTAAGGTTTAAGTAATAGTCAAAATACTCTTAGCGTTAGCCTTCTTGAGTTTTATCTTACTAAAATAAGATAAACTCTATCTCTACTTGGTTGCCAAAATACCTTTTAGAACTTTTCAATAGGTGCCAAATACCTTTTGACTTTTAGGAAACAACAAATGTTCCTAACCCTTCTCAAATGATAGTCAAAATATCTTTGAAAACTTTGTAGGTGGTAGTCAAAATACCCCTAGTCTTTTAGGCGATAGAAAAATATCCCTAAACTCTTTTAGAAGTTATCAAATTTCTTCTAACCAAATCTAATTCTTTCTAAAGGTACCAAATATCTTTAAAAGCCTCTTTTGGAAGTTGTCAAAATACTTCTAATTGATCCAAAATCTCTCTAGAGATAGCCAACATCTCCAGAAGCCTCTTAGAAGTTGTCTAGATACTTCTAATCAAGTTAAAGCTTTTCTAGAAATGCCAAATGTCTCTAGAATTCTTCTTAGAAGTTGCCAAAATACTTCTATTCCTATCAAATTCTCTCTAAAGATATCAAACGTATCTAGAGACCTCTTTAGAAGTTATCAAAATGCTTCTAAATTCTCTTCCAAGAGTAATCTAAAACTCTTTCCTTAAGGTGATATATAGAAATCTCCTTATCTTTGTAGATCTTGTCTAAATCCAAGTTTAGGCTTTTATAGATCTCCTTTTCACTCCCAAATCATACTCTATTTGATTTGGAAGATCTTGTTTGATCATTATTTGGTCAATGCCAATATGTGCGGCGAACTTCTATTCGTTCACCACACATATTGGGGGTTCTTTTGTTGATGAACATTTTTGGATCGGCCTGACCCCGATCGAGCCCGACTAGGCTCAATCATGCTCGATCAACTTAATTAAATGTCGTCGAGGTGAAATCGGACCCTAATTCGATGAAATTAAATTTTAATTTCATCAAATTAAACTCAATTTAATTTAATTAAAATCAATTCGAATCCAATCGAGCCTCGTCGAGCCCAATTCGACGCAATTCGATGCGATTTGGCACCGATTCAAGTTCAATTTCACAAATTAACTTGATCGGACCCAATCGGACCCAAACCAACCCAAATCGGTTCGGGTCGAGGCCAATTCAGACTCAATTTCAATCCCAATTATTTCATTTGGGCTGAGTCAAGTTCTCAAATCATCAATTTGAGATCTAGGGTTGAGATTGTGCCTCAAATCTCACCCAATTCCACATCAAATCCCACAAAATCCACTCAAGTGCCAAATTCCCTCGTTTCGAGCATAGAGGAAGCCGCATTGGGTGATTTGGGCGGTTCCTAGCTGCTTGCGTGCGCCTCTAAGGGAGCGAAAGGGAGAGGGCGGGAGCCATTCGGCTCCCCCGTGTCTTGTCCATCCCAAAACGAGAGAGCGAGAGAGCGAGAGAGCGGGAGAAGGAGAGGCGGAACTGGCCCCCTTGCATGTGTCTCCACCAAGAGGAACCAAGAGGTCCTGCGTGCGGCTCTACCAGGCGAAGCCGGGCCTCTTGTGCGCCGCTCTACTGTGCGGAGTCGAGCCTCCTTGCGGCGCCACCCTTCCAGTGAGCCAGAGTCGCAGTGAAGAAGGCATGAGATAGTGAAGAAGGCATTTATTTATATGGGCTTTGAAGGCCACTAGCGAAGAAGGCATTTATTAGTTTTGTGCTCCAACAAAGAAAATGGAGAAACTTAGACTTTGGCTCTAAGTTTCGCTTGTATCCTTTTAGGCCCCTCTAGAGGTCATTTGGGTACCTCTATATGGGCTTTGAAGGCTACTAGCAAGGAAAGCATTTGTTGGTTTTGTGCTCCAACAAAAAAAATGGAGAGACTTAGACTTTGGCTCTAAGTTTCGCTTGTATCCTTTTATGCCCTTCTAGAGGTCATTTGGGTACCTCTATATGAGCTTTGAAGGCTACTAGCAAGGAAAGCATTTGTTGGTTTAAAGCTCCCAACAAATGCAACGACAGAACCTAAAATTGGGTTCTAAATAAAAAGCCTTATGCAATGATGCTATTGCAGTTTTGAGGAACTTCAAATCATAATGCAAAGAGGAAGAATGGTTGTTTGTTGAATTTTACATTAACAAACAAGGGATGGAGAGCTTAGAATTTGTCTCTAAGATCCAACAATTCGTACACTATAACATTTGGAACCTTGAGGAGATTCCCAAATGTCATGAATGAAGGAGAGAAGAACATAATTGTTTGTTGTGTTTATGTTTTAATAAACCAGAGAGTTGATGACTTAGACTTTGGTTCTAAGATCCAACAATTCATGTAATGACGTTGCTTGGAACCTTTGGAGGTTTTAAACTCACACATGAAAAGGAGGAATGATGTTTGCTTGTTGATTTTGTGTTAACAAGCAAGATGAGATTCGTGCCACTCAAAATTTGGGAGTTTTGAGAGAACCTCAAATATCATGCATGAAGATGATGGATGACAACTTCTAAGGCAGGCTAGGAGCCATGCGATGAAGTATTTGAAGCCTTGAAGAGTCTTTAAAGGTCATGCATAAAAGGGAAAGATAATTGTTTGTTGATTTTATTTCAACAAACAAGAGGTGGATGACTTAGAATTTGTTTCTAAAGTCTAACTACCATGTAATGATATTGGTTGGAACCTTTGGAGGCTCCAAATTATCATGCATGAGAGGATATGTATTGGTTTTATGTTCCAACAACAAGAGATGAAAGAACTTGGGAGCTGGCTCCAAGTTTCATCTAATTCATAGAATGATGTATTTGGAGCTTTGAGGAAGCTCCAAATGTCATGCATAAGAGACACAACTTATAGTTTTGGAATTACAAATCAAGAGGGCATCATCAAGTTTTGTACTTGATGATGCAAGATCATCTACCTATGTAAGTTAGGCAAATGAGATAGGCTAGGATTAGAATCCTAAGCCTAAAGAGGATATTCTTTCGTTGATCTTTATACCTCAAACGAAAGAAAGAGGGAGCTTAGAATTTGGCTCTAAGCTCCAAAATCTCCATATAGTGATATGTTGGAATTTTGGAGGGTTCCAAATCATTATATAAGAGAGGAGAGACGTTCATTTACTAATTTTGTGTCATTAGCAAATGGAAGAGGGAATGACTTAGGATTTGGTCCTGAAGTCTTAATGACATGTGTAATGAAATGTTTAGAGCTTCAAGAAGGCTCCAAGTCATTACACATGAGGAGGAAAGAGCATTTAGAAGGAGGCTCTTCATACTTGTTGGAATTCATGCAACATAGAGCTTAGAACTTTGAGGAAGTCCTAAGCATCAAGTTGAAAGGAGATGTGCATGAGAGGGAATTTCCCTACGTTCTTTAGAGTGTTTCAGACTCAATTAGGAGAGGAAAAGTTGATTTCCTAAGGCTTCTAAGAAGTTTCAAAATCGGATTCAACACAATCTAAAACCTAGAAGTATGCAAATGAGGTTTGTATGTTTAGGAGGATAAGCATATGCTAAGTTTGATTGTCATTGCATTTGAACCCCTCTAATTTATAAATTCTATTAATCATACTTAGGTAGTTCCGGAATATGAAGGACATACCTTATGAGCCCAAAGGCTATGAGGTATTCCACATTTGTTTTGCAAGCACTTGGGAATTAGATGAGCATGCTTATGAATTTATAAATTTTGGATACAAGAAGGGAAGTGAACAAACAACCCTTGACATACACATGTAAATATTGCAAATGATAATCACTATTTTAAACAAATTAAACTTGATGAAGAAACATATAATGGGTTTGGTTGATTATGCATGTTGTAGGGTTTACAACACAAATCCTTGGAGACTTGTGGTAAACCTCACAACGATATATATCATAGATTTTTTTTGCCGGATCAAACAATTCCATTAAAAGCCTTCACCAAATTTATAAAGCAATGAACTTTAGCATATGTCAAGTACTCTAAACATATGTCAATTTTTGTCATAACTTATGATTTTATTAAAAAAGACATGCATGCTATAAGATGTGAAAGTCTCTACACATCGTCACTCAAGGCATAGTTGAATGACAACACCTAGCCTAAGGTTTGGCCATAGGCGAAGGTACTAAACGCAAAAATGAATGTTTTTCATGCATTTGAAGGTGTTGGATACCAATCCAACACCCCCACGAGTGTTAAAATCCTCTCCGGATTCTCACATGAGAATCGATAAATGAAAATTACCAAATTTCCATTGTTTTGCGGAGTGGACAGCCAACAAGGGATTTCGGGAGAGCGAAAATTGAAGTTTTCTAAGGACCTAAAGCTTGGGATCGTCAACCACACATCAATTGGCTAGGGAGCCTTAGGGCTTTTCCTAAGTTTTAGTGTTTTACCTCTCCCGGGTTGCCCTAGCGTTCCAATCCAAGCTCCGGTTTGCTGTCTAAGCTGCGTTGAAAGCTCCAACTTGCTGTCCAAGGTCGGTTGAAGGCTCCAACTGCTGTCGAAGGCTCCCCGGACGTCGTCGCCGCTGTCCAAGCTGCTCCCGGATGCTTCCTTTGCTGTCTAAAGCTCTCCAAAACCTCCAAACTGTTGTTTGGGAGGTTCCAAAGACTTCCCTTGTTGTTTGGGAACTCCCAACAGCTCCCTCAACCGCTACAAACTCGTCGGAGTTGAAAGAGGAAGGGGTAGGAGCTGCTATCTTTGCTGACCTATGATTGGCTTCTTTGGAATGAGAAAAAGATCCCAAACCTCCAAGTCCAAGCTCCTCTTTCCCGCCTGGAAGAGCCGCACGCCTGCGACTCTGGCTCGCTGGAAGGGTGGCGCCGCAAGGAGGCTCGACTCAGCACAGTAGAGCCGCACACAAGAGGCCCGGCTTCGCCTGGTAGAGCTGCATGCAGGACCTCTTGGTTCCGCCTGGTGGAGACGCACGCAAGGGGGCCGGTTCCGCCTCTCCTTCTCCCGCTCTCTCGCTCTTTCGCTCTCTCGTTTTGGGACGGACAAGACACGGGGGAGCTGAATGGCTCCCCCCCTCTCCCTTTCGCTCCCTTAGAGGCGCACGCAAGCAGCTAGGAACCGCCCAAATCACCCAATGCGGCTTCCTCTATGCTCGAAACGAGGGAATTTGGCACTTGAGTGGATTTTGTGAGATTTGATGTGAATTTGGGTGAGATTTGAGGCACAATCTCAACCCTAGATCTCAAATTGATGATTTGAGAACTTGATTAAGCCCAAATGAAATAATTGGGACTGAAATTGAGTTCGAATTGGCCTCGACCCGAACCGATTTGGGTTGGTTTGGGTCCGATTGGGTCCGATCGAGTTAATTTTGTGAAATTGAACTTGAATCGGCGCCGAATTGCATGGAATTGCGTCGAATTGGGCTCGACGAGGCTCGATTGGATTCGAATTGATTTTAATTAAATTAAATTGAGTTTAATTTAATTAAATTGAGTTTAATTTGATGAAATTAAAATTTAATTTCATCGAATTAGGGTCCGATTTCGCCTCGACGACATTTAATTAAGTTGATCGAGCATGATCGAGCCTAGTCGGGCTTGATCGGGGTCAGGTCGATGCAAAAATGTTCGTCAACAATGTTTCACATCATAATTGCATGATGAAGCAAAGAAAGTTGTGGATGATAATCAGTAATTACTATTATAAATGGTTGTAAAGTAACTAAATAATTTATTTATACTGGGATTGTAAGTTCTTTTGGTGGAGGGAAAAATAAGGTAGAGTATAAATTATGCACTATTGAGATGTTATTTTCTTTGATGTAAAATAGCAAAAATCTTACATTATATAAGCAGTCTCATGAAACATCATTGTGTAGGCAATATAAGTTTTGAGACTATTTACTAGCCAAGCAAGACTTGCGTAATTTGATGCCTACCCTTTGGATAACTTGATGGTATAATGAAGAGCTGGAGGAGAGGCATCAAGGTGAGAGTGTTTGCCATGAGATATAATTAGAAAATAAAAGACTTTTGGCCATAAGAGATAATTAGTATTATTGAATATGACAAAATTTTCAGTAGTAGAGGAAGGCTTCTAGTACAGAACAACATTGAAAATCAACCAAAAAGGAAAACTTAATTATGTTATTTGATTATATATATATGAATTATTGAATTTGAGGTTATTGTTTTTTTTTTAATGTCAAAATCTCCACAGCCCCTACCCACAAATCTAAACCCCAGGAATCCCGTTTGCCTTTGCAAATTCCGTGCTTAATCACATTTTGTCGACTTCTTCCAGCCAAAAATATATATATATATATGCTAACACTTAAACCGTCTTCTCCCGGCTATTTCCCACGCCTGAACTCATCGTACCCACGCACTATGTGAAGCCTTGTTTGGCTTCTGTTTGTTTAGTTATAAAAATAATTCAAACTAAGCCAATCTGCACTTTCCATAGCCCCAGGATTTCTTCTATACTTCCACGTTTCCTCCCCATCTCTCTACTCTAAACCTCTCTCCAGCAAACTCCTCCCAATTTCCACACAACATCGAGCTGTTCAATTCCACTAGCATCCTTCCCAAAACCCCAAAGCAGTATATAATTCCTCACCCATATCTAAAATACCACTTGTCACCTTCTCCAATCCTCTATTTTCCCCACCACCCCCACTACAGTTCATTTTATATTCTACAAAAACTCCCACAACAAGATACTAGGCAGTAATATTTGTCTCCTTGGCTTGCTCTTGCATCCTCTCTCTCTCTCCTATAACACACCATCTCTTGCTACCGAGCCACCTCACTGCCCAACCCATCGATGAAGTGTTGAAGAACACAAATTTTCCTTATCTTAGGAAACTGTAGATAGCATGTCATAATATCTTAGAGGCATTAAGGTAGATGTGGTGACAATGCTTATTGCGAAGAGTACTTTCCTGTATGCCAAAATTGCTACCAATAAAATTTGTTTGAGAATAATAGTTGATGAGAGAGTTAAGGATATTTCTTCAAGTCTTTGTTTACAGCTATAGAAACCCAAGCTACTTCGGTGCATTGTTTGCAAAGGAGTTATTTGCATTGCCTGAGATGTTGTTACATCTCACAAGACGACCACTTTCGGGTGGTTTTCTTGTCCATGAAGAGAAAAGATTTCTTGTGAGAAATTTATTTTCTTGAATGCATCATATAAATTGTCTCTTTATATGCTAGCTCTTCATTGCTTGATGTATCATGAAGGAGGCACTTTTGATGAGCTGTGCAGCTCACCACTTGGCTATCAATCACGTCCACGCCAAACCCACTTTCCTCTTGACTATATTTGAGCAATATTATATTCTTGGACTACAATGGTCATATACAAAATGATCGGGGGATTATTTTGAAATACAACAGGCAAAAAATATATTGAACATCATTATGATGATGGCATGCATTTTTTTTTTTAAATTAATGATGGCAAGCAATTTGATTAGAATAAAAGGCCTATTTCTCAAAAAGCATTACTTTTGTTGTATTGGACTAATTTTAAAAAGCCAGAAGCATCGCCTCTAAGCTTTTCTTAAGTTGCACTGTGATCTTCTGAAAAAGTTTAAACCATCATTTTTCTATAGGTTGAACTTACTTCTGGTAAGGACCTTGCTGATATTAAACCAAATTTTGTTGAGCTAGCTAGATGTGTTGGAAGGGGTGTCATTATGACAGCTCCTGCTCCTCCTGGTACTGGATTTGATTTCTTTACGCGCTTCTTCTGTCCAAAGATGGGAGTTAATGAGGTATCGAAGTTTATAAGTTTTTTATGGTTGAATGATTGTATTATTAGTTTCCTGTGTTTTAACTCGCAAAAACTTTGTTTATTTTATGTCAATTCAGTTAAACTTGTTTTTTCCCCAATCTTTAGCATTTAATATTTAGTCTGTAATTATAATTCTGCCTGTCCAATTTATTAGCATTTCATTAGCCCTCTGTTTTATATGGCCAAACTATTTAAGTTTGTCTTCTATAAACCCATCTTTAGAATCTTTACCATTTCTATATTCTTTTAAATGTAATATTTTTCACGTTGTTCTAATTTGCCTTATCACATTCTCTGGGTGTAGATTTGGTAACTACCGTCACCCTGGTTTTTGTGACAATTAATATAAGCTGATACTTTCTAATAGTTTCCTTACTTGACAATATACTCTGATATGTTGTTTTAGTAATCATTAATTTAAGCTAAATAAGTTCTAATATGATCAATTTACAAGGATCCTGTCTGCGGGAGTGCACACTGCGCATTAGCACCCTACTGGAGTAGGAAGTTGGGGAAGAACAGTCTTATCGCTTATCAGGTACTTTTTGTTTAAAGAAAACCTCTTAATCCTAATCTGTACCACTATAGTAATAGAAGCAAAGGAAGCTCCCATTAGTAGTCTTGGTGTTGGGCTCGTAGTGACACTTTTTTGTTAAATATGTGAACATTAGTTCCTTTGATAAGTCTTTTTTTGCAGTGCAATGAGTTCCTGGGTGGTTGGAGCACACTCTCTAGGCATCAGTTGTTTCCATCCACCTTAGGGCCTTCCACAAACTCTTTGTGTATAAAATGTCTTAAATTTTTTTCTTCATAAAAAGTGGAAGGCGTCTTATATTATACAAGAAAAATTAGAGTTGTTTTCTCTCCCCAATCAAATCATAGCACAATATACTATCAATTGGTGAACCTTACAAGATTCTTGTGTTTTTTGTGTGCTAGTCTTTTTATTTGGCTATTTGTGTTTGAATAGAGTTCATTTATTGGCCACTTTTGGGGACCATAGGAGGCATGCTTCTACAGCTGCAGGGTTCATCGCCCTGAAAAATAAAATGCCCCTAGCTAGTTGCTATCGAGATTATTGGCAAAGCCATATTCCAAATATTGACGTAACAACTAGATAAAACTCTTAACGTTTCAGATTTGTGTTTTTGAGCCAGGCTTCTCCAAGGAGTGGAATACTTGATCTACAAGTGGATGAAGAGAGAAGTCGAGTTCTGATTCGAGGAAAAGCTGTGACTGTTATGGAGGGCTTTCTAATGGTCTAATGCCCTTTTTGGAGCTTGTCAGCAGTTTTAATTGATAAATTCAGAACTAAATAATATGAAACAATTCCTTTTGGAACAAGTTACAACATTGGTTAAGGTTTCGTTTGGGATAATTTTTTTATTGCATTCTAAAGCTGCTTTTTAGTACAAAAAATTTTAGTTCTAGAAATTTTTGTATTAGAAAGCAGCTTTAAAAAGTAGGTAGAAAGTTATTCCAAATAAAACCTAAAGCTTGAAATAAATAAACTATCACTTACACAGCAGGATTTGAATATACCCCAATTATTATGATAATTGCATAGTGCAATTACCTCATCCAGTCATTTAATTCATTTTGTGTCAGTTAGGTTGATCTTATCATCTTTTTTTCAAATAATTTTGATTTTGGTTATGTAATTTTTATTTTTGCAGTAACCAAGTACTAATTCCCACATTTCAACTTTTTGTTGCTATTTTTTCAATGTGTTGCACAACTCTTGCAATATATGAATGGGATAGTTGAAAAATCAAATTTCTCTATAGGTGCTTTGAACTGAATAGTTTCATGAGGGCTGTCATGGCTCTGTATTTTATCTTTGTAGTTATAATTTGGCCATCCCAGTTGTTTTTTTTTTCTTCTGCTGTGACCAAATTGGCTCTAGTGAATATGCAACAATACTTTTATGTGCAGTTTATATCAATAATTGATCCGCCAGAGTCGTCAGCAAAGAACTCCCACATTCAGGTTTTGTTTGGGATGATTTTCTTATTGCTTTTTATAGTAGCTTTCTAAAAAATTGTTTTAAGAAACGGTAAGAAAGCTGTCCCAAATGAAACCTAAAATATTCATTCTTGATGTAAAGCAATTCTTTCCCTAAGGATTTCTTTAAGTATTTAAGGAAACAACTAATATTTTTTTAATATTCTTAAGAGTTTCCATGTGTGACTTATAATCCTGACAAAGGAATACTGAACTTGATTAAGGTAAGGTAGATCAATCTACCAACTAATGGGTACACTCCATTCAATATGAGTGTTAGTGTATTTGCAAGCTGAAAGATTATCCTCTAGGAAATGAAAACTAAATGAAAACTATATTTTTGTTTTTATTGTTTTTGAAGAAATTGCAAATTGTATTAAAAGAAAAGTTATTACAAACTATTAAGTGACATAAATTCTATCACATTCCTTTTTTAACAAAGAAAACAAAGGAGGAGGAAAATTATTCTCTAATAAATCTTTCCAAACAAAATTATCAAGCATAGCATAATTGGCACATAAATGAGCCACATTATTACCTTCTCTACAAGTATAAAGAAAAATGACTCTATTAAACTTATTAAGAAAAGAAAAATCATGCTTGACATTAAGAAAAGAAATGAAAACTATATTTTTGTTGGGATAGTAAAAATGTCATTTTTGCTATAAGCAAATTCAAAATACAATATTTACAATGAGCCAAAACTTTGGCCAAGCAACTTCATGATTTAAAAAAATAAATTTTATTGATGAATATGCCCTTCAATCCGGCGATTTGAACTTAAAAGGATGAGTTCATTTAACAACTTAGGCTTCATTTAGGACGGCTTTCTTTGTGTTTCTTAAAGCAACTTTTTAATTTTTGTACTAGAAAGCTGCTTTAAAAGCAATAAGAAAGTCGTCCCAAACGAAACCTTAGACTCCGTTTATGATAGATTTTAGTTACTATTTTTTTTTTGCTACTCTGAAGAAACTTATACTAAAAAATTGTTATAGAAAGCACTAAAACAGCGGTTCTAATAGAAGCTGTATGAGCATCTTCTTTGAGTAACCTGAGACATTTGATGAATTATTTCAAGAGTTTTATGATTTGTAGAATCCATTTCATGATGATGAGATGATTTGATAAACTTGATTTTCGCTACATTGGGTGTTGGCTAAAAAAATAAAAAAATCAGCACCACACATCAGTGACGGCTTTTCGATCGCATATTTTTCCCACAATCACAGCCCCATATCACGATTTCATCGTTATCTGACTTGGCTAAATCACCCTCAAACTCCTATCCTTTCCCTCCCAAAATTTGGCACAAAGCCAAGGCAAAGAAGTAGCAGTGAAAGTGCAAAACAAGAAGGGAATCATTATAATGCCCGAAGACGAAGAACAGCTTCAACATCCCACCAATGGCGACGGCACGGCGATCGGCTTTAATCTACCGGAATCGCTCATCGCCGTTCTTCCCTCCGACCCATTCGAGCAGCTCGACTTGGCTCGGAAGATCACTTCAATTGCCCTTGCCACTCGTCTCGCGAAGCTCGAGGACGAGATTGATGGCCTCAGTCGTACCGTCTCCGATCGGGATGACCTAATCGCCAAACTCCGTGCCCACATTGAGTCCCTCGACTCCACCCTCGGCGAACTCTCTGGCCAGCTCAATCGCACCCAAGAGGAGAAGGTCAGGCATGTTTATTTCTCTGTCTTTTAATTTTTTTGGTTTTTGGTTTTTCGTCTATTTGTGAATTGAGATTGTTTCAGGAAACCCTTCTGAAAGAGAACGCTACGCTTTCTGATACCGTCAAGAAGCTGAATCGGGATGTGTCAAAAGTAAGAAGCTTGCTTTGCGCTGTTCAGTTATATCCCAGCCGTGGCTTTGTTGTTTAGGAGAGATTATTACCTGCGGTGTCCGGACCGTCCGGAGGCGAATCCGGACACGCCAAGTCACCCGGATGCACCGGGCCCTGGGCGACGTGGCGCGTCCGAATTCACCTCTAGACGAATCCGGACACCGGACGTAATAATTTTCCGTTGTTTAGAGACTGTTTGGATTCATTATTCACGCTGTATACAGTAAATCTGCTTTTAATAAATCATAGAACTCTAGATTTATTCATAGCTTTTGCATTATGAAATTTGTTTGTCTGTCAATTTTTTTAGTCTGTGTTAATCCTGAAAATTGTTGGATGCATGTTAGAAATTAATTTTTGGAATTCAAGAATTAAATGTCTATTCTATCCTAAAAAAAAAAGAGTTTAAGATTTATGACTTTGATTGAATACAACAACATCAAGCCTTTATCCCACTACGTGGGGTCGGCTACATGAATCCTTTTTCTCCATTGTGTCCTATTAAAAGTCAAATTCTCATTTAAATCTAATAAAGAAAGATCATTTCTAATATTTTCTAACCAAGTCTTTTTAGGTCTACCTCTACCTTTCTTAACATAAGTCAAATCTAAGACCTCTACTTTCCTAACCGGGTCATCGGGAGGCCGCCGTTTTACGTGACCAAACCATCTAAGGCGACTCTCTCTAATCTTATCTTCCACTGGAGCTACTCCAACCTTTTCACGAATATGCTCATTTCGTATCCTATCTCTAAGGGTAAAGCCACTCATCCACCTGAGCATCCTCATCTCTGCAACACTTAACTTAGAATTATGCTTCTCTTTTAATGACCAACATTCAGCACCATAAAGCATTGCAGGTCTCACCACCATCTTATAGAATTTTCCCTTAAGTTTGAGGGGTACTTTTCTATCACACAATAAGCCCGATGCATTCCTGCACTTCAACCATCCAACTTGAATTCTGCTGATAATATCCCCATCTATATCACCATCACTCTGAACAATAGATCCAAGATATCTAAAACGTGTACTCTTATTAATGACTTGATCGGCCAAAGTCACAATGCCCTCACTAGGTCTATTATTACTAAAATTACACTCCATATATTCCGTTTTAGATCTACTCAAGCGAAAACCTTTAGACAAGTTAATTCCATTTACACCAAGTTAGAATCAATTGGGTTTGATTATTTAGTCTAAATAAGAACTAAATAATTAAAATTATAATTTAATGAATATTATATTTTAATTAGACTAATGACTAATTAATAGAATTATCGTGGTCAATTAACATAATAATTACTAATAGTAAGAAGCTTGCTTTGCTATGTTCGGTTATTTCCCGTCTTCTTGCTCTTTCGACCTATAGGCAATATAGAGATAAAGGTATATATATTTTTATTATTATTAACTAATTAATGATAAAAATTACTAATATTCTTATTATTATAAATAAATAAATAAATAAATAAATAAATATATATATATATATATATGCGCGTGCGCAAAAAAAAAAAGGAGAAGAGAAAAAAAGAAATAAATATAAAAAAGGAAGAAAATACAAAAAAAGGAGAGAGGGAGAAAGATCTTTGTGCAGTTTTTACAATTTTCGTCGTCGCCGACATCACGCAGGTATAATTCTTAAACTCAAACCTCGTTTTCAGTGTTTGTAGTGAGCCGGAAAACCCCCTATACGCGCTCTTATAATACGGCAGGTGAAAGCCCGGTGCAGCGCTTAAGTCAAGCCGGGTAGGCCTTGTACATGCTCTCATAGCGTGGCGGGGACTCTTAAGTACCCTTAAGCACCTTTAAGCGCTCACGTAGCATAGCGGGGGAAAGAAAATTGCAAGTTCTTAAAACAGGTATCCTGAAGACCTTTAAGCGCTCACGTAGTGTGGCGGGTATTGAAGAAATGCTGTCGTGGTGTCATCCGACACCTACCAGAAGCGCTTACGTAGTGTGGAGGGGAAGACTATGTCTCTTGGATTTCCCCTAAATGGGGGAGACGTCAGGAGGTTGCTGAATTTTTCAGTGAAGTGGGGGACTCGCATTTAGGCTTGTGAACTTGAACTTGAGCTAGACACAATGAACTTAACTAAAAGAACAAGAAGCTTAAAATTAAATCAAATGATGACGGCTTGAAAATGCAACTTTGGACAGATACAGAGAATCAAATTCATGATAATAGGGAACTTGAACTAAGCATGAAGGAATAGGATGTAATGCTTAAAATGAAATCATGATTGGTGAGATAATATGTTAAAATTAAATGCAAAAGAACACATGAATGATTTGTGATAAATAAAGAACCCGCAAATACCATTCTCTCACAGATGATAATGAAACTCATGCAATTGATTGATATGGGACAATTGCATTGGCTACAATGACATATGACGAACACAATAACTTCTGATTAACACCAACATACAAACAAGTGCAAATGATAGGTTATGATTCGAAGAATTCAAACTTGAATGGAACACATGAAACCAGACTTTGGTTTAATCAATGGGCAATCAAAATATATATGCTCAATGAACGAATCCTGATCATTCAAGTGGATACAAGTGAACAAGCAATGATTTGTGGTGGACTAGGGGAAAATTCTTACATCTCACCCACGAGCAACAATTAACATGAATTTGTAACTTGATTGCAAGTGATGTTGCAAAATCTTCAGCCTATATATAAACAATATGAAGCTTGCAACGTCCACACTAATATGCTTGCAAGTCTATGCAAAGAACCTGAAATCATCAATGGAGGTGACTCTTAATGAATGTGTTGACTCATCAGAAAACTCCTGATGAATGTGTTGACAATACAAGCAATGGACTTGTGATGCTCAAGTCTCCCTGCAACTAATGTCAACTGCTTTGGGAATGCATACAATAGCTCCCACAAGTGCTGAAAGATACGCATGCAGATGCAACAATTTGCCAATCAGTGTAATGAAGCTTCCCACAGACACACATGATGCAGCATATGATGAATGCTACAATGTCCCTTCAAATGGCGGTGATCAATTAGCAGGTGAAGGCTACAGTTCTCTACAACTGCTAAAAGTCAACATGCAAGCAAATGCGTCAACTAGCCTGCAATCAATAAAATGTCTTGCAGACATACACAAAGCAATATGCAATGAATGCAATCACGCCTTGCAATCAATGTCAACATATGAACTATTCACAATCAATAATACAAAGCCTTCAAATGAATATCAATGAACAAAGTTATTGCCTGAACCACAACACTTTTTTAGTCGATATCAGCTAGTCAGCAAATGAAAGCTTCAGTCTCCTACAAGTATTAAAAATCAGTGTGTGATGAATGCGGCAGTGCTCTCCAATCGACATCCGAATAGAGTCAATAATAGTCTTTACGACAGCCATGAAGGAAGAGACAGTAGCCCCAATGACATCCACTTGCAAGAACTAACAGAAGTTTGCAATGAGCATATCAGCTTACTTATAGATACCGACAGTAGATAAGATGCGAAAATAATGATTTTCTTACTGCGTACCCTCAAACATCGGTTGCTAGTACAGTTGAAATATTCCAAAAATGTCCCTACACATGCTTTATAATATGTATACACACCAACATAAAAAAAATGCATATGCAATCATATACCCAAGTAGGCCCTGACGAGTGTGTTATGAGTACACACTTAACGTCTGAGGATGCGGGTCAACTAATAATTTAAATGATAAATTTAAATATGAACATGATCCTCTGTTAGCAATTAGGCAGGGTCGATAAGGTTCAACTAATAATTACAAAATGCCTCTTAAATACCTGCATGGGCTCCGACAAGTGTGTCGTATTTACACATGTAACGTCTGAGGATGCTGCACAGGTCAAATGATAAATTCAAGTTCGAGTCTAATCCTTATATGCGAGTAGATAGGAGTCGACACGGTTCAAACTATCAAACAAATATACGATCAATGGCTTCGACTGAGATATTTATTTTAATACATTTATATTAGTCCTTCAAGGTCTATAACTATGAAAATTTACCAATAAAGGCAAAAAACTTGCGAAAAAATCAGATCCTCTGTCAGCAAGTAGACAGAGTCGACGAGGTTCAACCCATAAAAAGAAATTCCCCATAAATACCCTAATGATGATCGTGTTGAACGTAGATGTCAACCGAAGGGGTTAATTCTAAATATTTTATAAGCTTCCCAAATACCCGAAAATTCAAAACTAAAAAAATATTGAAAATTAAAATATTTAAAATCAAAATTTAACCATTAAACACTTAAAGCAGAATCCATCCACCCTCTGCAATAGTTTATCGAGATGGATAAATTTAAATATCACTTCAGCTCACAAATAGCTAATGTCTAGTCGAGAATATCATTAGGACTCATTCTCAAACCATCTCCTGCCAGTAAGGACGTGATAGATGTCCTCTAACCGGTGATTTTATTGCTAAATGGCACCACAGGTAAACGGTTATGGCCGGGGCCCTTTGAACCGAGTGGTTTGCCGCCAAATGACACCACTAAATTACGATCATGGCCAGAGCCCATATCCTCCCCAATGACACTAAATCTTTGAGATATGAATCAATAGGATATGTTCGATAGGGCACAAAGTCATCTGTTAGCTAAGGTGGATTCAAATTTATTCTCTTAGACAAATACTCAACCCAGGTCTACGAGATACCCTTGGACGACGCAACCCATGGCTGCTAACAAAGATCCTTCTGTCAGGTTGGGTCGACTACCTCCTTTGACTAATTAGACTAGGGATCATGATGGCCCGGGACGACGGAACCATAGGATCTTGATCGGGCCCATCATTCATTCCCCCACCATCCGCTTTAAGTGCAAGGTGGTATATTTCCAATTTTAAATATCAAATTTTCAAATATCAACCCATGCTGCTACTATATGCCAGATACACGTATCTAATTGACGACTAGCCTTAATTGAAAGTTCTCTTTCATTATCAGGAGGGATAATTAATTATAGGGGCTTACGCCTATAAGAAACTAGAACTCAGATCATAAAGTCCCTCGCAAAATGAGGGCGAAGTCTCTGGGTAGTGTCTTATCTACAAACCCAATATGCCTTTTGAAAATTTACCTCGAAACTTAATCCGTTAAAACTCCTCCCAAAAGCAGAAAGCTGAAGGCGAGGGGAGGCCGGGGCGCGAATTTTTGGAGCCCACAGTTTTCCTACTAGAACCTATTAAGCACCTATGAGTCACTTGAGAAAATATGTATGAGTATATATATGAATGCAGTAATGAACAGGGAGTAATGTAAATTTCATAAAGTGTATCTGACCAGTCAAACACAAATAGTGGATTTGAATTGTTTCAGGACGTAATTTGTTGTGTTCGCCTTCTTAAGATTCCAATCTCTCGGCCAGCTTCTTAAGATTGCAATATCTTTGCTATACTTTTTTATGCATTTAACTGCAAGTTACGCCTCAATAAAGTTTGAAGGTGCCTGTGCGGAGGATCAATCGCCGCATTTCTTTCTTCTGAGGCTTTCTAGCTGCTTGCAAATTGGAAACTGGGATTCTTCTCAAATTTTTAGAACCTTTATGAGGATTTCATATTGGCCTGTTTGAAAATGGCATTACCTCTCTCGAGGACATGTTTTATTAGGTGTCTCGTATTACAATTTTCTTTTTTAAGAATCATTAGAATTGAAAGGATAATGGATACCTTGTTTTATTTAATGCCGGTAAGCCTTTAAGTTACTTTTACATAAGAAATATGTTGATGAAGAGAGTAACACAACTGGAATTCAACTTAAGTAGATTAGTATTTGCGCTGGAACTTTTCAATTCATTTCTCTTTTTTTTTTTTGACCTTCTCTCAAACTTCTGTTGATCTTCTTCAATGTTCCAACCAAATCACCACGCCACAAAACAACTACGGTTTGATACAGTTTGGATGGCTGTTTTCAATTGTTGTATCATCTATGTTGTATGTGCATAGCATTAGACATATCTGTTCACATAACTACTTTGTGCTAACCTTTTCTTATTGGTGGGCATTCCTGTGTTTTCTTTTTTAATAATTTATATGATTTTGCTAGTTGGAAGTGTTCAAGAAAACCCTGATGCAGTCACTTAAAGAAGAAGATGAAAGTTCTGTGAGTTATCCTATCCGAGAATATTGTTGTCATATGTTCCCCTTTTCCAACTTTCATTCTTGCTTTGATCTTAAGAATGATGATTTGATTTTTTATATCCATATCCAACTTTGAAGATTTATCTCTTTTTGTTAAGCTTGCCTCTCTAACTAAACCCATTTTCTATAGCAGGTTGGATCTTCTAGGATGGCCCAGATGCAAATTTCAAATGTATCAAGTTCTCCATCTCGATCTCACCTGGGAGGTATGAATAGTGATCCTAATCGTTAACTTTATTAGTGTTTTAACAAATTTTACTCGTTTTATCAGAAGAGGATTCTTCGAATCCACCTCCAAAGTCATTCTCCACATCAGAAACTGGCTACGGAATTTCTAATGATGGTGATTACAGCGATGTGTATGGTAAGCACGCACTTTTCCTGGAATTAAGGGTGCAAGTGACTTTCTCATATGCACTTCCTGTTGTGGTCACGAAATTTGCAGCTTCTAAACATGGTGCATTACGTGGATTTGATTTACCATCACATGGTGGAACACCGAGGCTTACTCCTCCAGGTTCTCCTCCAAAGATAACGGTAGGGTTAACATCAAAAAGGCTTTCCCGACCAATATCTCCAAGAAGACATTCCATTTCTGTTACCTCCACAAGAAACATGGTTGACGATAGGTCGGGAATGTTTTCATCAATGCCAGCGACCCAACACAGCTCTATTACTTCTCCCTTTGACACAGGAGCACAAACAGGTGAGCATTCGTGATGCATTTGACAGATATCTTATCCATATGATTGACAGTCTTAAATCGTCCAGAAAAGTAAAATATATCAGAGGGCAAAAGTTTGAAAGCTTAAATCAAAACAAGTCTGTCTTACACTGAAATTTTATGATATTCTTCAGTAAATATGCTTTAATGAGGGATATATTTGGATATTTGGTATTTCATTCTATTTTGAAATAATAACCATTATTATCTTTACCATACAAATAAACTCTAATTGGTTAATTCTTTTGTTGGCCTACATAATGAGAAGTCCAAAGCTTGAAAGCTTTAGTAAAAAAAAAACCATGGAAAATTGATGATTTTCCTTGGATGCATATGCTTTGATAAGCCAGATACTAAGATAATCATGCAGTTTTGAAATAAGGAGTCCTATTATCTTTATCATGCAAGTAAACTGCTCCTAGATTTTACGTACACGTTTATAGTGTTCAACGAAAATTATTTGTTAGAAAGATTAGCTCAATCTTATTGTCTGTAATGTGAATACATGTTTTTTATATTTTACTTTGTATGCTATCATTTTTTTTTCCATCAAATACCATGTTACTGATGGTTCAAATATACATTTTGGAGCCCTCATGAAGTCATTTGGAAGTGATACCTTGTTGTTCTATAACTAGCAGTGAATGCGTATCATCCAGGAATTGGTTTGGCCCAGCCCCTTTCCCAGTAGTTCATTTTTTGACCTTCTTGAAATACCTGCTCCTTTTCTGCCATTTTTCATAAAGTGAAAAGCTTTACATGTTCCTAATTTTTTGAATTGCTCAAGAAGGTAAATTCCGCTTGCAAAGTTATTGATCAACTATTAGATACAAATTTTGATCAAATTGAAGTTTATGTTTTGCCTGTTTGAGGGTATAATGTTTATCCGATTCTAAGCTTAGCACCCCTTAAATTATGTTCTTTTGGCTTTTTGCTACAATGTTCTGACGCTCAAGGCTCTGTTCTGGCGTACATCATGGTTTAACAAACTACTAATTCTTGCTCATTTAATTTTCTCTGTGTGATTTGTTTCAGGACGAACCAGAGTTGATGGAAAAGAGTTTTTTCGTCAAGTTCGGTATGCCAATTTCTTAAATATCTTTTTTCTTTTCTTTCAAATAAGAATGAGTTTTTTTATTAGAATATCCTGATAACAATTTAGTTAGAATCAGTCTTAAAATTATTAAATTTTCTTTAAGATGATCATAATATATGAATAAATAATCAAAATTTAGTATAAACTCATCATAAAATAAATGTAATTATCCTCTTTGTCATTATTCCTCATTAGAGTATAATGAACCTATTTGGATTCGCTTTGTTCTGTTCAGGAACCGCTTATCTTCTGAGCAGTTCAGTGCATTTCTAGCCAATGTCAAAGAACTAAACTCACATAATCAAACAAGAGGGGTATGCAAATTTCATTTTTCTGCTATTTCGAGTTCTTAACTTCACTGTTTTCTATTTTTTAAATTCATTTTTCTGCTACTTCGAGTTCTTAATTTCAGTGTTCTCTATTTTTTCCAATATTATTAATGAAACCACTCATTTAGGAAACTCTGCGCAAGGCTGATGAGATTTTTGGTCCTGATAACAAAGATCTGTACACAATCTTTGAGGGACTTATTACCCGCAACCTTCATTGATATGTAAGGTGGTAAGGCAGTGTGGTTTTAGTTTTTCTACTTAAATAGTCAGTTTGTAATCTAAAAAATGGCTACTAGCTGTTTTATTTTATTTTGTTTTGTCCTTTAGACAAATTGTCTGTTAGGGTTCATTTGGTTGCTTGTAGATTGAAAAACTAATTTTGAAATTGGTGATTTCACATTTATTCATTTTATGTGTGGAAAAAATAATTTATTTTTTTAGAAACTAAAAATATTTGTAAGGTTTAAACTTCTTTTGGTTTTCATCTACATCAAATCAAATTAAGTAAAAAAAAAAAAAGCAACCAAATGCGCTCTTATTATATTACATTTTTATTCTTATTGAAAAAGGGCAGGCGGAGTAGGGTTGCCAATAATTGACTTGAATCACTAACTTGAACTGAAAAATTCGGGTTTGAGTTGACCTGTTTAATAAATAGGTCAAATTTGGGTTGGGTTTTTCAACCTTTTTATTAAATGGTTTGGATTTGGGTTGACCCATGAACTTATTTTTAACTTGAAAATAACATTTAATATTTTTTTCTTAATTTATTTTATTTGTGGATATAATTTTTTTTATTTTTTTTATCAAATATTATAAATTTTATAATTAATAAATTATAATTTTTTAATAAAAGTGGGTCGAATTCAAATCATTCAGATCGCTAGCGAGTTGAGTTTGGGTTGATATTTTTGACCCTTTTAGTAAATGAGTCAGGTTCGAGTTGATTGGGCAAATTTTGGTTGGACCCAAATTTGATCCGTCAATTCATTTTTAGATCCTTATATCTTGTAACAAAGTATGAATGTGAGTGATAACGCCAATCTCTGTACAATGCAAAACAAGAAGGCTGGTATTAAATTTCCTTGGATCTTATATTTATGTAGTTTCTTAATATTCTTTTTGCTGAGCATCTGAAATATATAATTTTCTACCTTTCATGAAATGGTGGGAGGCTTTGCTGATATTGTAATCTTTTTGATCTATATAGAAAAAAATAAATGTCCACAAACAGAAATTCGAAACAGTTGGTTTGGTTTTAAATACAATTTTAAAGCAGGATGAACTCTGACCATTTTCATAAATATTTCTTGTTGATAATTATTATATGGTTTCATTGAATACTTTAGTCAAAATATCTGCTATTTAAATCGTTCTAATACATAGGTTGACATTTTTCAATAACGTATGCTTTTCCTAATGGATCGTTCACGGGTATCCTGTGTAGCTTGTAATTTTTTTACTTTTTTTCTTTTTATAGCTTTATCTATAGCCCGTAGAATTATAGAAATAAGAGGTGATGATAAACAATTTAAGAGACCCTTGAATTTCTCTAATAGTAGATAGTATGCCAATTTGAGATCTATATATTTTTTTCTCTACTCTTTCTGTTCTCTTTGCACTCTCCATTCTTATATATGGGTTCTAGCTCATCAGATTAACTTATCCGGCTTATACGATATTATGCAAGTGCACGTGCGTTCAAGTAATACAGTGATGAATGAGTATCATTCCCTTCAGATTTTTATTTTTAACTTGTTAAGTACTAGTTTCTATATATCACCAATTTATCTTACCATAATCATATTTTCCTGTATATTTGTAACATGGAAATTGATAGCACTCACTAGGGTTTTTCTAATTTTTATAAATTGTTTGAATTTATGACTGATATGGTGGTTTAATATATGTAGAACTGGTCTTTTGAATTTAATTGCAAGTAAAAGAAAATTTAAATTCTCTCGTCTCTATCAAGCTAATTGGAATTCTAATGAAGTTTATGAAAAGTGTACTCTACGCTAATCATCCACTTCACCACACGAGTTATATCTCCTTAAAGGACTCCAAAACCCTAAGAAATCATATGTCTATATTCTTATATTTTTGTTCATTTTTTCCTAGTTATTCCACTACACCTCCATTGAGGATATAGATCAAATTAAGTTTTAAATTAATGATTGACCATTCTACTGCTAAATTACAAATCATTTATCATGAAATAATTATTTATTCCATTTATAGACTTAGAACTATTCTACACAATGCATAATTGCCACTTAGAACATAAATCAAAACATGAAAAATCTAGCATTTACTTTGCATGATAAACAAAATACAAGTCATGATTGTAATTGAAGAACATAACAGAAGTTAAAGAGTAGAGAAATACAACTTGAAATCCATGCTTAAAACAAGGTTTTCCTCACAAATATGAGTCTTGCACTTCCATACTATCTCCTTAAGTATAGAAGTTACACACCAAAAGACAGTATTAGTACTCCCTCCCCAAATGCCCCTCCCCCCCTCTCGCTCTCTCTCAAAAAAGAAGAACATCTATTTATATATGGTTACTTTGGCCTATAATGATGAGGTGCTAATATGGAAGCACTGCGACACTTTATGTAAATCATCAAATCTCTTCGGATATAAGTAGCAACGACTATCTCGTCATATGGTTTTGAGGTGATTTGGTGCTGCTTTGGCCACTGTGGAGATTTGGCATTATGGTACTATGGTGCCGAATAATCCAGTGCAGTAACACCAACCTCTCTGTCTTGGTCCTCTTCCATAGTGCTATGACATTGAAGGCATAGGCATTGTTGTGCATGCCAAAATCCCGCCCTACGATACTAGGACTCAAGTACTATAGCGCTGGGCTTTTTTTCTTGACACCAAAATTTAGCCCATAGTGTTGTGATGCTGGGCCATGTGTTGTCTGTCACATATCTGCAGTGAAAATCTTTATATTATGTCCCTTGAGAATTTCCTACACAAAAATAGAAATTTAAGTACTTATCCACTGAATGTTTTGCACACATTACACTACATTTTTTAGAGTTAACAAGTTCTCCCAAACTTAACCTATTACTTATCCTCTCAAGTAATCTAAGTGCACATTATATTCTCAATGCCTCATTTTGTTAACATGCAATCTTTCATATCTAAGTTCACTGAATAATAATGTTATTGATTTATACATATGCATAACTTGTTGAAAACTAAATTAATGTAACTAATAACAACTTAGTATTTTATATCCATTAATATTCCTTTTAAATAGAACTCCTTAGTGTAAATGTGAATTTTGACTTACTTAAATAGGTTTTAATGAATTTAGGCTTAGAGCAATTTCATTTTTTTTTTTTTAATCTTTTAGACATAGTCTAAGTTTCTTAATGTGCCATAATTCCTTCAATTTTTCTTAGAGTATAACCTTTAAGACTAGTCAAGTGGTACTAGAAGATCGTATAACAATTTTTTATTTTTTCAACACTTAGCTTCACAATTTTTGTTATGACTTCTTTTTTCCTCTTTGCATCAATTTTTTATCTTTTTCTTTTCTTTTATTTTTGTTGATTACTTAATGAATTAGAATACATTTTTCTTCCTCCCACTGATTTAATCTAAATTAATTCAACCTAAGGTCAATAATAAGTTTTATGATTCTATTAGTAAATACTTACATTATGCCTTAAGATTAAAATAAAGCCTCCATTAACAATAAGCCCTTAATCAATTTGTTCTAAGGAAATCAGTTAAGTGCTTAAGTATTTTAGAAGTACTAATTTTCGTAAATTGATTAGTTATTATTAGGTTAGTTAATTTGTTATTTTTCAAAATTGCGCACTGTCAATTACTAAATCATTATTTATTTACATTTAAAATTTTGAGATTACACTTAAGACAAATATGAAATATTGATCATTCATTGATTTATAAGTACATAAGAAAGATAAAGGGCAATTAATAAATTAGTGAACACAAATATTTATTTTTCAGCATTTAGCTTCATAATTTTTGCCATGACTTCTTTTTTTTTTCTTTCTCTCTCTCTCTCTTTTTTGCATCATTTTATGTCCTTTTCTTTTCTTTTTTTATTTCTTTTATTTTTTCTAAGCACTTTATGATTTTGAATATCTTTTTTCTTTCTCCCACATATTTAATCTAAATTAGTTCAACCTATGGTTTATTATACGTTTTATAATTCCATTAGTACACACCTACATTATACCTTAAAATTAAAATAAAGTCTCCATTCACAATGAGACTTTAATCAATTAGTTCTAAGGAAATCAGTTAAGGGCTTAAGTATTTTAGAAGTTTCATTTATTAGGAAGTATTAATTTTCATAAAATGGTTAGTTATTATTAGGCTGGTTAATTTGTTATTTTTCAAAATTATGCACTATCAATCACTAAGTCATTATTTATTGACTTTAATATTTTTAATATTACATTTAAGTAAAATATGAGACATTGATCATTCATTGATTTATAAGTACATTAAGAAAAATAAAGAGCAAGTAATAACTCAACAACACAAATATGAGAAGCAATATATTTTAGTTACTCTTTCGGCCCTTGACTAAGATTGGTTGGTAGGTACGCTTTGTGACACCTCAAAGTTAAGCATTTAGTTCACTACAGGAAAACCAGCTAATATCGGCGGAATTTCCAGCGGACAGCACTACGTGCCGGTAATTTTGGCGGATTATTCGTCGGAACACGACGACAGAAAAGGCGTCGGGTTGTCAAACATTTTCGCCGGTTGTCCGCCGGAAAGACCACTGGAAATATTTCCGGCGAAAATAATACGACGGAAATATTTTTCCGACGCGCGTTTTACCGTCGAAAATTCGCCAGAAATGTATTTTTTTCGGCGTATTTTGCACGTTATCGGCGGATTCTGTCCGCCGGTAACGTTTGATTTTCCTGTAGTGGTTTAACTTGTTCTGACCCAAGTTGAAGAAGATAAATATTTAAACTTTTTGCATAAGTCTGGGTCAACTTGTTAACCCAAACATGACTAGAATTGACCCTCATTTTGCCCGTAGTCCCACATCATGCATCCCTCATATAGTCTCGCATCGCACGTCCCACTTGCCGCACTAAGTCACACTTGCACTGGAAGCTTTACACGTGGCTCCTGCACGCTACACTGTTTCGCGCTGGAAGCCTGACATTGCTTCTCGTTCGCTTGTGTTACACTCACACATGTGTCCCTCCAACTCGTGTCGTCACGTTGGTAGTCCTACTCCAGCCCATTCCACCTGCTCATGTCGCGCTAGATGCTTGCGGTTGCAAATGCCTCGCCTAGGTCAATGTGTCGAGTTTAGGTGGTCCTAGGTTTGGGGCGGGTCTGGTCTAGGCTCAACTTTTTAATCCGTTTATGTAATCAGATTGGATTCAGGTTCGATCAATTAAGTGCATGTCCATTTTGTGTTGGAACCAAGCCCAATCCTAAAACGTATTTTGACACCCCCTACCTATGCGCTCAACTATGACGCCTCAACATTATGCTCATGGGTTTTTGAAATTTGAACTAGCATCGTGGTGCTCAAATAGTGGCAAGTTACTAGTCCATTTTTGCACTTAAATATAATATTTTTCTCTATTCTATTGACCCAAATGCCTTGACAGCTGAGTAAGAGAGAGAGGATAAGGATTTTGAGAGGAAATAATGATTTTTGGGCTGCTTTAGATCATTTTTAGCCGTCGGCCAAGTTCTAAAAGTTATTCGGATCGAGATAGGTCACACTATACCTATCTTAGTTTTCAAAAATATTGATATTACTCAAAATTCCTAATTAAATTTGTATTTTCGTTACTAAAAAATAAGGATAACTTTGCACTTGTAAAAGTTTCACCATGTATCTTTTTATATATTATAGAGATTGAGATTATGAATATTTTTTTTTTGAAATTTTACATTTAGGTTTTTAGAAATATTATTATTTTTTATTAAATAAAAAATAATATGAATCCTGAAAAATTGTATTATAGAATGATTAAAGTCTTAAAATGATTTTTTATATAATATCTAGTAATTTTGTTATATTTTGATATTATGAGTTTTTACTCAGTAAGACTGCTCACTTCTCAAAACCCGTTGTGCTTGTAAAAAGCGAAAACTATGAATTGATTTTTAGAGGACCGCCCGCATTGGAAGACGAACTGGACTGGAGGCTCGACGACCGGCTCGAACTCATTTTCTATAGAATGAGTCGAGCTCGAGCTGGATTTTTGAGCTCGACTCGAGTTCAAGGTCGAACTCGAGCTCGGTATTTGACAGTTAAGCTCGACTCGAACTCTACTCGTTTGTACCCCTAACAGGCATATTCTAGTGCTATAAGTATAATGGGAGTCATAAGGGGCAAGAATCCTTTGATATTTTATTTGGGTTTAGAGAAATCTATTATGTTTTATTAGTGATATGAATTTTAATTTATTTGACTGATAAGTGTTACTATTTAAAACTTTGAATAACTGTTATACTCTTATTATTTTGCTTAGCATAATGATTTATTATAATGTATTTAAATATTCTAAAAAAATTTAATAAAATAAATATTTGAAAATTTAGATCAATTTTATGACCTGATGAGCTATTTTAGCTCACTATCATTTTGCATTCTATTTTTAAGGTCTAGGAAAGGCAAGGAGCCTGTTGATTAGTAGTTTAAGATCTAATTTGAGTTCATAGGTACTTCTTTTATTGATTTTTGAACTATCATAGCTAGTTTATTATTCTATTCTTCAATTTTTATTTATAGCAATGTGTTGTGATTGTATATGCCATTTGGATGACGAATGAAAAACAAATCTCTTAGATAAGTTTATTTTCAGTCATGTAGATATTTTAGCAGCTTTGTAATCTATTGTTATTTGAAAATTTAAATTGAAAGATAAAATCTAAAAAAATTTCAAAATAAAATCTTAGGATTTTCTTGTCACAGCTTAACAAAATAGGACTTTCCCATTAGTGGGTCTTGTCGGGTTGGATTGTGACAAGATTTTGTAATATTAGAGCAGCAGTTTTAGAAATGGATCATAAGACAGAGCTATAGGAAATTGATTTTTAAGTCTAGTGGGGTGGTTTTAATACTGTTTAGGTGCTTATTTTTGTTTATTTTCATGTGCATGTGTGTCTAGTTTTGTATTTAGTGTGCTTATGGGACTGCTGACCTAGATATGACAGATGGATAAAGTTCCAGTTAGTAGCTCTTATATATAGTACTACTTTGATGGTCAGTTCTGATATAGTTCCATAATTCACTAGTTTGATAGACTAGATGATGAGTGAGGCACAGAGCAGAGTTCTTACTGTTCAATCTGATGATTTAGATAAACATCTATAGATGTTTTTGATATTAAATCCTTTGAGGTTTGAGGGCATTGTTAATCATAAAGAAGAGGATTGGTTAAGGAGGCTGTAGAAGATATTTGACATTATGAAGTGTCTTCTTGAGAGGAAGGTACCATTAGCTATTTTCCTATTAGATTAGGAGGCAAAATGGTGGTGGATGGGCTAGTAGGAGGAAAATTTTTAGAGGAGATTAAATTATGTGATTAGCTAAGAAGAGTTTTTTAATGTATTATGAGCCTGGTTTGTACCACCTTCTGCACATCAATAAATGTAGGAGACTTTTCTAAAACTAGTTTAGGGGAGTAAGATAGTTATGCAATATGAGGTAGAGTTTACTATTTTGGCCAGATATACTCCATAGTTAGTTAGCACTCAGACAGAGAAGTGTTATAGATTTTTGAGAGGTCTTTGAGATAATTTGAGATAGCCACCAGTTCCATTTCATTTTTTTTAATTTCTCTCATGTTTTAGACTGAGCCTAATTGATTGAGAATGATCTGATAGCTACTAAAAAGTGGTAGACTGCTAGTAGGAAGAAATTTGATAGTGCAATTTTTTGTAGTGGATTTTTTGGGAAAAAAAGTGTAGGCTTAGACTGGGAGAGTCTAGGGTAGGTAGACAATTTGTGTCTGATAACTCCTAATAAGGGTAGTATTATTGGTTATGGGAGTTTCGTTAGTGGGGCACCTGTGTACCAAAGTTGTGGCAGATGACACTTTGGTTAATGCTATAAGATGACTTAGTAGTGTTTCCAATGTGGTCAGATTGGACACAAGATGGAGTGTCCACAAGTAGGATTTGACCGACAATCTGAGCCTAAATTTGAGAGTTATGTTAGATTGGTGGGGAGATTAAGGATAGTTCCACTTTGCATGTTTATTGAGAGTTTTTTTGGAAAAGGCAGTGGTTCTGGCATAGTGGTAGGGAGGCCATCTGATAGTGGTAGAGGGAGCCTAGTGGTTCTATTACTTATGCTATAATTCAGGCACATGTGTATAGTTTGACCAAGCAGGATGCTCGAGATGCTCTAGGTATAGTAATAGGTATGGATTATATATTTTATCAGCCATGTTATATTTTATTTGATTCTAGAGCTATTCATTCATTTTTTTAGAGTTTCTTCAGTTTACTATATTTATCTTCAATTTTACTGCCTTTTTCTTTGTCTGTTACTTTACCAACTAGAGATTGTATGATAGACAATAGGGTCTATTTTTATGACATTAAAAATTCTGATAGAAAGTAAAAATCTAGTTTAATTTTATTAGTTATTTCTGAATATGATATTATTTTTGACTTGAACTGATTAAGTCGGTATAAGGCTCATATTTATTGTTTGAATAAGCACGTCACTTTATTTTCAAGTAGCGAGAGTTGTGTAGACCAATAAGTTAGAGGTGTTTTGTCTTGTTTGATCTCTGCTATGAAAAAAGATAAATTATAAAAAAGGGTTGTATGATATTTTTGGCATTAGTTCGGGATAGGTGGTGGATTCTTGTTTGGTTAGTAATGTTCGAGTAGTGTAGGAATTCTTAAATGTATTTCTTAAGGAGTTAATTTGCCTTCAGACATAGATACAAAGTTCTGTATTGATGTATTTTTGGGTATGACCCTAACTTCTAAAGCTCTTTATAAGATGACACTTAAGG
Organism: Dendrobium chrysotoxum; assembly: GCA_019925795.1. NCBI lineage: Eukaryota > Viridiplantae > Streptophyta > Magnoliopsida > Asparagales > Orchidaceae > Dendrobium > Dendrobium chrysotoxum. The sequence continues at coordinate 15,235,393 of CM034297.1, forward strand.
TGATTTAGAAGTTGAAGCTTCAGCTTTAGGAGTTGGTTGATAGGGGATTCATCTATCCTAACCTGTCTTTGTGGGGAACACATATTTTATTTGGGAAGAAAAATGATGATACAATGCATATATGCATTGATTATAGAGAGTTGAATAAAGTCACTATCAAGAATAAGTATCATTTGCCATAAATTGATGATCTGTTTGATCAGCTTGTTAGATCTTTTATATTTTTTAAGATTAATCTGTGATCTAGATATTATTAGGAGAATATGAGAGAATTTGATGTGATGAAGATTGCATTTAGTACAAGATATGCACACTATGAGTTCTTAGTCATGCCTTTTAGGATGATGAATGCACCATTCCTCTTTATGGATTTGATGAACAAAGTGTTCAGAGATTATTTTAATGTGTTTGTTATTATTTTTATATATTATATTTTGGTTTATTCTGCTTCTGAGAAAGATCATGCGAGATAACCAAGGATTATTTTGGATACTCTTAAGGCAGAACGAGCTATATGAAAAATTTTCCAAATATGAGTTCTATTTGAAGAGTATCTCTTTTCTGAGGCATGTGATGAGTAGTGCACGTATGTCTATAGATCAAAAAACTTTTAAGATGTTACTAAGTGTCTAAGCCCTACTATTGTATTTAAGGTACGTAGTTTTTTGGGCATGGTTGGATATTTCAGAAAGTTTATGAAAGGGTTTTCTCAAATTTCAGCACCTCTAATGAGATTGACTCAAAAGTCAATGGCTTTTGTTTGGACACCGAACTATGAGGCCAATTTTTAGAGATTGAAGGATTATTTAACTTTTGCTCTAGTTTTGGCTCTTCCATCTATCATAGAAGGATTTTAGGTATTCAATAATGCTTCATTAAGGGTAGTGGGATGTGTTCTAATGCAGCACATGAAGGTTATAGCTTATGCTTCGAAATAGTTGAAGCCACATGAGAGGAACTATCTAATACACAATGTGAAATTTTTATTATGATATTTGCCTTAAAGATTTGGAGATATTATCTTTATGGGATCCAGTGTGAGATTCTTACTGATCATCAAAGTTTAAAATATATATTCACTCAAAAGGATCTAAATTTGATGCAAAGGAGATGGCTTAAGTTGATTAAATTATGATATGATTGTTCAATACTAGCATGGTATGGCTAATATGGTGACAAATACTCTGAGTATGCAATCTTCTTATTATCCTGTATTCAACTTACTTTTGATGAGTTTTGATTTAGGATATGAAAAGAGTACAGTCGAAGGTGATTTCTTCTACTGATCAAGATTCTAATATATTGACTCAGGTGATTATTCAGTATTCTTTACAAGAAAAGATTCAAAAAGCTCAAAAATTTGATGCAGAATATCTTAAGTCGATTATTTAGATTAGATCTGCTAAGAAATCTAAACTACGAGTTTCTGATTCTGATATTATTTTAAATAAGAACAAATATTGGATTCATATGTCTGAAAATTTAAGATATGAGATTTAATATGAGGTTCATTATTCAGTCTATATTATTCATCCAAAAAATATTGAAATGTATAATATGAAATATATTTTGGTGGCCTTGATTAAAGAATAATATAGTAGATTTTTTATCAAAATATAAAGACTGTTAGTTAGTGAAGGCAGAGCATCAGCGAATTCATGGTTTTCTATAGCCATTACCTATTCCATAATAGAAATGGGAAGAGATGACTATAAATTTTGCTATGGGTTTCCCAGGTCAAGATAGAGACATGATGCCATTTGGGTTATAGTTGATATTCTGAAAAAGTCTTCTCATTTCATTCTGATTTGATAGTCCGATTCTATAGATAAGTTGGCATATGTGTAAGTGTGAGATTATCAGATTACATGGAATATCGAGAGTTATAGTTTCTAATAGAGATTATTCATTTACCCCCATAGTGTGGAGAGGTATTCAATAAGGTTTGGGTACCAAATTATATTTTAATATAACTTTTCATCATTAGATATATAGATGGTCAGAGAGGACTATATAGGTACTGGAACATTTTCTGAGACTCTATATTTTAAATTTTGGTGGCAGCTGGGAGGATCATATTCCTCTGATTGAATTTTCTTATAATAATAACTTTCAGTTAAGTATAAGTATGGCTCTGTATGTTAGGAAGTGTTGTGCACCATTATCTTGGACAGAGGTGGGTATCAGACCAGCTTTGATTGATGAGGAAACTAAAACGATCCATTCTATCAGAGATAGATTAAAACCTGCACAGGATAGACAATGATAGTATTTTGATGTCAAGCATAGCGCTATATAATTTTAAGTAGGAGATTTTATATATGTAAAGACTAGATCAATGAAAGGCATTAGCAAGTTTGGCAAGTAAGAAAAGTTGAGTCTAAGGTACGTTAGACCCTTTGAAGTGGTTGGAAGGATTAGGAAGTCTACCAACATGTTACAGTTGCATAATCACATATCTAAAATTTATAATGTGTTCCACGTGCCACTTTTGAGAAAATAAATATCTGATTATAGAAATAAGATATCTATTAAAAACATCAAGATACATCCTAATTCGAGCTACAAGGAAGAACTTGAGAGGGTTCTAGCCTATGATGTCAGGAATTTAAGAAATAAATAAATTCAAATGGTTAAAGTTTATTGGAAGAATAGAATGAAAGAGAAAATACTTGGGAGAAAGAATCTAAGATGAAATAGTTATATCCTGATTTATTTATATCATCTAAGATCTAAGTTTTGAAATATTGAGGATGATATTTTTTGAGGAGGGGAGAGTTGTGAAACCTCTAGGTTCAATATTTAGTTTAACATGTTCTGGCCCAAATTAAAAAAGATAAATATTTGAACTCTTTTATATGTGTTTGGAAATGATATGTGTGTATGAAAAAGGTCTGCATGTATTCTAGAGTGAGTTCTAGGAGGTCTAAATGTATATTGGTGAAATCTAAAAATTTTCCCCTAGAGCACTGAGTTGTTGTGTTGTCTAGCATTATAATGTCGGGTACTCTGGCACCTAGGTGCTCAACAGTGGTGCCCCAACATTTTGCTCTTAGATTTTTTGAATTTGAACTTGCACCATGATGCTCAAATAGTGGTGCTAACGCATGGGCCATTTCTGCACATAAATATAATATTGTTTTACTATTCCATTATCCCAAACGCCTTAATAATTATTATGTTAGGGGTGTAAACGAGTTGAGTCGAGCTCAAGACAACCCTGGCTTGAGCTTGAGCTTGATTAATTAATTAAGTTTTAGCTCAAGGTCAAGCTTTATTCTACGAGTTCAAGCTCACTCACGAGCTAGCTCATTTATTATGAAATATAGAAAATGATTATGATTTAAGCAACTATTATAATAAAATAATAAAAAGAATGAGAAATTGTAAGAAAAGAAATAAAGAATTACTTAATATTAGAAATTATGATATAAATTTTAAATATTTTTAACAGCTTTGTACTTAAAATCTTGAATTCTAATACATTTTATGTATATTTTATATTATATTTTTTAAACGAGCTAGCTTACGAGCTTACGAGTCGAGTCACAACTGACTCAAGTTTGGCTTGCTAGCTCATCGAGCTCAGCTCACGTGCTATTTATCGAGTCAAGCCCGAGTTGGCTCATGAGTTGGCTTGACACACTTTCACCCCTATGTTAAGTGTAAATTGTGTGTTATTTATTATGTTTAAATTCAATAAAAATATATAATTTTAGTTGTTTGTGTTGAAAATATTCTGGAGAAGGCAAAAATTTATACGTGTTGAACGACTGCCATAGGGCCCACAGATATAACACTGCAGTGTGGAAATCTATAATACCCAAAGCCTATTTTTAAAAATGCAGTGCCGACATCTCACGAATTTAAGAAAAAGTCACTACCCTGACGAAGCCAAGGTTAGTGCTAGATTGTGCTTTCAAGTACCACAATGCTCAACTTTTATAGTGCTATGATGGAGCAATTTTCAAATTAGTTTTTTTAGTTCTTTTATTGAAGAGTTCTATCATTTCAGTGGAGTCTTATACTTTGTAGTGTCTTCCTTTAGTTCTTCTTTAGAGTAAAGTCTAATGAAGATTAGGGAAGTGTAATATACTTTCATTTAGGAGATCTTAGCCTGTATTATGTAAGAAATTCTATTATTGGAAGAAGAAATATGAAGAATATCAATTGATCCTTTTGGATGACATTTATCTTATTAATTCTCCTCTATTTTTTTCTTATATGAATGAATAAACATGAGTTTGCTTTTTGTGTTATCCATGCATGGCTAAATCTTTTAGGTTTGGGCTAATGATATAAGTACATAGCAAATACAAATGTTGACTCTTATGCTTTGAATTACTTATAGATATTTTTAATATCTCCTATTCTTTATTTAATGCATACAATGATCATGTATGTAGTTAGTATCTAATGTAATGTATTTTCTCAACTGAGAAATATTGGAATAAATAGGAGTATTGAAATGAAATGTTGAATGCCTGGATATAAAATGGAACCTTCTAGGTTCTATGGAGATAGTTTAATTGTAGGAAGGACTTAAATCTCCCGTTTTCACCCCTACAAGCTCGATAGAGATTTAGGGATGCATATGTTCTGATCCACATATGAAATTAACAGTCTCATTAAGAAAACTATGTTGTCTTGTATTCACTAGTCTAAAATATTTTATTTTCATTAGTATCCAATTTTCTTGTAAGTCTCTATTAAGTGGTAAAAACTCAAAAGCATTCATTTTACATTTAGTAGGATAAATTATGTATTTAGATTAAATAGTAATAATTTAATTATAATTAAACATAATACTTTCTTATGGGTTGACACTCTTCTCTATACTTTATTATTTGATTGACACACATTCTTGCACATTAAGTGGGCTTTCATTATTTTTTATATTAAAAAAATCTAAGCATATTCATATTGCATACTATTTTTATGTGTAACTCATATCGTTGACTACATAATCCATAACATCCTAAGCCTCCATCAAGTTTTTGGTGTCATTGTCAGGGAAGTAACATGCGTATTGTAATTTTAAACTATATTATTGAAATAAGTGCATATTTAGACCTACTTGTATCTTATATCTTTATTTTTTCTATGTTTGTTAAAAATTTGAAAAAGAAAAAATATATTTTTTTGATTATTTATTTTTTAATCTTTATTTTAGTTTGTTTCATCATTATTTCAGGCTTAGTAGATCTAATAAGGAGCCCTTATTATTTGATTTTGAGATAGAAAGGACATGTTGACCTCATTTTTGAGTGATGTCAATTCTCTAAATTCAAACATCCAATCTCTACACTCAGATCATTGAACTCTACTCCAAAGTTCACATCCAATTCACCACTATGCTTTGGCATAGTGTTTAGATCACTGACTTCAAAATCATTATTTGGCAATCACCTTTGATTATCATTTGATCATCTGATCATTCACTTAATAATCACCAAATAATTTTTAGTGATATGATCATTTGAAAATCAAAACTTCCCTCAATAATTGATATTCAAAATCAACTCAAAACTTAAATCAAAATCAAACACCAAATCCATCAGTTGACAGTCACTAGTGATTGCTAGCTGATTATCTGTTCAATTATTGACAATCATCAATGATCTAAGCATTTTAAATTCAAAACTCCTTCAAATTATTGATCAAATCAAATCTAAACCAAATCCATTATTCAGATCCAATAAAAAATCTAAATCTCAAAATTCAATATTTTGATGGATATTCAATCACTTAATAGAAGGGGATGTAGCTCAATAGAAGAAGAATGGTGAGAAGGAGTGGCGTCAATCTTCTCCCCACTCCGACGAGGGTAGTGCTGGTAGGAAAGCTTCAAGGCTTGGAAATTTTTGGAAGGTTTTGGAAGGCAAGGTTCGGAAGTTTGTGAACAGACTTTGATGGCTGCAGATGTCTCGTTTGAGGAACACGAGCAAATTTTAACTCCTTCGATGATGACCACTTCACGACTCTTCATTGGGGTCCGATAGTAAAGCTATGGGAAATGAACTGGTGTCGAGTGAGCCAACTCCTTTCGGTTTTCCATTCGTTCTTCAACAGGATTCTTCGTCTGGTCATCATTCCCTTGACCCTTCCCTTTGTGAACTCAAGTAGGTTGGGGAGATCGAGCCACAGCATCATGTGGGAAGGGTCTTGTGAGGCTCCGATCAGCCCCAGGCAAGTCTGAATGTGGCTTTGGAACCTTGCTCTGCTGATTTGGTTGTCTTACAAGCCATTGTTGGACCGGCTACTAATATTGCAATCGATTTGAACAATTATGGAGATGTAATTGCAAAGGAATATAAGAATTTGAATGCACCTTTGAATTCTACTGTTTGTTATGAGTTTGATTACAGTTGTGTAAATCTAACTAATGCAGCCATTCATGATAATTCAAAATCTGTAAATAGAACATCATGTGTTTGTTCAAATGCCTCTTCAAAAACAGCTTGCTGGAATGGCCAAATTGCTTCTCTTCAACAGTCCTCCAAGCATCTTTATGGTGTTAAACCTAGCGAAGACCTCTCCAATGCATGGAATAGGTGGGAAGTATTCAAAATTGATGATATCTAAGGCGACAATTATGCCAGAGGATGGTTATTCTATGACTTTGAATATGGAGTATGTCTATGCCAACTTAGCTAGGCTTGAAAGAGGGCTAGTGGGCAAGCTTATTGGACGAAGTTGCCTTTTTTTGTGCTAAGGAACTAATTGAAGCGAAAATGGTCAATGTTTGGAGATTTTCAACTCCTCTCCATCTGGATGCTTTCATTTACCTCTTTGAAAGTGCTGAGGCTCGTGATGCTATCCTTATGAGAGGACCATGGGTTATTGGTGGATTTATTATTGGTTTGGATTGTTGGTCTTCTTCCTTCTTTCCCCAATCAATGGTGGGCCTATCTTCTCTTGTTTAGATTTGCTTGCCTCACCTCTTTTGTTTTGAGACAACACCAACCTTGCTCAAATAGCTTCTTTCTTTGGACAACCTGTAAGGGTTGATGCTTAAACAAATTCTTGGGGAAGAAATGATTTTGCTCGTGTTTCCTTGAGGATGGATTTTGGTGCCAAGTTTCCTCCCGGAGTTTGTATCTCAAGGCTTCATGGCAAGTTCTTCCAAAGAGCAAAATATGAGGATATCACACACCTTTGCTTCCATTATGGCTTTATTGGGCATAAAATAAGTCATTGTCTCAATGTTCCTCAAGCCTCCAAGCATCCCACTCAATAACCCCATAGTAGATCAATTAAATTGCATGAAAGTCAACACATTCCATCTATTTTGTGCAAGAAAAGCAACACCGCCTCTTCTAGTGACTCTATTCTCAATAACAACTGTCCTCCTATAGTGAATAATGTCCCAAATGCATCTTCCATGATCCAGTTAGCCCTCCATCCACCTCATATGGAAATTGAGCACTCTCTTTCTTTAATCATGCATTATGAGAAAGATGGGAGAAATCCTAAAAAATATGGGCCTTGGAGTCTAGTTACTTCTAAAAAATCTAGGAGGCTAAAGAAGAAGAATTCCAATGTTGGCATTAGAGGATAGATGGCTTCTCCCCCTTTCTTGTAAGTCACAAGTGGGGAAGTTAGTGAACCGGCTAAGCAACTTGCTTCATCTAGGGATGGTGATCTCTCCAGCATTTCATTCAAGTTCTCCACTGAGGCTTTTCTCTTGCATCTAAGGCGTTCTGGCCCAAGGAAATATAGAGTCTCTATGACTCATTTTGCTAAGGAACTTAAAAGCATGGGGCCCATTACTGATCAACCAAGGAAGCGAAAGAACGAAGGTGGTGGGGATGACTCCCATTAAGGTGCTCATTGAATGTATGGGAAGTTTTAGCTTATTCTATGCTTCTCTGTTCTTTATTTTATTTTGTTGAGGAAGGCTTATTTTTTATGCCTCTTCCTAGTTGGTACTCATTGTATACTTTTAACTTTATTTTAATAAATTTTCTTTAAAAAATCACTTAGTTTAAAATAAATAAAAATTTAAAATGAAATACTATTAGATAAAATATTTTAGATTGATGGAATATAAATATAATATATTTTCTAATGATTCTCTTTTATATTGATGTTATTCAGAGCATATGTATCACCGACCGCTCAGTCAAGTATGAAGAGACAAAATATATATTAAACCTTTCAACCTCAATACCACTCTATACTCCTATAATTTGTCACCCTATGAAAATCTTAAAAGAATAAGTAAAGCATGTACTATCAAAACCCCCTCATTATAATTCATCTCTATAAATTTGATATATGTCAATCACTATACCTATGCTTGTATCATACCAATCCAATATATTTGATTGTGTCTGCTTTCCTATTCTTAGGCTCTATATTACACCTAATATTAACTACAAATATGACCACTATATACATTAAATGAAGACATGGTATATTAAAAATATCATTAAATTATTAATGAAGAGAATTCATTAGCACTCCACATTCCATTTACACCATCAATCCAAAACTTGAGAATTTAACCAAACATGAATAACAAGTAAACTTATTTTCATTAATTACACAAAATAAAAGAAAGTATAGAAGAAAAGATATCATCAGATGGGTTCAATGATCTCCTCTACACTCCTCCTTGAACTTATAGAATTGTCTCCACAAACATTGACCAAACACTCTTAGGAAGTTGATTTAATGCTCCCTAAATTCTCATAGTTGTCACTCCTAATGAAATTACAGAGAAGCACTGCTAAATTAAAATTAACTGTCTGAACTCTCTTATTGATATTATAAATGAACTATTTATAGAAAAACACAAAAAATGGGTTCTAGCATTATGACGCTCAAGGCCCTTATGCTGCAATGCCCATAAAATGAACTAACATGCAGCACTGAAGGATACCCTATGTTGTGGCGCTTGCTAGCATGGACCCATTGTTTAGTGAATATACACGTCACTTGGCTGGCAGATCATGTCATGAACAATTACAACTATAGTGCTGCGGCGCTGCTGACGGTTGTGTGCTGCGACATCCACATGGCACTCCTCTTAGTTTGGCGGTTTTGCACAGACAGAGACTGGACTTTGTAGAGACGACTCCTCTAATGTTGTGATGCTATTAAACAGAGGTTGGGCGCCGCCATGTCCATATTGGTTGCTCCGATAGTGTCAATGATGGCACAACGGTGTAGTGTTAGACGCTACGGTGCTGTACCATACTTAAAATTTTTATATATTTTCTATATTTTCATGTATAAATATAACTAAAACAAAATTGTTTTACTAGCAATTTAACATATAAAACATAACATTATTTACACTCATAATTGACCAAGTCAAACTAGGTTGACCAATCAACCTTAATGGAACTTAAACATGTATTTCAAACCAAATGACATCTTTATTGCATGAGACCTCTTTCAATAAGTCCAAAATGTCATTTTGAATTAGTTGGACCCAACCACCCCAATCCCTGGTCAAACCTGGTCAATCAAGTCAACCATGGTTGACCAAAATACCACATACACCTTTAAAAAATGTAAAATCAATATTAAAATGGATGCTTTAAGGGTCATTCTAAAGTCAAGAATAAAATTTATCAGCTATTTTTTGCTAAGTTATTAAAGGCTGAGTCTTTTAAAGGTTTTCTTCATATGGCTTGTGAGTTTGGTATGATCTTTAGTTACTATTATGATGGTTGCAAAGATAGGATTATTTATCGGAGAAAGCTCGTGAGGGCTGTTAAACTGAATACTGATGGATCTTGGAATAATTTCAATACGGGTTGTGGTGGTACTATTAGGGATTCTAATGGTTTTGTTATTGTGGCCTTTGCGGGTCCCTCTACTGCTAATAATGCTATTCAAGCTGAAATTAGGTGTCTCCTTTTTGGTATCCAATTATGTATTTCCCTTGGTATGACTAATATCTGGATTGAAGTTGATGCTATGCTTTTAATCCATTATATCAAAGGTAACACCTCTTCCAATCCTACTAATTTCTATATGTTAAGAGAAATTAAGTATTGGCTTTTCTTTATTAATTATTCTATTTCTCACATTTTGCGGAAGGGTAATGATGTTGTTGATTCATTGGCTAAATGGGTTATAACTTACCTGATTTCATCGAATACTATGAGCATTCTCTTCCTAAAGAGATTAAAGGCTTGTCTAGACTTGATCGGTTGGGCCTGCCCTATTTTCTTGTTCATTAGTCTTCTTGCGTTTGAGTTTTCTTCTCTTGGTTTTATTTTTCCTTTTTTGTTGCTTAGCTGGTTTTATGGTTCTTTTGCAGCCAATTGCTTATTCTTGGAGATTCTGGATTGTTGTAGTTCTTTTTCTGCTACTAATGGCTTTTGGGACATTGATGTTTTTCTTTGGGCTGGAGTCTTCCTCCCATGTGCTTTTAATGTGGTGCTTGACTTTTGGCTGGTTTTTTTTCTGATGATATTTTACTGTTGTGGTTGGTTGAGTCATAGCAATGATTGGGATTATAATTTTATTGATTTAACCCCTTATTGTTGCTCTATATTCCTCTGTTGGAGTATGTTGGGGTGTTTGGCTTTGGATATGCCTTTTCTTTATCTAGTGGATTTTATTGTTTGTGCTGGTACATTAGGGTATGCCTTTTCTTTATCCAGTGGATTTTATTGTTTGTGCTGGTACATTAGGGTATGCCTTTTCTTTATCCAGTGGATTTTATTGTTTGTGCCCTTCTTTACAGGTTTTGAAGCTATTTATCAATTGGGGTAGCTGGAGTGTGGTGATCTATTTGATTCTCTGTTATTTCCGTATCTACTTGTATGCTAATATCCTATTCTGCTTTGTTTCAGCTAAGCTAGGGATTAGATTTGAGTGACATGTGGGGTTTTGTCATGATACTGAACGTACTAAACTCTTGAGCTATGCTCCACCTGATGACTTCAGTTCTGTGGCTATCCAATACTCTTTAACTAATACTAAGAATTTTGGTGTGTTAATTGATTGAGACTGCATCAGTCAGGTCATTTTTTTGGAAGTTTTTTGGTTTTGGACTGGTAAGCGTGTGGGTCAAGGTTGGAGTTACTATAGCTTGATCATTTATTATAACATTCTCTGTAATTTTCATTTTTGGTTTAATGACTGCTGGCATTATCTGCTACCTGTTATGGTTTGTAGTATGTTATCTTGCTCTTTTTCTATCACTCCTTTTGGTTGCTATGTTATGACTTGGTGCCCTCGGTTGATTTTTTGGATTGGGTGGTATTTTAGTCATGATTATATTGATGGTGTTACTAGTTTATACCTGAATAGCTGCTCCTTTATGTCGTTTGAGATAGGTACTGGGTTAGTTTGTTGTGGCTTTCATTGGATTCAATTTAGATTGCTATGTTATTTTTGTTGGCCTTGCAGGTTTGGTTGATTGGATGTGAGGTTTTTTGGATGCCCTTGCTTAGTGGACATGAACCTGTTCATCTTTAATTATACTAATTTGTAGAACTATTTTTCTTTTTGGTTTTTGATCTATGGGCTTTGGTTTGTTAATTTCTTTATTAGATTTTCCTTGATCTTAAATATTTTGTTTAGTGTCCTTGCAGGCCTTTTTTTCAAATTTTTGGAGACGCATTCTCATTTTGTGTAGGGCCCCACTCTGGGTGGAAAGGCGGTGCTGAATGTGTTCAATCTTTACCTTTCTTTTTTGGTTCTTAGAATGTTATTAGGTTGCTTTCTAATCATGCTTAGTGAAAGTTCATTAGGGATGTTAAGCCCTTGTGAACTAGTCCCGAGGCTAACCAAGAGGGGGAGGTGGGGGTGGTGAATTAGTTATTTTAAAAATTCATGAGCAAAATGATTTAAAATTTTTTTTTGAATGTTTTAAAACAATTACAGTTTCACGATGATGTGCAGATGTTCAACAATAACAGAATAACAATCACAATCACATGATCATTAACAAAAAAATAAATATGGAAGATAATCAGAAAGAACACACTAGATTTTATAGTGGTTCGGTCAACTTGACCTACGTCCACTCCCCGGAGCCTTCCCTCTGGGTATTGCACTAACACTAAGTGACTCTCCTTCTGCTCCCATAGCAAGGTAAAGAAGCCTGTACAAAACTCCTTTCCATCAACCTGGTGAGGCAGAGAACTTGGACTGCTTCCTAGTGAAGCAGGTAGAGAACCTGGACTCCTTTAGCTTCTTCTTGAAGCAGGTAGAGAACCTGGATCTTCTTGCGGATGATCCTACCGTAGAGACACCAATAAGATAAGAGACGACGACCGGAGAAGATGACTCAGATCCTTTCTTGGAGCAACCTTTGTGAACACCTCACAAACTCTCCCTCACAAGATCCTCTCTCTCTCTTTCAAGATCTCTCTCTCTCTCTCTCTCAAGGTTCTCTCTAGTAAGGAAGGTGGAAAAAGATCTCAATGATTGAATAAAAGAGATCTTAAATAGGAGGGCTCAGAAATTGCCCTAAAATTTAATTTGATGATTCTATTCATACAGTACAATCTAATATCGTACAGTATGATCAATTCAAAAATAATTTCGTCCAGTACGAATGTAAATGAATAGTTCACAAATTTTACGAACATCATACAGTACGATCCATTGATCGTACTGGACGATCCTTTTATTTTCAACTGTTCGTATGGGACGACCCATGGGACGAACAAAATCATCTCTGTTCATCGTCCTGCACTGTACTCTTCGTACAGTACGATTAGTTCATTTTTAGAACATCATCCTATACGATATAAATATCATCCGGGATGATCAGTACAAAAAATTATGGTTTCATCTGGTATGATATATGGGACGAACAAAATCATCTCTGTTCATCATACAGTACGATTTACATCGTACAGTACGATCAAGTGTAATTAGGAAACTATAATTTAATTGCCTGATTACGGGGGATAATTTTGGTAAGATTTAAAATGTTCATATAGTATGATCAGAATCGTACAGTACGATTAGTTCAAAAAATTAAAATTCAAAACTTACCAAAATAGTCCTGGCGGCTAGGGTTTTCATGTTGAAATTAATCATATAGTACAATATGGATCGTATAGTACGATTAGTTTATAAACCTAATCATCCGAAATGAGCCGTTAACCCTGGGTTTAAATGATAGATCGTACAGTACGATTTTGTTAAAAAAAATTAATTCAAGTAAAAAATTTTTAGGTCTCCCCTGTGTGTGTGTAATGTTACTTAGCTTGGAGATCCGTTATATTACACATGACTCAAGAAAAATAAAAAAGTATATTGAACCTGAAACACAAACAGACTGTCTCGATCTTGAGCTAGCTTGAATTGCAATTGATCCTGTGAACCCGAAAGATTAGACACTTAACCAGAAATAAAAAAGGTTTGATATCATCAAAATCATACTCCTTAAATACAGATTCACAATAATCTCCCCCTTTTTGATGATGGTAAATATTTATTAGTAATTCAAAATTCAGTAAATAAATATGGTGAACATTTATGATTCAAAACACTGAACAATTGAACATTGATAATTCAAAATACTGAACTGAATATTTACAATGACTCACAACATAAACTACTCCCCCTTTTGACATCTCAAAATAGGAAAATACAACCTAAATTTCGAAGAAGAAAATAGTATAAAAATAACACAAAATATGAGCAAAAGAAAACAAACTAGTAAAAAGGGGAATCACCTAGGACGATGTGACCAACAATGAAAAATGATAGAAAAAAAATGAAGAATGGAGAGGAATGATCAGGGATCCCAAAACACAAAAGAAAGGAAAAAAGTAAAATCAAGTCAAATACAAAGAAAAAATTGAAACGAAAATAAAATTTTAAATTTTAAAATTTTTTTTGAATCGATCCGCTCCAGTACATCAAAATTTTTCTTAATTTTTAATTTAAAAGATAATAAGAAGAAAATCGACAATGCTGAAATCCAGAAAAGGTTGGAAAATTAACTTTTGTAACTCCTACCTCGGACACCTTACAGGTTCAAATTCCTTTCAAACAAAATTCTAATTTAGAAGAGAAGAAATTAGATTTGAAAAGAGATTATTTCAAGCCTCATTTCAGAAAGATATCTGATAAAATAGTATTACAAAGTAAGAAATCAGAAATCATGATTTTCAATCTCAAGCTTTTGAAAGTATGAAGTGACGCATGTATTTTTCTAAGACATTTAAAGATTTGAAAGAGAAGAAAGCTTATTTCTTTGTGGGCTCATTTTATGCCTCTTTTTCAATTTACTTGGTGCACTTTGCACATCTTTTAATTTTTTTGATACACTTTGTGTATCTCTCTAATTTTTGGCGTCATTGTGCATCTTTTCATTTTTGGCCCATTTTGTGCCCCTCCTTTTTTTTTCTTTTTGCATGCTTGCTTCCTTTCATAATCGTTAAAGAATCTCAGTTGTGAAATTACCCTCTAGACATAAGAGAAGATAAAACTCACTCACTACATTAAGGAGGAGTAATTCACAGAGCAAAATCATACTCCATATGATAAGTGTAATCACCTAATTAAGAAAAGCATAACAATGATTCAAAGCTTTGAAAATACTATTCATATGAGGTAGATTACTATAGAAAGATAAAATAGATCTTTATTTCAAAAATCAACTTTTTAATTTTAAAAATTTTTTTTATCCAAAATAAATAATACATTATTAAAGGAGTTAGAGGAAGAGAAATAATTATCAACATTTCTTCCCTTTAACTGATTCAGAGGAGTCAATTACTGCTTACAAGCTTCCAAATAAAAACAAGGCAAAACTCTTAGTTAGAAATCTAGTTTATCAGCAGTAGTGAGCAGTGATCTAATTTATAAGAAAAGCAGTAAATCAAGAACTAGTAGGAAATTGCATCAAAATAAATACTCAAATCAAGAAAATAATAACAACAAAAAGAAAATCAACAGAGAATAAAAACACACAGGAAACAGATAATCAAATCAAACAAAAACACAAGATAAAAAAAACTGAAAAATAAAAACTTTAGAAATCAATAATCACCAAAGTCATGCATTTATGTCAATCACACCCAATCTGGTTCTTCAAAATGCTGAATAAGTCAAAAGCCAGTGGTTTAGTAAAGATGTCAGCCAGTTAATTTTTAGTTGCTACATGGCGTAGCTCAATGTCCTCTTTTATAAAATGGTCCCTAATGAAGTGATGCCTTATGTCAATATATTTGGTTCTTGAATGTTGGATAGGATTCTTAGAGATACAGATGGCACTAGTGTTATCACATAGAACTAACATTATGCCCATAGGTAATCCTAGATCCAGAACATGTTACTTCAACCAAAGGACTTAGGCCACACAACTTTTTAAGGTAATATACTCAGCTTCAGCAGTGGAAAGTACTACAGAATTTTATTTTCTACTGGATCAGGAGACTAAAGACTATCATATAAATTGGCATATTCTCGAAGTGCTCTTTTTATCCACCCTACACCCTGCAAAATTAGAATTAGAATATCCAATAATCTCAAAAGAAGTGTTGTACCTAGGATACCAAATTCCTAAGGTTGGGGTCCCTAAGAGATATCAAAGGATTCTCTTAACTGTAGTCAGGTAGGATTCCTTAGGATCAGCTTGAAACCTAGCACAAAGACAAACACTAAACATGATATCAGGTCGACTAGCAGTCAGGTAAAGCAATGATCCAATTATTCCTCTAAATTTCTTCTGATCAACATATTTTCCATTTGAATCCTTGTCTAACTGGACACTAGAACTCATGGGAGTGTTTATTAGCTTGGCTTTATCCATTTCATATTTCTTCAAGATGTCCTCAATATACTTTGATTAATTGATAAAGTTTCATCATCCATTTTCCTTATGCTAAATCCCAAAAAATAGGATAATTCTCCCATCATACTCATCTCAAACTCCTTACTTGTTATTTAAAAAAACTCATCACATAAGTTTTTATCAGAAGATCCAAAAAGTATTTCATCAATATAGATCTGCATAATGAGTAAATCATCTCCTACTTTCCTCAGAAAAAGGGTAGTATCTACGCTCCCCTTAACAAACTCTCTTTCTAATAGGAATATGCTATGCCTCTCATACCAAGCTCTGGGTGCCTCTTTTAATCCATATAAGGTCTTTTTTAATTTGCAAACATGATTAGGATATTGGGAACTCTCAAAATCTGGGGATTTCTCTACAAAGATATCTTCTTTTATTATCCCATTTAAAAAGATACTCTTGACATCCATTTGAAAAAGCTTAAATTCCTTATAATAGGCAAAGGCTAGTAGCATTCTAATGGCTTCCAATCTAGCTACAGGGGCAAAGATCTCCTCAAATTCAATCCCTTCTATTTGGTTGTACCCCTTAGCCACCAATCTTGTCTTATTCCTAACCACCACATCAGAATCATTCATCTTATTCTTAAATATTCATTTGGTTCCCACTACACTTTAATTCTTAGGTCTTTCTACTAACTCCCAAACATCATTCCTTATAAATTGGTTCAATTCCTCTTGCATAGCTAAGGTCCAAAGTTCATCAGAAAGTGCTTGATTGATGTTGGTGGGTTTAGTCATTGAGATAAAGGCAAAATAATTTACTTCCTTCCTAAGACCATGCCTAGTTTTAACACCTTCAGAAGGGTCTCTTAAGGTCAGTTCTTTAGGATGACTCAAAGAATATCTTTTATCTCTAGGTAAAGTGTTTTGAGGTTCTACCCTTTCCAAGATTTACATTTTTAACTCCTTAAGTAATCTCTCATACTTCCTCTTCTTCCTCAGCTCTAAACTCCTTAGGATCAGATTCATTAAATACCACATGAGTAGTCTCCTCCACCACCAAAGTCCTCTTGTTAAACACCCTAAAGGATTTTCCTACACTAGAATAGCCTAAGAACACTCCTTCATCAGATTTGGGGTCAAATTTTTCTAAGGATGATTTCCTATTATTCAGAATGAAAATCATACAGCCAAAGACATGAAGGTAGGCCAGGTTTGGAGTTATACCCTTAATGATCTCATAGGGTGTCTTATTCAGTTTGGATCTAACATTCACCCTATTCAGCACATAACAGGCTGTATTCACTACGTCTCCCCAAAAGTATTTTGGAAGTGAATACTCAGAAAGCATGGCACTAGCAGCTTCCACTAAGGTCCTACTCTTCCATTTAGCTATCCTGTTTTACTGAGGGGTCCTAGGAGCTAAAAATTTGTGGCTAATCTCTTGCTCCTCATAAAAGGTTCCAATTCTCACATTTTCAAACTCCCCATCATGATCACTATGGATGGTCAAGATCTCACAACCTAACTTCTTCTGAATCCAAGTGGAGAAAAATTTAAATTCATCAAATGACTCAGACTTATGTGACATAAATCTAATCCAAGTGAACCTCGAGTAATCATCAACAATCATAAATTCATAGACTTTCCCCCCTAAGCTGGCAGTGCTAATGGGTCCAAAGAGATCCATATGAAGGACTTCTAAAGGTTTAAAGGTGCTGATGTTCTTAATAGAGTGGAAAGAGGATTGGACTTGCTTCCCTAGCTGACAGGCATCACACAGGTGGTTCTTAGTAAACTTAAGCTTGGGGACACCTCTAATTAAGTTCTTTTGGGTGACTCTTCTAAGAGTTTTCATGCTGGTATGACATAATCTCCTGTTCCATAACTAAGACTCATCAGCAGTAGTTTTTAAGAAAAATGAAGCAGCACATTCAATATTATTTAAATCAAGCATATAGACATTATTGATCCTCTTACCGTGCAAAATAGTGTTATTATTTAAGCTTATAATGCATATGTTTGCCAGGAACTTGATGTTGAACCCTTTGTCAGAGAGTTGACTAATGCTGAGCAGGTTGTGTTTCAGTCCATCTACAAGCAAAATATTTTCAATCAAAAGATTCTTAGAGTATTTGATTATACCTGCACCTACTACTTTCCTAGTGGTATTGTCTCCAAGAGTAACCTCACCTCCAGCCCTAGCCTCCAACGAAATGAATTGATTTACATCTGCATTCATATGTCTTGAGCATCCGCTATCCAGGTACCACATATTCTCATGAAATTTTGTGTGAGAGCACATCTACAAAATCATCAAACATTAAATTTAGGAACCCAAACAAATTTGGGTTTCTTCTTATGGAAAGAAGAATGTAATGTATGTATGTTATGCTGTGAATCATGTAATTTGGGCCTCCCCACCCAATGTATACTACGGTGAACAGTGCAGGTGTGAGAGATATATCCTAACATGCCACAAGAAAAATATCTAACATCAGGAAAGGGTTAACTAATCTACGTGAGTGATAGTGCCTCTTCCTAGGTTTGAATGATGCATATTTTGATGATTTTGAATGTGATCCTTTAAGTGATGGAGGTTTGTAAAATTGTGCAAATGTAGGAGATATTTCATTATTCTCAAATGCACTAATTTTTACACTTAGAAATT
This sequence comes from Dendrobium chrysotoxum, assembly GCA_019925795.1. NCBI lineage: Eukaryota > Viridiplantae > Streptophyta > Magnoliopsida > Asparagales > Orchidaceae > Dendrobium > Dendrobium chrysotoxum. Next base: position 15,253,793 of record CM034297.1, read on the forward strand.
TATTTTCTTTTTTGAGATTTGTAATTATAAATTTTAAATAATACTCATTACTATCTAAATCAGATGCATGAGATTCTAATTCCTTAAATGTAGTTTCTAATTCAACATATAATATTTTTAGTGAATCATGCTCGACAATCAATTCAGAATGCTTTTTGTTTAATTCATCAAACTCATCAAGTAATGAAAGGTGATTGTTATTAAGTGTAGAGTGATCCTTAATCAAAACTTTATGCTTTTTTTCCAAGTTTAAGAATTCAAATTTCAGGCTAGCATGTATTTTCTTAAGTTTCCTATATGATGAATGTAATTTTTTAGAAACTTTAAGTCATTGATGGTAGGTTAGCTCACATACCTCTTCTTGGTTAGACTGACCAGGATGATCATTAGCCATCAAACACAAATTTATAGTCTCCTCCTCAGCTTTAATCTCAAAGGAGTCAGATGCAGAATCTGCCTAGAAAGCCTTTTGGATCTTCTTCTTGTCCTTCCTGAACTTGGGTTTCTCCTCACCCTTCTCCTTACTTGGGTGAGCCTTAAGTGTAGGATAATCGGCCTTTATATGTTCTAGATTCTTGCGTTTAAAATAAACTGTATCAGAAGAACCCTTAAAATTCTTGCTACTCTTACCTTTGTTCCACTTCTGAAAGTTCTTATGTTTCTTTCTTAGAAAGCTTTTGAATTGCCTAGTGATTAAAGGAACATCATCGCTATCAGACCTAAAAGAATCAGTGTTAGTATCATTGGCCTTCAACGCCATAGTTTTCTCCTTCTTCTTCTCACCTGCATCAATTTGTCGTTGGTTCACTCCTTGCTCGTAAGAAATGAGTGACCCAAGTAAGTTATCAATATAATAAGTATTCAAATCTTTAGATTCAGTAATTGTAGTTATCTTGGCATCACAAGAAGATAAATATCTCAAAATTTTGTTCACTTTTTCATAGCTAGTGAGTTCTCTTCCTAAAGCATGTAGAGAGGTGATAATTTGAGTAAACCTAGTGTACATTTTAAATATAGACTCATTAGGTTTCATGTGAAAGAGTTCGTAGTCATGAAGTAGTATGTTTAACCTAGACTATTTAACTTCAGAAGTACCTTCATAGGTGATGCATAATCTATCCCAAATTTTTTTACTAGTTGTGTAAGCAGAGACACATATGTAATCTTCAGATTTTAAAGCACAAAAAAATAGTTCAAGTATTTTGCATTCAATTTTGCTAAACCACGATCATTAAATATCCATTCAGTAAAAGGAAGTTTAGTTTTAACATCATTAACAAGTCTAAACGGTGCTTCATAACCATCTTTAACAAGCATCCACATGCGATAATCAATAGATTATAAAAATATTGACATGCGAGTTTTCCAAAAATTAAAATTTATGTTGTCAAATAAAGGTGGATGAGTAATGGAATAACCTTCAGCAATGTTTCTATTACCAAAGTTAGCAATGGATCAAATTCAAAAAATTTTTAAAACTAGATTTTATGAATCCGGCTCTGATACCACTTGAAAGTTCATTAGGGATGTTAAGCCCTTGTGAACTAGTCCTGAGGCTAACCAAGAGAGAGGGTGAATTGATTATTTTAAAAATTTGTGAGCAAAAATGATTTAAAAAAATCTTTTAGAATGTTTTAAAATAGTTACAATTTTGCAATGATGTGTAGATGTTCAACAATAACAGAATAATAATTATAATCACACGTTCATCGATAGAAAAATAAATGCAGAAGATAACCAGAAAGAACACACCAGATTTTATAGTGGTTCGGTCAACTTGACCTATGTCCACTCCCCGGAGCCTCCCCTCCGGGTATTGCACTAACACTAAGTGACTCTCATTATGCTCCTACAGCAAGGCAGAGAAGCCTGTACAAAAATCCTTTCCACCAACCTTGTGAGGTAGAGATTCTGGACTCCTTTCGCTTCCTCCTGAAGCAGCTAGAGAATATGGAATCCTTTCGCTTTCTCCTGAAGCAGACAGAGAACCGGGATCTTCTTGCGGATGATCCTACCATAGAAACACCAACAAGATAAGAGACGACGATCGGAGAAGATGACTCAGATCCTTACTTGGAGCAACCTTTGTGAACACCTCACAAACTCTCTCTCACAAGATCCTCCCTCTCTCTCCCAAGTCTCTCTCTCTCTCTCTCTTTCTCTCTCTCTCTCTCTCTCTCTCGGTTCTCTCTGGCAAGGAAGGTGACAAAAGATCTCAATGATTGAACAAAAGAGATCTTAAATAGGAGGGCTCAACAATTGCCCTAAAATTTAATATTATGATTCTGTTCGTATAATACGATACAATATCGTGCAGTACGATTAGTTCAAAAATAATTTCGTCTAGTACGAATGCAAATAAATAGTTCATAAATTTTACGAACATCATACAGTACGATCCATAGATCATACTGGATGATCCTTTTATTTTCATCTATTCATAGGGGACGACCCATGGGACGAACAAAATCATCTCTGTTCATCATCCTGCACTATACTCTTCATACAGTATGATTAGTTCATTTTCAGAACATCATTCTGTATGATATAAATATCATCCGGGATGATCAGTACAAAAAACCATGGTTTCATCTGGTATGATATATGGGACGAACAAAATCATCTTTGTTCATCGCACAATATAATTTACATCATAAAGTATGATTAAGTGTAATTAGAAAACCATAATTTAATTGCCTGATTATGGGGGATAATTTTGGCAAGATTTAAAATATTCGTACATTATGATCAGAATCATACAGTATGATTAGTTCAAAAAATCCAAATTCAAAACTTACTAAAACAGTCCTGACGGCTAGGGTTTTCATGTTGAAACAAAGCGTACAGTATGATATGGATCATACAGTATGATTAGTTTATAAACCTAATCATCCAGAATTAGCCATTAACCCTGGGTTTAAATGGCAGATCGTACAGTACGATTAAAAATCATAGAGCACAATTTTGTAAAAAAAAATTAATTTAAGTAAAAAAAATTTTAGCACTCCCCCTGTGTGTGTGTAAGGTTACTTAGCTTGGAGATCTGTTACATTACACTTGACTCAAGAAAAATAAAAAAGTACATTGAACCTGAAACACAAGCAGACTGACTAGATCTTGAGCTGGCTTGAATTGCAATTGATCATGTGAACCTAAAAGATTAGACACTCAACCAGAAATAAAAAGGTTTACTATCATCAAAATCATAGTCCTTGAATCCAGATTCGCAACACTTAGTAGGGATATCTTGCTCTTAGGTTCTTTTTTCTCTTTTCTTGTAGCTCTTTGGAGTTGTAGCAAGCTGGAGGTCCCTTTAAGGACCTTGTAATTCCTTTTTGAAATTAACATGTAGGCCCGTTAGTGGGTTTCCAAAAAAAAAAAAACTTTCTAAAGAGTACTTTTCAAAGCCTCCAAACACTTCCCCATTCTTCATTTGAGTGTGGGAAAGTTATGTTTCAACTTTCTTGGCATTTGAATCACAGTGCAAGATAATATTCAACCTTTTTTCATTCTTGCTAAATTTTTTGAACTGATCGTATAGTAATAACTGAAGATCGTATTGTACGATCGTGTTGAGGCACTTAAGTGGAACACGTGGCACTTTCCCTGGACAACATGTATGACAGCCTCTATGCAATCATTGATAATGATTACGCTTGCAACTGAATAATCCATTTAAATCTAAAAATAAATCCAAAAAATTCCATCAACTTTGAAAATTCACCATAAATTCTATTTTCATCAAAATTTTGAGTTTTTGGGCTCATTAGAATCAAATTAGACCCAATTTTATTTTAAAAATAATTTCAAAGAATTTTGACTGTTATATAAAGAGTCATTTGGGTTTAAATGCCCTTTAAAATTTTTAATTACTCCCTAAACAAGTATCCAATTGAGCTCAAATTTGGATAGTGAATATTAGGGTATGTGTGTTACATACCCTATTTTTCCTAAGCCTTGATGATGAATGGATTTTTGTTAATTAAAATTTTAAAGTTATGTGTAACAAATTTATCCAAAACATTAAAAATTCATAGCTCTCAATGCATTTAGAATTTGGGCATAAATTTTTTGTGGTGTATTTGTGTTTATACAAGGCTTAGTTTGCTAGTGATTTTACCCTAATCCATTTAGTAGATTGCCCAAATTAAATCCTTAAAGGTACAGATGAAATTACCTTTGTTGATTCATTTTGAAGCATAGGAAGGCTTTGATGAATCTAAATTTAGTGGGTCTGAAGCAAATGTTCATATAAACCTATGTTTCAAATTTTATTGTATTTGGAGTTCATGTGGTTTATCAATTAGTGAATCCAAAATACACATGCATAATTAACCTAATATTTTTTTTAATTATAATAAATTCAAATAAAATACTAAAAATACATTGTGGCTATAGGATGCTTAGATAGAAATGCTTAATGGAGGAAAATTAAATGCCCTTGAAATTGATTAAAAATAAAAAGTAATTTAAAAATAAAAATTAATTAATTAATTAAATTAATTAAAAATAAAAAAATTTTAAAATAATTTCAAACACTTATAATCATTTCAATGAGTCATTAGCAATATTTGGGAAATAATTCAGGAGATTTGGAGTTGATTTAGTGTAAAAATAAAAAATCTACTTAATTAAATAATTAATCAAGTCACTAAAAAGGCTGAACTTATAAATATCATAATTAATTTCAAAAAATTCAAAATGATATAAACTCAAAGGCATTGAACTGATAATTGGATTTAGTATTTAAGAAAAAAATTAAAAATTTCTAAAATTTAATATAAATTAGAAAGTCAGAATTTAGTCAAATTTATTTAATTAAAATGTGTTGAACTTATAAAAATATAACTTATTTAAAAAAAATTCAAATGACACAAAATCAAAGGCATTGGACTCATAATTTGGTCTTAGTATTTATGAAAAATATTAAATTTCTATAATTCAAATTTAATTATTAAAATGTGTTGAACTTATAAAAATCATAACTTATTAAAAAAATTCAAATGACACAAAATCAAAGGCATTGGACTCATAATTTGGTCTAGTATTTATGAAAAATATAAAATTTCTATAATTCAATATAATTTATAAAGTTAAAACTTGGTCAAATTTAATTAATTAAAATATACTGAACTTGTAAAAACTCATGACTAATTCCAAAAAATACAAATGATACAAACTCAACAGTATTGAACTCATCATTGAATATAGTATTTATAAAATATATAAAATTTTTAAAATTTAATGTAATTAAAAAGATAAAAAAATTAATTAATTAAATAATATATTAAATATGAAGATTAAACAAATTATAAAAAATTTAATAAATCATCAACTTAATGAATTAAATTGGTTAAAAAATAATCACACTTCACACTCTATCAATAAAGTTTTTAGGACAGAATAACTCGAGCTATGGGGCTACGTGTCCTAAGGAGGTCTTGGTCCTCGTGCCCGTTATGATAATGCCTTGAATGAATTGATGGAATTAAAGTATTAAATTATAAATATTTTAAATCATTAATTAATAAATTGAATTAATGAAAAATTAGTTACCAATAATCAAACTTTAATAAAAAGATAATTACTGAGTAACCCGAGCTTAAAGGGCTATTAACTTAAGCCAAGAAGGGTGAAATAAATCTCATAGCCCTGGTTTAACAAAGGTAATTTCTATTCAACTTAAATAATAATTAAAATTAGTATTAAAATATTTAGAAATTAAAGCTTTCATACCTTTATGCTTGACTCTTTTTAGGAAGATAAATGTGTATTGGATTGAGAGTATTAAAGACTAAAACACTTAATTAAAATACAAGAATTCTATGCAACCTATCTACCCCAATTTTGGAGGATTTATAGTATTACAGATATGGGCCTATAACTTGCTAATTAATGACTTCTAGCTCTTAGAAGTTGCTAAGTGACATATTTTTTAAAATCTAAAGCTAAATAATTTTAACAATCAAAATAACCTTAAAAAACTAATTTTTTAAATCATTAAATACCTGAATTCATTCCAACCTTCAATGACTTTAAACAGACAAAATAATTATAAACAATTTCAAATTTATAAAGTCTAGGACTTATGCAAGTCACATAGCCTTATACAAACACTTTAGATGATTTTCTAGAACAACCAAATCTAGTTTAGGCTAGGTTGGTGCTTTAGTTTGGTTTGCTTGGAGTGCCTTTCCTAGAGGGTACTCATATTTGGAGAGTTTATTTTTTATACTCTGGATGCCATTTTATATTTTTGTTGGTGTATATTTGGAGTAGGCTCATAGGTCATTTTATATTTACTTGTATAATCACACAACATCATATATGTTTATTTTTATATACTGCTCTTTATATTCTTACAAAAGTAGAATTTACTAAGGTAATGATGTAAATATAAAGGCAATGATATAAATGTAATTATTTTAGATACTTGCAAAGCTAGATTGAGTTGTATAGTGTAAAGAGTTATAAAAGAATTAAAATGATTATTTATATACACTTGTAGATTCCAAAAGAAAATGATTCTTCTTCTTTTGAAGATCATTATCTTTTAAAATTCTATAAAAGATTCAGAAGACAAAAGATTGAAGATAGAAAAAAATAATCATACTCAAATCTATATTATATAGGAATAAAAATTTAAGCTTATTGTTGGTAGAGCATGACAACCTTTACTTTACAACAAACCTAGGATTGTACTTTGAGAAATTATCAATGAATAAAAATTTTAATTTATATATTATTATTCATGCATCATTTCATTGCACGATCATGTATATGTTGTAGAGTCCTAATTAAAATTGTCTAAATTATAATTTTTTGATTCTTAGGATAGAGCCATCTAATTTTATATTCATATGATGATTATTTTTGCTTAGGGTTATTAGCTGGCAGCTCACTCTATGTAAGTATAAGTCCAGAATGTAAACACCCCTCAGTTATTATACATTCTTTTTATTCAATCATTCAAAATCCCAAAAAACTGAAGTCTAAATCTAAATTTCAAATCCAAATCAAAGACTTATAATCTAAAGCTTGTATACTAAACTCTTAATAGATCAAGTCTTTCTTTAAATCTATATGAATTTAAAAACTTTAATATTCACTTTAATCGAGAGTATTATCTTTGGAGATAAAATTAACTATAGGCGCTTACCCTTATAGGAAATTTAGAACCAATAACTAAAATAAACCCTATCTTAGTTCCTTGCTAAGATAGGGGAAGAATTTATTGATGTAGATTTAATTTTAAATATTAGTTTTGTTTCATAATCAAAATTATAATTAAATATTCTTTTTTATCCATCCGAATGAATTGAATATTCCTTATATTATTTGATTATAAAATAAATATATTGATTTAGTTTTAGTATTAAAATAATAAGTGAATATTATTTTTATCCTTAAGGATGAACTGAATATTCCTTATCCTATGTTTGATTATAAAAATAAATTGACTTTCTCTTTTCAAATTATTAGTGAAATATTAGTCTATTCTTTAAGATGGTATATTTAATTAAAGAAACATTTAAAATAAATCTTGTGGCAAAACTAAAATGTAAAAATAAAAATTGATCCACCGGACCCTTACAAAAAATTGAGAGAAATTAAAAGATTTTGAGATGTCTGAACCAGTATAATCTTAGGACCTTTCTACACCTCTTAGAGAGTATACTAACCTTATAGTAGAAGGAATCCATCAGAGTATCAACAAACCTATTATCCAGGCCAATAACTTTGACCTAAAATATTAACTAATTCAAATGATTCAAAATTCTTAGTTTTGAAAAACTCATGTTAAGGATCCCAACCTATACTTAGCTAGCTTCTTAGAAATTTGTATAATATTTAAGTATAATGGTATCTGTAACGATGCTATTAGACTATTTTTTTTTTCTAAGGGACAAAGCTAAAATGTGATTGAATTATTTGCCCCCAGGCTCTATAATCACTTGGAATGAGTTGACAAATAATTTCATAGCTAAATATTTCCTACATTCAAAATTGTCAAACTTAGGATTGATATCACATCTTTTGCCTAGTTTAAGGGAGAGTCAATTTATGAAAGTTGGGAGAGATTTAAGAAAATGTTTAAAAAGTACTCTCATTATGCTTTACCTGATTGATTGGTTATTCAGACTTTTTAAGATGGATTAGTAGGATCCTTTAGGTTGATCATAGATACACCAGATGGAGGATCTTTAATGTTTAAGATATTTGAGGAAGCATATGAACTAATAGAGGAAATTGCTATAATTAATTTCTAGTATCCATCTAATAGGGTGAATCCTAAGAGATTAGCTGGTGTGTATGAATTAGATGCATTATCTATTTTGACTGCACAGATAGTTGTAATTTCTAAAAAGTTAGACACTATTAGAGTTAGTTTAGGATTAGGATTATCTATGTAATTGAAAGAACATGATTTAAATTCTATTGATGATTGTAATACACCAGGGATTAAGAATGTAAATTTGATTGGAAGATAAAATAATCCCTATTTTAATACATATAATCTAGGTTGGAAGAGGCATCCTGATTTTATTTGGTCAAATAATAATATTGGTGGTAATAATCAGTGGAATGTAGGTCAATCAAATTAAGAAAAAAATTGGAATAATTCTCGGCATCCTGTAGTAAATCCTAGACCTTTGTATTCCCTAGATTTTGAGCAAAATAATCAATTCAAAGAGAGGGAATCACCTTTGGAGGAGTTTGTAATTCAATTAAGAACCTAGTTGCAAAGTCAAATTGTTTCAATTAAAAATTTAAAAATTTAATTAAGATAGCTTGCAATCTCTTTAGTAGTAGACCTTTTAAAACTTTGCCTATTAATGCTAAAATTAATCCAAAGGAAAAAAAAAAAAACATAATGGAGACCACTTGAGAAGTGACGGCAGTTCATTATGGCCAAAATGACATATCTAAGAAAGTTGGGCTGAAGACTATAAACATATTATTCATGGGAGACAACCCAATTGTGTTTCATGTTTTGAGTTTCTAATGTGCTATATTATTTTTATTTTGTCTTAGTCTTTATTTACTTGCGTTTACCTTATTTTGTTATGTTATTTATATTTAATTTAAAATTTATTTATGCTTAACTGTTGAGTATTATTCTCTACATAGCGCTTGCACTTTGATTATTTATTTAGCTAGAATAAAAGTGATAATTAAAATTTTATAAAATTAAGATAATAATAAAACCCTAGTTGATTATTAGAATGAATAATTTATAATAATTCATAATTTAAAAGGCTTAATAATTAACTCATATAAATCACTTAAGCTATTACCTGATTTTTGAATTATATAATATACACTAATACACAGACTACTAAAATAAAGAATGAGTAATTGAGTTTATGAAAAAGAAAGGGTGGCTTAAATTAGAAAGATCATAGTAAACTTAAATATGAAATTAGTGTCCTTATTTTTTTTTTTTTTTTGGGGGGGGGGGGGGGACTCAGTGTAGGGGCCTACGTGTTAATTCCAAAAAAAGTCATAAGGTCCTTAAAAGAGACCTTGAACTCACTACTGCTCAAAAGAGCTACAAAAAAGGCAAAAAAGAATCTACCAGCTCAAGGTCTGTACTAAGCACAAGTACAAACAAACCTAAGAACATTCTACAGTGTGGCAAGCCGACCACACTAAAAAAAGAGAAAAGATAATGAGATGAACTTGATGCACCATCTTTCTCCCAAAAAAGCCCACAGGCCAGAGGACATCAGACAAAATTTCCTGCAAAAATAATAAAGTAACAAGAGGAAACAAGCACAAGTAGGAAATACCATTGGTAAATAAAATAAACTTATAGTAGCAACAAAACGAAGGCCAGAGCTCAATAATATAATTAAACTAGACGGAATTCATGAAGATCCTTAAATTCGATAACCACTAGATACATCCCAAAGGGGACACCAAAACACAAAGCCACAGCCCAATAACAAAACTCCTAAGATATAAATCACTATAAATCCCACTTAAGTATAATTACAAACAGTTAAGGTAAAGACCAAAAGAGCTCAGGTGTGTAGTATCAGCCATGATATCATGAATAGAACTCAGGTGCCACTCCAGCTTACTCCCGAAACCCTCCAGGCATGGTCGACATGTACAAGAATAAGTAACTGGAATAGGAGGAGAGCCACATGGCCGCTATGTGTAATGGCTTACCAATGTAGACCTGCCACCAAAAAACCCAACAATCGTTGAAGCTTAAAATAACTAGAGCCTTAAAGTTCAGCGGCAAAGCAGAGAAATGCTTATAAACAAAATAGAGGAACCAAAAAATGGTCACAACTACACCAACCCAATATAGATACTCAGCCTGAGAGGAGTTAAAATATCGAATATAGGCGGTACAGGGAGTAAACGAGCAGCACAATGGGTAATAATCACCAATATTAAATCTCCAATCACTGCTCCCATATGCCCTATTCTAACAGTTCGCAACAGATAATAAAACTAAAAATCTGGCATACAGTTTGCATAACCTCAGGTTCGACAAATTCAACCAACTTGTAGAATTAACAATTATATTAAAAAACTTAAATTCGTAGATGGGAAGACTACAAGCACGCAAGACGATTAATCCCCAAATAAATGAAAATAAGACTAGCCAAGATAAAATAAACTACTAAATAGAAAGAAAGCCTGCATCATTGACGAGTCCCAACAAGAGCCAAATTTAGTTTCTAACATAAGGCAAACCAAGTGTATCTAATCTAATGAAGCCTTTAACAATGGGGGGAAGCTGGTTGTAAGTAAATTTCGTAAGAAAATCAAGGTTACACCCATGGTTAGCTAACCAATCAGCACAAGCATTGCCTTCTCTATGAATATGAGTCAACTTGATATTAAGAAAAAGAAAAAAACTATTTAATTTCCTAATAAGATAAAACAAATCAGGATTATAGCTTTTCTCATCCTTATTATTCAGACAAAACAGAATATACAAAGCATCAACTTCAATCCAAGTATTTCCCAAGCCTAGAGAAAGACAGTATTTAAGACCAAACAATATGGCAGAAAGTTCAGAGAAAATAACAGAGAACGTGGGAAGAGAACTAGCATAAGCAGTAACAAAGTTACCCTTATGATCTCTAATAATACCACCACAACCACAAATGTTTCCTTTCACAGAACCATCACTATTAAGCTTATACATGTTTTGAGAAGGTTTAAGCCAATAAATTATTCTATTATCCGTAACATTAACCTTGTCATGAAACACAATACCAAACTCCTTTGCAATAAAGGAATAACCCTTAAAGTTCTTAGGGATATGAAGGTTAGCATGAAATAACTTGCATACCTTATCTTTGATATTTGAAATAATAAGATCATGATTCATACTGATATTGTTAAAATACAAGTTATTTCTACCGATCCAAAGGTACCAAATAATAAGGGACAGAATAAGGTTTGTAATGTGACCTTTAGAATTAGAAAACCAAAGATAAAAGATGTCCTTAATAGATATATTACCCTTATAATGATTACATTTGAACAAATCCTCAAAATAAATCCAAAATTTAGTAGCAATCGGCCCAGAGATAAACACATGATGCATATTTTCAACATGATAACAACATTGGCACTTGGAAGCCAAAATAAAACCATGTTTAATTAAAATCTCATATGTAGGAAGAAAATTATGCATGACTCTCCAAATGAAAGTAGCAAACGAGGTAGGAATGCTTTTATGCTATAACATATTAAAAACTTTAGAAGAGGTATGATGGATTCTAAAAGTGTCCCAAACCTTCTTAATATTGTAATTGTCATAACTAGCCAAAGAACACAACAACAATCCTCAACCTCATTATTTAAAGGAATATTTAAATTCTGATTAACAATAGACAAAGGAATAACATTAAGAAGTTTTGAAATATCCCAATAGTTATTAGAAATGAAACTTTTAACCTTAATAGCCAAAGTAGACACCGAGTGAACCATCCAATCAATCGAATATTGATTTAACCACTTATCCTGCAAAAAAAAAAAGATTAGCACAACCTAGACCCCAAAAAATGTAGGGTTCCACTACCCATTTGATATTACAAAGTCTTTTCCAAACCCTAGAATCCCCCATCTTGTAAGAACAAATAGTAGGGTGTTTACCAACATAGTATTTTTGCATCATAAATTTAGCCCAAAGACTTTTATTAGCACGAAAGTTATACCATAGTTTAAAGGAGAAAGCTTGAGCTAAATCAGCCATGTTTTTGCACCCCAAACCCCCTTCCTCCAATGTGCCACAACACTTAATCCAAGAAGAACAAATAATTTTAGAATTACTACTCTTACCTTTCCAAAAGAAATTGTTGATTAATTTTTCCAATCTATCACAGACCGTAATAGTAGGCTGAATAGTTTGAAAAATATAAATAGGAAAAGAGCAAAGAACACTTTTTATAAGAACTAGTCTACCACCAAAGCTAAGAAAATTAAATTCCCATGAGTTGAGTTTATTCTAAACAGCAGTAATCAGATCATCAAAAAGGAAAGATCTTTTTCGACCTTTAAAAAGAGGAACACCTTAATATTTTAAAGGAAGAAAACCTTACATAAAGCCAGTGGTACGCTTTATAGCCATAATGCGACTTCTAGAAATATTTTTAGAAGGGATAAAATAACATTTGTTCCTATTAAGATTTAAACCACTCAAGAGCTCAAAATTATTTAAAAATCTGATAAGTAATTTAACCATATTCATAGAACCATTGGAAAAGATAATAACATCGTTAGCAAAACATAAATGAGAGTTAAAAAAACCACCTAATGTTCTAAAATACAGATTAAGGTGAGCTTCATACAAAATGGAAAGACCACTAGAAAGATAGTCAATAACAATAATGAAAAGAGTAGGAGAAAGGGGATCACCTTGCCGAATACCGTGAGAGGATTTAAAGAAACCATTGCTTTTACCATTAATAATAACTGAGAAGTAAGACCCCTCAATAATGTTACGGATCAAACTAATGAAAGTATCATTAAAACCAAAAAGCTGTAAAATATGGTACAAATAATTCCAGTTGAGGTTATCATAAGCTTTATCAATATCTAATTTAAACATCATATTTCCACCTCTAACTTTAAGATCAAGATCTTGGGTAATTTCTTGAGCCAGAAGAATGTTATCAGTAATCACTCTACCTTTGACAAAACCCATTTGAAAAGGGGAAATAATTTTAGAAAGTAAAGGAGAAAGTTGGTCCAGAATAATTTTAGAAATCAACTTACTAAAAAAAGAACACAGACTAATAGGACGAAAATCATCCGACTTATTAGCAGTAGTTTTCTTATAAATAAGAATGATAGAAGTACTTGAAAAGAACTTAGGAATGGGATTACCTTTAAAAAATCCAAAACCGCACCATATAAATCCTCAGAAATGATATCCCAAGTTTTTTGAAAAAATTTAGCAGTAAAACCGTCAAGACCAGTCAAAGAATCGACCTTCATATCAAAAATAATTTTCTTGACTGAAAGTTCGATAGGGATGTTAAGCCCTGATGAACTAGTCCCGAGGCTAACCAAGAGCGGGGTTGAATTGATTATTTAAAAATTTGAGAGCAACATGAAACAATATTTTCGATGATTTGCAGTGAAAAAAATTAAACACATAAACGAAAAGATCAAACACAGATTTCACCCAAGCAGATAATCACAGAAAACTAAAGTGCAGAAAATAATCAGAAAGAACACACCAGATTTTATAGTGGTTCGGTCAACTTGACCTACGTCCACTCCTCGGAGCCTCCCCTTCGGGTATTGCACTAACTCGAAGTGACTCTCCTTCTGCTCCTACGGCAAGGCGGAGAAGCCTGTACAAAAACTCCTTTCCATCGACACGGTGAGGTAGAGAACCTAACCTCCTTTCGCTTTCTCCTGAAGTAGGCAGAGAACCTCGAACTCCTTTCGCTTCTCCTAAAGAAGCTAGAGAACCTAAACTCATTTCTCTTCCTCCTGAAGCAGGCAGAGAACCCGATCTTCTTGCGAACGATTCTCCCACAGAAAATACTGACAAGATGAGAGACGACGAACGGAGAAGATGACTCTGATCATTGCTCGGAATAACCTTTTTGAATCCTCATAAACCCCCCCTCATAAGATCCTCTGTCTCTCCCAAACTCTCTCTCTCTCTAGGGTTTCTCTGGAAAGGAAAGTGGCAAAAGATTTTTCTTGTTGGAAGAAAAAGAACTTTTATAGGAGGGCTCAAAATTTTCCCTAAATCTCAACTGGTCGGCCAAGATCTTCCTGGACGATCGATAGATCATCCTGTACGATCAGTTCAAAATCACCTATTTCAGCCTAGACAATCTGGCCCTTCTTGACGATCAGTAAAAAAATTGTTCAGATCGTCCCATACGATTCTACGATCGTCCGGGATGATTAGTGTAAATTTAGGAATTTCATCCAGAAGATCACTCTGGTCATCCAGAGAAACTTGTGCTGGACGACCTAAAAATGACTGGACTGTCCATGATGATACTGATATCGTCCTGTACGATTAGTTCAAAAAGTGCCAAAATCGTCCTGATCACCGCTCTTGACGTACAGCTGAAACACACTAGACGATCATGATCATCCCGGATGATGTGATCGTATCAATTAAATATTAATTACTTTTCTTAATCACCAGACTAATTTAGGCATGATTATACTGGATAGTACAGGATGATACACGTATCGTCCGGGACGATCAGATCAAATCTCTAAAAATAAAACTTGCCTAACTTGATCTGGCGGCTAAGAATTTTTTATTTGAGTCTATCATCCCGTATGATGTATGGATCATCCAGGATGATCGGCTTAATCAGACAGACTTAACTTGGTCGCCCTAATTAGGGTTTCTATTTTTACTTGATCGTCCAGGATGATGTGAATATCATCCAGGACGATCTGAACAAAAATTGAACAGAAACTCTAATTCACTCAAGCTCTCCCCCTGAGTGTGTGTGTGCAAGGTTACTTAGCTAGGGGATCAGTTACATTATAATTGACTCAAGAAAAAGGAAAACATTACATTTAGACACACTTGGACCTGATCTTGAGTTGGCTTGAGTTATTTTTGATCTTTTGTACCTGAAATGGGTTAGCCAAACAAAACAGAATATAAACATGTTTGTCATCATCAAAACTGTACTTTTTGAAACCAAATTTGCAACAATCTCCTCCTTTTTGATGATGGAAAACATTAGTGTAGTAGTTTAAAATAAAATAACCAGGAGTTAACCAACGCATATACGAAAAATAAATATTTTTCTAAATTTTACTGAGCAACTAAAATAGTACAGGAAAATAACTACAAATGAAACAAATAACACAAACCAAGATCAATACATAAAACACAAAACTAAGATCAATACATAAAACACAAAACTACTACAATTGACTCCCCCTTTTGATATCACAAAAAGGAGGATGAACAGAGACAACAGTACAGACAGAAAATAGTACAAAACACAAAACTAAAGTGGAGGCGGATCCTGATCAGAAGGAGGAGGTGATGGGGGCATAAAGTAACTCTGAATGGTGATGAAGTGTGCTCCAATCTAGGCAATGTCCTTGTCGTGCTGCTGTTACTGCTGAGCAACATAGTCATTAAGGACTGCAGATCCTCAGTATGCTGCTGCTCCTGGGTAGCAACATAAGAATCGAATCGGGTCTCCCACTGGTCGAACCGCTGCACCAGATGATCAGAAGGGGAAGCAATGCGAAGGGGAGTAGGTTCATCAGTGCTGCAGGAACAAGAACAACTTCTTCCTCCTCAACATCTAGGGCAGGCTCCGGATGTAGTCAGGTACTGTGGAGTACATTGAATGAATTATTTGTGAAGTAGGAAGGAGGGATATTGGGAGGGACTGGATACTACAAGTCATATTTTGTCTCCAAAGTATATGCAATGATGTGTCCTAAAGCTAGATTTAGACATCGTCTATGGCCCATATCCCTAATGGTAGTAAGATGCTCGATATATCTAAAAAGAAGATCAGTAGCATTAAATTCCTGGTGGGCCATGATGTAATAGGTGGTCAGAGATAGTAAAGGGGTGATGTGAATACGATCCCCAGCCTTTGGGATGACGGAGGAACGAAGGACATGTTGAATGGTCCGGGCATCCTTAAGGAGGGAAGTGCAAGCGTTGTCGTGGTAGGGTGCATTTATATTTTTAAGGAAGTGATTGGTGACACTCCAATCGTAATCAGGATCAGAAATAAGGGTGTGGAGTTTGTCGCCAGTAACAGAGAGATGAAGGATATTATGAAAGTTCTAGGTTGTGAGTTCTACAGGTCGTTGATTAACATAGGAGTGAAGGGTGGAGTAGTCAGCGACGATGTGAAGATTGGCAAAGAAGACTTAAAGAAGTTCAAGGCTAAATGGGAAGGCTAGGGTGAGGATGAAAGTGAGGGAGGTATGCACAAAAAGATTGAGGACAGGGTAGGTAAGGGTGAAGGGGTTTATGATTTTGACTGTGTGATACCCACTTCAAGATATCATTCGAAGGCAGCCTGATCGACTGCATTTGGAAAGCGGGGATCGACATTTTTCTGCGAGGAGCTCACACCCTTTTGCTTAGATCGCTTCCCACCAGCCATTAGAAACACTAGAGAGGAAGTATGGAAGGAAGGAGAGGTGTGACGAAAACTAAGAGAATGGCTGTTTAAATAGAAATCGACCGGATTGTCCTGTATGATCTAAGGATCGTCCAGGACGATATGAGCATTTATGACAGCCAGGATGATTGGTTAAAAAGGCAGTCATATCATCCAGGACGATCAGAGATTGTCCATGATGATTAGAGACAGGCGATCATCCCGAGGAGTCAAGCCGAACGACTGTTGATGAAAAGTATCATCTCGGACGATTAATTGGATCGTCCAGGAGGATATGCAATAAATGTATAGGATGGGCCAAATTTGAATCATCCAACTGCTGACACGTGGATCATCCAGGATGATGAGGTGGATCGTCCAGGATGATGAATAATAATTGGCACATTCTCAGCCGTTCGATTAGATCAGAAAAATATGGATCATATCATCCAGGACGATCAGGACGATCACCAATAATTGGTGTATCTCAGTAGTATGATCAGAGTGGGGATGATTTGAATGGATCATCCAGGACGATTTATGGATCGTTCAGGATGAAGAAGATCGTCCAGGATGATGTGGGGATCGTTCAGGATGATATAAAGAAAAAGTGAAAAAGATGGAGGATGGAGATGAAAGATCAGGGATCCTAAAAATACATATAATAAAACAAAAAATAAAAGCAGAGTAAATAAAACTCAGAACGAGAAACACAAAAACACACAAAAATAATGATTTTTTTAAATCGATCTGCTCTAGTAAATAAGAATTTTCCCTTGATTTTAAATCCAAAAACTAATAAGAAGACGATCGACAGCGCTGAAATCTAGAAAAGTTGCAAAATCAACTTTTGTAACTCCCACCTCGTACACCTTGTGGATGCAAATTCCTTTCAAAACAAAAATCTAATTCAGATGAAAAGAACTTTGATTCGAAAAGAGATCATTTCAAGCCTGGTTCTAGAAAAATATCTAATATAATAGTATTATAAAGTAAGAAATCAAAAATCAAGATTTTCAAACTCAAGCTTTTGAAAATATTAAGTGGCGCACAGATTTTTCTAAGACATTTAACGATTTGAAAGGGAAGAAAGCTTGGTTTGGGCTCATTTTGTGCCTCTTTTTCAATTTGTTTAGCGCTTTGCTCATCTTTTGATTTTTGATACACTTTGTGTATCTTTCAGTTTGACGACATATCACATCTTTTAGCTTTGGGCTCATTCTGTGCCTCTTTTTCAATTTGTTTGGTGCACTGCGTATCTTTTGTATGCTTTCTTCCTTTCATAATCATTAAAGAGTCTCAACTATGAAATTATCTTCCAGACATAAGAGACGACAAAACTCACTCTCCACAATAAGGAAGAGTAATTCACAAAGCAAAAGCCATACATCAGATGATAGGTGCAATCACTTGGTTCAGAAAATCATAACAATGACTCAACTTTGAAAACACTATTCATATGAGGTAGATTATTATAGGAAGATAAAATAGATCTCTATTTCAAAAATAAACTTTTTAATTTTGAAGAAGATTTTTATCCAAAAGAAATAATACACCATTAAAGGAGTTAGAGGAAGAGAAACAATCATCAATGTTTCTTCCCTTTAACAAATACAGTGGAATCAATCACTGCTTACCAGCTTTCAATTAAAGATAAGGCAAAACCTCAGTCCGAAATCTAGTTTATCAGCAGTAGTGAGTAGTGATCTGATTTTGAAAGAGATAAAATAGTAAATCAAAGAGATGAACCAGTAAATAAAAGTAAGTAGAAAATTGCATCAAAATAAATACTCAAATCAAATTGACACCTAGGCTAAAATAGAAATCAGCAGAAAAACAAAAACAACAAAAAATAGATAATCAAATCAAATAGCTAACTAACAGAAACAGAATGAAAAATAGACAAATCAGAATTTAGTAGTCATCAGAATCAAGCATTTATGTCAATCACACCTAAGCTGGTCCTCAAAATGCTGAATGAGTCAAAGGCCAGTGGTTTAGTAAATATGTCAGCCAGTTGATTTTCAGTTGCTACATGATGTAGCTCAATGTCCCCTTTCGTAACATGGTCCCTAATGAAGTGATGCCTTATATCAATGTGTTTGGTTCTAGAATGTTGGATTAGATTCTTAGAAATGTAGATGGCACTAGTATTATCACACAGAATAGAAATTGTACCCACAGGTAATCCTAAATCCAAGACTTATTGTTTTAACCAAAGAACTTGGGCCACACAACTTCCTAAGGCAATATACTCAGCTTCAGTAGTGGAAAGTGCAACTGAGTTCTATTTTCTATTGGACCAGGAGACTAAAGACTGTCCTATGAATTGACAAGTTCTAAAAGTGCTCTTTCTATCCACCCTATATCCTGCAAAGTCAGAATCAGAATATCTAATAATCTCAAAAGAGGTGTTGTGCCTAGGGTACCAAATTCCTAGGTTTGGGGTCCTAAAAGATATCTAAGAATTCTCTTAACAGGAGTCAGGTGGGACTCTTTAGGATCAGCTTGAAACCAAGCACAAAGACAAACACTAAACATGATATCAGGTCAGCTAGTAGTCGGTAAAGTAGTGATCCAATTATTCCTCTATACTTCTTCTGATCAATAGATTTTCCACTTGAATCCTTATCTAACTGAACAGAGGAGCTCATGGGAGTGTTGATTGGCTTGGCTTTGTCCATTTCATATTTCTTCAAAATATCCTTAGTGTATTTAGATTGATTGAGAAAGGTTCCATCATCCATTTGCCTTATACTAAACCCCAAAAAGTAGGACAATTCTCCCATCATACTCATCTCAAATTCATTACTCATTATTTTAAAAAACTCATCGCATAAATATTTATCAGAAGATCTAAGAATTATATCATCAATATAGATTTGGATAATGAGTAAATCATCCCCTACTCTCCTCAAAAAAAGGGTGGTGTCTATGCTCCCCTTATAAAAATCTCTTTATAACAGGAATGAGCTAAACCTCTCATACCAAGCTCTGGGTGCCTGTTTCAATCCATGTAAGGCCTTTTTTAATTTGTAAATATGATTTGGATATTAGGAACTCTCAAAACCTGGGAGTTGTTCTACAAAAATATCCTCTTTTATTACCTAATTTAAAAAGGCACTCTTGATATCCATTTTAAATAGCTTAAATCCCTTATAACAGGCAAAGGATAGTAGCACTCTAATGGCTTCCAATCTAGCTACAGGGGCAAAGATCTTCTCAAAATTAATCTCTTCAATCTGATTATACCCGTTAGCCACCAATCTTGCCTTATTCCTAACCACCACACCAAAATCATTCATCTTATTCTTAAAGACCCACTTTGTTCCCACTATACTTTGATTCCTAGGTCTTTTTACTGACTCCCAAACATCATTCCTTACAAATTGATTCAGTTCCTCTTGCATAGCTAAGATTCAAAATTTATTAGAGAGGGCTTGATTGATGTTGGTGGGTTCAGTCATTAAGATAAAGACAGAGTGGTTTACTTCCTTCCTAAGTCCATGCCTAGTCCTAACACCTTCAGAAGGGTCTCTTAAGATCAGTTCTTTAGGATGACTCGAAGAATATCTCTAATTTAGACAAAGTGTTTTGAGGATCTACCCTTTCCTCCAGATTTGTATTTTCAACCCCTTGGGTAATCTCCCCTATCTCTTCTTCTTCCTCAACTCTAGTCACCTTAGGATCAGATTCATCAAACACCACATGAGTTATCTCTTTCACCACCAAAGTCAATATCTCACAACCTAACTTCATCTGATCACTATGAATAGTCAATATCTCACAACCTAACTTCATCTGAATTCAAGTGGAGAAGGACTTAAATTCATTAAATGACTCAGATTTATGTGACAAAAATTTAAATCCAAGTGAACCACGAGTAATCATCAACAATCATAAAACTATATACTTTCCCCCCTAAGCTGGCAGTGCTAACGGGTCCAAAGAGATCCATGTGAAGGACTTCTAATGGTCTATAGGTGCTAATGTCCTTAACAGAGTGAAAGGAGGACTGGACTTACTTCCCTAATTGACAGGCATCACATAGGTGGTCCTTAGTGAACTTAAGCTTAGGAACCCCTCTAACTAAGTCCTTTTAGGTGACTCTCCTAAGGGTTTTCATACTGGCATGTCATAATCTCCTGTGCCACAACCAGGACTCATTCGCAATAGTTTTTAAGCAAATTGAAACATCAACTTGAAAGTAACTTACATCCAGCATGTAGATATTATTGATCCTTTATCCCTACAAAATAATTTTGTCATTTAAGCTTAAAATGCAGCAAGTGGGTAGGAATTTGATGTTGTATCCTTTGTCACAGAGTTGACTGATGCTCAGAAGGTTGTGTTTCAGTCCATCTATAAGTAAAACATTATCAATTATAAAATTCTTTGAATCACTAATTATACCTGAGCCTACCACCCTTCTGGTGGTGTTGTCTCTAAGTATAACCTTACCTCCAGCCCTGACTTCCAGTCATGTGTCTTGAACATCCGCTGTCCAGGTACCACATGCTCTCATGAGATCTTGTGTGAGAGACACCTACAAAATCATCAAACATCAGATTTTGGAACCCAAACAAGTTTGTGTTCCTTCTTATAAAAAGAAGAATGCAATGCACGTGTGTTGTGCTGTAAAACAGACAATTTGGGCCTCCACACCCAATGTGTACTACGATGAACAGTGCAGGTGTGAGAAATGTATCCTAACATGCCACAAGAAAAATATCTAATACCAGGAAAAGGGTTAACTAATCTACGTGGGTGATAGTGCCTCTTCCTAGGTTTGTATGAAACATTCTTTGATGATTTTGAAACAGATTCTTTAAAAGGTGGAGGTACATAAAACTGTGCAAAAGTAGGAGGTGTTTCATTTTTCTCGAAAGCACTGATTTTTACTCTTAAAAATTCATTCTCCTTGTTAAGACTTACAATTTTAAATTTCAATGCTCCATTACTACTCTCCACTTCACATGCCCGATTGTCTAATTCTTTGAAAGCTTTCTCTAAATAAACATGTGAGGTTTTCAGTAAATCATGTTCAATGATTAAATCAGAATGCTTTTGTTCAGCTCATCAAATTCATCAAGTAAAGACATATAATTGCAATCAACAGTAGAATGATCCTTAATTAAAATTTTATGCTCTTTTCATAAATTTAGAAGTTCTAGTTTCAGGCTAGCATGAGTTTTCTTGAGCTTCCTATATGATGCATGAATTCTTTCAGACACTTCAAATAATTGATCGTAAGTAAGCTCACGTACCTCTTCCTGGTCAGACTGACCAGGATAATCATCAGCCATCAGACACAAATTGGTTTCCTCCTCTTCAGCTTCAGTCTTAGAGGAGTCAGATGCAGAATCTGCACAGAATGCCTTCTGAATTTGCTTTTTATCCTTTCTAAACTTATATTTCTCCTTACCCTTCTCCTTGCTTGGGTGAGCTTTAAGTGTAGGAAAATCAGCCTTAATTTGTACAAGCTTTCTGCATTCAAAATAAACAGTATCAGATGAACCTTTAAAATTTTTGCTGGACTTACCCTTGTTCTGCTTCTGAAAGTTCTTGTGTTTCTTCTTTAGAAAGCTTTTGAATTGCCTAGTGATTAAGGCAACATCATCGCTATCAGACCCGAAAGTACTAGTATCACTCTCGTTGGCCTTTAGTGCCACTATTTTCTCCTTCTTCTTCTCACCTGCATTAAGCTGTCTTTGGTTCACCCCTTACTCGTAAGCAATAAGTGATCCAAGTAAGCTATCAATAGAGTAAGTATTTAAATCTTTAGATTCAGTGATTGCAGTTATCTTAGCATCATACAAAGAAGGTAAACATCTAAGAATTTTGTTCACTCTTTCATAGTTTGTAAGTTTTCTTCCTGAGGTATACAAAGAAGTGACAATTTGAGTGAACCTCGTATACATTTCAGAAATGGATTCAGTAGGTTTCATGTGAAAAAGTTCATAGTTATGAAGAAATATATTTAACCTAGACTATTTGACTTCAGTTGTGCCTTCATAAGTGATGCAAAATCTATATCAAATTTTTTTACCGGTTGTACAAGAAGAGACACACATGTAATCTTCAGATTTTAAAGCACAAAAAAATAGTTCAGATATTTGGCATTATGTTGGGCTAAGTCACGATAATCAAAAGTCCAATCAGTGAAGGGCAGTTCAGTTTTAACATTATTAATCATTCTAAAATATGGTTCATAGCCATCCTTAACAAGCATCCATATGCGATAATCTATAGATTGAAGAAAAGTGGACATTCGAGTTTTCCAAAAATCAAAAGGTATGTTATCAAATAATGGCGGTCATGTAATTGAATAACCTTCAGCAGTATTACGATTACCAAAGTTAGCCATGGATCAAATTCAAAAGTTTTTCAAAACTAGATTTTATGAATCCCGCTCTGATACCACTTGAATGTTCGATAGGGATGTTAAGCCCTGATGAACTAGTCCTGAGACTAACCAAGAGGGGGGGTGAATTGGTTATTTAAAAATTCGAGAGCAACATGAAATAATCTTTTCGATGATTTGCAGCGAAATAAGTAAACACAAAAATAAAAAGATCAAACACAGATTTCACCCAAGTAGATAATCACAGAAACCTAAAGTGCAGTAAATAATCAGAAAGAACACACTAGATTTTATAGTGGTTCGGTCAACTTAACCTACATCCACTCCCCGGAGCCTCCCTCCGGGTATTATACTAACTCAAAGTGACTCTCCTTCTGCTCCCACAGCAAGACGGAGAAGCCTGTACAAAAAATCCTTTCCACCAACACGGTGAGACAGAGAACCTAACCTCCTTTCGCTTCCTCCTGAAGGAGGCAGAGAACCTCAGACTCCTTTTGCTTCCTCCTGAAGCAGGCAGAGAACCTGAACTCCTTTCGCTTCCTCCCGAAGCGGGCAGAGAACCCGAAACTTCTTGCGAACGATCCTCCCACAGAAAATACTAACAAGATGAGAGACGATGAATGGAGAAGATGACTATGATCCTTGCTTGGAGCAACCTTTATGAATCCCTCACAAACTCCCCCTCACAAGATCCTCTCTCTCTCTCCCAAACTCTCTCTCTCTCTCTCTCTAGGGTTTCTCTGTAAAGGAAAGTGGCAAAAGATTTTTCTTGTTGGAAGAAAAAGATCTTTTATAGGAGGGCTCAAAATTTGCCCTAAATCTCAACTGGTCGGCCAAGATCATCCAGGTCGATCGATAGATCATCCTGTACGATCAGTTTAAAATCACCTATTTCAGCCTGGATGATCTGGCCCTTCTAGACGATCAGTAGAAAAAATTGTTCAGATCGTCCCGTACGATTCTGCGATCGTCCGGGATGATTAGTGTAAATTTAGGAATTTCATCCAGAAGATCGCTCTGGTCGTCCAGAGAAACTTGTGCTGGATGACCTAAAAATGACTTGATTATCTATGATGATATTGATATCATCCTGTATGATTAGTTCAAAAAGTGTCAAAATTGTCCTGATCACCGCTCTGGACGTACAGCTGAAACACATTGGACGATCATGATCATCCGAATGATCGCAAACGATCTTGTGATCTTCCCTGATGATGTGATCGTATCATCTAAGTTTTAAATACTTTCATTAATCACCAGACTAATTTAAGCATGATTGTACTGTATCGTCCAGGATGATACACGTATCGTCCGGGACGATCAGATCAAATATCTAAAAATAAAACTTTCCTAACTTGATCTGGCGGCTGAGAATTTTTGATTTGAGCCTATCGTCCCGTATTATGTATGGATCGTCCAGGATGATCGGCTTAATCAGACAGACTTAACTTGGTCGCCCTAATTAGGGTTTCTATTTTTACTTGATCGTCTAGGATGATGTAAATATCATCCTGGACGATCTGAACAAAAATTGAACAGAAACTCTAATTCACTTAAGCTCTCCCCCTGAGTGTGTGTGTACAAGGTTACTTAGCTAGGGGATCAGTTACATTACAATTGACTCAAGAAAAAGGAAAACATCACATTTAGACACACTTGGACCCGATCTTGAGTTGGCTTGAGTTATTTTTGATCTTTTGTACCTGAAATGGGTTAGCCAAGTAAAATAAAATATAAACATATTTGTCATCATCAAAACTATACTTTTTGAAACCAGATTTATAACATTGACTTCCTCCATAGATGGCAAACATGTAACAGAGTTGTTGTTCTCATTATTAATCAAGCTAGGTATAAACTCAGGATTATCAATCGGTTAAGGAGTAAAATTTTTATTCAATAACATAGAAAAATGATCAATAGCTGATTTAGCAATTACATCCTCCTCCTCAAAAATGTTCCCATCAAGAAGCTCAATTTTATGTATGTAATTCTTAGTTCTATTCTTTCTAACCAACGAATGGAAATACTTAGTGTTCTTATCCCCATCAATCAAATGTTTAGAGGAAGATTTTTGTTTCCAAAAAATCTCCTCTTGTTCTTGGAGCTTAAACAAAAAAATTTTAGCTTCTTTCAGGTTAACTAAATTCATCTCCAAAGAATCATCTTGATAAGAAAGCTTATAAGCATTAACTTTCCCTTCAGCCAACATAATATTAATGAACAGGTTTTTGAAAACATTTCTAGTCCACCAACTAAGTTTAAATTTAAGACGTTTGAGTTTGAACCACAGTCTATTCATCCCAATGATATTATCATCTGGATGCAAAGGAGCCACCCAATTCTCTTTCACCAACTCCAAAAAAGAATTGTCTAATAGCCACATGTTTTGAAATCTAAAATTATGAGAAGAGATAGTCAATCTCTCTTTTATACTAATCAAGAGAGGAGAATGGTCATAAAAAGTTTTACTTAAATGCTCAATAAAAGCATTGTTACTAGAGTTCATCCATAAATCAATAAAAAGAACTCAGTTAAGACGTTGCCACATATTGCCACAGTTCCAAGTAAACAGATTACCCTTGAAACCAATATTAATAAGATTACAATCGTAATCATATTATTAAAATCCTCCATCGCCTGGTAAATAGGGTTAGAGCCCCCCAATCTTTCAGAAGGGTTAGAAAAGATGTTAAAATCACCACCAACAAACCAAGGAGCATTAATATGAACATGGAACAAAGAAAGCTGATTCCAAAGGTCCTTTCTAATAAAAAGAGAAGAAGAAGCATAAATCAAAGATGCATAGAAATTGAAATGCATAAACTCAATTTTGCAATGAAGAACTTGGGTGAAATTCGCCACATCATCAATGTTCATAGGATCATTCCAAAAAATGCAAATTTTGTTTGAAACATTCGCCACACTATGCTTAAAGCCAAGACACCTAGTAGTTTCATCAAGCTTAGAAACAGAAATAAGAGGTTCATGTGACACAAGAAAAAAAATATTATGAATGCGATAAGTAAGAGTTTAAGCTGGGAGGAATTTATTAAGTATAATTTATGTATTGTTTATTATATTTAAATTAAATGAAAATGTACCATTTTATTTATATTTATGCATAAAATATTCAAGTGAAGACAAAATTTTATAAGTGTTGAACGAGTATCACAACACCCACAAACATAGCGTCACAGCATGGCAATCTATAATACCCTAATGTCTATTTTAACATTACATCACCAGCCTCTTTGGAATTTAAGGAAAAGTTAAATCAGCGTCGCAGCACAACAGTCTCAAGAAAGTGAGTGTCAAAGCACCGACCATCGAAACACCATAACACCGAATTGTGCTTTTAAGCACTATAAAGCTTACTTTTTTAGTGTCGCGATAGAGCAGTTATCAAAATATAGAACCACACAGACTCAACTAAAGTTTAACCGATTTAATCATTAACTGTGCTAAGTGACCCAGCACTACAGTGGAATAAGTTTTATAGCATCGAGGTGCTAGCTTAGTTTATACTACCATGACACAACCATGTCAAGCGCTACGGTGCTTCAGTCCATTTCTGTACTAAAATAAATAATTTTTTCAGTTTTTTTATTGAAGAGTTCTATCATTTCTGTGGAGTCTTATTTTTTATAGTGTCTTCCTTTATTCTTCCTTAGAATAAATTATAAGGGAGGTTAGAAAAGTGCAAGATACTTTCATTTGAGAGATCTTAGCCTATATTGCATAAGCAATTCTATTATTGGAAGAAGAAAGAGTATAAAGAATATCACTTGATCATTCTGGGTGATATTTATCTTATTAGCTTTCCTATAACTTTTTTCTTATGTGAAACAAACTCATCCCTGTCTTACTAAATCTCTTAGTTTTGGGCTAATGATGTAAGCACATAGTATGTACTAATATATACACTTATGCTTTGAATTATTTATAGATATTTTTAATATCTCCCATTCTATATTTATGTATATGATGGTTATGTATGTAGTTAATATCTAATGTGATGTATTTCCTCAATATAGAAATATTGGAATAAATAAGAGTATTAAAATGAAATGTTGGCAAACCTAAACATGGGATGTTAAACCTTTTAGGTTCTATGGAGATATATAATTATAGGAAGGCCTTGAACCTCTCTTTTCATCCTTATAAGCTCGATAGAGATCTAAGGATGCATATACTTTGATCCCCATTTAAATTTAAGAGTCTCATTAGGAAAACTATATTGTTTTGCATTCATTAGTCCAAAATATTTTATTTTCATTAGTATCTAATTTACTTCTAAGTCTCCATTAAGTGGAAAAATTTTAAAAATATCCATTTTACATTCAGTGGGATAAATTATGCATTTTGATTAAATATTGGTAGTTTAATTGTAATTAAGCAGAACACTTTCTCATAGAATCGACTCTCTTCTCTATCACTCGATTGCTTTATTGACATGTATACTTACTTATTTAGTGGGCTAGGCTTTCATTTTTTTATATGAAAGAAAACTTAAGCATATTCATATTGTACATTAGTTTTGTGTAACTCACATTATTGATTTTATAATCCATAATAACCCAAGCCCACATTAGTAGTTAAGTAAGAGAGAGAAGGAGAAGAATTTTGAGAGGAAAGAAGGACTTTTTGTAGCTTTGGATCATTTTAGCCTTGTGACAAAATAAAATTTTAGTTTAAAATACATGCAGATTCAGGGTGTTCCTATTCTTGTATTTGAATACGATATTGAGGGTAGAATACTATCTCGAGAGATAGAAAAATTATTCTACAATAAATTCAAATACAGAATAAGGGTTTGAAAATAATTCACTGTTATGAGTAAATACAAATAGAAGAATAATACACCGTCTTGAAAAAAATGTCATTTCAAAATAATATTTAAAGATGAAGTGGAGTTTTTGAAAATTCTCCATTTTTGTTATCAAATATAACAACAATAACATCATATCATCTTGGAAGTTGAAAATGATATTCTACAAAGTGATTCAAATACAAAAATGGGTCTTTATGAAATCATCTATGTTCCCATAGATTTTTTCCCCTATCTTATGAGAATACGATATGATTTATTTTAATGTGGAGTTACAGGTTCCTCATAAAGGCATGCCTTTATGATTTATCACATCTTAAGAAAATTAAATCTCCTAAGAATAATCTTGATTAAAGTAGTGACAAAGAATTTTTAGATTTTAAGGATTAATATAAGGATGAGTGATAAATAATTTTTGAAAGGGATTAAACAATTTTGAATAATTCTTTCTGTAAGCTAGAATTGAAGAATATGGAGCACTTTAAATTTCTAGGACCTCCCATAGGCACTCCAATCTATCTACATTGGGCTTTAATATTTTAGGGAGAAAATTATATATTTTGAGTTGACATTTTATTAGATAGTTGAGATTATATTCTCGGAGGGTCAGGACTTATGATTTGAGGTCTGTCTTAGATAAATAATAGTAACTCAAACCTATTCTAAGTATAATTCTGGACTTACATCTTGACTTGAGTAGAATGTTAGCTAAACCACCTAATTATATCTAAGTCATATTGTCTGGTCTTATGAAAGATGGGTAAGCTATTATTACTTAAAGTTCTTTGAAGTTTAGGGTTGACATCTGAAGAAAATCTTAAGTGGCCCTGCACATATGAATGATATTTTGCTTCTAGATTAATTATAATTAAATATTAGTTATTTTTAATTTATTTTTAATGCAATGTGTTCTAATTGAATATGAAATCAAAATGCTTTGAAGTTTTTGAAAAAGGCTTATAAAAATAAAATCTTCCCTAAAGGGCATACATCTCTTGAAATAGAACAACACCCTCATGGGTTGGGTTGTTTGAATTTACCTGCAGGTGGGGAGGTGCCTAAACATGGAGAGAAGGGGTGTTTTGAATGCATGAGATCCTAGATGAGCTCTGGCTTACTTCATAAAAATAATTTATCTTTCTATGTTATTTAAAAAAATATTTAATTATGAGTAGAAGAATTTTATTCCTAAGAGCCTAATAAAATTAATTTTAGGCACACCAAGAAAAAAACCTATGAAAAATAAGCAATTTCTACTTTGCAAATAATTTAAACAGTCAATTTAAAGAGTATAAATATTAAAATTCCATGTGACAAATGCCACTTAATATTCAAGCCAGGGTCTGCTGAAAGTAAAGGTGGCCAGGCTTCACCAATAATAACTTGAATTCCATTCCGACTAGATGATGTAAGTCTTTATAAAACATGATATTTTTATCTTCAATTCTTCTTGGTTCATGTCTTCGAGCTTCTTTGTGTGTTCATTTAATAGGATATCTAAATGAAGAAACTCTCAAATAAAGGATGTTTCTTTTATCTTTGGATCCCTATTCTTTGGGAAAATGCCTTATTTTATAAACTTTTACAACTATTTTTAATGAATAATATTCTAAAATAAAAAATGACTCTATACTCCTTGCAATGTTAGTAGCAACTTATATAAGCATTTCACATCACATCACATTATCATAAGCATTTGATCTTTCTAAGCAACTTGTAATCTTGGATATACTTTAAGTAATGAAAGCACCTATAAAAAATTTGATTAAATTAAATTTTAATTAATTTTATCCCCCTTTTAATAATAGTCCTGCATAAGCCTGGCCACCTACATAAAATTCTGGTTAGTGATAAATATTTAGATCACCCCTAATCTAGAGAAATCTAAGCGCCCATCATAGATCATATCACAAGTAACATGGCATAAACATCATAGCATACGCATCGTAAAATTCATCACATCAAACCATAATGACCAATACTCATTCATATACACATCATTTTTACATCACATAAAAGCCTATGAAAGGAATAATGGCCTAGCCTAAAACTAGAGTTGGTTGTCCTAATAAGCCATCTATAATATGTGTAATAGGCTGTATGGTTTGGATATGTTCTTAGATTTATTATTATTTGAAATTTTCTAAGAGTTGAATTTAGTTTGTTGAAAGCTAAGAGAATTCTTGTTTAAATTTAAGTTTTAGTATGTTTGATATTTTGAGATAGAACAGTATGATCTATACAAGAAAAGAAGAAAAAATGAAAAAAATTGTGGATGAAGTTAAATATTTTTGCGTGCACTAATCCAAATACCATGAAATTTTAAACATAGCTTTCTCACACTCAGATAAAGAATGGGAAAGCCTTTGAAAGCTCTGAAAAGCACTTTTGGAAAGTTATTTAACATTAAAAGTAAAAGCTAGGATCAGAAATTTACTCTTTACAATGAGTCTCAAGAGTTATGCAAGGGCTTATTCTATTCCTTGAAGCTCCAGGAACAACTTCTTAAAAGACTTGGAGGTTGGAGAAGCTTTGGATTTAGAGTTTTGAATCAACGAAAATGGAATGTGAAATTTCTCTCCTTTTGCCCTATTCTAAGCTCTCCTTTTCTAACCAAGGGTCTGATTCACTAGGGAGACTCCATGAATGATTTTCAAGTGTAGGGAGTGGTTGGAGGATAGTTCTTTAGGTAAGAGAGTAGTCGGTAAAAGGACAAAATAATGTAAAAAGTAATTTTTGTCCTTTTGTGCACATGTGGCTAGATGGGGCTGGATTTGGATTAAACTAAAGATTACAATGGATTAAGAGGTGACTATGAAGCTTCTAGAATCCATTTAAGTAGGATACGGGTTGCTGCGGTAGGATTTTTAAAATTTGGCAAGTTTGACCATTTTGACCATTTTGATTATTTAAGCAATTTTTGTGGAATTTACCATATTGACTAGTTAAACTTGGTCAAGCTACCTAGGATGCGTCTTAGGGAACATCAAGAGGCTATTTGTATGAATTTGAAGAATTTTATTGCATGGGTGTGAAATTTGCATTTTAAAAGTGTTTATGTGAGGAATTTGATCAATTTAGGTGAGTTGACCAATGAATTACTTCACACATGGCTTAGTCTCGTTCAAGGCATGTAATGGAGCAAATTTGGGTGGTTGAAAGGGTTGATTTGATCACAATCATTAAAATTTAATTTTTTAAGCTTAAAGGCTTTTTTGGTCAACCATGGATCAAAGTGGGGTCCAACTCATTCCAAATAACGTTGGGAACTTATTGGGATAGATTTTAAGGTTCGATTTGCTTTAAATGTATGAAAAGTTTATTTAATGTCTTAGGGGGCCTTATGGTCAACTAGGCTTGACCAATGCTTGAGTTTAGGCTCAGTGCACTCCAAATCATATTTAGG
Organism: Dendrobium chrysotoxum; assembly: GCA_019925795.1. Taxonomy (NCBI): domain Eukaryota; kingdom Viridiplantae; phylum Streptophyta; class Magnoliopsida; order Asparagales; family Orchidaceae; genus Dendrobium; species Dendrobium chrysotoxum. The sequence continues at coordinate 15,285,001 of CM034297.1, forward strand.
ATATGTTTTAAGTGGTTTGAGGGTTTGATTTGATTGAGCTATATCATAGTTTATTGAAAATTTTGATTCATGAGGTATTGGGGTTTATGGGTTTCATGGTCAACCATGGTCCACCATTAGGCTAAGAAAGTTCAAACTAGTATGACATTGCTTATGGACATGTTCAAAGGTTTTGGGAGGGCTTCCAAGGTAAATTTTTACAAGATGCATAGTCCAGTGGCATATGTTATAAATATTTTAAAGTTATATAGCCTTTGAAAATGTATTTAATTTTGGGGGTTAGAGAGCTTTGAATAATCAAACTGAAATGATTGTCCCTAAGGACATGCCTAATCAATATACAATTGACTGATCATGAATCCAAGATCATTTAATAGGGTTTTGAAGGATTTTAAATTTCCCAAAAAATTGTATTGGATAAAGGAGTTTTAGATTTGGATTTCAACAATTAATTTTAGATTTGATTTTGAATTGTATTTCTGATTTGGATTTGATTTGGGATTGAATTTGATTTGATGTTCTTGACCTCACATAAAAATAAGGTCAATAAATAGACCCCCAACTGGTGTGATGAGCTTGAAATACTAAATCACATGTGTTGGCATTAACCAAAGTAATTAAATAAGTCTGAAAAGATTTCATTTTGGTTTAGAGATTTTTGAATGTCAAGAACTTTCTTTTTAAATGACTACAATAGCTCACCATTATTTGACTAGAGATTTAAGGGTTACTATGCATGCCATTTTTTTAAAAGAAGAAATAATCATTGACATTAAATTTTAGAAGAGCACTAGGAATGGAGCTGAAAAATGCTTTACAATATACTAATGATTGGAGTCTTAAGGAAAGGAAGCATGAGGTCTCACACCAAACATTAAAAGACTAAAGATAACTATGTTATGATGTGGCCCAAATTTAAATCCAATAATAGCTAGCCAAGACCCTAGGAAACAAGAAGCTCAAGAACTCACATCTATTCCTAAAGATCATGATTACTTTTAATTTTGAAGTTAGGATAGTTCCATAAAAGGGAATTCTCCAACACTAGCAATTTTAATCCTTAGAAAAGGAAGTACGAGGACTCACACATAACCCTAAAACACTAGAAGAAGACTAAGCTATGGGGCCTAATAGGCTTAAATCCAACGCTAGTCTCTAAAATTGGAAGCTCAAGGACTAACACCTACTCTAAAAATATCAAAATTCTCTCATGTTGATTTACCTCTATGTCTAAAGAAAGGAAGCATATGGTTTTACACCTAACCTGAAGACACCAAAGATGACAATGCCATAAAGGGTCCTAACAGGCTTAATCTAACACTAACCTAACTAAGATAATAGGAAATAGGAAGCTGAAGGAATCACACCTATTCCTGAAGGATCCATCCATATTTCTATGATTTAGGTTACTTTTAGATCTAAGGAAATGAAGCTTAAGTACTCACAACCAAGCTTAAGATACTAAAGATAACTAGACTATGATGGGGACCAGTAGGCTTGATCCAATAAAAACTAATCTAAAAGATTGGAACCTCAGGGACTTACACCTACTACTAATAACATTTGAGATAATTTTATTATAATGTGAGTATGGTGCTATGAGGGCTTGCTCTAATGCTAGCAGATCTAAAACTGAGGAAAGAAAGTATGGGGACACACACCAAACCATTAAGGGATTAGAAAGTGATTGAACTATAATGGGGCCTACATGCTTAAATCCACCACTATTTGTCTAGATCCTAAGAGATAGGAAGCTTAGTGACTCACCCCTACTCCTAATAGATCAAGATTTTGGTTTTTAATGACTGTTCTAGATAAAAAGTATGAAGACTCATATTTGGATAGGGGAATTAGTGAGATAGTCTACCTAAACTTCTAAGGATTTGGTAAAATCTACCTAACCTTAATTTGATTTTAATTAAGATGATGATTGATTTTGATTTTAATTTGGATTTGGATTTGAATTTGAAATAATATATTCAAATATACTATACTTGAAGAGAATTTTATTGAATTTTAATGTTGGTTTACATCAAGTATAATATTTCTTGAGGTATCGCCCATTAACAGTAAGCATATGGGTGATTTTCTTTATAATCAATCACTTGATAGGAACCTCCTTAGAGACCATCTCTATGACAAATGGTCCTTTCTACATTGGTTCAAACTTTCCATCAATTTTTTTGATGAGACCAAGTCTCCTACTTGGAAAGTTCTATGGTGAAATAATTTATTATGAGCTTGTACCATTCGTTCTTAATATAATTTTAGATTTTATTGAGTTTGCAAGCAGCACTATTCAAGGCATTTAAGTTCCTCCAATTGGAGTTGGGCACTTTGCTTAATTGTGATTTGACTTGGGATGATAATTCCGAGATATGGAAGTTGCACTACTAAAGGGAGAATAGCCTCAGACCCATTATCAGATATGATTTTTAAGAATATGTTAAATTTTAATGTTTAAATGATCAATTTCAATTTTATTGTGCATCATTATGAAGCCTAATAGTTTTTTTGAAATTATGTTATAGGCCCACTTTAGGGAATTATTTCAAGATCACAATTAAGCATTCACTCAAATATGATTCTAAAATCATAAAGACGATGGACACAATCCTAAATTTGAAAGGAAATTTTATCATATTGTTTGATTTATCCTCACTCAAAAAAGAGATAATGAAAATGGGATAAGTGATATCTTCTTATTCCAATATTGATCTCCTTTAATTCAATAATTATACTTTTAATTTGATCTTTAAATTTTGGGGGTGCATCCCTAACTTGAAGCTCATCAAATGTTTTTAAAAAAACTTATTACAAGAATTAAATGTTTCTATAATGACCCTATCAGATTCAAGATGATTGGTTATCATAAGGCAATGTTCATCGTCGTGGAATATTTCAACGGTACCAAAGCCAATACCATCTTCTTTTATTTTTAGTATGCCAAAAGGTTTGTTGTGGTAATTAGATTATTCTTTGGTCCATTAACACGACATGAAAATTTGAGCATTTAAATTTTATACACAAAGAAGCGACTAGGAGAGTTATTAATTGGCAACCCGACAACCATGTGTTGAAATAGTGGGGTGAGAGCTAAGCTTTTGTTTTTATAATTGATTCAAATTCTTTATTTTTTGAATTTTTGAAAATTTTTCTTTTTTATTTCTATCTTATTCTAATATAATATTTAAATTTAGAGGAGATTTCACCTTTTTCCGTTTTCTTTTCTTTCTTTTTATTTTATTTTCTTTCATTTTCTTCTCTTTTTCTTTTTCATTATTTTCTCCCTCCTCTTTAGTTATATTTTCATTTTTGGAAAAGACAGCATATTTCTTAGAGATATGACATGCAATAAGTTTGTTAATCTCAATTTCATGAATAGAGAATGGTTGCAAATCTCCTTGAATTGTATGTTCAACACCATCCTGCTTGGCACTTGATGCATTGATGCATGGTAGATAGGACCATTCTTTACTCATAAACCCATACCCTACCTAAGAGAACATTGAACAACATTTATGAATTAATTATATAAAATTTTCTTAAATTTTTAACTCTCTAATTTCTAACAGTAATGTAATTGAGCCTAAAGTCTTCTCGCCTTTCTTGTCAAAGCTGCATAGGATCATCTTATCAGAGCTAAGTCTGTGCATGTCAACTTTAAGATAGATGAGAGTCTTTATCTTGATAAAGTTGACCATTGCACCTAGATAAACAAGGATTTTAAATAATTTAAAATTTTCTACATTTACTGAAATGTATAGAGGGTGACTAGGATCAGTGATTCCTAGAAGGAAATCCTCCTCATAACTAACCACACCTAGAATTTCTTTTGAATTCAAAGCTTCATCTCTTAAGGTTGAAGTTAACTGAGCTGAGCAAGTCTTAAAATTGAGAAATTCCTTAATTAAAGATTCCCTTTTTTTGAGATAGAGAATGAGGGCATTCTGAATGCTCAACTTAGCTAGCAACTTCCTAAGATGAGGTGAAATATTATAATCAACCTTTGGAACTTTATATTTAGGACCCACTGCAATTGTTGATTTAAAGTATGAGTTTAATCATTGGAAATGAATTATTTTCCTTTCTTATTTATTATTAGCCTAAATAGTACAGCCCTTGACACTTTGAAGCTATGATTCTATAATCTCTTTAGAGAAGGAGACTACCATAAGGCCTACCCTGCCCTTAGGTGATTCTGTGTCATTTTCTAATGAGGCATCTAAATCTGAGAATTCTATAATGACATAACTCTCTTGAAAATTAAATTCAGGGGCATCAACATTTGATAAGACCTCAAATTCATCATGCTTATTAGATATTATCCATTAGAAGATCATCTTTAATAGGATTCTCATTGATCATTATAGGATTAAGAATGTCAATCATATAATTTTTTTAATTCTTTTTACCCTCCTCCTCTATAGATGATGCATTGGAACATGTATAATAATGTAATTTAACATAATCTAATAAAGTGGATAGATTATAACCCTCAAATGGGGGCTTATAGTCTATCATTGGAGATTTCCTATTTCTCATTTAGTTGACCATTTCTATGTAATAGTCAAAAAGGTGCGATGGAGATCGCACCATCTTCTTCTTAATTCTTCTAACATAATTTATTTTATGTTTTTCTTATAAAAGGAATAATGGAACTCAGTCTAGTTTCAAACACTAAGGAGATTTCTGACTTAGTATTAACTACATACTATAATTTCTTATCCTCTATAGCAAGAGGTGAAATGGACACAAAAGTGATAGGTAACCCCTTATAATAGGTAGAGGAGTCAGGTTCTAGCCCTAAAGCAATTTCAATTGAAGAATCATTCTTTTGATCACCAACAATGAAATTGATTATCTCATTTCCATTAACTGATAGCATGAGCTTCCAAAATCCTTTCCAAACTTAATTTCTATTTCTTTGACAATGAGACCCTTATCAATTAAAAGGATTAATCTGACCACCATTTCTTCTATAATTTGAAAATTGAATCTTCAATCAGTTTCTTTGAAGTAATTATTTGTAAAAAATTAAATTATTTTTGAATTTAAATTTGAAATATCATCGAATTTAAAATTCATATCAAACTTAAGGAAGTGAATGAATTGGTATTATTCAGCTTGGAAACACTCATTCTCCCTTATCTTTCTCACCTCTCTTAGATGCTGATTGCACTTACCCAAGTAAGAAATGAGTAAGGCATTCAATGAGAGAAAGGTAGTCTCAAATACTATCGATATGAGAAAATATTTTCCACTATTAAAGATGGAGAGAGAAACCCTCCCTAGCAGAGATGCCAGAAAAATATGTGGGAAAATAAACTTTTAGTTTAAAATCCACACAGATTTGGGGTGTTCCGATTATTGTGATCGTATATGACATTGAGAGTAAAATGCTATCTCGAGAGATAGAAAAATCATTCAATAATATATTCAAATACAACAATAGGGTTTTAAAATCATTCACTTCATGAGCAAATATAAATAGAAGAATAACACATCATATCAAAAGGTAGAAATATCATTTCAAAATAGTATTTAACGATGAAAGAGGAGCTTTTGAGAATTCTCTATTTTTGTTATCAAATACAGCAATAATAATATCATATTACTTTGGAAGGTGAAAATGATATTCTACTAAGTGATTTGAATATAAATATGTGTTTTTTTTAAATCATTTACATTCTCAAAGATCTTTTTTCTATCCTATGAGAATAAGATAGGTTTTTTTTTTAATCTGGAGTTATATGTTCCCAGTAAAGGCAAGCCTTTATGGTTAATCACATCTTATGAAAATTAAATCTACTAAAAACTTTCAATTAAAGTAGTGGCAAAGATTTTCTTAGATTTCAATGATTAAGATAAGATAAGAGGTAAATTACTTTTAAAGGCGATTGGATTAATTTGGTACAATTCTTCTTGGAAGCCAAAGAATGGAAGAGTAGGGAGCACTTTAAGATTTTGGGACCTTATTGAAGCACTCCAATCTTTCCTACGTTGGACTTTAATATTTTAGAGAGAAAATTTTATGTTTTGAGTTTGCATTTTATTAGATATTTGGAATGACATTTCTACAGGGTGAGGACTTATGATTTGAGATCTTCCTCAAAACTTAGATCTATGTTGGACACAAAATTATAGTAACCCAAACCTATTCTAAGTGTAGTTCTGGACATATATCTTACCAAGAGTAGAATGCCAGCTAAACCACCGAATCATCTCAAAACCATATTGTTTGGTCTTATGAAAGATGGGTAAGCTATTGTTTTCTAAAGTTCTTTAAAGTTTAGGTTAAACATTAAGAGAAAATTATAAGTGGCCCTGTACATATTGTTGCAAATTTGATTTCAAAAAGTACAGTTTTGATGATGACAAAAAAGTTGGTATTCTGTTTTGCTTGGTTAACCCATTTCAGGTACAAAAAATTAAAAGCAACTCAAGCCAACTCAAGATCGGGTCCAAGTGTGTCTAAATATTCTGTTTTCCTTTTCTTGAGTCAATTATAATGTAACTGATTCCCTAGCTAAGCAACCTTGCACACACACACTCAGGGGGAGAGCTTAAGTGAATTAGAGTTTCTGTTCATTTTTTTTCAGATCATCCTGGATGATATTCACATCGTCCTGGACGACCAAGTGAAAATAGAAACCCTAATTAGGGCAACCAAGTTAAGTCTATTTGATTAAGTCGATCGTCCTGGATGATCCATACATCATACGGGATGATAGGCTCAAATCAAAAATTCTCAACCACCAGATCAAGTTAGGCAAATTTTATTTTTAGAGATTTGATCTGATCGTCCTGGACGATACGTGTATTATCCTGGATGATCCAGTACAATCATGCCTAAATTAGTTTGGTGATTAAGAAAAGCAATTAAGGATCAGAGTCATCTTCTCCGTTCGTCATCTCTTGTCTTGTTGGTGATTTCTGTGGGAGGATCATTCGCAAGAAGATCTGGGTTCTCTGCCAGCTTCAGGAGGAAGCAAAAAGAGTTCAGGTTCTCTGCCTACTTTAGGAGGAAGCAAAAGGAGTCTGAGGTTCTCTGCCTGCTTCAGGAGGAAGCGAAAGGAGGTTAGGTTCTCTGCCTCACCGTGTCGGTGGAAAGGAGTTTTTGTACAAGCTTCTCTGCCTTACTGTGGGAGCAGAAGGAGAGTCACTTTGAGTTAGTGCAATACCCGGAGGGGAGGCTCTCGTGAGTGGACGTAGGTTAAGTTGACCGAACCACTATAAAATCTGGTGTGTTCTTTCCGATTACTTTCTACACTTTAGTTTTCTGTGATTATCTGCTTGGGTGAAATCTGTGGTTGATCTTTTCATTTATGTATTTACTTGTTTCATATGCAAATCATCAAAAAGATTTTTTACTGTTGCTCTTGAATTTTTAAATAACTAATTCACCCCCCCCTCTTGGTTAGCCTCGGGACTAGTTCATCAGGGCTTAACATCCCTATCAAACTTTCAAGTGGTATCAGAGCGGGATTTATAAGATCTAGTTTTGAAAAACTTTTAAATTTGATCCATGGCTAACTTTGGAAATCATAATACTGCTGAAGGTTATTCAAATACACAATCGGCATTATTTGATAACATACCTTTTGATTTTTGGAAAACTTGCATGTCCACTTTTTTCAATCTATAGATTATCGCATGTGGATGCTTGTTAAGGTTGGCTATGAACCACCGTTTAGAATGATTAACAATGTTAAAACTGAACTACCCTTTACTGATTGGACTTTTGATGATCGTGACTTACCCCAACTGAATGCCAAATATTTGAACTATTTTTTCTGTGCTTTAAAATCTAAGGATTACATGCGTGTTTCTACTTGACAAAGAAATTTGGGATAGATTGTGCATCACTTATGAAGGTACAACTGAAGTCAAACAATCTAGGTTAAACATATTGCTTCATGACTACGAACTTTTTTGCATGAAACCTACTGAATCCATTTCTGAAATGTATACGAGGTTCACTCAAATTGTCACTTCTTTGCATGTCTTAGGAAGAGAACTTACAAACTATGAAAGAGTGAACAAAATTCTTAGATGCTTGCCTTCTTTATATGATGCTAAAATAACTGCAATCACTGAATCTAAAATTTGAATACTTACTCTATTGATAGCTTACTTGGATCACTCATTGCTTATAAGCAAGGGGTGAATCAAAGACAGCTTGATGCAGGTGAGAAGAAGAAGGAGAAAACTGTGGCACTGAAGGCCAATAAAACTGACACTGATTCTTCTGGGTCTGATAGTGATGATGTTGCCTTAATCACTAGGCAATTCAAAAGCTTTCTAAGGAAGAAACATAAGAATATTTAGAAGTGGAACAAGGGTAAGTCCAGTAAAAATTTTAAGGGTTCATCTGATACTATTTGTTTTGAATGCAGGAAGCCTGGACATATTAAAGCTGATTATCCTACACTTAAAGATCACCCAAGTAAGGAGAAGGGTGAGGAGAAACACAAGTTCAGAAAGGATAAGAAGCAGATTCAGAAGGCGTTTTGGGCAGATTCTACATTCGACTCCTCTGAGACTGAAGCTAAAGAGGAGGAAACCAATTTGTGTCTGATGGCTGATGATCATCCTGGTCAGTCTGACCAAGAAGAGGTATGTGAGCTTACTTACGATCAATTATTTGAAGCATTTAAAAGAATTCATGCATCGTATAGGAAGCTCAAGAAAACTCATGCTAGCCTGAAACTAGAACTTCTAAATTTACAAAAAGAGCATGAAATTTTGATTAAAGATCATTCTAGTGTTGATTGCAATCACATGTCTTTACTTGATGAGTTTGATGAATTGAACAAAAAATATTCTGATTTAGTTACTGAGCATGATTTATTGAAAACCTCGCATGTTGATTTAGAAAGAGCTTTTAAAGAATTAGACAATATGACATGTGAAGTGGAGAGTAGCAGTGGTGCATTGAAATTTGAAATTGTAAGTCTTAATAAGGAGAATGAATTTTTAAGAGTAAAAATCAGTACTTTCGAGAAAAATGAAACACCTCCTACTTTTGCACAGTTTTATGCACCTCCACGTTTTGAAGAATCTGTTTCAAAATTATCAAAGCATGTTTTATACAAACCTAGGAAGAGGCACTATCACCCACGTAGATTAGTTAACCCTTTTCCTAGTGTTAGATATTTTTCCTGTGGCATGTTAGGTCACATCTCCCACACCTGCACTGTTCACCGTAGTACACATTGGGTGTGGAGGCCCAAATTGCCTGTTTCATAGCACAGCACACATGCATTGCATTCTTCTTTTCATAAGAAGGAACCCAAACTTCTTTAGATTCCTAAATCTGACGTTTGATAATTTTGTAGGTGTGCTCTCACACAAGACCTCATGAGAGCATGTGGTACCTGGACAGCGAATGTTCAAGATACAAGACTGGAGATGCAAATCAGTTCATTTCGCTGGAGGCCAGGGCTGGAGGCAAGGTTACACTTGGAGATAACACCACCAAGAGGGTTGTAGGTTCAGGTATAATTGGTGATTCAAATAATTTTATGATTGATAATATTTTGCTTTTAGATGGAGTGAAACACAACCTGCTGAGCATCAGTCAACTCTGTGACAAAGGATACAACATCAAATTCCTGCCCACTTGATGCATTTTAAGCTTAAATGACAAAATTTTTTTGTAGGGACAAAGGATCAACAATGTCTACAAGCTGGATGTAAGTTGCATTAAAGCTGAAAATTCAATTTGCTTAAAACTACTGATGATGAGTCTTGGTTGTGGCATAGGAGATTGTGTCATGTCGGCATGAAAAACCTTAGGAGAGTCACCCAAAAGGACTTAGTTAGAGGTGTCCCTAAGCTTAAGCTCACTAAGGACCACCTATGTGATGCCTGTCAATTAGAGAAGTAAGTCCAATCCTCCTTCCACTCTGTTAAGGATATTAGCACCTCTAGACCTTTAGAAGTCCTTCACATGGATCTCTTTGAACTCATTAGTACTGCCAGCTTAGGGGGGAAATTCTATGGTTTTGTGATTGTTAATGATTACTCGAGATTCACTTGGATTAAATTTCTGTCACATAAATCTGAGTCATTTGATGAATTTAAGTCCTTCTCCACTTGGATTCAGAGAAAGTTAGGTTGTGAGATCTTGACTATTTATAGTGATCATGGTGGAGAATTTAAAAATGTGAAGTTTGGAAGTTTTTGTGAGGAACAAGGGATTAGTCATAATTTTTTAGCTCCTAGGACCCCTCAGCAGAATGGGGTAGCTGAAAGGAAGAACAGGACCTTAGTGGAAGCCTCTAGATCCATGCTTGCTGAGTATTCACTTCCAAAATACTTTTGGGCCGAAGCAGTGAACACTGCATGTTATGTGTTGAATAGGGTGAATGTCAGATCTAATCTGAACAAAACACCTTATGAGATCATTAAGGGTAGAACTCCAAACCTGTCCCACCTCCATGTCTTTGGCTGTAAGGTTTTCATTCTGAACAATGGGAAATCATCCTTAGGAAAGTTTGACCCAAATCTGATGAAGGAGTGTTCTTAGGCTATTCTAGTGTGGAGAAATCCTTTAGGGTGTTTAATAAGAGGACTTTGGTGGTGGAAGAGACAACTCATGTGGTGTTTGATGAATCTGATCCTAAGGTAACTATAGTTGAGGAAGAAGAAGAGGTAGAGGAGATTACCCAAGGGGTTAAAAATACAAATCTGAAGGAAAGGGTAGAACCTCAAACCACATTGCCTAGAGATTGGAGATATTCTTCGAGTCATCCTAAAGAACTAATCTTAGGAGACCCTTCTGAAGGTGTTAGGACTAGGCATGGACTTAGGAAGGAAGTAAACCACTCTACTTTTATCTCAATGACTGAACCCACCAACATCAATCAAGCCCTCTCTGATGAATTCTGGATCTTAGCTATGCAAGAGGAACTGAATCAATTTGTAAGGAATGATGTTTGGGAGTTACTAGAAAGACCTAGGAATCAAAGTATAGTGGGAACCAAGTGGGTCTTTAAGAATAAGATGAATAATTCTGGTGTGGTGGTTAGGAATAAGACGAGATTAGTGGCTAAGGTGTATAATCAAATTGAAGGGATTGATTTTGAGGAGTTCTTTTGCCCCTGTAGCTAGATTGGAAGCCATTAGAGTGTTACTAGCCTTTGCCTGTTATAAGGGATTTAAGCTGTTTGAAATGGATGTCAAGAGTGCCTTTTTAAATGGGGTAATAAAAGAGGATGTTTTTGTAGAATAACCCCCTGGTTTTGAGAGCTCACAATATCTAAATCATGTTTACAAATTAAAAAAGGCCTTATATAGATTGAAACAGGCACCCAGAGCTTGGTATGAGAGGCTTAGCACATTCATGTTAGAAAGAGAGTTTGTTAAGGGGAGCGTAGACACCTCCCTTTTTCTGAGGAGAGTAGGGGATGATTTACTCATTGTCCAGATCTATGTTGATGATATAATTTTTAGATCTTCTGATAAATATTTATGTGATGAGTTTTCTAAAATAATGGGTAAGAAGTTTGAGATGAGTATGATGGGAGAATTGTCCTACTTTTTGGGGTTTAGCATAAGACAAAGGGATGATGGAACCTTTCTCAATCAATCTAAATACACTAAGGACATTTTGAAGAAATATGAAATGGATAAAGCCAAGCCAATCAACACTCCCATGAGCTCCTCTGTTCAGTTAGATAAGGATTCAAGTGGAAAATCTATTGATCAGAAGAAGTATAGAGGAATAATTAGATCACTACTTTACCTGACCGCTAGCCAACTTGATATCATGTTTAGTGTTTATCTTTGTGCTAGGTTTCAGGCTGATCCTAAAGAGTCCCACCTGACTGCTGTTAAGAGAATTCTTAGACATCTTTTAGGGACCCCAAACCGAGGAATCTGGTACCCTAGGTATAGCACCTCTTTTGAGATTATTGGATATTCTGATTCTGACTTTACAGGGTGTAGGGTGGATAGAAAGAGCACTTCTGGAACTTGTCAATTTATAGGATAGTCTTTAATCTCCTGGTCCAGTAGAAAATAGAACTCAGTTGTACTTTTCACTGCTAAAACTGAGTACTTTGCCTTAGGAAGTTGTGTGGCTTAAGTTCTTTGGTTGAAGTAACAAGTCTTGGATTTAGGATTACATGTGGGCACAATTTCTATTCTGTGTGATAATTCTAGTGCCATCTGCATCTCTAAGAATCCAATCCAACATTCTAGAACCAAACACATTGATATAAGGCATCACTTTATTAGGGACCATGTTACAAAAGGGGACATTGAGCTACATCATGTAGCAACTGAAAATCAACTGGCTGACATATTTACTAAACCACTGGCCTTTGACTCATTCAGTATCTTGAGGACCATATTAGATGTGATTGACATAAATGCTTGATTCTCATGACTACTGATATCTGATTTGTTTGTTTTTCATTCTATTTCTGTTAGTTAGCTGTTTGATTTGATTATTTGTTTTCTATTATTTTTTTTTTCTGCTGACTTCTGTTTTAGCCTAGGTGTCAGTTTGAGTTGAGTATTTATTTTTGATGCAATTTTCTACTTATTTTTATTCACTGGTTCATCTCTCTTATTTACTGTTTTATACTTTTCAAAATCCTATCACTACTCACTACTGCTGATAAATTGGACTTGTGAATGAAATATTTTGCCTTGTCTTTTGGTTTAGAAGCTTGTAAGCAGTGATTAATTCCACTGGATCTATTAAAGGGAAGAAACATCGATAATTGTTTCTCTTCCTCTAACTCCTTTAATGGTGTATTATTTCTTTTGGATAAAAATCTTCTTCAAAATTAAAAAGTTGGTTTTTGAAATAGAGATATATTTTATCTTCCTACAGTAATCTACCTCATATGAATACTATTTTTAAAGTTTTGAGTCATTGTTATGATTTTCTGAATCAAGTGATCGCAACTATCACATGATGTATGGTTTTTACTTTGTGAATTACTCTTCCTTATTGTGGAGAGTGAGTTTTGTCGTCTCTTATGTATGGAAGATAATTTCACAGCTGAGACTCTTTAGCGATTATGAAAGGAAGAAAGCTTACAAAAGATGCGTAGTGCGCCAAACAAATTGAAAAAGAGGCACAAAATGAGCCCAAAACTGAAAAGATGTGAAATATCGTCAAACTGAAAGATACACAAAGTGTATCAAAAATCAAAAGATGCGTAAAGCGCCAAATAAATTTAAAAGAGGCACAAAATGAGCCCAAATCAAGCTTTCTTCCATTTCAGATTGTTAAATATCTTAGAAAACTCCATACGCCACTTAATATTTTCAAAAGCTTGAGTTTTGAAAATCTTGATTTTTGATTTCTTACTTTGTAATAGTATTATATCAGATATTTTTCTGGAACGAGGCTTAAAAGAATCTCTTTTTGAATCAAATTTCTTTTCTTATGAATTGGATTTTTATTTTGAAAGGAATGTGCACCTATAAGGTGTCCAAGGTGGGAGTTACGAAAGTTGATTTTCTAACTTTTTTGGATTTTAGTGCTGTCGATCGTCTTCTTATTGATTTTTGGATTCAAAATCAAGGCAAAATTATGATTTACTGGAGCAGATCGATTCAAAAAAAATTGTTATTTTTTGTGTTTTTGTGTTTCTCATTTCAAGGTTTATTTCCTCTGCTTTTATTTTTCATTATATTGTATGTGTTTTTGGGATCCCTGATCTTTCAGCTCCATCCTCCATCTTTTTCACTTTTCTTCATATAGTCCTGGATGATCCCCACATCGTCTTGGATGATATTCTTCATCCTGGATGATCCATAAATCGTCCTAAATGATCCATTCAAATCGTCACTCCCTCTGATCATTCTACTAAGATACACCAATTATTGATGATTGTCCTGGACGATATGATCCATATCTTCCTAATCTGATCAAACGACTGAGAATGCATCAATTATTGTTCATCATCCCGGACGATCCACCTCATCGTCCTGGATGATCCATGTGTCAATAGTGGGACGATTCAAATTTGGCCCGTCTTATATATTTATTGCATATCGTCTTGGACGATCCACCTAATCATCCTGGACGATACTTTTTATCAACGGTCGTCTGGCTTGACTACTCAAGATGATCGCCTGTCTCTAATCATCCTGGATGATATCTGATCATCCTAGACGATCCGACCGCCTTTTTGACCAATCGTCCTGGCTGTCATAATTGCTCATATCGTCCGGGATGATCCTGCGATTGTACGGGACGATCCGACCGATTTCTATTTAAACAGTCGATTTCTTCAGTTTTATTCACATCTCTCCTTCCATACTCTCACTTGTGCTTTCTAATGGCTGGTGGGAAGCATTCTAGGCAAAAGAGTGTGAGCTCCTCACGGGGAAATGTTGATCCCCGCTTTCCTAATGCAGCCGATCAGGCTGCCTTCGAGCGATATCTTAAGGTGGGCATCACATAGTCCAAAATCGTAAACCCCGGCACCCTTACCTACCATGTCCTTGATCTTTTTGCGCACACCTCCCTCACTTTCATCCTCACAGTCTCCTTCTCATTTAGCCTTGAACTTCTCCAAGTCTTCTTCGCCAATCTTCGCATCTTCGCTGACTACTCCACCCTCCGCTCCTATGTTAATCAACATTCAGTAGAACTCATAACCTAGGACTTTCATAATATCCTTCATCTCTCTGTGACTGGCGACAAAATCCACACCCTTATTTCTGATCCTAACTATGATTGGAGTGTCGCCAATCACTTCCTTAGAAATACAAATGCACCCTACCATGACAACGCTTGCACTTCACTCCTTAAGGATGCCCGGACCATTCAACACGTCCTTCGTTCCTCCATAATCCCAAAGGCTGGGGATCAAATTCACATCACCCCATTACTATCTCTGACCACCTATTACATCGTGGCCCACCGGGACTTCATTGTCACTGACCTTCTTTTAAGATATATCGAGCATCTCACCACCATTAGGGATCCGGGCCATCGACGCCATCCAAATCTAGCTTTAGGACACATCATTGCATATGCCTTGGAGATAAAATATGACTTGCAGTATCCAGTCCCTCCCAATATCCCTCCTTCCTACTTCACCAACAATTCATTCCATGTACTCCACAGTACCCGACTACATCCGAAGCCCGCCCCGGATGTTGAGGAGGAAGAGGAAGAAGCTGTTCTTGTTCCTGCTGCACCTGATGCATCTGCTCCCCTTCACATTGCTTCCCCTTTTGACCATCTGGTGCAGCGGTTCGACCAGTGGTAGGCCTATTTTGATTCTTATGTTGCTGCCCAGGGGCAACAGTACACTGAGGATCTGCAGCGCTTTAATGACTATGTTGCTCAGCAGCAACAGCAGCATGACCAGACATTACTTGAATTGGAGCACACTTCGCCGCCATTCACAGTTGCTTCATGCCACCACCACCTCCTCCCTTTGATCAGGACCCGCCTCCATTTTAGTTTTATATTTTGTGCTATTTTTCTGTTTGTACTGTTGTTTCTATTCCTCCTCCTTTTTGTGATGTCAAAAGGGGGAGTCAGTTGTAGTAGTTTTTATTCTATGCATTGATCGTGTCTTGTGTCATTTATTTCATTTGTAGTTATTTTCCTGTACTGTTCTAATTATTCAATAAAATTTGGAAAGAAATTTGTTTTTCGATGTGCGTTGGTTAACTCCTACTTCTTTATTTTAAACTACTGCACTAATATTTGCCATCATAAACAAGGGAGAGATTGTTACAAATTTGGTTTCAAAAAGTATAGTTTTGATGATGACAAACATGTTGGTATTCTGTTTTGCTTGGCTAACCCATTTCAGGTACAAAAGATCGAAAGCAACTCAAGCCAACTCAAGATCGGGTCCAAGTGTGTCTAAATGTACTATTTTTCTTTCTTGAGTTAATTGTAATGTAACTGATTTCCTAGCTAAGTAACCTTGCACACACACACTCAGGGGGAGAGCTTGAGTGAATTAGAGTTTCTTTTTATTTTTTGTTCAGATCGTCCTGGACGATATTCACATCGTCCAGGACAATCAAGTGAAAATAGAAACCCTAATTAGGGCGACCAAGTTAAGTCTGTCTGATTAAGCAGATTATCCTGGACGATCCATACATCGTACGAGATGATAGACTCAAATCAGAAATTCTCAGCCGCCAGATCAAGTTAGGCAAGTTTTATTTTTAGATATTTGATCTGATTGTCCTGGACGATCCAGTACAATCATGCCTAAATTAGTCTGGTGATTAAGAAAAGTAATTAATATTTAATTGATACGATCACATCATCCGGGACAATCGCAAGATCGTCCGGGCCTATCAGGATCGTCTAGTGTGTTTTAGCTGTACGTCCAGAGCGGTGCTCAGGATAATTTTGGCACTTTTTGAACTAATCGTACAAGACGATACCCGTATCGTCCTGGATGATCAAGCCATTTTTAGGTCATCCAGCACAAGTTTCTCTGGACGACTAGAGCTGTCTTTTGGATGAAATTCCTGAATTTACACTAATAATCCTGACGATCACAGAATCGTACGGGATGATATGATCAACTTTTTATACTGATCGTCCAGAAGAGCCAGATCGTCCAGGCTGAAACAAGTGATTTGAACTAATCGTATAGGACGATATATCGATCGTCCTGGACGATATAGGCTGACCAGTTGAGATTTAGGAAAATTTTGAGCCCTCCTATAAAAGATCTTTTTCTTCCAACAAGAAAAATCTTTTGCCACTTTCCTTTCCAGAGAAACCCTAGAGAGAGAGAGGATCTTGTGAGGGGGAGTTTGTGAGGTTTCACAAAGGTTGCTCTAAGCAAGGATTAGAGTCATCTTCTCTATTCGTCATCTCTTGTCTTATTGGTGATTTATGTGGGAGGATCATTCGCAAGAAGATCCTGGTTCTCTGCCCGCTTCAGGAGGAAGCGAAAGGAGTTTAGGTTCTCTGCCTGCTTCAGGAGGAAGTGAAAGGAGTCTGAGGTTCTCTGCCTGCTTCAGGAGGAAGTGAAAGGAGGTTAGGTTCTCTTCCTCACCGTGTTGGTGGAAAGGAATTTTTGTACAGGCTTCTCCGCCTTGCTGTGGGAGCAGAAGGAGAGTCACTTTGAGTTAGTGCAATACCTGGAGGGGAGGCTCCGGGGAGTGGACGTAGGTCAAGTTGACCGAACCACTATAAAATCTGGTGTGTTCTTTCTGATTACTTTCTGCACTTTAGTTTTCTGTGATTATCTACTTGGGTGAAATCTGTGGTTGATCTTTTTGTTTATGTATTTACTTGTTTCTGCTGCAAATTATCAAAAAGACTTTTTATTGTTGCTCTCAAATTTTTAAATAATCAATTCACCCTCCCTCTTGGTTAGCCTTGAACTAGTTCATCAGGGCTTAACATCCCTATCGAACTTTCAGATATGAATGATATTTTAATCTAAACCTAATGCAATTAAATTTTAATTATTTTTAGTTTATTTTTAATACAATGTATATGAAAAAAGCTTATCAAAATAGATTTTTTCCTAAAAGAGCATACCTCTTTTGAAATAGAAGAATGCCCGCACAGGTCGGGTGGTTTGAATTCACCCATAGGTAGGGAGGTGCCTAAATAAGTCGAGAAGGAAGGATATGAATGCATGAGATCTTAGAAAAGCTCTGACTTTCTTCATAAAAATTATTTATCTTCTAATGCATCTTAAAAATTTTATTTAGCTGAGTAGAAGAAAGAAACCTATAAAAATAGGCAATTTTATCATCATAAATAGTATAAACTCATCAATTTAAATAAGTATAAATATAAAAAGTCCATGTGGCAAGTGCCACTTAATATATAACCCAGGGCTTGCTGAAAGTAAAGATGGATAGGCTCCACCAATAACAACATCGATTCCATTCCTTTGAAATGTTCCAAGTCTTTATAAAACAAGACATTTTGATCTTCAATTCTTCTTGGTTCTTGTCATCAGGCTTGTTTGTGTATTCATCTAATAGGATATCCAAATGAAGAGAACTCTCCAATAAAGAATGTTTCTTTTCTCTTTGGATATCTATTATTTAAAAAAAATGCCTTATTTTATAAACTTTCACAACTCTTTTTAATGAATTGTATTTTAAAATAAAAAATGACTCTATACTCTCTGCTATGTTAGTAAGCAATTTGTATAAGCATTTCATATCACATCACATCATATTATCATAAGCATTTACTCTTTTTGAGCAACTTATAAGTTTGGTCATGCTTTAATAATTAAAGGGGCTAAGTAATGAATGCACCTATAGAATATTTAATTATATTAAACTTTAATTAATTTTTAAAAAAATCTATAAGAAAATAAATTTTTAGTTTAAAATCATGCAGATTCGTGGTGAGACTATTCTTATGATTGAATATGACATCGAGAATAAAATACTATCTCAAGAGATAGATAAATTATTCTACAATGAATTTAAATACAAAACTAGAGTTTTGAAAATCATCCACTTTCATAGTCAAATATAAATAGAAGAATAACATGCTATCTCAAAAGATAGAAATATCATTCTAAAATATTTTTTAAAGATTAAAGTGGGGTTTGAAAATTTTCCATTTCTGTTATCAAATATAGCAACAATAATATCATATCACTTTGGAAGGAAATAATGATATTTTACGAAGTTATTTGAATATGAAAATAGATTTTTATGAAATCATCTACATTCCCAGAGATTTTTTTCCTACCTTATGAGAATACGATGAAGATTATTTTAACATAGTGTTAGAGGTTCCCCATAAAGGCAAGTCTTTATGGTCAATCACATCTAAAAAAATTAATTCTCCAAAGAATACTCTCGATTAAAGTAGTGGAAATGATTTTATTTAGATTTAAACAATTAAGACAAGGATGAGAGGTAAAGAATTTTCAAAGGGGATTAGATCAATTCAGAACATTTTTTTTCTAGAAGCCAAATGATTAAATGATAGGGAGCACTTTAAGATTCTTGGATCTCTCAAAAGCACTCCAATCTATCCTATATTGAACTTTAATATTTTAGAGAGATGATTTTATGTTTGAGTTAATATTTTATTATATATATATATATATATATAGGATTATATTCATGAAAGATGAGGACTTATGATTTGAGGTCTTCCTCATAACCTAATTTTAAGTTGGGTACTACACAATAGTAACTTGAACCGATTCTAGTGATGTGTATAAATTTTTAGACTACATCTACCTAGAATAGAAAGCCAGCTAAACCACCTAATCATTTTAAAACCATGCTATTTGGTCTATATGAAAGATGGGTAGGCTATTGTTTAAATCTTTAGAATTTTGGGTTGTTATTTAGAGAAAATCCTAAGTGGCCTTATACTTATATATGGTAGTATGCTTCTAAAACTAATGTAATTAAATTTTATTTTTTATTTTATTTCTAATGCAATGCATGCTAGTTGAAATATCATAAATCATGAATGCTTGAAGTTTATGAAAAAAGCTTTAAAATAATTTTTTTAGAAGACTAAGCTCTCCTAAGTTCAGCACCTCATCCTCATAGGTCAAATTATTTGAACTCTACCCTTGAACGAGAAAGTGACTTAAATAAGAATAAAAATATAAAAAATTTGCATGCGATTCTAGACGGTCTCTGATTTACTTTCTTTAAGTGTTTAGGCTTCTGTGTTATTTATTCCTAGATTTTATTTATAAATTATGAGTAGAAATTTTTTATCCGTAAGAGCCTAATCAAAATCCAGGCGCAAGCACATGCAAGAAAGAAACTTATGAAAAATAGGTAATTTCTACCACAATAATGTAAACACATTAATTTAAAAGAATAGGAATATCAAAAGTTCATGTGGCAAGTACTACTTAATATACAATCTATGATCTAGTGAAAGTATAAGTGGTCAGGCTCTACCAATAATAACATGGATTCTATACCTATGAAATGATGCAAGTATTGAAATAAGGCATTTTAATTTTTCTTCTTCAACTTGGTTCTTTTCTTCAGATTTTTCCTGGATCGTCTTCATTTCTTCCTTCACTCTTGCATGTTTACCCAACTAGACATCCAAATAAGAAGAACTCACCAATTAAGGATGTTCTTTTCTCTTTAGATCTCCAATCATTTGGAAAAAACGTCTTATTTCAAACCTTCACAACTCTTTACTTTCACCAAATTACATAATTAGCAAAATTAAAAAGATTCAAAGTCCTTGCATGCTAGTGAGACAATTAAGTATATGAAAATATTAAAATTACATTGCATCATAATCATCTACTCATTTATTGAGCAAACTATATCTTGTCTGCACTTTTAATGATTAAGAGGCCAAATAGCAAAAGTACTTATAGAAATTTGATTAGCTTCAAATCATGATTAATTTTAGCCCCATTTTTATAACCCTACATAAGCATGACCACCTGTAGAAATTTTGATTAGCGATAAACATGTAGATTGCTCATAACTTAGGAAAATATAAACACCCATCATAGATCGCATCGTATACAACATGGTATAAACATTATAGCATAAGCATCACAAAAGTCTTCACATCAAACCATAACAATTAGGGCTCATCCATATCAAAAATCCACTCATTCACATTTTTAAGTTTTAGCATTCTTAATATTTTGTGATTAATTTTAGGAAAAAATTTAATTATTGAAGTTGATTGTTGATTGATTGTTTAAGGTATTTTGATTAGCCATTTAAGCTTTCAATCCAATACGGGATTGCCTTCCTGTAAGCAGTCAAATAACGTGTATGAAAGCCTCAAACATCTGTGTATTTTATTACTAAATTTTGTGGTTATTTAAGTTAAATACCAATTGCCTTTATTAAACCAGGGCTATAAGATTTATTTCACCCTCCATGTGGCTAAGTTATTAGCCTCATAAGCCCGAATTACCCATCAATTATCTATTTATTTAAGTTTGACAGTTTGTTTGTGATTTTTAATTAATTTAATTTAGAAATTACTAATTTAAATTTTTATATTTTAATAAATCCTACATTCCATAAATTCATCTCTGACATTGTCATAATTGGCATAAGGACCAAGTTTTCCTTATGATATGTAGTCTCGCAGCTCCAGGTAGTCCAATCTAAAAATTTCATTGATGGAGGGAGTAGTATTTATATTTGGTTGATCCAATTATACATTTCATTTAGTTGACTGAGTTGATTAAATCCTTAATTTTTTTAAATTTAATTGAATTCAAGTAATATTTTAATTATTTAATAAAGGGGGTTTGATTAAGTTTTGACTTTTTAATTTACTTTCAATTTTAGAAGTTTCTAATTTTAAAATAATAGACCTAGAGATAAGTCCAATGCATTTGAGTTTGTGTCATTTAGAGTTTTCTATAATTAGTAATATTTTTTACAAGTTCAATATATTTTAATAAATTAAATTTGACCAAATGTTGACTTCTTATTTATAATTATTTCTAGATATTTTATATTTTTCATAAATACTAGATCTAGAAATGAGTCATATGCCTTTGAGTTTGTGTGATTTGGAGTTTTCTGTGATTAGTTATGCTTTTAACAAATTTGGCCATTTTAATGAATTATTTAAATGTTTAATTAGAGAAGGTTACTTATTTTTGTAACAAATTACCTCCAAACCTCTTGAAAATTTTCTCAAATGTCAGAGATGACTCCTGGGGATGATGACAAGTATTTAAATTTATTTTGGGATTTAAAATATTTTTTTAAGTTAATTAATTAATAATTTTTCTTAATTTTTAAATTACTTTTTATTTTGAGGGTTTGTGATGGGGCTTTTAATTTTTGCTTGTTAATCTGTTAATTCTTAGCAGTTTGACACCTAATTTATATTTTTTTGCTTTAATTTGGATTTATTATAAAGTTTTTATGTCAATTGTGTGTGTCAATTTTAGGTTCACTAATTGACTGACCAAATGAATTCCAAATCCAGTGAAATTTGAAAAATATGTTCACCAAAATATTTGTTTCAAACCCACTATATTTTAAGCCTTAAAGATCTCCCAAGGTTTCAAAATTAATCTCCAAAGGTAAATACATCTATATATTTGGGGATTTAATTTGGGCTTTTTATTATTTGTATTTAGTATGACCTCCCAAGGTGAAATCATGGGGCTTTTAATTTTCACTCTTACTCTATTTTTTTTAGTTTAAATTGAACTAAAAATTTAAATGCTCATAGCTTTGTATAGAATGCTCCAAATTTTATGAAATTTGAAACATACCATCATGGTCCCCTAATCTTCTAATCCAAGGAGTTTGGGGGCACCAAATGCATTATAATAGTAAAGTAATTTAAAATTAAAATTGAAAATTTTAAATGTAAAATACCTCTATCTTGTTAATGGAATTCCTTGATTTTGGGCTCTTTAGACTCCTGCAAATGTCCTCTACACTTCCTTGAAGATTCCAAGATTTCCACTAGATTGAAAGTTGTTTGAGAATTATTACTTTCTCTCTCCTTCTCTTTTTATTCACTCTTTCTCTCTCATATGGATAATTTTTTGAGATGTGGAGGATGGGAAAGACTATGGGGGAGTTATTTAGAGCTCAGAGGAAGAGGAATGAGAGCTTGGGAGGCTATGGATTGAGAGAATTTCTTGAATATAGCCCTTCCCTCTTTGTGGCATTTTCTCCTTAATTCAAGCCATGAGGCCTTCACTAAGGGCTGAGACTTATTTTGAGTCTTATCATGATGCTTTCCACATGGCAGTGGTTGTTGGGGGACACTCTTTTTGGGTAGGTGAATGATAATGCATGGACAAGTGATGTGAAAAGAGGGGTTTTTGGAGTTTTGTGCACTTTGAGCCAAATTGAACCAATGGGCTACATAAGATAGGAAAAAAGGAGCATTTAGAACCTATTTAGAGTGTTTATAGTAACCAATTTAGGTTGGGTTAGCTTTGGGTTCATGAATTTAGGCTTTAGAAGGCTTGGTCCAACTCAATTGATTGACCTAGGTCAAGCCATGTGCTAGGCTTATTGGGTTTGATGAAATAGGCCAAGGGATGACTACTATAGCCATTAGTGCAATATAATTTCATAATAATGGAGATTTAGCTCAAGAAAACCACTTTGGGTTTACTTGATTCAACTAGTATGGCTAAATCATGTGGGCGCATAAGCTTAAATTTTTTTTAGGAGGCTCATGGTGCTATGGACTGTCCCCAGAAGTTTGGTTTAATGATTTGATCAAAATTCTAAAAATATGAATTTTTAAACTCACATGTGTGTTTTGGTCAACCAAGCATTTACCTAGTCAACTAGTGTTGACCTAGGCTTCGGTTTATTTTGAATTATTGAAATTTCTAGGTTAATTTTGTGTGTCAATCTCGAGTTCACTAATTGATTGACCAAATCAACTCTAAATTTAGTGAAATTTGAAACACATGTTCACTAGATCAGTCATGTGCTTCAAACCAACCAAATTTGAAGCCATCAGGATCTCCTTAGATTTCATAATTGATCCCCAAAGGTAAATACATCTATTCATTTGAGGATTTAATTTGAGCATTCTACTATTTGGATTGGGGTAAAATCTTAAGCATTCTAATCCTTACACTAACATGAACACACCATAGAAAAATGAAGGACTAATTTTGAGTGCATTTAGTGCAATATAATTTCAAAGTTTTGGGTCAAATTATGACCCATAACTTTGAAAATTTAGTTCATCAAGGCCTAGAAAAATTAGAGTGTGTAGTACACATTCCCTAATGTTCATTATCAAAATTTGTCAATTGGATCACGAGTTAGGGAGTAATTAAAGAAAATCATAAAACCTTTAAACCCTAATTACTCTCTACACACTAGTCAAAATCCTTTGAAATTATTTTTATAATAAAGTTGGGCTCAAGACAATTCCAATGAGCCCATGAACTCAAAATTCGAATGAAAATTGAATTTACGATAAATTTTTAAATTTTATAGAATTTTTTGATTTAATTTTGGATTTAAATGGAATAGTTAGCCGCCAACCTTTGTATTATTCTACTGAATAATCTTTAGATACTTAAGTATAATCTGTATAGGAAAAGAAGAAAAAATGAGAAAATTTGGGAAAAAAGTTGAATATCTTTTCATGTAGTGATCTAAAAGCCATGAAATTTAAAACATAGATTCCCCAAACTCAGATGAAGAGTGTGGAAGTATTTGAAAGTTGTGATAAGCACTTTTGAAGAGCTATTTAACTTTGAAGGCAAAGTCAAGGGCTAGACATTTAGCTCCTTCCCATGAGTCTTAAGGGTTGTGAAAGGGCTTTTTCTCTTCCTTGAAACTCCAGAAACAACTTCTTAGAAGACTTGGAGGCTAGAGAAGCTTTGGATTTAGTGTTTTGAGTGAACGAATGCAGAATGAGGCGTTTCTCTCCTTTTGCCATATTCTAAGCCCTCCTTTTCAAACCAAGGGTTGGGATTCACTAAGGAGACTCCTTGTATGATTTCCACATGCATGGAGTGGTTGGAGGAAAGTCTTTTGGGTAGGAGAGTGGTTGTGCAAAAGATAAAATAATGTGAAATGTGATTTTAGACCTTTTATGCATATGTGGACACATGGGGCTGGTTTGGATTAAATTAAAGCTTAAAAATGGATTAAGTGGTGATTAGGAAGCTTCTAGAATTCATTTAAGTTGGCCATATGGGTAAGTGTGGAGGGAGTTTTAAATTTTGGAAAATTTGACCATTTTTTACCATTTAAGAAATTTTTATGGAATTGACTATGTTGACTAGTCAAACTTTGTCAAGCCATATAGGATAAGTCCTAGGGAACATAAGAGGTTATTTGTATGAATTTTGGAGGTTTTGGTTACATGGATGTAAAATTTGCATTTTTAAAGTGTGTAAGGAATTTGACCAATTTATGTGAGTTGACCAAGTCAACTCACCATGAATTACCTCACACATGGCTTACAGTGTGAGGTAATTTATAAAATTTGGGTGATTGAAGGGTTTATTTGATCATAATCATTGAAATTTAATTTTTTTCAAGCTTAAAGGTTTATTTGGTCAACCAATATTGACTTGGTCAACCAGGTTGACCATGGGTCAAAGTGAGGTCCAACTCATTCCAAATAGCATTTAGAACTTTTTAGAATAGGTTTCAAGGTTAGATTTAGTTCAAATGCATGAATGGTATGCTTAAAGGCTTAAGGGGCATTTTGGTCAGCCATAGTTGACTTTATCAACCAAGTTTGACCAATGCTTAGGTTTAGTTTCAATGCACTCCAAATCATATTTAGGATATGTTTGAACTAGTTTGAGGGTTTGGTTTGATTGACCATGTTTTAGGAGGTTTTGGGGTTTATGGATTTGATAGTCAACCATGGTCTAAGAAGAGGCCAATGAAGTTCAAACCAATATGACATTGCTTATGGTCATGTTAAAAATTTTGGGAGGGCTTCCAAGGTTAATTTCTATAAGTTTCATGGTCCTGTGGCATAAACTATAAATATTTAAAAGATTTGTGGCATTTATAAATGTATTTAGTTTTAGGGGTTAGAGAGGTTAGAATGCTTTTAAATTGATATGGTTTATCATAGGGAGATGCCTAATAAATATGTAACTAACTGATTATGAATTATGAAAAGTAAATCTTCTGGATGACTTCTTTTAGTCCTTTGGATGTTTTAATAGCTATGTAGTCTATTATTGTTTTAAAGGTATAAATTTGAAGATGAAATTTTAAAAATTTTTAAAACTAGACCTTGGAATTTTCCCATCATAGCTCAACATAATCGGACCTACCCATCAGAGGGTTTTGTCATGTTGGATTATAACACGATTAAAGTCTCCTCAGGTTCTTTAAAGGAATGCTTAAACGATTAGATTTTACCTTTATAAGAGCAGAATTATGGATAGGTGATTGTGAATTATCTAAGTTCTATAAACCTTTTGACTAATTGGCCTGAATGATGGAGTTTGGTGAGAACTTCCTTGAGAGGATGATCTTTTACTACTTGAAGGGACTAGGCTTAGAAGGTCTAAATCTTTTGGCTGAGTTGATGAGTGCCCATATGAGTTTCTCTATAATGGTGTACCTTTATTCTGTATCTCAAAGTGTCTGAATCACATAGAAAATGAGTCATTGCTTCTTCCCTTTTTCCCTGACCAGTACTGAGCTGATGGCATCTTCATCAACTTTGATTTATAGTAACAAATTTTACCAGCCGAGGGCTTTGAAGAAGAGGTGGAAAAGTGAGGAGGGTCTTTTGTTATTGGAAGGAAGCTTATAACTCTCAATCTTCCACCTCCCACTTGATCACTCAGGTTTAGAGCAGTACCACCTCTCATTTGTTTAAGATAGATGTAGAGCAAAAAAAAAAAAAAAACCAATACAAAATAACATTCAATATAGAATATTACTAGTACATAATATTTCTACCTTGGGCCCAAGTAGAGAACTTTCATAGTATTGCCTTTTCAATTCAAAACTCCATGCATGAGATGCATACAAAAAATATAATTATAAGCTTTAATGCAAATTCTACAAAGAGTTATATCATGTCCTTACTTATATAAGCAAATCACCATTTTTTTATTTGCCAACATAAAGTATTTAGATTCTTACCAAATTTTTAGAGATCATATAAAATATTAAAATATGATACTTTCTTAACAGTACCATCAATCAGAAGTATATCTATTTCTCATAATCATAAAAAATCAATAGAAGAAACCAACTGGTAAAAACTTACATTTTTATAGTCCAATTGTCAAGAATGAAAAATAAAGAAACATACAAAAAGTTACACTGTGAAACCTTTTTAAAACTTAAAAAAAACATTTAAAAACATAACATGTAATTTACTTGTTTGAATTGAAATAGAAATGGGGTATGGGTTGCCTACCTTGAGCCTGATGATTTCTCTAACTGGGTTGACAAAAAAAAAGATTTTGGACTCCAAACATTAGATTTCTCCTTCTCTTTTCCTTTCTCTCCCTCTCTTCTCTCTTAGACAAGCTGGGTGAATGAGGGTCATGGTTATTGACTTTAGGTGTTTTTTATTTTAAAAAGTATTAACTCATCGGAACGCTGCGTCACTACCCATTCTAATGCTACTGTGTTATAAGGAAAACTCCAAAACTCTTCCAAATTCTCCCTAGCTGCCCTAGGGGCCATTTCTCATATGATAATGATGCTACCTAGCCAAAATAATCCTCCAAAATCTCACAAAAGCCATTTTTTCAAGACTAGAGGGCTAAGGTGCTTAAATCAAGCCTCACAATGCTATTAAAATAAAATCTAAACTTCATATTTCCACTTTCTCAACCTAAAATTTTAAGCCTTCTAAGCTCTAATAAACTTAAGAATACTTATAATGAACATATAAATTAAAATCTGACACTTAAAAAAATATATATCTAATTTCTAGTGGTGGTAATTACATCTTCCTGGTACACCATTTTAATGAAAAAAGGGCCTTCCCAATTAGGTTCAACTTTACCATCAATTCTACTGTGAGGGAAGATTGGCCTTCTCAGCACCAGGATAATTCTTCTTTTTGAAATGCTTGATGGTATACCATACTTTTAAAGAATTTTATCATTCTTACTTTATATAATTTTAAATTCTATTAAGCTTGGAGTTTGACTTTATCTAGTGCATTAAGCACTTCCTTTTATAAGTGGGCATTTTGTTCTTTTATGATGTTATGTTTAACAGCTACTCAAAGTGATGGCAACTCAATTTCAAGTGGCAATACTGCTTTAGCTCTAAACACTAATTCATAAGTAGTGGCTTTAGATGGTGTTTTATAAGTATTTTGATATTCCCATAATGGCTCTTTCATTTTGGTCTGCCATTTTCTTTTATTTTTAGTGAGAATCTTCTTGAATAACTTTATTAGTGTCTTATTTAAGGCTTCTATAAGTCTATTTACCCTTGGACTATAGATCAATGAATATTACCAATCAATTTTATGCTGATCAATAAATTTATAAATTTTGGTATTTTTAAAAACTAGACCATTATAAAAAATTATGCGGTGTGGTACACCAAATCAATAAATAATATTATGGCTAAAGAAGTTGGTCATATGATTAGTAGTGACTTCTTTAAATGAAGCCACTTCAACCCATTTTAAAAAAATAGTCTTATTGCTCCTATTATAAAATAGTGTCCAATTGATGATAGTGGATCAATCGATCCATTATATTAGTGCCCTAACATTCAAACAGCCAAGATGCTATTATAGGATGTAACAGATTTTGTGTTTGACGTATAATAACACCATGAATTTAACATTCATGATATTTATTAGCATGATTGATGTAATCTCTTACCATTAATGACAAGTAATAACTCAGCCTTTTAATTTTACTGCCCATTTTAAGACTTGATTGATGTGCGCCATATAGTTCTTCATAAACTTTAGATATACCTTTATCAACTTCATGCGTCCCTAAATATCATTGTCATATTTGATCAAAGGTTCTTTGAAATAAAGTATTGTTGTCAAATATATATCGTAACATCCTTTTTCTAATTTGTGCAACTAATAATTTGTTTATATGGAGCCTACACTCTTTGAAGTAATCGATGAAAGGCTACCTCTAATCTTCTTGCTCTTTATTTTTTAGGGAATCTAGCTTAGATTCTGAGGCTCTACTAGACTTACACCTCCTTATAATCATTTGAAGTTTATCTTGCTGGTTCAAAAGAATAACTTGTTAGGGATGTTAATCATCAAATGGAGTTGTATCCTATTAGCTTGGACTTGATCACCCCTCTACCTATAGGTAGCATAGAATTACCGGCTATAATACTCAATGAGTGTGGACCCCAATCAATAAAGGCTCATCATTCATACTTGCCATTTCTTTGGTCAATTTGGCTGAGTCTACTTTGCTATTTTGAGCTTGAGAGACTTGAATTAGTGTGACATTTTTAATTTGCTTCATAAGCTCAAGAACTCGCCTATGGTAGTAAGTTAATCCTAGTTTGCTAATTTTATAAACACCCAACACTTGATTTATAACGAGTTAAGAATCACCAAAAATATAAGGTTTTGATTTTTCATTGAAATAGTGATTTTGAGACCCACTAGTAAAGCTTCAAATTATGCTTCATTATTGGTTTGCGGTTTAGTTAAATCAAATGAATATCTCATTATCTCTTTGTTAGGTGCTGTAAGATAGCACCAATATTGGCCTAAGCTTTTGGGAGATTTGGAGGTTGTGTAAGTTTAATTAATTTTGCTCCTTCAAAATACATTTCCCAAATTTATAATTTCTCTTTTTCCAAGATAACTAGAATTTATTCATCAGGTATATCATCATTGAGTGGTGAATCTGTAGGGATAGGATGTGTAGCATGAAAATTCACTAGAATTTATCCTTTCACCATATTTTTAGGCACATATATAATACCAAACTATAGTAAAATAGCTACCCACCTAGCAAGATGGCCTATCAACATTAGTCTTATTATTAATAGATCAACCTTTGATATTAAAGTCTTTATGAGAAAGCATATAATGATAAAGTTTCTGAATAATAAAAATCAAAGCTAAATAATGTTTCTCAATTGGAGAGCAGTGCATTTCTACTTTAATTAGCCTTCGATTGATATAGTAGAGAGCATTCTCTTTATCCACTTTATTATGTTGTGCCAATAATGCTCTAAGGGACTTTTAATGTAGTTGTGTACATGATGAGAGGCTTCCCCAGAATTGGTGCTGCATGAATAGGTAGGCTCAATAAATATCTCTTAGTACTATCAAAAGCTTTTTAGCATTCATTATCCCATTCTAAATGATTATTTTTCTTCATCAGTCTTGGAAATGGTTGACATTTGCTTGATAAATTTGAGATAAATCACAGTATAAACACAAGTTTCCATTGTAAGAAATGAAGCTAATGGAGATTTTTGGCAATGGAATTTCTATAATCGCCTTAATTTTACTGGGATCAATCTCAATCCCTTTATGACGTATAACATATTAAAGAAACTTTTCTTAGGAAACTCCAAAAGCACACTTAGTAAGTTCATTTTGAGATTAAATTTTATAATCCTTTCAAATATAATTCTCAAGTGTTTAAGATGTTATTTTCAATCCATGCTTTTAACAACAAGATCATTCGTATAACATTCAAACTTTTGGTGGATAAACTCATTGTATATATACGTTATATCACTCTGGTAGGTAGCTCTA
The DNA here is from genome assembly GCA_019925795.1 of Dendrobium chrysotoxum. Lineage (NCBI taxonomy): Eukaryota > Viridiplantae > Streptophyta > Magnoliopsida > Asparagales > Orchidaceae > Dendrobium > Dendrobium chrysotoxum. Next base: position 15,315,119 of record CM034297.1, read on the forward strand.
GCATTCTTTAAACCAATGACATGACCATGTAACAAAATATGCTAATAGGAGTTATAAAAGATGTATGCTTTTCATCCTCAATCACCATTCTGATTTGATTATATCCAGACGATCCATCCATAAATGAGAATATTTCATAGTTGGAAGTATTGTCAACTAGCTATTCTAATATTGGAAGTAGAAAGTTATATTTTGAACACTCCTTATTGAGATCTTGAATGCCAATACTTATGTGAATTTGACTATTTTTCTTCTTCACTAGAATAATATTGGCAATCCAGTCAACTTATTTTTCTTCTTGAATGAAGCCTGCATTGACAAGCTTCTTGGTTTATATTATTACCTATTCTTCAATTTCTAGCCTCATCCATCATGGAGTTTGTATAACATATATTACATATGATTTGGTAGCTAATATGTGAATCGATATGTCAAAGGATAAGCTAAGAATTTCAACATATGTCCAAGTAAAGTAGTCCATGAATTTACTAAGTAATGATTAAATCTCCTTATCTTTACTCTCAAAAAGAAGAGTAGCGATAAAAGTTGGGTAAGGGTCCTCATCAGTTCTTAAGTTAATTTCTTTTAGTTTATCTATGGTAGCAGCTTATCCACTATCTTCAATTTCTTCTGATGTAGGTTTAGCTTTCGTAGCTTATTCTATTGAGAAATTAACTTCATAGAGATTCTCATTTTCGTCAATTTCAGTCATCTGACTTTTCTCAGTTATCACATAACACACATTTTTTTAAGTATATTCAATTGCGACAAATCTAAGGCCTCTTATTGCATTAGCTTCTTGCACCACATTCTTTGAAAAAAATGAATTTGTTGCTTAGTAATCATGGTGTAAACTCCTTATTTTTTATATCATCTTTTGAATTCTTTCAGGACAAGATTTAGGCATCACTATAGGAATTATGAACATAGTTTCCAATTCTACAAATATCTTAATAAAATTATTAGGAAGTTTAGTGTACCATACAAAAGCAGTCAAAGTCATACTACTAATGAATTGGTGGAAGAGTAAAGCATCAAAACCTCTAGTGTTTTTATAAGTTACTTTAAATTGAATCAAGTTTGTTTAGTATTTCCATTGCCATTAAAAGTACATAATTTTGGCATGGACTAACCCTTTAGATAAAACATCTGGTCATATTCAAATGGGTATGGATGACCTTTTCCCACTAGCTTCTCTGTATATTCTAAGGCAATAACAACTTTAATTTTCTCATTAATAAGAGTTTCAAGCTGAGTAATTATCACAGGTTTAGATGTACTTGGAACATCTTAAGGACCTATATGGAGTACTACAAGATTTATTTCATTTCTTTCTTCATGAGTACTCTGAATTCAAAAATTTTGAGCTATAGAAGTTATCAGAGGATTACCAGGAATACTGCTTATGGATGGTTGATTAATTGGAGGGGTAGGAATAGGATTTGTAATAATAATTTTCTATATTAACTACATCATTGCACCCATTTGCATCATCACATCAATTATTTTAGCATTTAATTGAGATATTTCTTTACCTTTTACTTTTATCTGGCATTAAATTTGCTTTTGTGATTCTACTAATGTAGTTGTATCAATAAATAAGAAATTTTCTTCCAAATTGACTCCCAATTCTTATTATGAGGAAAGACCTTACTCTTCCACTGGATTATTGTGTACTTTTTCTTCAAGAGGAGCAAAAGTTTCAACAACACCACCTACTTCATGAGATTGTTATCCCCTTGAGGGATTGCTAACTCTTACTCCATATTGTTGATGATAAACTAGAAGACTAAATTGCTCATTTGTATGCCCTATTACATAGATTACTTTAACTTCCATGGCTTCATCATCCTTTTCTCCTTATACTTGATAGTTCCAATGGATCTTTGGTTCAACACATGGGGTAAATGTTTCTTTGATTGGTGGACTAAGGTCAAGAGTGACCTTTTTCTAAGGGGATGAAATTAGTTGGTGATGGAATTCCTTAGAAGATTTTCCAAGGTGTTGACCATCGCAAATGTCAAAATATGAATATTTTCCTTGGATATCCATTCTTAACAATTCTTATTTGAGGTGGATCTATGGGAGATAGCCCTAGATGCCACATCTATCCTTTTCCCTTCCTTTAATAATTTTTCTTCTTGAGGCTTTGGCCCCCAAATTTTCTTATCTTTTTTCAGGACCTTTTGGTACAGATCCTTGAACATGTGGTTATTGTTTCACGCTCCGATGTTCACTATATAGAGTTAGATTTGGTTATCTTTGGGTTACTATTAAAGATGGTAACCTTCTTGGTAGAAACTTTCTAGGATCAATCACAAGAGGCTTTTGATACTTCTTCTTCATTAATCTATTTTCCTTCGTAACTTTTAGAACTCTAGGTACTTTAACTGAAAGAGTTTCATTATTTGTTTTTAAAGGGACTGAAACTTAGCTTTGTTAGATCTAGAATGATTATTTTAATTTTCCAGCAGAGTTGTTCCTCTTTACCCATTTCAAATTTATAAACTTATTTTGGTTAGGAATGCTTACTTGTAGCTCTAATATTGGATGTGTAAATGGATACATTGGTAGTAGTTGTTTGGCTTACAACTCATCATTTATTTTCCTCCTCTGCCTTCTGGATAATCTTCCTCCATATAAGAAAGCTTCATGATTATGCTTCCCTGATATGAAAGGCTCAATTGATAGTTTGTTAACGCTTGATAATATCAGTGAGACCTTTTGCTTAATATCAGTCCTTTTCATAATTAGAGCTTCAGGGTATGGAAGCTTCTCAAATACTATAGTTCTATTTTTTGAGAATTACTTTATTAGTAACAGTTCTAGAAGATTATGGTTATTGTACGAAATAAGCACATTATACAAAAAATTTAGTACAAGTAGACCTTCCAGTACATCCTTGGATGATCATATCTTCAACAAGTATGATGGAAGCCTTGGTAGTAGCTTAAGAGAATTATAAACTCCAAAACTAGATGATCACTCCAAAATTTCTAGTATTAATAACAGCATTGGTGAGCTGGATGTTGGATCCACAACCCAACTACACCATAAAAGGAGTATTTTGGAGATTCATTCTGACTGAATATGAAAAAATAGGGATTAATAATCAGGATTTAATATATCACCCCATACTTTTAAAGTGCAAAAATTTAGTAGAAAGAAATAACATACACAATAATTTTTATATGATTACACTAGTTTAGAACCCTATTAGAAAATTTTAATGTGTTTGTTAGGATTTTTATTTTGCCATAATTTTAACAACTTTGTTACTATTATAGTTTATGTTTGATTAGTCAAAGATGAAAACTATTACAAAGTTATTCTCCATTTCATCATCCTCGTCAAACTATTATGAAGTGTGAATAATTTTAATTTTAAATTTTTGGTGATATATTCATTTTAAGGATTTCAACTTTTAGTAGGATTTGAGTTTAGGCTTTGAATGAATGATTTTAGAATTTTTAGGGCATTTTGAAAGTAAAATAGCTCTCTCTAGTTAAAATTCTCTATCAATACAGTTATCATAGAGGTGTTTAAGCACTTTTAGCAAATTCATGAAGCATTCTCAAATTTAATATTTAAGAGTTTGATGTAAAGATTGGAGCACATGCAAAATTTATTTTAGTGTATATATAAGAGTTATTGTAGGGGTGTTTAAACACTTCTAGCAAATCCGTGAAGTATTTTTCAGATTTACATTTCGGAGCATGCCATAAAGATCAGAACACATGAGAAAGTTTGCATTCCATTTATATATGAACCGTTAACAATATTTGTTTTAATACTTATAATCTTGTTGAAAGCCCTCAAGGACAGGCTTTCCATAAACACCAACTTGTGAGCTGCTTAGCCAATAAGTTTTCTTCAACCTTTGTGATAATTCATCAGACCAATGTACACCACATACAACAGGATTACTAAGCAATTTGTCAATACATGCTTGCTGGTGAATATTCCATACTATATTTGGACACCATGTTCTTAGCAAATAGCGCATGGGGAGGGGGGGGGGGGTGCTGGAGTTATATTACTTTCTTAATTCATAACAGACATTGTTTAATAATTTTTTATAGATTGCCAAACTCACTTTGCTTAGGGCATCCCACATTTTCAAGCACATAGATTTTGTCAATGCAGACATAGCATTTTATATCTTTTGATCTTTTTTAACCTTAGCATTATCATCATTATATTTTTTTCACCTATTCAAATTTCTTCAACTCATCAGATTGTTGTTGTTCATCACTAATTGTTTGACTAGAATTCTTTTCACTTTCACGTTACTACTCATCTCCAATGGTTTTTTTAGAGTTATTCGTATTATCTAATTATTCTATTTAAGATTCTATGGAATTTTTATTCTTATTAGTTAACAGTTAATCATTGCCTATAATTCCATTAAATGTTTATTCTGGATTTTTATTTTTCTCAAAACTTATTTCTAGATTAGAATTTTGCTCTTTGTTTCCTCCCAACTCATTATTTATAGTTTCATTAGGATTATGCTCTATTATGCTGCCTTGTCCCTTCTTTTGAACTCTTGAATCATTGCCACCACTCTCTGTGGCTATATCTTTAGCTGTCTTTGCTACTTCACCACCTTTAACTATCCCACACTCATCGCTGTAAGTCAGAGATTTGGTTGTATCAAATGAGTCATCCTTCTCTCCATTGGTTGGGTTAGTAGTGTAATTTATTTGAATTTTCTAAAACATTCTGATACTTAGAAGCCTCATAAATAGTTTTACTTGAAGTTGTACTCCTTTGGATTGAATATATTTTATTGTGTTATATCTGTAGGGGCAAACCCTAAAAATATCCTTAAAGAGCTTTGTAACTATCTTTGTCATTTTATCTCACTTCTAAATTTCCATATGAGGACAACTCTATTGGTACCACAATGAATGTTGTAATCATCCAAACACCAACTAAAGATAGAGCTTACTCTTCGTTGGAAACTATTTTAGATCTAGAGGAAGAGAAAGCTTAAGAAAGAGCGCAGAGGAATTTCCTTCCCATCTCATGAACAGTCATTTGGAAAAAAAGTATTTTTAATTTCTTGTCATTATATATATATATATATATATATATATATATATATATATATATATATATATATATATATATATATATATATATATAATTTTATTGTCATTCAAAATATCCTTTTTTCCAAAAAATTATTTTTTTAATTTAATAAAACATCCTTTGTCGTTAAAAATTTATGTAGCCTCCCAGCATCCCACCCCTGCTTAGTGAGGTATTCAATAGGCACTTACCTTTCAAACTTCCTAGCAGGATCAAAATTATGTTTGCATAAGGTCTTTGTATATTCATTTCTCTTAGCCGAATCAAATATACAACAAACACAGATATTTATATGTTATTGTTCTTTTCTTTGTCGGATCAAAGATACTATGGTGTGGGTCTTGGATACCTATCATTTAAGCAATCCGACAAGATACAAATTTATATATTTTAGTGTAGATATAGTGATAATGATGGTGATGGGTCGAGTGAGTCGGAACAGGTTGGGATCAGGGGAGGTAGCAGGTAAAAAGGTAAGATCAGGTTGAGCGACTAAAAGGGACTCAGGTCTGTATTCCTGTGTGAGGCTGAGTGAACGAATAAACAGCGATACACATGTGGCTAGGTACTTGGTTTCTGTGTGCATGAAGATCAAGTGAGCGATAATGAGTGGGCATTTTGGTATAGGGCGAGATAGAAGTGGAAGCATGGTCTTAGGCTCCTGCATGCTGCTTTGGCTGTGGATGCACAACACAGAGAGATCAAGAGAGGGAGGTTTGGCAAGTGGGTCATTCCTGCATGTGACTGAGGGAGTTGAAAGGGAGAGTCAAATGGGCTGTAGAGTTTCCTGCATATGGTTGAGTTTGAAAGAATGAGAGGAAGCGAGCTGTTTGAGTGTTTATTTTTATGTCGTGAGTGGAATATACATGAGGAGCAATTTCTCTAAGCTTATAAGCGTGGTTTTAAGGAAATGAAAGGGTGTTTTATATGTTGTATCATTTAAGGAAAGGATCGTGGGTATTTAGAAAAGTCACAATAGGAAAACCAGGTAATACCGATGAAATTTCTGGCGGAAATAACTACACCCGAAACAACGACGGCATTATCAACGGAATTATCCGCCGGTCTGTTTACAACAAATTTTCTGGCAAAAATAGCATCGGTAACTTACCGGTGGCGAAACCGTCGGGATTGCATCGGTGTTAGCAATTTACCAATGCATATTCCACCGGTAATGTCCGGCGGATCTTCCGGTGGATTTACCGCTGGGTTAATTAAAATCCTACGAAGTATTACCGGTGGCTATGCCGCCGGTAAGGTTACCGGCGGATATTCCACCAAAAAATACGCCGATAATTCCAATAAATTGACCCCTGCCCTCGACTTCAGGACATTCCGCACCTGTTCAACTTTGCTCCTTTGATGACGTTCTGCACCTGTTCGACTTCGTCCCTGCCCTCGAGCTTCAAACTTGTTGGTAAGAAATTTTAAAATATTTTAATAATTTAATTTAATTAGAATACTAATATATGTCTATTATAGAAATAGGTGCTGGGTAGAGAACCGACTCCTGTTGAATTGCATAGTCATACCCACAAGCGGCAAGAGGACCAGCAATAGGTTGACGAGCGTGCTAGGAAAGCCTATGTAAGTATATAAGTTTAATTTTGGTAATGTTATGTATAAATTACATAACTTTTTATTAACTTTCATAGGAGGAGTACACATGGCTTTGAGAGAGTCAGGCTGCAGCAGGTGAAGGTTCTTCTGCTGGATCAATATAATATTCTGACTATCGTACTTGGTCGCAAGCGGTAGGAGGAATGCAGCACGACAAAGTATACGGGTTAGGCTCGTAGGCCTATGCATATGTAGGGCAGACATCTAGTGGCTCCATTTTTTCATCTAGTACCCAGGAGTCTTTATATACCCAATAGATAGCTGCCCTTACAGCCAAGCTAGAATAGGTACAAAAAGCACAAGCTGATTGGCAGAAGCAAATGCAGCAGCAGCATATGCAGATGCAACAGCAGCAAGCTGAAATGTTAGATGAAATGAAAAAGATGAGGGAGTAGATGAGTAGTGGGAGGAGTACAGCATCAACTGAGAATGAAACTGAATCAGAGTAGATGTTATTTATCTATTTTACTGATGTGGACATCTATATTCATGTGTTTTTTGACATGTTTATCTATTTACTGTTTGAACATGTTTAGATATTTGTTGATGATGTTGCAAATCTAGTTTTGATGATGACAAACATGTTTCTAGTGTGTTTGGCTTGGCTAACCCTTTTCAGGCACAAAAGATCACGAGCAAATCAAGCCAACTCAAGATCGGGTCCAAGTGTGTCAAATGTATGATTTTTCTTTTTATTGAGTCAATTGTAATGTAACTGATCCCCGAGCTAAGTAACCTTGCAGACACACACTCAGGGGGAGAGCTTGAGTGAATTAGAGTTTCTGTTCATTTTTTGTTCAGATCGTCCTGGACGATATTCACATCATCCTGAACGATCCAGCAAAAATAGAAACCCTAATTAGGGTGACCAAGTTAAGTGAGTCTGATTAAGCAGATCGTCCTGGATGATCTTTGGATCGTACGGGACGATATGCTCAAATCAGAAATTCTCAGTCGCCAGATCAAGTTAGATAAGTTTTTATTTTAAGTTATTTAGTCTAATCGTCTCGGATGATACGTGTATCGTCCTGGACGATTCAGTACAATCATGCCTAAATTAGTCTGATAATTAAGAAAAATAATTAATATTTAATTGATACGATCATATCATCCTGGACGATCGCAGGATCGTCCCGGACGATCGCAGGATCATCCCGGACGATCATGATCGTCTAGTGTATTTCAGCTGTACGTCCCGAACTGTATTCAGGATGATTTGGGCACTTTTTGAACTAATCGTACAGGACGATACCCGTATCGTCCTAGACGATCAAGTCATTTTTTGGTCGTCCAGCACAAGTTTCTCTGGACGACCCGAACTGTATTCTGGATGATATTCCTCGATTTGCACTAATCATCCCGGACGATCGCAGGATCGTACGGGACGATATTAATAATTTTTTCTACTGATCGTCCAGAAGAGCCAGATCGTCCAGGCTGAAACAGCTGAATTTGAACTGATCGTACAGGACGATATACCGATCGTCCTGGACGATCTTGGCCGACCAGTTGAGATTTAGGGCAAATTTTAAGCCCTCCTATAAAAGAACTTTTCTTGAAACAAGAAAAATCTTTTGCCACCTTCCTTTCCAGAGAAACCCTAGAGAGAGAGAGAGTTTGGGAGAGAGAGAGAAGATCTTGTGAGGGGGAGTTAGTGAGGGATTCACTAAGGTTGCTCCAAGCACGGATCAGAGTCGTCTTCTTCGCTCGTCGTCTTTCGTCTAGTTGGTGTTCGTCGTGGGAGGATCGTTCGCAAGAAGATCCGAGGTTCTCTGCCCGCTTCAGGTGGAAGCAAAAGGAGTTTGAAGGTTCTCTGCCCGCTTCAGGATGAAGCAAAAGGAGGTCGGGTTCTCTGCCCCACCATGTGGTGAAAAGGAGGTCTTGTACAGGCTTCTCCGCCTTGCTGTGGGAGCAAAAGGAGAGACACTTTTTTTTAGTGCAATACCCGAAGGGGAGGCTCCGGGGAGTGGACGTAGGTCAAGTTGACCGAACCACTATAAAATCTGGTTTGCTTTTCTGATTCCGTTCTGCACTTTACTTTTCGATATTAACTGCGTGGGTGAATATCTGAGATTGATCTTTTTGTTCTTGTTTAATTGTTTCCGCTGCTAAGTATCGAAAAGATTTTTCATTATTGTCGTGAAATTTTTAAATAACCAATTCACCCCCCCTCTTGGTTAGCATCGGGACTAGTTCACTAGGGCTTAACTTCCCTATCGAACTTTCAAGTGGTATCAGAGCGGGATTCAAAATTTAGGTTTAAAAACTTTTGAATTTGATCCATGGCTTACTGTAACAATCGTAATACTGCTGAAGGTTATTCTATTATAAGACCACCGTTGTTTGATAATATTCCTTTTGATTTTTGGAAAATACGCATGTCTACTTTTCTTCAATCGATTGACTATCGCATATGGATGTTAGTTAAGGATGGATACGAACCACCTTTTAGATTGATTAACAATGTGAAAACTGAACTCCCGTTTGCAGATTGGACTTTTGATGATCATGACTTAGCACAGTTAAATGCAAAATGTTTGAACTGTTTCTTTTGTGCTTTAAAATCTAAAGACTATATGCGTGTTTCTACTTGTACAACGGGAAAAGAAATATGGGATAGATTATGTATAACATACGAAGGTACAACTGAAGTCAAACAGTCTAGGTTAAACATCTTGTTACATGATTACAAACTTTTTCGCATGAAACCTAGTGAGACTATTTCAAAAATGTACACAAGGTTCACTCAGATTGTTACCTCTTTGCATGCTTTAGGTAGAGAACTTACTAACTACGAAAGATTGAACAAAATTCGTAGATGTTTACCTGCTTCTTATGATGCTAAGATTACTGCTATCACAGAATCTAAAGATTTAAATACTTACTCTATTGACAGCTTACTTGGATCACTCATTGCTTATGAGCAAGGGGTGAACCAAAGACAACTTGATGCAGGTGAACGAAAGAAGGAGAAGACAGTGGCACTAAAGGCCAAAGATTCAGATGCTAGCACTTCCGGGTCTGATAACGATGATGTTGCCTTAATCACAAGGCAATTCAAGAGCTTTCTAAGGAAGAAGAATAAGAATTTTCAAAAGTGGAACAAAGGTAAGACCAGTAGAAATTTTAAAGGTTCATCTGAATCTGTTTATTTTGAATGCAGGAAGCCTGGACACATAAAGGCGGATTGTCCTACACTCAAGGCTTACCCAAGCAAGGAGAAGGGTGAGGAGAAACCAAAGTTCAGAAAGGATAAGAAGCGGATACAAAAGATGTTCTGGGCAGACTCTGCATCCGACTCTTCTGAGACTGAAGCTGAAGAGGAGGAAACAAACTTGTGTCTGATGGCTGATGATCACCCTGATCAGTCGGATCAGAAAGAGGTATGTGAGCTTACTTACGATCAATTATTTAAAGTTTCTGAAAAATTCATACAATGTATAGGAAGCTTAAGAAAACTCATGCTAGTTTGAAATTAGATTATTTGACTTTGCAAAAGGAGCATGATGTTTTACTTAAAGATCAATCCATTGTTGATTCCAATTACATGTCTTTGCTTGATGAATTCGATGAGTTGAATAAAAAATATTCTGATTTAACTGTTGAGCATGATTTGTTAAAAATATTGCATGTTGAATTAGAAGTTATTTTTAAGAAATTGAATGATATGGAATGTGATTTAGAAAGTAATGAAAGTGCAAGAACTTTTAAAATTGCAAGTTTAAATAAACATATTGAGTTTTTGAAAGTGAAAATTAGTGCTTTTGAAAAGAATAAAACAACGCCTACTTTTGAACAGTTTTATGCACCGCCTTCTTTTAAAAAATCTGTTGCAAGTTCATCAAAGCATATTTCATATACATCTAGGAAGAGGCACTATCACCCACGTAGATTAGTTAACCCTTTTCCTGGTGTTAGATGTTTTTCATGTGGCATGTTAGGACACATTTTCCACACCTGCACTATTCACTATAGTACACATTGGGTGTAAAAACCTAAACTACCTGTTTCACAGCACAGCACGCATGCATTGCATTCTTCTTTTCATAAGAAGGAACCCAAACCTGTTTGGGTTCCTAAGACTAACGTTTGATATTTTTGTAGGAGTGCTCTCACACAAGACCTCGTGAGAGCATGTGGTACCTGGACAGCGGATGTTCTAGACATATGACTGGAGACGCAAATCAGTTCATTTCGTTGGAGGCCAGAGCTGGAGGCAAGGTTACACTTGGAGATAACACCACCAAGAAGGTGGAAGGCTCAGGTATAATTGGTGATTCAAAGAATTTTATGATTAATAATGTTTTGCTTGTAGATAGACTGAAACACAACTTGCTGAGTATCAGTCAACTTTGTGACAAGGGATACAACATCAAATTCCTGCCCACTGGCTGCATTTTAAGCTTAAATAATGAAGTTGTTTTGCAGGGGCAAAGGATCAACAACGTCTACAAGCTGGATGTAAGTTGCATTAAATCTGATAATTCAATTTGCTTAAAAACTGATGTTGATGAGTCTTGGTTATGGCATAGGAGATTGTGTCATGCCAGTATGAAAACCCTTAGGAGAGTCACCCAAAAGGACTTAGTTAGAGGTGTGCCCAAGCTTAAGTTCACTAAGGATCACCTGTGTGATGCCTGTTAGTTGGGGAAGCAAGTCCAGTCCTCTTTTCACTCTGTTAAGGACATTAGCACCTCTAGACCTTTAGAAGTTCTTCATATGGACCTCTTTGGACCCATTAGCACTGCCAGCTTAGGGGGGAGAGTCTATGGGTTTGTGATTGTAGATGATTATTCAAGGTTCACTTGGGTTAAATTTTTATCACATAAATCTGAGTCATTTGATGAGTTTAGATCTTTCTCTACTTGGATTCAGAAGAAGTAAGGATATGAGATTATTACCATCCATAGTGATCATGGAGGGGAGTTTGAAAATGAAAGATTTGGAAGTTTTTATGAGGATCATGGGATTAGTCACAATTTTTCAGCTCCTAGGACCCCTCAGCAGAACGGGGTAGCTGAAAGGAAGAACAGGACCTTAGTGGAAGCCGCTAGAGCCATGCTTGCCGAGTATTCACTTCCAAAATACTTTTGGGCTGAAGCAGTGAACACTGCCTGTTATGTGCTGAATAGGGTGAATGTGAGAGTCAAACTGAACAAGACACCTTATGAGATTATTAAGGGTAGAACTCCAAATCTGTTCCACCTCCATGTCTTTGGCTGTAAGGTCTTCATTCTGAACAACGGGAAGTCACCCTTAGGAAAATTTGACCCCAAATCTGATGAAGGAGTGTTCTTAGGATATTCAAGTGTGGGGAAATCCTTTAGGGTGTTCAATAAGAGGAGTTTGGTGGTGGAAGAAACAACCCATGTAGTGTTTGATGAATTTGATCCTAAGGAGTCTAGATCTGAAGTAGAAGATGAAGAGATTGTTGAGGTTACCCAAGGGGTTGGAAATATAAATCTGGAGGAAAGGGTAGAACCTCAAACCACGTTGCCTAGAGATTGGAGATATTCTTTGAGTCATCCTAAAGAACTGATCTTAGGAGACCCTTCTGAAGGTGTTAGGACTAGGCATGGACTTAGGAAGGAAGTAAACCATTCTGCCTTTATCTCAATGACTGAACCCACCAACATCAATCAAGCCTTGTCAGATGAGTTTTGGATTTTAGCTATGCAGGAAGAATTGAATCAATTTGTAAGGAATGATATTTGGGAGTTAGTAGAAAGACCCAAAAATCAAAGTATTATGGGAACCAAGTGGGTCTTTAAGAATAAGATGAATGATTCTTGTGTGGTGGTGAGAAATAAGGCAAGATTGGTGGCTAAGGGGTATAATCAAATAGAAGGGATTGATTTTGAGGAGACTTTTGCCCCTGTAGCTAGATTGGAAACCATTAGAGTGTTACTAGCCTTTGCCTGTTATAAGGGATTTAAGCTGTTTCAAATGGATGTCAAGAGTACCTTTTTAAATGGGGTAATTAAAGAAGATGTTTTTGTAGAACAACCCCCAGATTTTGAGAGTTCCCAATATCCAAATCATGTCTATAAATTAAAAAAGGCCTTATATGGATTGAAACAGGCACCCAGAGCTTGGTGTGAGAGGCTTAGCACATTCCTGTTAGAAAGAGAGTTTGTTAAGGGGAGCGTAGACACCACCCTTTTTCTGAGGAGATTAGGGGATGACTTACTCATTGTCCAGATCTATGTTGATGATATAATTTTTGGATCTTCTGATAAATATTTATGTGATGAGTTTTCTAAAATAATGAGTAGGAGTTTAAGATGAGTATGATGGGAAAATTGTCCTACTTTTTGGGGTTTAGCATAAGGCAAACGGATGATGGAACTTTTCTCAATCAATCTAAATACACTAAGGACATTTTGAAGAAATATGAAATGGACAAAGCCAAGCCAATCAATACTCCCATGACCTCCTCAGTTCAGTTAGATAAGGATTCAAGTGAAAAATCTGTTGATCAGAAGAAGTATAGAGGGATAATAGGATCACTGCTTTACCTGACTGCTAGCCGACCTGATATCATGTTTAGTGTCTGTCTTTGTGCTAGGTTTCAGGCTGATCCTAAAGAGTCCCACTTGACTGCTGTTAAGAGAATTCTTAGATATCTTTTAGGGACCCTAAACCTAGAAATCTAGTACCCTAGGCACAGCACCTCTTTTGAGATCATTGGATATTCTGATTCTGACTTTGCGGGGTGTAGGGTGGATAGAAAGAGCACTTCTGGGACTTATCAATTTATAGGACAGTCGTTAGTCTCCTGGTCCAGTAGAAAATAGAACTCAGTTGCACTTTCCACTGCTGAAGCTGAGTACATTGCCTTAGGGAGTTGTGTGGCTCAAGTTCTTTGGTTGAAGCAACAAGTCTTGGATTTAGGGGTACCTGTTGGCACAATTTCTGTTCTGTGTGATAATACTAGTGCCATCTGTATCTCTAAGAATCCAATCCAACATTCTAGGACCAAACACATTGATATAAGACATCACTTCACTAGGGACCATATTACAAAAGGGGACATTGAGCTACATCATGTAGCAACTGAAAATCAGCTGGCTGACATATTCACTAAACCACTGGCCTTTGACTCATTCAGCATTTTGAGATCCAGATTATGAGTGATTGATATAAATGCTTGATTCTGATGACTGTTAATTTCTGATGGTTCTGATTGGTATTATATTTTCTGTTAGTTAGTTTTTGGTGTGATTATTTGCTTTCAGTTGATTTTATTTCTTCTGTTGATTTCTATTTTAGCCTTACTGTTAGTTTGATTTGAGTATTTACTTTGATGTGATTTTCTACCTGTTTTTATTCACTGGTTTATATCTTGCACTTACTATTTTATGCTTTTGAAAATCTGATCACCGCTCACTACTTCCGATAATCTGAATTTCTGACTGGGAGTTTTTTACCTTGTTTTGATTTGGAAACTGGTAAGCAGTGATTGATTCCACTGAATCTGTTAAAGAGAAGAAATATTGATGATTATTTCTCTTCCTTTAACTCCTTTACTGGTGTATAATTTCTTTTGGATAAAAATCCACTTCAAAATTAAAATCTTAGTTTTTGAAATAGAGTTTATTTTATCTTCCTACAGTAATCTGCCTCATATCAATAGTATTTTTCAAAGTCTTGAGTCATTAGTTTGATTTTCTAAACCAAGTGATTGCATTTATCATATGCTGTATGGCTTTTATTTTGTGAATCATTCTTCTTTACTGTGAGAGTGATCTCCTATGTCTGGAAGATAATCTCACAGCTGAGACTCTTTAATGATTTTAAAAATGAGAAAGCTTACAAAAGATGCGCAGTGCGCCAAATAATTTGAAAAAGAGGCATAAAATGAGCCCAAAACTGAAAAGATGTGAAATTGCCAAATTGGATACACAAAGTGTATCAAAAAATGAAAAGATGCGCAAAACGCCACCCAATTTGAAAAAGAGGCACAAAATGAGCCCAAACCAAGCTTTCTTCCCTTTCAGATTACTAAATGTCTTAGAAAAATCCGTGCGCCACTTAATATTTTCAAAAGCTTGAGTTTGGAAATCCTGATTTCTAATTCCTTACTTTGTAACAATATTATATCATATATTTTTCTGGAACGAGGCTTGAAAGAATCTCTTTTCAAATCTAATGTATTTTCTTCTGAATCGAATTTTTGTTTTGAAAGAGGTTTGCATCGATAAGGTGCCCGGGGTCGGAGTTACGAAAGTTGATTTTTCTAACCTTTTCTGGATTTCAGCACTGTCAATCATCTTCTTATGGGTTTTTGAATCTAAAATCAAAGAAAAATTTTGATTTACTCGAGCAGCTTGATGGTTGTGTTTTTGGGATCCTGATCGATCATCTTCATCATCCATCTTTTTCTATTTTCTTCACATCGTCCTGGACGATACACCGATCGTCCTAGACGATCCTCTTCATCCTAGATGATCCAAACATTGTCCTGGATGATTCATTCAAAATCATCCCCACACTGCTCCTGCTGCTGAAAGAACTCCAATTATTGGTGATCGTCCTGGACGATCATTACATCATCCTGGATGATATGATCCATATCCTCCTGATCTGATCAAACGGCTGACATTGCTCCAATTATTGTCCATCGTCCTGGACGATCCACGTGTCAGCCGCTAGACGATTCGAATTTGGCCCGTCCGACAAATTTATTGCATATCGTCCTGGACGATCCACCTAATCGTTTTGGATGATACTTTTTGTCAACGGTCGTCCAGCCTGACTCCTCGGGACGATCACCTGTGTCTAATCGTCCTGGACGATCGGATCGCCTTTTTGACCAATCGTCCAGGACGTCATAAATGCCCATATCATCCTGGACGATGTCGCGATCGTACAGGACGATCAGGCCATTTTCTATATAAACAGCAGTTTTCTTAAGGATTTCCCACACCTTTTTCTTCCACTCTCCTTCTACTTCCTTACACTTTTGTCTCCTAATGGCTTGTGGCAAACGGACCCGTCAAAAGGGTGCCAGTTCCTCCCGCGGACCTGTTGATCCTCGCTTCCCCAATGCAGTCGATCAGGCTGCCTACGAGCGATATTGTGAAGTGGGGATCACAACGTCGAAAATCGTAAATCCCCGCACTCTCACTTATCCTGTCCTTGACCTCTTCGCACACACCTCCCTCACCTTCATCATGACTCTCGCATTTCCCTTTAGTTCGGAACTTCTTCGTGTTTTCTTTGCAAACTTGCAGAATTCGGCTGATTATTCCACCCTCCGCTCTTATGTAAATCAGCGCCCCGTTGAACTTACCTACTAGGACTTTCATAACATTCTCCAACTTTCCGTGACTGGCGATAAACTCCACACCCTTATCACCAACCCAGACTATGATTGGAGTGTCGCCAACCATTTCCTTCGCAATACAAATGCCCCTTATCATGACAATGAAAGTTCGATAGGGATGTTAAGCCCTAGTGAACTAGTCCCGAGGCTAACCAAGAGGGGGGGGGTGAATTGGTTATTTAAAAATTTCACGATAACAATGAAAATCTTTTCGAACCGTAGCAGTGGAAACACATAAACAAGAACGAAAAGATCAACCACAGATATTCACCCAAGCAGTTAATATCAGAAAAGTAAAGTGCAAAACTGAATCAGAAAAGCAAACCAGATTTTATAGTGGTTCGGTCAACTTGACCTAAGTCCACTCCCCGGAGCCTCCCCTCCGGGTATTACACAAAACAAAAAGTGTCTCTCCTTTTGCTCCCACAATAAGGCGGAGAAGCCTGTACAAACACCTCCTTTTCACCACACGGTGAGGTAGAGAACCCGACCTCCTTTCGCTTCCTCCTGAAGCAGGCAGAGAACCTTTGAACTCCTTTTGCTTCCACCTGAAGCGGGCAGAGAACCCCGGATCTTCTTGTGAACGATCCTCCCACGACGAACACCGACTAGATGAAAGACGACGAGCGGAGAAGACGACTCTGATCCGTGCTTGGAGCAACCTTAGTGAATCCCTCACTAACTCCCCCTCACAAGATCTTCTCTCTCTCTCCCAACTCTCTCTTTCTCTAGGGTTTCTCAGGGAAGGAAGGCAGCAAAAGATTTTTCCAAAAATTGGAAAAAGTTCTTTTAAAGGAGGGCTTAAAATTTGCCCTAAATCTCAACTGGTCGGCCAAGATCGTCCAGGACACCGATCGTCCTGGACGATCAGTTCAAATTCAGCTATTTCAGCCTGGACAATCTGGCTCTTTTGGACGATCAGTAGAAAAAATTGTTCATATCGTCCCGTATGATCCTACAGTCGTCTGGGACAATTAGTACAAATTGAGGAAAATCATCCAGAAGACAGTTCGGGTCGTCCAGAGAAATCTGTGCTGGACGACCAAAAAATGACTTGATCGTCCAGGACGATAGGGTCATCGTCCTGTACGATTAGTTCAAAAAGTACCCAAATCGTCCTGAACACAGTTCGGGACGTACAGCTGAAATGCACTAAACGATCATGATCGTCCGGGACGATCCTGCGATCGTCCAGGACGATATGATCGTATCAACCAAAAATAAATTGCTTTCCTTAATTACCAGATTAAATTAGGCATGATTGTACTGGATCGTCCGGGACGATACACGTATCGTCCGGGACGATAAGACCAAGTATCTAAAAATAAGAACTTGCCTAACTTGATCTGGCGGCTGAGAATTTTTGATTTGGGCATATCGTCCCGTACGATCCAGAGATTGTCTAGGACGATCTGCTTAATCAGACCCTCTTAACTTAGTCGCACTAATTAGGGTTTCTGTTTTGGCTGGATCGTCCAGGACGATGTGGAAATTGTCCAGGACGATCTGAACAAAATTTAAACAGAAACTCTAATTCACTCAATCTCTCTCCCTGAGTGTGTGTGTGCGAGGTTACTTAGCTAGGGAATCAGTTACATTATAATTGACTCAATAAAAAGAAAAATCATATATTTGACACACTTGGACTCGATCTTGAGTTAGCTTGAGTGGCTCGCGGTCTTTTGTGCCTGAAACAGATTAGCCAAGCAAAACATACTAGAAACATGTTTGTCATCATCAAAATCAGATTCGCAACAATCTCCCCCTTTTTGATGATGGAAAATATTTGTAAAGTAGTCTGAAAATACAAGTAAACTAGGAGATCAAATAAAAACAAACATTTTTTTTTTAAATTTTTATTTAACAGCTAAAACAATACAGGAAACATGACTCAGAAAACAGAAACAGACACGACTACAACTGACTCCCCCTTTTGACATCACAAAAAGGAGGAGGGAAAAACAGAACACTGAAATAAAACATAAAATAGAACAACTACAAAACAGGAAACTAAAATTGAGGCAGATCCTGATCGGAAGAAGGAGGTGCCGGTGGAGGGTAGAAGTAATGGTGAATGGCCTGAAAGTGAGCTCCGAACCAGGCCATGTCCTGGTCATGCTGTTGTTGCTGCTGCGCAGCATAGTCAGTGAAGCGCTGGATGTCCTCGGCGTGCCGCTGCTCCTGGACAACCACGTAGCAGTCAAAACGGGCCTCCCACTGGTCGTAGCGCTGCACCAGGTGGTCAAAGGGAGAGGCAATGCGAAGGGGTGCAGGTGCCTCTGGTGCAGCAGGAACTGGAACAGCCTCTTCCTCTTCTTCCTCAACATCCGGGGCGGGCTCCGGATGTAGTCGGGCGCTGTGTAGGACGTGGAATGAGTTGTTTGTGAAGAAGGAAGGAGAGACATCAGGAGGGACATGATACTGAAAGTCATATTTTGTCTATAAGGCATAGTGAATAAGATGACCTAAGGATAGATTTGGGCGACACCTGTGGCCCGGATCTCTAATGGTGGTGAGGTATTCTATCTATCGGATGATCAGATCAGAGGCATTAAATTCTCGACGGGCCATGATGTAGTAGGTGGTCAAGGACAGGAGCGGGGTAATGTGAATTCGATCCCCCGCCTTTGGAATGACGGAGGAACGAAGGACGTGCTGAATGGTCCGGGCGTCCTTGAGAAGGGAAGTGCAAGCATTGTTGTGATAGGGTGCGTTGGTATTGCGAAGGAAGTGATTGGCGACACTCCAATCATAGTCAGGATCGGTGATAAGCGTGTGAATTTTGTCGCCAGTGACAGACAAGTTGAGAATATTGTGAAAATCGTGGGTCGTGAGTTCCACGGGGCGTTGATTTATGTAGGATCGAAGAGTGGAATAGTCCACGGAAATCCACAAGTTGGCAAAGAAGATTCGAAGGAGTTCCAAATTGAAGGGAAAGGCTAAGGTTAGAATGAAGGTGAGGGAGGTGTGTGCGAACAAATCTAAGATGGGATAAGTGAGAGTGCGGGGATTGACAATCTTGGAGTGCGTGATCCCCACATTCCGATAGCATTCGAAAGCCGCCTGATCGGCGGCATTCAGAAAGCGAGGATCACATGTTCCCGGGACGAACTGGCCCCCTTTTGACGAGACCTTTTGCCACCAGCCATTAGGAACCCAAAGAGGAAGAAAGTAGAAGGAAAGTGGAGGAAAAACGGTGTGAAACATATGAAGAAAACTGCTGTTTAAATAGAAAACGGACTGATCGTCCCGTACGATCGCGGGATCGTCCGGGACGATTTGGTCATTTATGACGTCCTGGACGATTGGTCAAAAAGGCGGTCCGATCGTCCAGGACGATTAGACACAGGCGATCGTCCCAAGGAGTTAGGCTGGACGACCGTTGACGAAAAGTATCATCCAGGACGATTAGGTGGATCGTCCCGGACGATATGCAATAAATATGTCGGACGGGCCGAATTCCAATCATCCAGCGGCTGACACGTGGATCGTCCAGGACGATGAGGTGGATCGTCCAGGACGATGGGCAATAATTGGTGCAATGTCAGCCGTTTTATCAGATCAGGAAGATATGGATCATATCGTCCAGGATGATGCAAGGATCGTCCAGGACGATCACCAATAATTGGAATTTTTCAGCAGCAGGAGCAGTGTGGGGACAATTTTGCACGAATCGTCCAGGACGATGTTTGGATCGTTCAGGATGAAGTGGATCGTCTAGGACGATAGTGATATCGTCCAGGACGATGTGAAGAAAAAAGAAAAAGATGAAGGATGAAAGATAATCGATCAGGATCCCAAAAACAAAACTATGAAATTAGAATAACACAAAAACCAATAAAATTGACCATACAAACATATAAAAGCATTTTTTTTTATTAGGATGCTCGAGAAAATCAGAATTTTTCCTTGATTTTAGATTCAAAAACCAATGACAGGACGATTGACAACGCTGAAATCCAGAAAAGGTTGGAAATAATCAACTTTCGTAACTCCGACCCCGGGCACCTTATCGATGCAAACCTCTTTCAAAAACAAAAATCCGATTCAGAAGAAAAGACATTAGATTTGAAAAGAGATCCTTTCAACCCTCGTTCCAGAAAAATATCTGATATAATAGTGTTACAAAGTAAAAAATTAGAAATCGGGATTTTCAAAAACACAAGCTTTTGAAAATATTAAGTGGCACACAGATTTCTCTAAGACATTTAACAATCTGAAAAGGAAGAAAGCTTGGTTTGGGCTCATTTTGTGCCTCTTTTTCAAATTGGTTGGCGCTTTACGCATCTTTTGATTTTTGATACACTTTGTGTATCCAATTTAGCAATTTCGCATCTTTTCAGTTTTGGGCTCATTTTATGCCTCTTTTTCAAATTATCTGGCGCACTGCGCATCTTTTATAAGCTTTCTCCTTTTCATAATAATTAAAGAGTCTCAGCTGTGAGATTATCTTCCAGACATAGGAGATGACTCTCCACAATAAGGAAGAACGATTCACAAAACAAAAGCCATACAACATATGATAAATGCAATCACTTGGTTTAGAAAATCAAACTAATGGCTCAAGACTTTGAAAAACACTATTGATATGAGGCAGATTACTATAGGAAGATAAAATAATCTCTATTTCAAAAACTAACATTTTAATTTTGAAGAGGATTTTTATTCAAAAGAAACTACACATCAGTAAAGGAGTTAGAGGAAGAGAAAACAATTATCAATGTTTCTTCCCTTTAACAGATTCAGCGAAGTCAATCACTGCTTACCAGCTTCTAAACCAAAATAAGGTAAAAACTCTCAGTCAAAAATTCAGATCACCAGAAGTAGTGAGCGGTGATTAGATCTTGAAAAGCATAAAACAGTAAGTGCAAGATATGAACTAGTAAATAAATAAAAACAGGTAGAAAATCATAGCAAAGTAAATACTCAAATCAAACTAATAGTAAGGCTAACATAGAAATCAACAGAAGAAATACAATCAACTGAAAGCAAATAATCAAACCAAAACCAACTGACAGAAATCAGAAATCAGAATACCAAAACTAACTAACAGAAATCAGAAATCATAATACCAAAAACTAACAAACAGAAATCAGAAATCAGAATACCAAAAACTAACTAACAGAAGTCAGAATACCAAAAAACTAACAGAAGTCAGAATACCAATCAGAACAATCATAAATCAGCAGTCATCAGAATCAAGCATTTATATCAATCACTCCTAATCTGGTTCTCAAAATGCTGAATGAGTCAAAGGCCAGTGGTTTAGTGAATATGTCAGCCAGCTGATTTTCAGTTGCTACGTGATGTAGCTCAATGTCCCCTTTTGTAACATGGTCCCTAATGAAGTGATGCCTAATGTGTTTGGTCCTAGAATGTTGGATTGGATTCTTAGAGATATAGATGGCACTAGTATTATCACACATAACAGAAATTGTGCCAACAGGTACTCCTAAATCCAAGACTTGTTGCTTCAACCAAAGAACTTGGGCCACACAACTCCCTAAGGCAATGTACTCAGCTTCAGCAGTGGAAAGTGCAACTGAGTTCTGTTTTCTACTGGACCATGAGACTAACGACTATCCTATGAATTGACAAGTCCCAGAAGTACTCTTCCTATCCACCCTACACCGCGCAAA
Organism: Dendrobium chrysotoxum; assembly: GCA_019925795.1. NCBI lineage: Eukaryota > Viridiplantae > Streptophyta > Magnoliopsida > Asparagales > Orchidaceae > Dendrobium > Dendrobium chrysotoxum. The sequence goes on from CM034297.1 coordinate 15,336,803, forward strand.
ATCAGAATCAGAATATCTAATGATCTCAAAAGAGGTGCTGTGCCTAGGGTACCAAATTCCTAGGTTTGGGGTTCCTAAAAGATATCTAAGAATTCTCTTAACAGCAGTCAGGTGGGACTCTTTAGGATCAGCCTGAAACCTAGCACAAAGACAAACACTAAACATGATATCAGGTCGGCTAGTAGTCAGGTAAAGCAGTGAACCTATTATCCCTCTATACTTCTTCTGATCAACAGATTTTCCATTTGAATCCTTATCTAACTGAACTGAGGAGGGCATGGGAGTATTGATTGGCTTGGCTTTATCCATTTCATATTTCTTCAAAATGTCCTTAGTATATTTTGATTGATTTAGAAAGGTTCCATCATCCGTTTGTCTTATGCTAAACCCCAAAAAGTAGGATAATTCTCCCATCATACTCATCTCAAACTCCTTACTCATTATTTTAGAAAACTCTTCACATAAATATTTATCAAAAGATCCAAAAAATTATATCATCAATATAGATCTGGATAATGAGTAAATCATCTCCTAATCTCCTCAGAAAAAGGGTGGTGTCTACGCTCCCCTTAACAAACTCTCTTTCTAACAGGAATGTGCTAAGCCTCTCATACCAAGCTATGGGTGCCTGTTTCAATCCATATAAGGCCTTTTTTAATTTATAGACATGACTTGGATATTGGGAACTCTCAAAATCTGGGGGTTGTTCTACAAAAATATCTTCTTTAATTACCCCATTTAACATCCATTTGAAACAGCTTAAATCCCTTATAACAGGCAAAGGCTAGTAGCACTCTAATGGCTTCCAATCTAGCTACAGGGGCAAAAGTCTCCTCAAAATTAATCCCTTCTATCTGATTATACCCCTTAGCCACCAATCTTGCCTTATTTCTCACCACCACACCAGAATCATTCATCTTATTCTTAAAGACCCACTTGGTTCCCACAATACTTTGATTTTTAGGTCTTTCTACTAACTCCTAAACATCATTCCTTACAAATTGATTCAATTCTTCCTGCATAGCTAAAATCTAAAATTCATCCGACAAGGCTTGATTGATGTTGATGGGTTCAGTCATTGAGATAAAGGCAGAATTGTTTACTTCCTTCCTAAGTCCATGCCTAGTCCTAACACCTTCAGAAGGATCTCCTAAGATCAGTTCTTTAGGATGACTCGAAGAATATCTCCAATCTCTAGGCAACTCAGTTTGAGGTTCTACCCTTTCCTCCAAATTTGTATTTCCAACTCCTTAGGTAACCTTAATAATCTCTTCATCTTCTACTTCAGATCTAGACTCCTTAGGATCAGATTCATCAAACACTACATGGGTTATTTCTTCCACCACCAAAGTCCTCCTATTGAACACCCTAAAGGATTTCCCCACACTTGAATATCCTAATAACACTCCTTCATCAGATTTGGGGTCAAATTTTCCTAAGGGTGACTTCCCGTTGTTCAGAATGAAAACCTTACAGCCAAAGACATGGAGGTGGGACAGATTTGGAGTTCTACCCTTAATGATCTCATAAGGTGTCTTGTTCAGTTTGACTCTCACATTCACCCTATTCAGCACATAACAGGAAGTGTTCACCGCTTCAGCTCAAAAGTATTTTGGAAGTGAATACTCTAGCGGCTTCCACTAAGGTTCTGTTCTTCCTTTCAGCTACCCCGTTCTGCTGAGGGGTCCTAGGAGCTGAAAAATTATGACTAATCCCATGATCCTCACAAAAACTCCCAAATCTTTCATTTTCAAACTCCCCTCCGTGATCACTATGGATGGTAATAATCTCACATCCTAACTTCTTCTGAATCCAAGTAGAGAAGGATCTAAACTAATCAAATGACTCAGATTTATGTGATAAAAACTTAACCCAAATGAACCTCGAATAATCATCTACAATCACAAAACCATAGACTCTCCCCCCTATGCTAGCAGTGCTAATGGGTCCAAAGAGGTCCATGTGAAGAACTTCTAAAGGTCTAGAGGTACTAATATCCTTAACAGAGTGAAAAGAGGACTGGACTTACTTCCCCAACTGACAGGCATCACACAGGTGATCCTTAGTGAACTTAAGCTTGGGCACACCTCTAACTAAGTCCTTTTGGGTGACTCTCCTAAGGGTTTTCATACTGGCATGACACAATCTCCTATGCCATAACCAAGACTCATCAGCAACAGTTTTTAAGCAAATTGAATTATCAGATTTAATGCTACTTACATCCAGCTTGTAGACGTTGTTGATCCTTTGCCCCTGCAAAAAAACTTCATCATTTAAGCTTAAAATGCAGCCAGTGGGCAGGAATTTGATGTTGTATCCCTTGTCACAGAGTTGACTGATGCTCAGCAGGTTGTGTTTCAGTCCATCTACAAGCAAAACATTATCAATCATAAAGTTCTTTGAATCACCAATTATACCTGTGTCTACCACCTTCCTGGTGGTGTTATCTCCAAGTGTAACCTTGCCTCCAGCTCTGGCCTCCAGCGAAATGAACTGATTTGTATCTCCAGTCATATGTCTAGAACATCCGCTGTCCAGGTACCACATGCTCTCACGAGGTCTTGTGTGAGAGCACACCTACAAAAGTATCAAACGTCAGTCTTAGGAACCTAAACAGGTTTGGGTTCCTTCTTATGAAAAGAAGAATGCAATGCATGCGTGCTGTGCTGTGAAACAGGCAGTTTGGGTTTCCACACCCAATGTGTACTACGGTGAACAGTGCAGGTGTGAGAAATATGTCCTAATATGCCACATGAAAAACATCTAACACCAGGAAAAGGGTTAACTAATCTACGTGGATGATAATGCCTCTTCCTAGATGTATATGAAACATGCTTTGAAGAACTTACAACAGATTTTTCAAAAGGTGACTGTGCATAAAACTGTTCAAAAGTAGGCGGTGTTTTGTTCTTTTCAAAAGCACTGATCTTTACCTTCAAAAACTCATTTTCTTTCTTTAAACTTACAATTTCAAATTTCAAGGTTCCCTTGCTACTTTCTACTTCACATGCCATTGTATCTAACTCTTTAAAAGCTCTTTCTAAGTCCACATGCGTAGTTTTCAATGAATCATGCTCAGAAACTAAATCAGAATATTTTTTATTCAACTTATCGAATTCATCAAGCAAAGACATGTGATTGGAATCAAGTGTGGAATGATCTTTAACTACAGAATCATGCTCTTTTTGCAAAGTTAAGTAATCTAATTTCAAACTAGCATGAGTTTTCTTAAGCTTCCTATACGATGTATGAATTCTTTCATAAACTTCAAATAATTGATCGTAAGTCAGCTCACATACCTCTTCCTGATCCGACTGACCAGGGTGATCATCAACCATAAGACACAAGTTTGTTTCCTCCTCTTCAGCTTCAGTCTCAGAAGAGTCGGATGCAGAGTCTGCCCAGAACGCCTTCTGAATCCGCTTCTTGTCCTTTCTGAACTTTGGTTTCTCCTCACCCTTCTCCTTGCTTGGGTGAGCTTTAAGTGTAGGACAATCAGCCTTAATGTGTCCAGGCTTCCTGCATTCAAAACAAACAGATTCAGATGAACCCTTAAAATTTTTATTGGACTTACCCTTGTTCCACTTCTGATAGTTCTTATGTTTCTTCCTTAGAAAGCTTTTGAATTGCCTTGTGATTAAGGCAACATCATCGCTATCAGACCCGGAAGTGCTAGCATCTGAATCTTTGGCCTTTAGTGCCACTGTCTTCTCTTTCTTGCGTTCACCTGCATCAAGTTGCCTTTGGTTCACCCCTTGCTCGTAAGCAATGAGTGATCAAAATAAGCTGTCAATAGAGTAAGTATTTAAATCTTTAGATTTAGTAATAACAGTAATCTTAGCATCATAAGAGGCAGGCAAACATCTAAGAATTTTGTTCACTCTTTCATAGTTAGTAAGTTCTCTACCTAGAACATACAAAGAGGTAACAATCTGAGTGAACCTTGTGTACATTTCTGAAATAGTCTCACTAGGTTTCATGCGAAAAAGTTCGTAATCATGTAACAAGATGTTTAACCTAGACTGTTTGACTTCAGTTGTACCTTCGTATGTTATACATAATCTATCCCAGATTTCCTTTCCCGTTGTACAAGTAGAAACACGCATATAGTCTTTAGATTTTAAAGCACAAAAGAAACAGTTCAAGCATTTTGCATTTAACTATGCTAAATCACGATCATCAAACGTCCAATCAGCAAAAGGCAATTCAGTTTTCACATTGTTAATCAGTCTAAAAGGTGGTTCGTATCCGTCCTTAACTAACATCCACATGCGATAATCAATAGATTGCAGAAAAGTAGACATGCGTGTTTTCAAAAAATCAAAAGGAATATTATCAAACAACGGTGGTCTTGTAATAAAATATCCTTCAGCAGTATTACGATTATTACAGTTAGCCATGGATCAAATTCAAAAGTTTTTAAACCTAAATTTTGAATCCCGCTCTGATACCACTTGAAAGTTCGATAGGGATGTTAAGCCCTAGTGAACTAGTCCCGAGGCTAACCAAGAGGGGGGGTGAATTGGTTATTTAAAAATTTCACGATAACAATGAAAATCTTTTCGAACCGTAGCAGCGGAAACACATAAACAAGAACGAAAAGATCAACCACAGATATTCACCCAAGCAATTAATATCAGAAAAGTAAAGTGCAAAACTGAATCAGAAAAGCAAACCAGATTTTATAGTGGTTCGGTTAACTTGACCTACGTCCACTCCTCGAAGCCTCCCCTCCGGGTATTACACAAAACAAAAAGTGTCTCTCCTTTTGCTCCCACAGCAAGGCGGAGAAGCCTGTACAAACACTTCCTTTTCACCACACGGTGAGGTAGAGAACCCGACCTCCTTTCGCTTCCTCCTGAAGCAGGCAGAGAACCTTCAAACTCCTTTTGCTTCCACCTGAAGCGGGCAGAGAACCCCGGATCTTCTTGCGAACGATCCTCCCACGACGAACACCGACTAGATGAAAGACGACGAGCGGAGAAGACGACTCTGATCCGTGCTTGGAGCAACCTTAGTGAATCCCTCACTAACTCCCCCTCACAAGATCTTCTCTCTCTCTCCCAACTCTCTCTCTCTCTAGGGTTTCTCAGGGAAGGAAGGCAGCAAAAGATTTTTCCAAAAATTGGAAAAAGTTCTTTTAAAGGAGGGCTTAAATTTGCCCTAAATCTCAACTAGTCGGCCAAGATGGTCCAGGACGATCGGTAGATCGTCCTGTACGTTCAGTTCAAATTTAGCTATTTCAGCTTGGACGATCTGGCTCTTCTGGACGATCAGTAGAAAAAATTGTTCATATCGTCCCGTACGATCCTGCGATCATCCGGGACGATTAGTGCAAATTGAGGAAAATCGTCCAGAAGACAGTTCGGGTCGTCCAGAGAAATCTGTGCTGGATGACCAAAAAATGACTTGATAGTCCAGGACGATAGGGTCATCGTCCTATACGATTAGTTCAAAAAGTGCCCAAATCGTCCTGAACACAGTTCGGGACGTACAGCTGAAATGCACTAAATGATCATGATCGTCCGGGACGATCCTGCGATCGTCCAGGACGATATGATCGTATCAACCAAAAATAAATTGCTTTCCTTAATTACCAGATTAAATTAGGCATGATTGTACTGGATCGTCCGGGATGATACACGTATTGTCCGGGACGATAAGACCAAGTATCTAAAAATAAGAACTTGCCTAACTTGATCTGGCGGCTAAGAATTTCTGATTTGGGCATATCATCCCGTATGATCCAGAGATCATCCAGGACGATATGCTTAATCAGACCCTCTTAACTTAGTCGCCCTAATTAGGATTTCTATTTTGGCTGGATCGTCCAGGACGATGTGGAAATCGTCCAGGACGATCTGAACAAAATTTGAACAGAAACTCTAATTCACTCAATCTCTCTCCCTGAGTGTGTGTGTGCAAGGTTACTTAGCTAGGGAATCAGTTACATTACAATTGACTCAATAAAAAGAAAAATCATACATTTGACACACTTGGACCCGATCTTGAGTTGGCTTGAGTGGCTCGCGGTCTTTTGTGCCTGAAACAGATTAGCCAAGCAAAACACACTGGAAATATGTTTGTCATCATCAAAACCAGATTCATAACAGACAATGCATGCTCCACACTTCTTAAGGACACTCGGACTATTCAGCATGTTCTTTGTTCCTCCGTCATTCTAAAGGCGGGGGATCGAATTCACATCACCCCACTCCTGTCCTTGACCACCTACTACATCCTGGCCCATAGGGAATTTAATGCCACCGACCTTATTATCCGGTACCTCGAGCACCTCACCACCATTCAGGATCCAGGTCATCGCCGTCGTCCAAATCTAGCCTTAGGACACATCATTGTCTATGCCCTCGAAACTAAATATGACCTGCAATATCCCGCAGCTCCAGATGTTCCTCCTTCCTTCCTCACCAACAATGCCTTCCATGTCCTACACAGCACCCGACTACATCCGGAGCCCTCCCCTGATGTTGAGGAAGAGGAGGAAGAGGCCATTCCAGTTCCTGCTGCACCAGAGGCACCTGCTCCCCTTTGCATTACCTCTCCCTTTGATCACCTGGTGCAGCGCTTCGATCAGTGGGAGGCAAGATTTGACTCCTATGTGGTTGCCCAGGAGCAACGGCACGCCGAAGACATCCAGCGCTTCACTGACTATGCTGCGCAGCAGCAACAGCAGCATGACCAGGACATTGCCTGGATTGGAGCCCGCTTTCAGGCCATTCACCATTACTTCAACCCACCACCTCCACCTCCCTCTTCCGATCAGGATCCGCCTCAGTTTTAGTTTTCTGTTTTGTAGTTGTTCTCTTTTATGTTTTGTACTTATATTTTCGTGTTCTGTTTTACCCTCCTCCTTTTTGTGATGTCAAAAGGGGGAGTCAGTCGTTTCAGTTTTTGTTATGTGTTATGTTTTCTATATTAGTTTGATTGTTAAATAAAAATTTGAAAAAAAAAATATATCTATTTTTCGATCTCCTGTTTATTTTTATTTTCAAACTACTGTATAAATATTTGCCATCATCAAAAAGGGGGAGATTGTTACAAATCTGGTTTTGATGATGACAAACATGTTTCCAGTGTGTTTTGCTTGGCTAACCCATTTCAGGCATAAAAGATCACGAGCAAATCAAGCCAACTCAAAGATCGGGTCCAAGTGTGTCAAATATACAATTTTTCTTTTATTGAGTCAATTATAATGTAACTGATCCCCGAGCTAAGTAACCTTGCACACATACACTCAGGGAGAGAGCTTGAGTGAATTAGAGTTTCTGTTCATTTTTTGTTCAGATCGTCCTGGACGATATTCACATTGTCCTGGACGATCTAGCAAAAACAGAAATCCTAATTAGGGCGACCAAGTTAAGTGAGTCTGATTAAGCAGATCGTCCTGGACGATCTTTGGATCGTACGGGACGATATGCTCAAATCAAAAATTCTCAGCCGTCAGATCAAGTTAGACAAGTTTTTATTTTAAGTTATTTGGTCTGATCGTCCCGGACGATACGTGTATCATCTTGGACGATTCAGTACAATCATGCCTAAATTAGTCTGGTAATTATGGAAAGCAATTAATATTTAATTGATACGATCATATCGTCATGGACGATCACATGATCGTCCCGGACGATCATGATCGTCTAGTGTATTTCAGCTCTACGTCCCGAACTGTGTTCAGGATAATTTGGGCACTTTTTGAACTAATCGTACAGGACGATACCCGTATCGTCCTAGACGATCAAGTCATTTTTTGGTCGTCCATCACAAGTTTCTCTGGACGACCCGAACTGTATTCTGGACGATATTCCTCGATTTGCACTAATCGTCCCAGACGATCGCAGGATCGTACGGGACGATATGAACAATTTTTTCTACTGATCGTCCAGAAGAGCCAGATCATCTAGGCTGAAACAGCTGAATTTGAACTGATCGTACAGGACGATATACCGATTGTCCTGGACGATCTTGGCCGACCAGTTGAGATTTAGGGCAAATTTTAAGCCCTCCTATATAAGAACTTTTTCTTGAAACAAGAAAAATCTTTTGCCACCTTCCTTTCCAGAGAAACCCTAGAGAGAGAGAGTTTGGGAGAGAGAGAGAAGATCTTGTGAGGGGGAGTTAGTGAGGGATTCACTAAGGTTGCTCCAAGCACGGATCAGAGTCGTCTTCTCCGCTCGTCGTCTTTCGTCTAGTTGGTGTTCGTCGTAGGAGGATCGTTCGCAAGAAGATCCGGGGTTCTCTGCCCGCTTAAGGTGGAAGCAAAAGGAGTTCGAAGGTTCTCTGCCCGCTTCAGGAGGAAGCAAAAGGAGGTCGGGTTCTCTGCCCCACCGTGTGGTGAAAAGGAGGTCTTGTACAGGCTTCTCCGCCTTGCTGTGGGAGCAAAAGGAGAGACACTTTTTTTTAGTGCAATACCCGGAGGGGAGGGTCTGGGGAGTCGACGTAGGTCAAGTTGATCGAACCACTATAAAATCTGGTTTGCTTTTCTGATTCAGTTCTGCACTTTACTTTTTGATATTAACTGCGTGGGTGAATATCTGAGATTGATCTTTTCGTTCTTGTTTAATTGTTTCCGCTGCTAAGTATCGAAAATATTTTTCATTGTTGTCGTGAAATTTTTAAATAACCAATTCACCCCCCTCTTGGTTAGCCTCGGGACTAGTTCACTAGGGCTTAACATCCCTATCGAACTTTCAGATGATACTCTTCTTGTATATGTTTATTATGTATATGTTTAATTATTTATTATCTGAATGATGCTTTTCTGGTTTATGTGTAATTGTTAATGTTGTGGATCAGAATTAGATTTATCAATATATATTGTGTTGTATTTTTTATATGTAGGTGTAAATGGGGAAATCACTTTTCAAAATAAGGAAGGTTTTTTTATTTCTGCTACAGGTTTCCGGTGGATTATCTGCCAAAATGGTTGTCGGTAATACGATATGAGAACATTTCTAGAGGAATATGCAACAGAAACTCCGACGGCTATTTCGACGGTGATATCCCACGGTGCAAATCGGCATCGATTCTTTTGCGATGGAATATCCGCCGGAACCCAATTTTTCCGGCGTATTTTTTTCGGTCGGAGTATTTTTTTCGACGAGCGTTTTACCGTCGGAGTATTTTTCGTCAGAAATTCACCGGAACCCAATTTTTTTCAGTGTATTTTTCACATTACTGGTGGATTCTGTCCGCCGGTAATGGCTGCTTTTCCTGTAGTGAGTGAAGGAATTATGTTAGTGGGTTATTAGTCAACAATAATTGTGAGAGCATTGTGGATGGGATTTAGTAGCCGCTCTTCATTTCATATAGTTCATGGTGGGTGGTATTGTCATGTCCCGAGATCTGAAATAGAAGAATTTCATTTATTTTCTCTTTTCATTTCTTTTTTAATTGATCACAACCTGATAATTGACAACCAGAGCCAACTAATATCATTAAAGAAAACAAAATACAAAAAAATATAATTCACATTACGACAATCAATATTTACATCTTATTTCAAAGTTCAAAATTTAAAAAAATATATACAATAGCCACCAAAGGCTATAAAAGAACTAATATAAAACCAAATAGATGGTAAATTAGCATCACTACTTAGCCTCAACCTATAGGCTCCTTACATTTACCAAAAATTATATAAAAATCACATAATAATCTTATAAAGCCCAACAGGAAACCAAAACTTACCACTACCTTCAATGCAAGGTAAAATGATTCAATATGCTTGCTCTAGTTCTAATCATTATTAATCATCAATTAATATGCATGGTAAGAAATCTCTAAAATTAAGAATAAAATCAATATGATCAATGAAGTCAAAAGAGATCTATTATACTATAATAATATTTATAAGGAGGACTATCAATCAATAGACCATATTAGTATGCTATACTATATTGTATCATTATCAATATAACTTCAATTCTATCTATCAATCAGTTTAATACATTATTATGTAAATAAAATCATAAGTACAATTATGAAGAGCAAGGCAGGACATCCAAATTTAATGTAGTGTATTTATCCTTTCTATCTATTATGTGTCATATATATCTATATGTTAATCTCATCTTATCTTTCATTTATTTTTATTAATCATTTATTTTCATAAGTGGCTTTTATTAATTATATAAGAGTCATCACTCTCTACCCATCAGTATATTTCAGTTAATCGATTACAGGCTATAACCAGGATCACACCATCATAATTTTATTTTAAGAAAGCCCATTCTTCCATTCTCTTGTGCAGGGTATTATATTTTAAGAGCCAACCTGTATTAATTAGAGTGTTAATAGCCAGACTTCCTTGCTTATATATAAATACCACATTTATTATATATCAATCATATCATTTTCTATTGGCAAGTTAGTATCTTGCATGAAATAAAATAATCTAGGAAATACGAGAAAATTTATACATAATTTATTAACTTAAAAAACATAACTATTAAATTAATCAGTGAAAATTTAATATATTCATGTCAATATATGCATAATGATTAAAATTATAACATACTAAAATTTACACGATGGAAGTTTGCAAAAAATAGATATATCATTACTTTTATAAGTTTTGACTAAATTAAAATTCATAAAACAAAAAATATACAAAATTAGTGAAATTAAGGATATGGTAACAATAGCTTACCATGAGATGACCAAATTTCCCAACTGGATCAATCGACAAAAATGGCTCTAAGACTTCCAAACCCTAACTTCTCTCTTCTCTCTCCTATCTTTTTCTTCTCAATTTTAACTTCTACTTCTCTAGCTTGAGGAAAATGAAAAGGGCAATGGGAAAAAATGGTATTTGATAATGTTGGTAAGTGGGAATGGATTTTTTTATAAAAAAATATCTTAAGGACATAACGATAATTAAGTCAATTATTTAGTTTTAAGCATAAATTCCATATAAATCTTTTATTTTTTTAAATCTAAAGCTTTAGAAATTATAGAAAAATATTCATAAAATAACCTAGCATTTCTAGAAGACTCTGATAAAATTTATTTGTAAAATAGACACCAAACGGCCCTAGAAATACAACCCTCTTGGCTTGATTGTTTCTTAGCTCGTAGGTCATCACTATCCGAAGGAACACTCCCCTTGCTTTAAGAGGGCCTCTTGAGTACTTATTGTTACATTTAGAGGACTTGTCATACAGACTCTTCCCACACATCATACCTTGAGGGCTCTCCCGAAACACTAGCCCTTGAATATCACTAAGGGGACTTGCCTTGTAATGGTGGGTTATGCCAGAGGTAAAGGCCACATGGATGGTCATCTTTTGGGTCACGAGTCAGATACAGTTTGTAAAGATCCATATGAAGCATTATATTTCTCTCATATATTTATTTTTTTTATATAATATTTTTCTGTAGTTATTAAAATTCTATAAATAAGAAGTGGAGAAACACTTATTAGTTCTTTTTGATATTATTAGATTTTTTTACATTAAAGTATACTTTGTACTCTTATCCTATTCTCTCACTCTCTATTCTCATTCATATTTCTCTAAATTATCTGATTTGTATCGAGAAAATTATTTGCTAGCAAAGTCAAATCCAAGTAAGACATTATTCTTACACAATGGGATACAAGTATGACAATAATATTCTAATATGTATAAAACTTTTAAAATTATTTTTCAATGAATTACAGTGAAAATTATTTTTAAATTTAAGATATTTTGGGCATGTAAAAGCAAATTTTTTAAAATAACAACGGTTTATTTTGTTTTTTTCATTTACTACGGTAGAAAGAAGACGACGCCAAAAGTAGCAGGCGATTGGAATGCTCGTGCAATTTACCACTTGCCTATTTTGATGCGTAAACGACTGCATTAAATATGGAGGCCATTGAGACGAGTTAAATTGCATTGATACGCAGCATTTCCGACGGAGCAAGGGAGAGCGACGCTTCACGAAATCCACAGCTAGGGAAGGCAGAGCAAAAGTTTGAGAAAAAAAAGAGGGAGAGGGAGAGAGAGACAGAGAGAGATTTGGTTTGGTTGGGTTCCTCCTGTTGGCTTAGCGAAGGAGAGAGAAGATATGGCTGCCAAGTCAAAACCTCGCAGTTATTAGGGAGCAGCAAAGCGAATGAACGTTGGTGCTCATCGAGATTGGGACTCGGATGTTAGTTTTCATTCCCGGCGGCGGTTCTCATGGCGAATGGGAGGCTGTTGGTAGGTTTCGAGGGTGGCGGCGGCGGTGGGGTCTTCCATCGGTAGCGGAGGAAGAGAGCGAGGGCGGCGGTGGAGGCGGACGGTGAATTTTGCTGGGGGGAAATGAGTCTGGCCAAAAACAAGAACGGTTTGCTGCCGAGCTCGCTGAGGATAATCTCCTCCTGCCTGAAGACGGTGACTGCGAACGCCGGCAACGTCGCCTCCACCGTCCGTTTGGCCGGATCCTCGGTCTCTTCATCAATCTCAGCTCGGCCCGACGGCCAGAAAGACCAGGTGTTGCCTTTGATCTCTCTCTCCTGACCACTTGAATCTGGTCGTGGGCTTGATTGTGTCGTGGGTAGGACTGAATGGCATTTTAATTCTGATGTTTGTTGCTTATGATGAAACTTTGCTGGGTTTGATAATTGATCGTACTCTTTTTCTTGTGGATTAGAATTAGGAATTCAGAATTTGACTGGAAGTAATGCCAGCAGAACTGTTTCTTTACTTGTTAGACTGGCTAAGAACCGAGGTGGAAATTAAGCATTTATCAGGCTTGTACTGCAGTGAATTTTACAACGAAGGGTGCTAGGCTGTAGGCATTCATTTAGGCTTTTAGCACGACGGGTTTTTTTCTACTTGCAGGATGTGAGCTCTCTTGTATAAATTGTTCTTATGGGAGTTGTAACACAAATCATTATTCTTCATTATCATTCAGGAATGGAATAGCAAGGGACATATTTTCTCCCAAAACATGTTTATATTGTTTGGTAGTTAAAAGATGTATGCTTCTTCTGAGTATCGGTTTTTATCTTCTTCCTATTTAATTCTGTTGTTTGCATAACTTAAGAATAATCTAATTTTTACAACTACCTATTTCAAATTTTTCCTCATACATGCTCTCTTCTTTATCATTGGATTTATAGCCCTTCATCTGTTCTTATATGCTCTTGGACTCTTATTCTTGATCTTTAAGTTTTAGTACTCTATAATTTAATCTTTTGCACCCTTATTTGATCAATTCATTTCTACGGGCACATGCTTGTTTCTGCTACTTTTGATGCCCTTTTCATATCAATCTATGCTAAGTTTTCATTATAAAAAATTATTTTTCCTTAGAATTTTATTAGCACCCATATCACAAATCAAGCCAAAACTCACTTTACTACCTAGTATCTTAAGGCAAGGCACTTCGCTAAGCATGCCTGCTTCCCTGGGAGGTGTTTGAGGCACTATGGCTTTTTTCTTCTCGAGCGTCTAGGCGAGCCTCTAACTTTCCTTCAACAACACAAGCTCAAATCAAATCAAACAAACAAGATGTGGGAGTATTTGTATATCTATATTTTACCGCTACAAAAGAGCTTTGATTATTATGTTTTGTTTATATTCCCACAAACCTTATATCCACCTATTTATGCAATTATTGCCTAAATGAATGGTTGTTAAAAAGATTATTTGTGTTTGCAAATGTTCATTAAGATGGATGATGTGTGTGTGTGTGTATATATATCTGCTATCACATATTATATTGAGCATGATTCTTACCCTTTGAAGATTGTTTTGCCCTTATATCTATATCATATAATATTCGATGTTCTTATTTTATGTCCATCTTTAATGTAGAAGGTTCTGAAAGAACTTCTTATTAAAAAAAGCACATGTAATTCAAAATTAGTTTTTTGTTCTTAAAGGACTTAATAATCAAGAAAGTGAATGCAACTCAAAATTAGTTTTGAAAATCTTATTATTTGAAAGTTGCAAAAATATATATCTAGATAATTAGTCATTCAAGGATAGGCGTTCCTTCTGGATTCCATTGGGAATAGTTAATTACAATTATGTCAAGAATGGAAAGTTGGATATGAATTAAGTAATGTAATGCACACAAAATTAGTTTACTTGCTTGCCAATTCATGGAGCTGAATGAAATAATTGGTTCCTCAAGATATTCTTGAATGTATTAAGAAGTTGATTTAGTAGCTTCAAGCCGAATATATTTCTTTCTTAATGTGGTGCAATATCTTCTTATATTTCAGGTCCATGTTTGTTGTCTCTTTTGAATAAATCATTGATTTTCTTATTGTACATGTTGTTGTGTCCAAGGGGTTGATTATATCATGATATCATTGTATATGCCTGTAATCATCTCCTTGATGATTATCTTTTCCGTAAGTGAGATCTATTTAATTAATATCTATTTTTCAACCCTCTCTTTCAAACGTTATTTATGTTGAAACTATAAGGGGTTTTTTGTTTGCTAAAATTCAGAATTATCTATTTGATTGCATCCATTATAATTATTTTCATAAAGAGATCAAAATTTATATATTCCTAAATAATTTATTTGAGTCAATCACCACATGCAATTAAATATTTAGAGTATACGTAATTTATATCCACAAGAGATTGCAATAAATAAAAGAGCTTTGGTAAATATAAGTGCAACTACGGAAAAAGAAATGCAAATTGACGTATCATATTTTGTCCACTCACCAACCTATGTCCACTCTCCTGGTTCTCCTTTGAAGATTTTTCATTATTCTCTCATTTATTAATGCTAGAGGGAGAAGCCTCTCTCTTTTATAGATTATGGAGAAACTCAAAATACTTTTACTTAAAAGAATGAAGCACACTACTTTTAGGATGCCTCATTAGGTAATCAAAGTCCACTTCTAGGCATGAAATTTGCCAGTCCTAGCACAACCTGCTTGGTAGTCAGCCTTTTTGCAAGATCATGTTTAAGATCCGAGATCTCTCTCTCAAGAATAACAAAAAAATGTTCTCAAAGCCAAGTATTGAAATGTGAGGATTATGATTTGAAGGAAAAAGATGACTTGGCGCTGGAGATGATTTTCTCTCTCTAATATTCTCTCTCTCTCTCTTAGGGTTTATAATTGTAGAATAATACTTCTGGTTGTTAGTCACATTTACTACATTGTATTAGCAATATTTTTCATCCTTTCATTAATCAAATACTTAATTAATGTTGATTTAGAATTCAAGTTTAAATATTGTATAACGAATTCAAATTTTGTTTGATTATAATAATGTGATTTATTAAATTCAAATTAAGAAATAGATCATAAAGTATAACTAGTTCATAATTTAAAATTTTTTTTAATGCAAACTGATCTTGTGGATTTAGTTCAATATATGACAACATATAGTATTATATAATCTTATAGCATGATCTTAAGATAAAGTTACATTAATCACATAATTGCTTGATTAATTATGCTATTTGATTTATTTGAACTGAAATTTAACCTATCATTTAGCACGATCCTTGATAAGACAATATGACTAGTTATGTATTTTTCAATATTGCTTATTGCTTGATTCAATTAATTTTCAATTTTAGTTGAATTTGTGCACAATTAACTAGGCGGCCTTACAATTGAAAATACAATAATTCCAAGATTTTTTTTAAATTTTTGCACTTTGAATCTTGATCTTATTAGCAATTAGGCTAACTAGAGTAAATAAGGCAACTAGCTTTAGTTGAGTCATAAGTATACTTTTGAAATAATTTGACTTATATGCTCGCTAACCTCAACAATATTAGCTTATATTAAATTATATTTATGATCATCAAAACACTGATTTTAAACTTAGCTCGTGAGTTTAACTCACAAAACTCCTAGAATCAAACAACTCCTAAATATGCAAATTAGAGTGAATGAGAAAGGAAGAGAGGCTGAGGACGAAAGTGTAATGATGGAGTAAGAGAAGAGAGAAGTGAGAAACTTGAGAATGATAGGAGCTTGAATGAGTTAGAATCGGGGGAGCACAAGAGCTTGGTGAGAGGAAAGATGGATGTAATAGGAGCTACATGCGAGAGAAAGAATCAGCAGAGTAAGGCGTCAGTTGTTGTACAAAGTTAGGGTATTAGGTTATTTTATAGCCCTTTTTATTTTATTTAAGCCTTTTTATGGATAGTTAAGAATAAATGAGAAATTAGGGCATTTTAGGATTTGGGTGGAAATTTCCTTCCAAAATTTGTTTGGACATCTTATTTATTTAATCTTATTCTAATGATTGATTAGAATTTTTTTAAAGGATTTTATAATGTCCTCTCAAACTTAATGAAAAATTTTATAAGATGGTGGTGAGACTTGCAATGCTTTATGGCGCAAAATGTTGGCTATTAAAAGACAACAACAACGACAACAACAACATCAAGCCTTTATCCCACTACGTGGGGTCGGCTACATGAATCCTTTTTCTCCATTGTGTCATGTTAAAAGTCAAATTCTCGTTTAAATCTAATAAAGAAAGATCATTTCTAATATTTTCTAACCAAATTTTTTTAGGTCTACCTCTACCTTTCTTAACAAAAGTCAAATCTAATACCTCTACTTTCCTAACCGGGTCATCGAAAGGCCGCCGTTTTATGTGACCAAATCATCTAAGGCGATTCTCTCTAATCTTATCTTACACTAGAGCTACTCTAACCTTTTCACATATATGCTCATTTCGTATCCTATTTCTAAGGGTAAAGCCACTCATCCACCTGAGCATCCTCATCTCTGCAACACTTAACTTAGAATTATGCTTCTCTTTTAATGGCCAACATTCGGCACCATAAAGCATTGCAGGTCTCACCACCATCTTATAGAATTTTCCCTTAAGTTTAAGGGCGATTTTTCTATCACACAACAAGCTCGATGCATTCCTCCACTTCAACCATCCAACTTGAATTCCATTGATAATATCCCAATCTATTTCACTATCACTTTGAACAATAGATCCAAGATATTTAAAACGTGTACTCTTATTAATGATTTGATTGCCCAAAGTCACAATCCCCTCACTAGGTCTATTACTATTAAAATTACACTCCATATATTAAGTTTTAGATCTAGTCAAGCAAAAACCTTTAGACTCTAAGGTTGACCTCCATAATTCAAGTTTACCTTCAACTCCCTCTCTAGTCTTATCAGCAAGAAGAATATCATCAGCAAAAAGCATACACCAAGGTGCATCCTCTTGCAAATGTCTAGTGAGAACATCCATGACTAAAGCAAAATGATATGGGCTTAAGGCTGATCCTTGATGTAATCCAACCGAAATAGGAAAATACTTGGTCAAACCACCTTGTGTTTGAACAAAAGTAATAGCTCCTGCATACATATCTTTAATGATTTGAATATAAGCATTATTAACTCCTTTCTTTTCAAGAACTCTCCATAACACTTCTCTTGGAACTTTATCATATGCTTTCTCTAAATCAATAAATATCATATGTAGATCCTCCTCATTCTCTCTATATTTCTCCATCAAACCTCTCAATAAATGATGATGGCCATTAAAAGAGAAACATAAAAATATAATTAAGTGTTGTGGAGATGAGGATGCTCAGCCGGATGAGTGGCTTTACACTTAGAGATAGAATGCGAAACGAGTACATATGTGAAAAGGTTCGAGTAGCTCAAGTGGTAGATAAGATTAGAGAGTCTCCTTAGATGGTTTAGTTTCAATATACAACAAATGTGATTCGCTCTAGATGCAAATCACATTTGTTGGGAGGCATTTGTTGGGGGACATTTGTTGACCTTAATGCTACACCCAAATGAAAAGGTACAACAAAAAAAGAACCATAAAATCATTACCTGCCCATATGTTTGCCAGCCATCTCGATATCCTACTACAATATCCCATCGCAGACTGCGAATGGCACCGAAGTCAGAAGCCCATCCCTCACGTGCACGACCTCGCCTTGATCACTGCCCCTTTCGCACTGTTAAAAGCGAGAGCTTTGCTCCCATTCATTTTCTTCCACGCCTGAGCTCCCGCAAGTTTCAAGCCTTCTCTTCCCCTCTGGCAAAATCCCTCTTCCTCACGCTTGCTTCTCTTCATCTACCTCCTCCGACGACATTCCTTTCCTATTAGATCGGACGCTACAACATTTTGATTGGAAGTAGCGACTGGAGCTCGCTGGATTGCGAAGGTAGCCAACCTCCCGTCCGGCGCCTACAGACCCACAACCGAACCCCATCTCCCTTGCAAACTTCCAATTCTCCTATTCGAACCAATCTCCCGACCTTGCCTTAGCCTCCTCTTGCCGTAAGTCGCCGAATCCCCATAGCCTGATCTCCCTCTCCGTCAACTAGGTCGAATACCCCACACCTCCTCTTGACATGCTCTAGCCGACTCCATCCCTGCCCAACTCTTTGGTCCACAGAGAGAGAGAGAGAGAGCTCCCTACCTAGCCGCAAATCCAACATCCATTGTCGACTGCTCTGCCCGATCTCCTCTAGCTTTAGGTATAATTCTATTTTTTTTAATTATTAGTTATTAATTGTTATTATTATAATTACAATAATAGTTATTAGTATACTTTATATATATATATATATATAATAATAACATATAATATTATATAACATATAATATATCTGTTATAAAATATATATATGTTATATATATGAATATATATGTCACGACCCGGCCCGAGGGCTCGAATTAACGAGGCGGAAACAGACGATCGGACGGTAAAATAATAATTTTATTTTCTTTAAAACTATCTCCATAAACTTGAAAGAACCACTAAACATCAAAATATAAAAACTGATATAAAATAACTTAAATACCTTTCTTCTTGTGCCACACGTCTACGGTAGACATTTCTATCTCTTCTACTCATTAGATTACCTTAAATTTACCTGAAATAAAAGTTAGAGCAACAACAATAAGCCAAAGCTTAGCGAGTAATACATGCTTCTAAACTACAGTAATTCAAGGCAATACAAAGGATATGATTGATATCACTTTTCATTTAAACATATCATTTATTTCATCAAAATACTAAATGTATAATGTTATGCGTAAAATATAAATACATATCATATCATAATCAGTTTACATTCGTCATATCTGTATTCATATCTTTCTCATTTTCATATATAGTACAACCGTCTCAAGAGCCACCGTCTAATTTGGTACCAATGAAAGTACTCTTTTACCATTTCCATTTCCGTTTTCATAACCTTTTCCTTTTAACGTGTACGAGTACAGCGTCCCCAGCTAGTACCATAAGAAGGTTAGCTCCATCAATTCAACGTGCACATGCAAGCATTCCATAGCAATCATATCATTTACATTCTATTTATCATTTAACATTGGAAAGTATAATGAACATCAATATTATATATATTTAAAGATATATCATTGCATTTATTGAATTGAGCAATCAAATGATAACATGATCGATTGTCTTGGAGAAAGATAAATCAACTTTAACAATAAGTGACTAAATAGTAACAATACTTAATGCATCAAGTGTAAAAAAAATAAATATAATTACTGTAATTAAAAACATGAGTACTCAATCGATTCGAGGGGTCTGGTTTCTTCACTTGTACTCCTTCCTACGAGGTCACAAAATTTTCACCTATATAAAAAAAATAATTTCTCCTTAAAAAAAATCTAATTTAATAATTCCCAATTCAAATCTTCTTCTCTTTTAAACATATCCTAGGCTCTCTCTCACTCTCTCATTTCAATAACTAAAAGCATGTAAATTTTATTACCCAATCATTAATCAAATTTTTTTTATATGTATTAATCTAGTAATTTTAATATTATTATTTTCAGATTTAAATAATTCTTAAAAAAATATTTATAATTTTGTCTAAATTCATAACTTATCCAAATTTAAACCTTCACCAGAACCTAAATTAAGTTAAAATAATTTCTATTTTCGGTTTTATTTAAAAACTATATTTTTGGAAATTATATTTTCATTAATTCCACCATATAAGCATGCCGAAATTTCCCTTTCACCTAATTAATAATTAGGTTAACATTTTCGGATTATTTTAAATTAAAAATTAGGAAAAATAATATTTTATGAAAAACTCTAATTTCTACCCTTAAAAATTTTCCTAAGATCATTAGAAATAATATTCATTAAGAAATTTCATAGAAATAAAAAATTTGCAAAAACCCTAATTTTTGAACCCTATGAAAAATATGGGAAAACTTAATTTTTATGATTAGAAATCATCCCTCAATCTTCCCTAACAATTTCCCAAAGAAATTTCTAAGTTTTGGAAAACCCTAGACTTTTCATCTTAAGAAAACTAAGCGAAAGAGAAGGAAATATTTGTTTAGAAACATACCTTCTTCCTCCCTAAGCCTTCCCCTTCGATTTCTCCCAAGACCACCGCCGGAAAACGCCCAAACGCCGCCGCCCGTCGCCCTTCTCTCCCTCTCTCTCGCGTGCGGCCGAAACGAAGAAGAGGGACCGAATCCCTTAGGCTTAGGAGGACTTAAGGAGATTCTTTAGATTGCATTTTACGCATGTGCCCTTGCCCCTAAGTGTGTTTTCATATCCATGAAGGGCAATTTGGGTATAAAGGCTAAATATTACTTAAGTTAACTTCGACGATTTTTAGTTTTAAATTCAAGCAAAATTAGCCAACGTTCTTTATACCAAATCGCTCGAATTTTTATGTAGAATTTTATAAAAATTATTTCGTCAAATTTTGACAACTCTAAAAATTTGATTATTTTCGTCGCAGTGCATCAAAATGCGTGCGATGCTTAAAATTGACATTTTCGGGTTTTACAATATACATATATATACTTGTTTATTTTAAGTATCATATATATATACACCAAAAAAATATAGAAGGGAGGAGAATAAAAAAAATGATGCAAAAAAAAGAGAAAGAAGTAAAAAACAAAAGAGAGAAAAATAGAAAATGCAAAAAAAAAGAAAGAAATTAAAAAAAAAAAGAGAAAGAAAATGACAAAAAAAGGAAGAAAAAATTAAAAAAAGAAAAAAAAATTATTTGCATACGTTTTGTCCCCTCGTCGCTACACGTTATTAATTCAAGGCAGTGGTCACTGATTTTGAAGTATAGGGCATCAGTAAGGACGCAGTCATCCAAAGTTGAAATGATTGATTCTTTATTTAAGCCAATAACAAAAAATGATGATGGTGACATAATCAGGGAATTGCTTGTTGATTTTTGTGCAAATTCTGGGAAGAGAAAGTTAGATCAAATCAGTATTTTCAGGAATGAAAACCCAAAGGTGAAGGATATACATTATACACCAGTTCCTACAAGTAGCTGTGTAAGACTCGCTATGCATTCAACATATTACCTATGGACGAGCACTGAAAGAACTGCAGCAAATATCAGCACCTACGAGCGATAGCAGAAGATTCGTTAGTACTCGACAATCTACTTGTAGAAAGCAATAAATAGAGCACGACAGTCTACCTATATGCAACAGGAGAATGACCGTAGTGCGACGCTACGCTATCAGATCTACAACATCCTTACAAGCGGACAGAAAGCGTATACGAGCATCCAAATAGAATGCTGCATTCAAATGACGGTCACCCGCACAACTGATCGACGTCAAAATATTACAAAAATGCCCCAACACATGCATTGCAACATACATACACACAAACACAAGAAATACATCCGACATGTAATCATACACCCACATGGGCCCCGGAGAGCATGTTACAGTTACACACGTGACGTCTTGGGATGCTGTGCGGGTTAAATAATAAACCTAAGTTCAAGCCTGATCCTCCTATACGAGCGGATAAGAGTCGACATGGCTTGAACCGATGGACAAATATACGGACGCGATGTCGACTGAGATATTTGTCTTAATATATTCATATTAGGCATTCAAGGCCTTCAACAAAGAAAATTTACCAACAAAGACACAAAAATACCAAGCCGGCGACGAACCTGATCTTCTGTTGGCAAGTTGATAGAGTCGACAAGGTTCAACCCATAAAAGGAATTCCTCATAAATACCTCGATGATGGGTGTGTTGAATGTAGATCTCAATTGGAGGAGTTAATTTCAAACATTCAAAAGTCCTCAAATACTTCAAAACATTGCCCAAATACTCAAAAAATCCAAAAATCATTCCAAACCCAAAATATTTAAAACCAAAATTAAACCATCAATCATTTAAAGCAAAATGCATCCACCCTCCGTAACAATTTGTCAAGGTTGACAAATCTAAATATCACTTCAGCTCATAAAGAGCTAATGTCTGGTCCTATAATGCACAGACACGGACATGGCGACACGGATACGACACGACACTGACACAGGGCATGTCAATTATTGAAAATATAGGACACGGATAGAAGTTGGACATGGTATTATAATTTTTATATTTTAAAAATAGTGAATAAAAATTAAATAAGTATAATTTTAAAAATAATTTAGAAATAATAAATCATTTAACTAGAATTTGTGCTTAAAATGATTAATATTAAGATGTCGAGAGTCGGGCGTTGATATCGTTTATCAGTCGTCGAGAGAGGAGATGAAAATAACTTCACTGCCAAAGAGAAATGAAAATGATAATATTCGATGAATGGGGTATTAAGTGTAGGCGATTGATTTGGTGTTGTGGATATTAGTTTTTATATTTTAAATAAATAAAAAATTTAAATACAAGAAATTATATTTTTAAAAAATTCATAAAATATTTAAGATACACGTGTCAGACACGCGTGCTCAATTTGTATTTAATATTTTTTTAATCAGACATGTTTTCAGCGTGTCTGACACATGTCAGAGGAGTGTCGGATGCGTGTCGTGTCGGACACTGCACGCCTCTTTGAAGAGAAGTGTCGGTGCATCATAGGTCTGGTCAAGAATATCACTAAGATTTATTCTCAAATCATCTCCTGTCAGCAAGGACATGGTACGTGTCCTCTAACCGGCGGTTTTACCGCCAAATGGTGCCTGGGGCCCTCTGAACCGGGTGATTTGCTGCCAAATAGCACCACTACATTATGGTTATGGCTAGAGCTCGTATGCTCGTTAATGACATCAAATCCTTAAGATATGAATCAATAGGATATAATCGATAGAGTACAAAGCCCTTTGCTAGTTAAGGTGGATTCAAATTTATCCCCTTTGGCAAATACCCATCCCAAGTCTACGAGGTTCCTTTGGACGAAGCAACCCATGGCTGCCAACAAGGATCCTTCTATCAAGTTGGGTTGACTACCACCTCTGACTATGTAGACCAGGGACCACGATGGCCCAGGACGACGGAACCATGAGATCTTGATCGGGTCCATCATCCATTCCCCCACCATCCGCTTTAAGTGCAAGATGGTGAAATTTATAATTTTAAATATCAAACTTTCAAATACCTTGAACTCATGCTGCTACTATATGCCAGATAACACGTATTCCTACGTATCTGATTGACGACTAGTCTTAATTGAAAGTTCTCTCTCATTACCAGGAGGGATAATTAACTATAGGGGCTTGCGCCTATAGGAAACTAGAACCTAGATCATAAAGTCCTTGCAAAATGAGGGCGAAATCTCTGGGTAGTGTCTTATCTACAAACCTATCTGTCTTCCCAAAATTTACCCCGGAATCTAAAGCGCTAAAAATCCCCCAAAAAGCACGGGGAGGCCAGGGCCGAATTTTTGGAGCCCACACTTTCAATGCCATTGTTAGGAGAGTAGAAGTATTAGATCCGGACTATGCTAAGAATGGTAGATGTAGACTTAAAAAGGATTGGTTATAAAGTAGTAAAAATGACATTTTTTTAATCTAAAGTATTAAAAATGATATTTTTTTAATTAGATTTAAATGAGAATTGGCTCGCTTCCCTTTGGCAAATTGGCTCGCTTGTTTTAAAAGGCTGCACCTTGGCCGACTTCACAAAGAAATATTGCGATATCTAATCTTTGATCTTATTCTCAAGGTCTATCATTCTCACATGATTCTAGGAAAAAAGAATGCATTCATTCCTGAAGGCTTTTATAGAAAATAAATGCATGGAGAAAGTTAGATTCTATGGAATCTTTTTGTGCTGGAATGATTTGTGCTGGCCATGTAAAAATTCATGTAAATGAGATTTGCGAATGTGTTTGGCATGATATGTGCTGAGATGACTCTATAAAAGTGGAGAATGCCTATAATCTTCTTGCCAAAGGAAAGTTATAGGCCAAGTCTAATCTGATCATGATAAAAACTTTGTTCATTATTACATAAAGAATTAAGGGATCTCGTGCCAAATATTTCTCATCCTTGGGGCTTGGAATAATATAATTTTTGAATGATTTTCATAGTAGTTGGTTTAATAGTATAATATTGATTGACCTCAACATGTTTAAAGGGTTGAGGGTTTCTCTTCAGAGCAACAACCATTGGAAGACGAGAGCCCTTGGTGGGGAAAATGCTGAAAACTAACGATTGAGCAGAGGGAATGCTAGGGAAGAAATGAAAGTGCAAAAAATTTCAAAAGGTCATAGGGTAGCATATATATGAAAAAAATGGTGGGAACTTGTAAAATTGTTACATCAATTAGCTGCCATGCATCATGTTGAATGTCAAATTGAAAAATCTTTTGAAGATTTCTAATATATTTTTTCATTATAAATAAATTAAAATTCACCATATCAAAATGAACAATATCAAAATTTAATTAGGGTTGATTATGAAACCAATGTTAAATAAATGATGATTTTAGCTTCAAAATCGGCTCTAGGGTGATAACAACGTTAGAATAGTAAATATGTAAATTTTAAAACGATAAAAAGATAAATACTTTTGTCATTCCATGAGCACATTTTGAAATGATATCAACTTTTCACTAGTGAACATTACATTCCATATGAAAAAATTATACAACTCACGGCAAGTTGAAGTTGGCTATTCTGTAAAATGCTTTGTGGGAGAAAGCATGCTAAAGAATTATAGAGTTGGATCAAAAGTGATATCACGAGGAATGGTTCCTCCCCTAATAAGCTATTGAAGGACATACTCCCCACCCACAAGGAATTAACATGACTCGGATAACTTAATAAATTTGCGGGTTGAAATAATTTTAACCTTCAACTCCTAAACTTTCAGCAGTGCTCGTTAAGGACTTCATTTGACACAAAAGGAGGATGATTGTGAAGACATCTGAGTATACCCTATATGAGAGCATTCTTGTCCTCGATAGATCCTTTCATCATAAGATGTTTTTCATGAAAATCAACTTAATTTATGAAAATCAACTTAATTTAAGTTGGCGGGTTTGGATAGCATAAAAATGGGACTGCAAGTTATTGACCTCAACCATTAGCTCCTAAACTTTTTATGTACGAAAAGGAAACCCTTCTTTTCTAGTGGATTAATTGGAGCAGAACTATTAGCCTCATGATTGTGTCGTGAAGGAGTTATTATTTGTTTCTTCTTCTTTCCTTCAGTGATTCTAGCATTCAAAATAGTCTACAACAACAACAACAACATCAAGCCTTTATCCCACTACGTGGGGTCGGCTACATGAATCCTTTTTCTCCATTGTGTCCTGTTAAAAGTCAAATTCTCGTTTAAATCTAATAAAGAAAGATCATTTCTAATATTTTCAGTGATTCTAGCATTCAAAATAGTCTCATTCGCTTTTTTATTCTATAATTTAAGAACCGAATCCCCAATTTCAATTTTCTTGGTGAGGTCAAATTTTTTTTTTCTCCTGTAACATCAAGAATCTTCTTTGAAGCAAGCATCAAAGAACTCTTGGATTTTGGCTTATCAACAGAAGATTAGAGAAGTGTCAATTATTTTTCAATTGTACTTTACGTAGGAGCATCAATAAGGCATTGCAATTTATTTGCCCAAGTTGGATTCAACTAAATAGAGCTAAACTTGGTTCCTCTTTGTATTAACTTTATCATGAGCATTATCTAAAAGATCGCGCCTTTTCATGGTGGTGGATTGTCTTTTTAGGCTTTTTGTCCTTTATCCAATAATTCTTAGTTTGTTTTGAAAGTGGATTGTGGAACGTCACTAACTCGATTGTTGATCTGTTCTTAGGAATTGCTGGTTCATTTGTTGGTTCGTTTTGAGAAGTCACTTGTTCAACAAAAGTCTCGGAATCAATAATCATCTTACTCGCATCACTTAGTTTTTTCTTTACTTTTTTAAGAATTGATTTCTTGAAGAAAATATTCTTCCTTCATTTATCACCTAATTTTTTCTTTTTGGCATTCCTTGAGAATGCTGCTAATGAGGACTTTATTAAATGATCAACAGCTTTGAACTCAAGGGGTGTGATCCAATCGTAAGAGAAGAAAGTTGTAGAGCAAAACCGAGGATGAAGATGATTGAAAAGTGTAACCTTCAAATGACCACCCATAAGCCCATATTTATAGATTTGCTATGATGTTAATGTGTAAAGAACGAGCCAAATCAAACTTTCAAACGTCCACCATAAGACCTTATTTTTTGATTTGGTACAATGTTAATGTGTACCGAACGGGTCAAATTAACGTCATTAATGATTTAGAAACTCAATAGGATAGTAGATTTATTTCTATTCTTCTGGCAAATGATCTCCAAATAAACATATAATTATAAAACTAGATGTACACCTAAATGTAACCTAGATCAAGTTGTTGTTAGGTTGCTCTGGCTTAGTAGATCACATTCAAGGATAGTTGGACAGGTTAGAAGAATCAATCAACTGAAGTCACCAGGATCATAGTGAACTCGACTTTGAAATCAAATCAGCCATGACATCTTATTCCAGCAATTGGGCATAAGGGCCAACTAAGCTTAGCCATCAAAGCATTCAAGTGTTTCTTTAAATCAACTCACCTTACTCATCAAAGTAGTTTGTCTGAGCGCTAAAGTTACTTGCAAGCACTTGATAAATTTAACTGAAGTCAGCAAGCCACTTTCCACAAATTAGACTTCTACTAAGTAATTAATATGTACTTATTCAAGTATTTTTAGCTTCACCTTTTATATTTTACAAGAAGCACTTGTTATAGTTTGCTATGTACTTTTCTACTTGTGTGGTTTAAATATAGCCATTTCTGTAGCATTGTGTCTCAACCCAAGTCTATAAATAGGGGATTAAAAGATGAGCCTGATACATTGAATCACTTATGCTCAAGTCTAGTACTTTATGCATTTTAATGAAATTTCAGAGCTTCTCACTGTAGATTCTCTTTTACTCTCTAGCTTTTCTATTGTTTACTTTAGTCTTATTAGTTAGGTGCTGATGTTATTCATGGACAATTTTAGATCCAATACTATGAGCATTATATTGTTACCAAGGTTATTTCATTCTTCTTGATTTAGATGAGATTCAATTAAATTTTGGTATCATTTCCTCTTAGGGCTAGTTTGCTTTATTGTAAGTGTTATGATTGCAATTTTGAAAGTGAGTTGTTGTGATATTTGTTTGTTTTACAAGAAATTTCTTCTTCTGAACTTAATTCTTGTGTTTCTTTAGGCTATATTCAGTTTAATTTTTATTCACCTCATATTTATGGTTAATGACTTATTATTATTATTATTATTATTATTAGTAGAAGTAATATTCTAACTCTTAATTTCAATAATTTGTATTATTCTATTGTTATTAAATAGGAAAGAAAATAAAAAATGAACTTGACTTCTTGGTTCTAAGAATGAAACTAACTTCTCACCCTTTTTAACATGAGTTTCTAGTATGGGAACTCTTTTTCATCAAATATCAACAAAATAATGCTTGAACACACTTCTAGAAGTGAGTTATAGTGACCTTTGAATAGTTTCAGTAAAACAAACTGACCCTTAGTTTTTTCTTGATTGGATCATGCTCTAGTGGTGGCTTGTCTTGGCTTGATTTGCATAATAGTTTTCTTTAACTTGTTTTTTTCGTATATATGTATGCTTCCACTGTAATTTCATTATTCTTTATGCTGCTAGTGAAGCAAATTAATATGCTTTCGGAATATTCTAACAGCATAAAGTCTTACGACTTGAACAGGTATTATGGGCTGGTTTTGACAAACTAGAGCTTGGTCCAGTTTCTTTCAAACGTGTCCTCCTGCTTGGTTATGCTAATGGTTTCCAAGTACTTGATGTAGAAGATGCTTCAAATGTCTGCGAGCTGGTCTCCATGCGTGATGGCCCAGTTACGTTTTTGCAGATGCAGCCCATTCCAGTTAAATCAGAGTTGGAAGGATTTAGGTCTTCACATCCCTTGCTGTTGATTGTTGCTGGTGATAAGATCACCTGCTCAAGCATGGACCAAGGTGTTCATCTGTGTGCATTGATGAAAGATGGTTCCAGCAAGCATCATCAAGAAAATTGCAAAATAACCCCTACTATTGTTCGATTCTATTCATTTAAGTCCCATGGTTTTGTCCATAATCTCAGATTTAGATCTGCTGTATACTTAGTTCGATGCAGCCCGCGCATAGTTGCTGTAGCTCTTGCTGCACAAGTAAGTTGCTTTACGAGATAAAAGAAAGAATAATATTTATTTGTTATTTGAACACTTTTTGCTGTTTCTACTTATTTTGCAGATATATTGCTTTGATGCAGTTACTCTTGAGAGCAAGTTCAGTGTGTCAACTTACCCATTGCAAGGGGATGTTGGAGTTAACACTGGATATGGTCCAGTGGCTGTTGGTCCAAGGTGGTTAGCTTATACCTCCAATAATCCTCTGCTGTCAAATACAGGACGCCTCAGTCCACAGAATCTCACACCCTCTCCTGGTGTAAGCCCATCCACCTCGCCAGGCAGTAGCAGCTTAGTTGCTCGCTATGCAATGGAGTCTAGCAAGCAGTTGGCTGCTGGAATACTCAATCTGAGTGATATGGGTTACAAGACTTTCTCAAAGTACTATCAAGAGTTCGTTCATGATGGTTCTAACTCCTCTTCTTTATCAAGTTTAACTTGGAGAAACGGAAGGCTCCCACCAGCAGCACATGCTAGTGAGGCTGACAATGCTGGAATGGTTAGTTTAAAGTCAAGAATTTCGCACATGGGTTCTGTGAATCTCCAACATCATATTCATTTCCTTAATTAGCCTCTACAGGTTTCAATCATACATCTTTATTGCTTTTTTACTTCTCCATTATCTGTACTGCATAATGTTTTATGCAGGTTGTGGTTAAGGATTTTGTTTCAATGGAGATTATTGCTCAATTCAGAGCTCATGCAAGCCCAATATCTGCTCTTTGTTTTGATCCTAGCGGTACCCTTCTGGTAACAGCTTCTGTAAATGGGCATAACATAAATGTCTTTCGAATTATGCCTACAAAAGCGATAACAGTTTCGAACTGCACACATTATGATTGGTCCTCTTCTCATATCCATCTTTACAAACTATACCGTGGATTAACATCTGCTGTAAGTTTCTGATAATCTCACTTAAGAAAAGCTTTTAAACAAAACCTTGCTTTATTGTTTCCATCCCCACCTATTGGTTTCAGGTCATACAGGACATCTGCTTTAGTCAATATAGTCAGTGGATAACCATAGTTTCATCACGAGGTACATGCCATATTTTCATATTATCTCCATTTGGTGGTGATGCTAGTTTTCAACAACAAAGTCCTTATTGTAATGGGCCAAGCCTTGCTCCCAATCTTACATTGCCATGGTGGTCTGCTTCATCATTCTGTATGGATCAGCAATTTCTTCCTCCATCTCCTTTGACACTTTCTGTAGTTAGTAGAATTAAAAACTGTAGCTCTGGATGGCTTAACACTGTCAGCAGTGTTGCTGCTTCTGTAGCAGGGAAGATGTCCATACCATCAGGTGCTATTGCAGCTGTTTTTCACAATTCTATCAATCATTTTACTCCAACAATTCATGCAGTTGTTAATTCATTCGAGCACCTACTGGTCTACTCTCCATCCGGTCATCTGATCCAACATGAACTTGTACCATCTCCGGAATTGGAATCATGTGGTAGCAGCTCAAGAAATGGGTCTGGTCATCTATTGCAATTTCAAGATGAGGACTTACATGTAATTGCTGAACCAATTCAATGGTGGGATGTTTGCAGGAGATCTAATTGGATTGAAAGAGAGCAAAACATTTCCCAATCTATATTTGACAACCAACAAAATGTAGAGATATTGTTGGGCAGATCCAGTTCTGATGAAATGCATGCTTTACACTATCTGTCATCTACCAAGGATGCTACAAACGAGTCTGTAAAGGCTCATGAAAGGCCCAATGGGTACCTTTCTAATGCAGAAGTACAAGTTTGCTCCGGGAGGATTTTAATTTGGCAGAAATCAAAGGTAATCATGGTAAACTCTTCTGGGATGTTTACCTTCAGTTTCTAAATATTACTTTCTTGCCGAAATGAAATGTTATATGCTGTCATTTGTTGTAGGTCTATTTCTACATCATGATCCCATCAATCACTAGTGAGAACACCACTAATTGTGATGTTGATGGAGAGATTGAAATTGAGAAACTAGCATCCCATGAAGTTGAAATTAAGCGAAAGGATTTACTACCTGTTTTCAAGAGTTCCCATTTAGTCTATCAGGACAGGTAATAAACAATCACATCTGTTACTTCCTATGCCTGACCTATTTCAACTAAATTTATTTGCTTTGTTATTTATCTGACTTGAACAAAAAGCAGTAAGAGCGTTTAATCTCCATGCTGAAAGCCTTGTTGACCAACGTATATAGAACAAAAAGGAGAAAAAAAGGGTTAAATCCTGCACACATACCTCATACCCATTGGATCCAAAAATTCTGCCAAAATTCTTGCGTAAATCCCGCTGAATTACTGTGCATTCGGCGCCATTCGCGTCTCATCGCAGAATTCCCGCGTAAGCTTCCTCGGTCGCGCTTCCGATCGAGTCGTTAAATACGACGACTAAGTAAAGCTCCCGGGTCGATACACAAAAATCCCGCAGCTTCTCCCTTTCGCAGCTCTTGCGACCGAATCCCACAGCCGAAGCCACACCTCACCGAACCTTCTCCCATACGAACTCCTGCCGCTACTTCTGATTTCCTCTACTCCACCCTAGCCCCGAGCTCCCTTGCCCTTCCTCTTGGCCGAAGCCGACTCCAGCAAGCCCGGCTCCCGTCGCCACACGCGACCTCCTACTTCATTCCCCATAGCCTGTCGAGCTACAGGAATCCCGACACCTCTCCGACCCTGCCCTGTTCGCAAGCCTCCATTCGTTCTTCTTGCTTCCTCCGATTTTTCTGAGCCAGAGAGAGAGAGAGAGAGAGAGAGAGAGAGAGAGAGAGAGAGAGAGAGAGAGAGAGAGAGAGAGAAGGAGCTCTCCTACCTAGCCGATCCCTTCCTCTTGCCCGACGCCTCTCATTCGATCTTCACGAGCCCCCCTCCACTTCAAATAGCCGAAAACCCTAGTATTTTCTCTGCTTCAACTAACCTAGCCGGCTCCCTCACACTCTCCATTACAAATAGAGCTCACTTCCTAAGCCTAATATCCCACTTTACTTAGCCCAAGCTCAGCCCATCTCAAGACCCAAAACAGTGAGCCTTCTTATCATTTTTTTAGCATGTTTTATTAGTCACATTGATATTGGTATTAGTATTAATGTCACTATTAATATTAATATTAAGGTTATTATTTTGTAAATATCAATACTATTATTAGTATCATTTTGAATATTGATATTAATATTACTATTTGTATTAATATTAATATTAAGATTAATATTAATATCACTATTAATATTAATATTGGTATTAATATTTTATATTGATGATAATATTAGTAATATTATTATTAGTATCAAATTAACATTATTAATGATAC
Source organism: Dendrobium chrysotoxum (assembly GCA_019925795.1). NCBI lineage: Eukaryota > Viridiplantae > Streptophyta > Magnoliopsida > Asparagales > Orchidaceae > Dendrobium > Dendrobium chrysotoxum. The sequence goes on from CM034297.1 coordinate 15,368,528, forward strand.
TATCATTATAAAAAAAAAAGAGAGAGTGGAGAAGTAAAAAAAAAAAGAAAAAGAAAAGAAAAGAATGAAAAGAAACTTTTTTGCCTCGATTTGCGTGCCAACCCCGCCGGTCCACCTACGCAAAGGTATAATCCCTAAACTCATATTCCTGTTCTGGTCGTTAGCGGCGAGCTGGCAAACCCCCTACGCGCTCACGTAGCGTAGTAGAGAGGGAAGCTAGTAGGGCAATCGCCTTAAACCCCACCCTCGACGCTTGTGACGAGCCGGCAAACCCCCTACGCTCTCACGTAGCATAGTAGGGCGGGAAACCGGTGCGGCGCTTGCGACGAGGTGGGTAATCCCCGGACCGCTCATGTAGCGTGAGGGGGAACAAAAATTAAGTACCCACATGTGGGGAAATTTCTGTGTTTCTTTGCAACAGGTGCCCAAGACCCCTAAACGCTCATGTAGCGGGCGGGGATTGAAGAGAATTTGCTGCCGTGGTGTCTACGGACATCTACCTGAAGCGCGCACGTCGCGTGGAGGGGAAGGCAGCCTCTTGGTTTTTCCCCTAAACAGGGGAGACGCCGGGAGGCTGCCGAAATTTCATTTGAGGATTGTGAGGACTTGAATAAAAATGGGATTTGGACTTGTGAACTCAAACACAAATTGAACACTAATCAAAGTTGCAAGCATTGAACCCTAACTCAAATGAACTTGAATCTGAGGAACCGAAATGAACTGCAAAGGACTTGATCTAATTTGAACATTACCTGAATTGAACTTGAGACCGTACTTGGACATACTTTAGAACTCAAGTAGCTAATTGAAATTTGAATCCAATTAAGATGAGAGCTTGAACTTCAACGGACTATGTCTCTAATCTAAAATCAAACTCAAAACAAGCCTGAAGCAAATGACAACAGCCTGAGCCCAAACTCAAATCAAGCAAACTCAGATTGAACTCAATTCGGACCGCATGACTCGTACTTTGAACTTGAATTTACAAGGACTTGTGGACATATTTGCAAGCAAGGATTCAAATAAACATAAAGCGCTTGAACTCATAGGAGCTTGGTGCAAGGAGTTTTGGTTTGAACTTGAACAATGCAAAGAATCTGAATTGGACTCAAGTGAACTCACAAATGGACTCAAAACTGAATTCAAATAATTAGGAGTATGAACTTGAATGTGACAGAACGAGCCATGTTTGGATATGAACTCAAAAGAACAAAGAACTTGATCCAAACTTGACTTGCTTGGTTTGAACACCAACAAAGATGCTCAGCTTGACTATAGGGAACTTACAACAAGATTTGTACTCAAGTTTTGAACCATATTTGAACTTCAATTGGATAAGGACTTAGACAAGTCAATAGTAAACTTGTGAACATGTACTCTGAACTCAAACTGGGGCAAGATGTAAATAACAAGAACTTGCACATTTGAACTTGAACGCTAAGTGAAATTTGAATTTGCAAGCATAAGATTCAAATCCGGATAAACTCAACACGGCAGTAGAAGACTTGAATGAATTCAAGTCTAAATGAAACTGAACTTGGAATCAAACATATACAAGGAACTCAAAGCTTGAATCATATGCGAGGGAACTCAAGCCACGAGAACATTTAACTCAATGTTAGATGAAATACATTGATCCTTGTAAATAAATGTGACTAAGATGCGACAGATGCAAACACCCACGAGTTCTTGTAGGAAGGATATTGCAACATCCTCGTCACCAACATCGGGGTACAAACAATCACACTACAAGACTCCAATGCACATAAACAAAGAATGTAATAGACTCCTACAATAATCCCTATGATTGAAGAAGGTAACACTGTCAATTGACGATGAAAGATCCCTCCTTGCAAACAAATATTTTTTTTAAACCACCTAAGATTGGTGAAAGGTGGACATAAAGAAAATACGGAAACTCCATAACAAATCCAAGCTCTTGCGAAAGAAAGCAGGAGACTCGTTGGTGCACTATAATTCATCTACAAAAAATAACAAATAGTGCACGACAGTCTGCCTGTACAAAGCAGCAAACAACTCAGTCCACAAGCTGCTGTAAAACGCCACCGGATCTGTAACCTTTGTAAAAGCAGACAGAAGGCGTTCATAAATATTTTCTAAAATGCCCCCGCACGTGCACCTTAATTTGTATACACATAGGAACACAAAAGGGGGGGATATGCAATCAAAACCCGCATGGGCCCCGGCGAGCGTGTTATTGGTATACACGTGACGTCTAGGGATGCTGCGCGGGTCAATAAGTGAATTCCAGTTCGAGCCCGCTCCTCCTATACGGGTAGATAGGAGTCGACACGGCTCGAACCATTAAATAAATATGCGGCCGCGAGATCGGCCGGGATGTTTATTTTATAGTTCATATTAGGCCTTCAAGGCCTATAATCAAGAGAATTCACTAACAAAGGTCCAAAGTCTACGAAACCCGATCCTCTGTCAATTGCTAGATAGAGTGGACAAGGTTCAATTCATAAAAATAAATGACCCCATTTTTACCCCGATGATGGCCGTGTTGATTGAAGATCTCAACCGGAGGGGTCCATTGCAAATATTTCAAAATGCCATCCAAATATCCATCAAAATCTAAAATCTCCAAAAATCCCAAAATTATTCCAAAATCCAAATATTTGAAATTGGAATAAATCCATCAAACACTCAAAACATAAAATCCATCCTCCCTCCGCAACAGTTTGCCGAGGTGGATAAATATGAAAACTGCTTCAGCTCACATAGAGCTAATGCCTGGTCGAAAATATCACTAGGATCCATTCTCAAACAATCTCCTGCCAGTAAGGACGTGGTACGAGTCCTCTAACCGGCAGTTTCGCCGCCAAATGGCACTGCAGGATAAACGGTTATGACTCGGGGCCCTCTGAACCAGGTGGTCGCCGCCAAATGGCACCGTTATATTATGGTTATGGCCAGAGCCCGTATGCTCCCCAATGACATCAAATCCTTGAGATATGAATCAATAGGATATAATCGATAGGGCACAAAGCCCTCTGTTAGCTAAGGTGGATTCAAATTTGTCCCCTTAGGCAAACACTCCCCCCAGGTCTACGAGGTACCCTTTGACGAAGCAACCCATGGCTGCCGATAAGGATCCTTCTGTCAGGTTGGGTCGACTACCTCCTCTGACTAAGTAGACCAGGGACCACGATGGCCCGGGATAACGGAACCATGGGATCTTGATCGGGTCTATCATCCATCCCCCCACCATCCGCTTTAAGTGCAAGGTGGTGAAAACTTATGTTTTAAATATTAAAATTTTCCAATCTTTTAAACCCCAAACCCATGCTGCTACTATATGCCAGATATACGTATTTCTACGTATCTGATTGACGACTAGCCTTAATCGAAAGTTCTCTCTCGTTACTGGGAGGGGTAATTAACTATAGGGGCTTGCGCCTATAGGAAACCAGAACTCAGATCATAAAGTCTTCGCAAAATGAGGGCGAAATCTCTGGGTAGTGTCTTATCTACTATCTCATCTGCCTTCCAAAATTTACCTCGGAACTTAAATCGTTAAAACTCCCCCCTCAAGAAAACAAAATGCGGGCGGAGGCCGGGGCCGAATTTTCGGAGCCCACAAGCCTCTTTACATAGTTTACCAATCTGAGTTTACAAAAATATGCACAGGCTCAAGGCACTATGATTGCTATGTTATGAACTGATCTGTTTTGCTTCTGGTAACAAAATCTGTATGATGTACATTATATTTTATAGTAAAATACGTTGTCAACTGCATATATTTTTTGGAAGTGTTATATTCATGCAAATTTCTATATATAATGCCTCAGATAAGTAGCTCAGTTTATTATAAACATTGAAATAACTTGATTGGACTACCTAATCAATGTCTAATAAAGAAATGCTTTCAAATGTAAAGCATGAATTTCTGCCTACTTGCGAAGAACTGAATATTTCAAGTTTCATTCCTACTAATGTCATGTAACTTGTGATGATTTAGTATTTATGAGGGTGAAAGACAATTCTCAGCGAGAGAGTGGTCTGTAGGGATTGCAATGGAGCTTTGTCCTAGTATCATGGGAGTGAAGAGAACTGGTAACTATGTTCTTTGAGGTCCGCTTCTATGTTCTACATTGATGACTGAAGGAGACTGAGTGGCATCATTTTTGGAACATGGTGTATAAGGAAAAGGAAAAAAAATGTGTCATGAAAAATGTCCTAGATGGCAGATAATGAGTTACGGTTCGATATGATTCCTGTATGTCTTGTGTTTGTGTGGACATTCTGATGCTAAGTTTATGTTGTGTAAGTTTCATAAGTCAACTAAAAGCTATTTCATAATCTCACATTCATGTTTATTCATACAAAATGGTATTGCTTCATCATTTGATGTTAGAGCTTCTACCAAGCAAATTTGTTTTCGTGATGATGACTGTATAACATTGTCGGAATAAATGTTGTGCATTAAAATTAATTGCAATTTTATTTGCATTCATGGATTTTAATTTCTCCCTCACATGAGCATTTCAGTTCTAAAACAACTTTATCAAGTGTTTCACTTGATTTTTTACATCAAATTTTGTATGATATATTAAGAAAAAATATTAAACAAACTTAAATTTTCGTCTTGAAATTTTTTGATAATTTTATAAGAATATTGTGTTGATTTACCATTTTGTTCTAGCATAATTTTTTTTTTGAAAACCACGTTTTCAATTGATTAGTCAAACTTTGAGTGATGAAATAGCAATACTTAACCTATTGATGGAGGCCAATATAGCCATATTAAGTCACATGAAAAGTTCTCAATTAATGCTAGATGATGAAATCACATTATGACAATGTTGATATGAGATTAGATGTGCAGAAGACTTTTGAAACTGCTAAGAATTTAAAAGTACATTGTCTTTATTATAAATGAAGGGATTAGGGTTCTTTTATTGCTTTATTCTCGAAAACAAGTGTCCTTGCTATCCTTGCTCTTTGTTTGCTAAAAAACAACAATTTAGATGTTATTTTTGGGATTTCTGTTGTGACATGTGGTCCAACCACTTAGAAAGGTGGAGATGGCAATCCGATGGAAGCCAGGGTTGGTGGAGATGGCAAAAGTTTAGACATGTGGTCCAACCACTTAGAAAGGTATCCGGTGGTAAGTGGTGGATGATAGAGAAAAGTGGATTTTAATTTTATTCGATTTTAGTTTGAAATTTAACATCTTATGGGCCACTTATTTATAGAGAAATAGGATCCTATACATAGCATCCCACAATGCACAAATTTAGCAATATATATCCAAAATGTTTGTTAACCTCTGTATTAAGAACAAGAGAAAGAGAAAGGGGGCAAAAACCTTGCATACATACCTTATATCCATTGAGTCCCAAAATCCTGCTGATTTTCTCCCAAAATCAGCGCAAATCCCGCAAGTCGGCGCCGTTCGCGTCGCTTCTCCGCGATTCCTGCTCAAACTCCGCTCCAGGAGGTCCATTCCCGTCGTTAAATACCGACCCCAAGGCTCCCCATTCTCCATCTTCTCCTCCCACGCAGAACCCCTAATCCCGAAACCCCTCTCTTCCCGCAGCTCTCACGATCTCCAACCTCCCTCCCGTTCTCTGCTTGTAGCCAAAGCCAGGACCAGACCTTACCTCCTATCCACGAAACCCTACAGCCGACTCCACTCTAGAACCCCCGTCGCCTGGACCTCCTACCTCTGATCGAATCCAAAGCCCCGCCTCCTACCCGAAACGAGAGAGAGAGAGAGAGAGAGAGAGAGAGAGCTCCCTACCTAGCTGAAGCATCCAACCTCCAACCGCCTCCATCTCCTCAGACGACGTTCCCTTCTCTATTGGATCGGAAGTAACGATTGGAACTCACTTGCTGTGAAGGTAACCATCGCCCTTTCACGCACTTCTTCGGCTGAATCCTGTAAATCTACTGTGGCAGAAAGAATGAAGTAGAGGGTTTAATTCGCATTGAGATTTAATTGATCTCTAAATCTTGTTTTGTGAGTTAACCCAAATCCTGTATCAAATTCTGTATAAATCCTGTTCGATAGGATTTAACAGAAATCACGCTGAAATCCTGTGATAATTAGAGCTAGTTATGATTAATTATAATTAATTATTATTAAATATAGTTAATTATGTTTAATCATAACTAACTATCATTAATAATTAATTATTATTACTTATATTTAATTATAATTAATCATAATTATTGATTAATTACTATTAATTATGCCTAATTATTATTGATTATATTTAATTATGATTAACTATAATTAATTGATATTAATTATAATTAATTATAATTAACTAGTATTAATTATTATTGATTATAATTAATTATAATTAACTATAATTAGTTATAAATATTGGTGATTAATTAAAGAGAAAAGGAAAAATGCAAGCTCTCCCTTGCCTCGATCCACAAACCTCCACCACCGGTCCCTAAGGTATAACCCTTCAACCCTAAAACTCTGAGAGTCCACTTTCGTCGTTTGCGGAGGATCGGAAAACCGCCCATGCACGTGGTGGGATGGGACCCCGGTGCGGCGCCTACGACGAGGCGGGTAATCACTTTAAGCCTCATTTCGTCATTGGCAGCGGACCAAAAAACCACCTATGATCGCGCTTTATTGCGCGTTGTAGGATGGGATCCCGGTGCAGTGCCTACGACCAAACGGGGTTGTCTATAGGTACCCTCGAGCGAGGGAAAAACAAACTGTCCTTTTAAATAGGTACCGTCGAAGACCCCATGCACGCGATTTATTGCGCGTGGTGTGAATGAAGACCACGACCGAGGTGTCTAAGGACACCTACCATGCACGCGCTTTATTGCGCGTGGTGGGAAGGCCCAGACTCCTGTTATTTTTTCCCCTAAACAGGGGAGACGCCGGGAGGTTGCCAAAATTTCGGGTGAAATTTGAGACCGTACCTGGACTTGTTTGAACTCAGAAGGAGAAGACATGAATTAGAACTCAAACTTGAATGATATAAACTCAAAGTGAAATAAATGAACAAAAGTTTTAAATCAAACTTGTCCAAGAAAGGTTGAACTCGATTGATCACAAGGGACTTAAAACTAGATGCACTTGGACATGTGATTGAACTCAAATGACATTGAACTTGGGTTGAACCATATTGAAGTGGATAATGAGCTGAACATAAAAAAAATATACAAAGAGCCCGAGTTTGAACTCAAGCATGAACTAAACATAGAACTTAAACTTTTAAGAAAGATTTCAGGAGACTTGAACAAGACATGAACTACAAGGGACTCAAATTTGACATTGAGTTGAAAGTGAACAAGGGCCTATAAAAGAGGCCCAAAGGCTTACAACAAATAAATATTCTTATGAATGCATGCAAAAGACATGAAGTGAAAGAGATAGTTAGCTGACAATAATCTGCACATGATTGTGAGTATGAACACAAGGCCTTCATAAAACACAGCAGCTCATTTGTGGGGGCAGGTGAAGATGAAATACACAAATAAATATACGGATATTCTACAACGTAGGATTGATGGCAGTGAATGTGGCAACACTTCTGAGTGATTGTATGCAACAATAAAGATCAATTAATCTACAACAACATCCCTACCATTAACAACAATCCAACTCTAAGAAGGTCTATCAAGGAGAAAGATTAAAGGCAAATGAACAAACAAGGACTCATGCATTCTGACATTGAATCTTTGAACGAAAAGGTGCAATGTTTGCACAGACCTTGCAAGGAGATACAAAAAGAAATCTCGCAATCAGTGATAATAGACATGTTGCAGAAGTAATAAATCATCTGCGAGCATAAATATACATGCGGGATATCATCTAAAGGCAAGGAGGGTATATCAACGATATTACAAATGCAAACATCTACGAGCTTCTATAGGAAACCCACCGTACACTTAGCATTCCGTCTACGAGAAGGATGTAATGGAACTACAGTAGATAGCAAAATCTACTAGTGAAAGCAGGAGATTCGTTAGTGCACAACAGTCTGCCTGTACAAAGCAACAAACAACTCAGTCCACAAGCTGCTGCACAACGCCACCAGATCTGCAACACCTATGCAAGCGGACAGAAGGCGTTTACAAGTGTTCTAAAATATCCCCACCGCACGTGCACCTTAATTTGTATACACATAGAAACACAAAAGGGGTAAATACAATCAACACCCACATGGGCCCCGGCGAGCGTGTTGTAGAAACACATGTGACGTCTAGGGATACTGCGCGTGCTAATAAATTTGAACCCGATCCTCCTAAGGCAAGTGAATAGGAGTCGACAAGGTTCAATCAATAATTATAAAATGCCCCCAAATACCCGCATGGGCCCCGACGAGCGTGTTATTGGTATATACGTGACGTCTAGGGATGCTGCGTGGATCAATAAGTGAATTCAAGTTTGAGCCCGATCCTTCTATTCAAGTAGATAGGAGTCGACACGGCTCGAACTATTAAACGAATATACAGCCGCGGGGTTGACTGAGATATTTATTTTATACATTCATATTAGGCCTTCAAGGCCTATAATCAAGAAAATTCACTTACAAAGGCATAAAGCCTATGAAATTCAATCCTCTATCGACAGTTCGATAGAGTCGACAAGGTTTAATCAATTAATTGAAATGACCCCACACACCCCGATGATGGCCGTGTTGAATGTAGATCTCAACCAGAGGGGTTAATTCCACATTTTCAAAGTTCACTCTATACTTTCAAATTCCACCCAAATTTCCACAAAATTCAAATCTTTTAAAATCCAAAAATCATAAAAAATCCAAATCTCCGAAAATAAAAAAAAAATTCAAAAATATTTGAAATTGAAATTAAACTATCAACCACTTAAAGCAAAACCCATGCACCCTCCGCAACAGTTTGCCGAGGTGGACAAATCTGAAAATAACTGCAGCTCACAAAGAGCTAATGCCTGGTCGAAAATATCACTAGGATCCATTCTCAAATAATCTCCTGCCAACAAGGACGTGGTACGAGTCCTCTAACCGACAGTTTCGCCGCCAAATGGCACTGTAGGATAAACAGTTATGACTCGGGGCCCTCTGAACTAGGTGGTCGCCGCCAAATGGCACAATTATATTATGGTTATGGCCAGAGCCCATATGCTCCCCAATGACATCAAATCCTTGAGATATGAATCAATAGGATATGATCGATAGGGCACAAAGCCCTCTGTTAGCTAAGGTGGATTCAAATTTGTCCCCTTATACAAACACCCCCCCCAGGTCTATAAGGTACCTTTGGACGAAGCAACCCATGGCTGCCTACAAAGATCCTTCTGTCAGGTTGGGTCGACTACCTCCTCTAATTAAGTAGATCAGGGACCACGATGGCCCGGGACGACAGAACCATGGGATCTTGATCGGGTCCATCATTCATTTCCCCACCATCTGCTTTAAGTGCAAGCTGGTGAGATTTCTATTTTTAAATATCAAACCTTTCAATACCCTCAACCCATGCTGCTACTATGTACCAGGTACTTCGTATCTCTACGTATCTGATTGATGACTAGCCTTAATCGAAAGTTCACTCTCGTTATCGGGAGGGGTAATTAACTATAAGGGCTTGCGCCTATAGGAAACCATAACTCAGATCATAAAGTCCTCACAAACTGAGGGCGAAATCTCTGGATAGTGTCTTATCTACAAACCCATCTGTCTTCCAAAATTTACCCCGGAACTTAAGTCTGTTAAAACTCCCCCCGAAGAAAGCAAAGCAGGCGGAGGCCGGGGCCGAATTTTTGGAGCCCACAGATTTCTGGCGACTCCACTGGGGATTGATTTCTCTTTCCATCTTTGGCTAGTCATCTCAGTGCTACAGTAGCAGCTATTTTCAACTCGGATTCAAAATTTTAATTTTTTTTCAAAATGATCATTTAAAGAATTAAAATTTTGAATATTCTAAAAATAATCGTTCAAACAAATTCATCAAGATAACGCAATTTAGCGGAATTTCTATAATTATTTTATTTGCTTGCTAACGTTATCTACTTTGTTTTGCCTTTCCAATTCTGTGCAAGTCTCTGCATTCTGAAAGTGTGGGGTGACGTATCAGACTTTGATTACTAACCCTTACCTTTCATTCATGCAGATGGATCTACAGAATACTTCAATGACTGTCCAACTGGGACGTAGAGCCAGCATTCAACTGGCAAATACTGTGATCAATACTGGAAGATCAGGAGCTACCATCCAATTTGGTAGCATTGACGTCCCTGCCGTCGTTGCAAGGAATGCCGCCATTCCTACGAATGATAGGAATACTAAAGGACCTTCCGGAAAGCCCCACTCTACTAAAGCCGCCACCCGTCGTGCGCATCTGCTAGCGCCACGACCTGCTGCTGAAAATCCTCGTGGGAGGATTTCTGTCTTTGAACGGCTGTCACAGCCAGAAGCCCGGGCCACTAAGAGGATTGTGGCTGACGGAAGGATTTCTGTGGTGGCTGCAAACCCCACATTTCTGCCAACCGGGTTATCTGCACCCGAGAAGAACACTTCTGAAGCATCCTCTTCTAGAGGAAAGCTAACAAGAAGGCAGAGAAGAAAGAAACTGGTGCTTGTGCACCCATCGAATCTGCCTGCTCCAGAGCATTTAGCCAATGTTCCCACTCGGAACAAGTTCACTGACTTGAGATGGGTTAAGAGGAACAGCCCGACTGGGGAACTGAAGAAGTCTTTCTGGGATCAGCAGTCTGAAGTTCCGGCCCCATCAAGGAAGAAAGAGCCTGAGACCCTGTCAGCTTGGGTGTACCGGATATTGAAGACAGTGAAAGAAAAGGGTCTAAAGAAAAGGAGATTCCAGAGGCCACTGACGATTGAGGCTAGAAGGACCCCTCCGAGGGAAAGGCTATCGTCTGATTTGATAGCCGAAAGAAGAAGATGATAAAAACAAATTTCATCTGGTGAGCATCGGGGTGTGACACCTGAACCTCGGGTTCAGGGATCCACCGCTGAAAGGTCTCGGCAGAAAGGAAAGCAAATCTGGAGGCTAAGGCCTCATAGAGAAGAGAAGAATGAAAGAACTGATCTGGGTATGACATCCGGTGCAGCTTCCCGAAAATCCCCCCCCTTCAGTAAACAACATCAGAAATGGGTCCAAAAGAAGACCCATGATGACGCCAATCCCGACGGTAGACACCTTGGAGAAACCTCCAGGGGATCCCGTCGCGCACCAATTCCTCCCAAGAATAAATCCAACTTCGATCGCAGCCCGCAGATCGAAGAGATCTTCTTACCAAACCAAGTGCCGGAAATGCAGTGGCTTCGCCGCTCGGAGATCCGAGTGCTAGAAGAGGAAGGAGAAGAAGATATGGGGGAAGAATATATAGAAGATATGGAAGAAGAAAATATCGAAGGATATATGGAAGAAAACTTAGGAGAAGGAATGGAAGACAAATAACACCTTAGACATAGAAGTGGTCTACATAGTGAGACACATCAATGTCGATGAGGAGGCCTACTACGACGATGGTGGAGACGACGATCGTTGGCAACCACAGCCTAGATAAGTATACCGGCGCCGCCGCGAAGATGGGTCCACCACTGGTAGAGGTGGCCATTCCCAAGAAGAACGAGAAGAGGCTGAGGAGAATCCCTTTGCTGACAAGAATATCACGTTCGCAGAAATGCAGAGGCAAATGAAACGTTAAATGAGGGCCAAGGACAGGGAAATCTCTCAATTGCATGAGAAAATGACAGAGATGATGACCCAAATGACGGTAATGATGCAGATGATGCAGAGAACTGCTGTCGCCTGTCCCGTGCCCGATCCTCCAGCCGATCCTCCAAACTTTCAAATGCCTCAAGTCTCGAGAGTACGGGGCACTTTTGAGGGTGGCCATGAGGCTCAGAATACCACTCGCCAGCCCACTCAGCAGAACATCGCAAGCACTGCCGAGCCTGTGACTACTGCACAGCTCGAAGGGATAATTACGGAGAAGATCAAGGCTATCATAGCCATCGATCAGGCAGAGAAATTGGTGGGTAAAGGTCGCCCGTACCCGGCAGAGTATGATCAAGTGTCATACCCGAAGGAATATTCTGTGCCAAAGTTTAACACTTTTGATGGTAACAAAAATCCTAGACAGCACCTGGCGTAGTTCAAAGCCACCTGCGGGAACACTGGAGGAAATGATGCTCTACTCTTCCGACAATTCGTTAGCAGTTTGACAGCAGCTGCTTTCGAATGATATGTTGAATTACCAAACGACTCTGTAAAGACATTTGCAAAGTTAGAAAATATGTTCGTGAAGAGGTTCGCCAGTGTGACCGAGAAAATAACGATCGCTGACCTTGCTCTGAATAAAAGAAAAAGGGAAGAATCAATGACCAAATATATCACTCGCTGGCGCAACTTGAGCATGAAATGTGAGCAGCAGCCTGAAGAAGAGCATGCCGTACAGTTGTTAATGAAAAACATTGATGACAAAATGCAACCATTCCTGTGTATGGCTACTATCACCACATTTCAGGATCTACTGGATAGAGTGGCCAAATTTGAGAAGTTAAACTTATCAAGACCAGAAAGTCACTCTGATAAGCCAAAAAGAGCCAAAGCCCCAGGTGTTAGAAGTGGTGAGGCTGACTCTATATTTTTCTCCAGAGCTGATAAGGAGAAATAGGAGGCAATTTAAATATTTATTCGGGTCGACGCCGCGCTGCATGCCGAGATCCCCGAATAAACATTTAAAATCATCAATACAAATTTTCTTTAATGCCGAAGAATACAACGAATTCTTTTTCAAAGTATATACAGGTGATCTTCCAAAAGTTCGGGATACCACCTTGTCCAACGTATCAAGATTCAAAAGTCAGAAAAGAGGCTTTTGTGACTACACACTACAGCAAATCGAGCCAGAGCAGCTTAAAGTTTTTCTACAGCCTGAAGCTTAAGGTTCGAGCAGGTGTAAGAGGTCGGATCCAACACGCTCAAATATGGTCGGATCGCTGGCAGCTCCGTTTACTCACCATGCCATAAGAAAGGCCGTAGTAGCGGAACCCCCACTTCATCAGCCTGTTAGTAGGGACTGTAGGAAGTACGAAGGCAAATTTGACTCGATAAGTTCAAGTGATCGTAGTCTACCGAATTCTCCTAATTGACTGGAGAATTAAAGTTCTAATGGGAAGGAGAAGTCTCGAGCAACTACTAAATGTTCGTAGGCTCTAAATCTTCAACTACAAAGGAGAACTCTAAATCTACCAACTTCAGTACATTCAGCATTGGAAAGCACAATTCTCATAGCTCAAGTCTGAAGCCTGAATGGGTGTAAGAGGTCAGATCCAACAAGCCCAAATATGGTCGAATCGCTGGCAGCTCCATCTACTCAACACGCCATAAGAAAGGCCGTAGTAGAGGAACCCCCATCTCAGCAACCAGAGGACGAAGAGCTGTCAAATCCTAGCTCGCCCAATCTGATGAACTCAAGTGACTCAGATTAAACTCTCCTCAAGTGGTTAAGGATCATAATACTACCTATGTTTGGTACTATCAACTGAATCCAAAACCTGCAAATCCTTCAACAAATCCATAAAGTACAAAGCGAGGAGCGAAGGAACTTTTCTTCAACAAGTCCACCAAAGCACAAAGCAAAGGACCGAAGAAATTATCTCAAAGTTCATGTAAAGCATAAAGCTGAACCAGCGGATTCTGTCATGAACAAGCCCGTTATGCATAAAGCTCTGGACTGATGACTTTTTTGCTACCGACCTTATATAAACCTAAAGGGTTTTAGGTCGCCGGCCTCTACACCTTCATCAAGCCCGCCAAAGCAAGAAGCATAGGGCCGAAGGCATACAAAAATCACCTGACAAGTCAGTAAAGACAAATCAAGTAATTCTCCATCAATGTCCGTAGCACAAAGCACATGGCAAAAGGAATTGAGATCTCAAGACTCAAGCTAAACCTACAAAAAGAAGTACCCCGAATGACATCTACAAGTGTCCCTAAGGACTGGGGGCATTTTAAATATTTATTTTAGTCGACATCGCGCTGCGTGCCGAGATCCCCAAATAAATATTTAAAATTATCTACAACACCATCAACACAACTCGGAGTACAATCACAAAAATCACAATAATAGTAGAGAGCTCGTCAACAGTAAAATTCATAAAAATGCTTCATTTTATTAATTCAGAATTCATATACAAGTTTTCAGTTCACATCTCTTTTACAAGTTTACATCAACAAAAAAAGAGAGAGAAAAGTACAATGTCCTTCGCAGAGGACTACAAATTTGTCTCCTAAACTATGCCTGAAGAGGAAGTCAACAGCTCTGTTCTGCTCCTCCCAAAGACCAAGTACTCTCCACTTCTGGAACCTGCACAAAGTAACAGAAATATCAGCAGAAATAAGAGATTATGCAAGTACATAAAAAGCTACTAAATAAAGAAAAGTATACCTGAAACCAAGGTCTCCTGTAGCAGCTCACAAATAAGTGTTTCGCTTCTCCTGGAACCTGTGTAGGGCAACAAGGGTGTCAGTAAGCAGCTAAAGAAAAAAAAAAAGAACAGAACAAAGTAAAAATGTAACAAAGCTGAAGCCCTCTGTAGCAGTGAACTAGCTAGATCATGTCTCTATAGTGACCTGCACAAGAAATAAAGAATTATCAGTATAATTATAATATCAAAACTGAAAAGAAAGGGAAGAGATCGTACCTGAGCTGAAAGCAACTGCGGAAAATCTGCAAAGCTCAGAAAGATCCTGAATGAAACCTCCAATTATAGAGTGCACATATTAAATTCATATATGATTGCAATATTAATAAATGTTGAGTTTATACAAAAATGCTGAAAACTAAGATGATAATGGTGGTGAAAGAAGAACACAGATGTGACAATGTCATTTACTACCATCAATCAACAAAGTAATACTCTAGGGATATGGGTATTAAATGTTGTGCTACTATCCTATGGATCTCTACTTGACAAGAGCTAACATGTCAATCGTATTGATGACTACAAGTGAATCTAAAGATCTACAAAGACAACGAGACAAATTCTTGAAGATCTACAGAATAAAATTCTTAGTGTGACATCCAAGCAATCTTTTGGAGATCCACTAAATGAAGACCTTTATGTGACATCTAGAGCAAAAATCTAAAGATCCATAGAGTCAATAAGTATACAACAAACGTGATTCGCTCTAGATGCGACCCACATTTATTGGGGGGCATTTGTTAATCTCTGTATGAAGAACAAAAGATAGAGAAAGGGGGCAAAAACCTTGCATACATACCTTATATCCATTGAGTCCAAAAATCCTGCTAACGTTTCTCCCAAAATCAGCGCAAATCCAGCAAGTCGGCGCCGTTTGCGTCGCTTCTCCGCGATTCCTGCTCAAACTCCGTTCGAGGAGGTCCATTCCCGTCGTTAAATACCGACCCCAAGGCTCCCCATTCTCCATCTTCTCCTCCCACGCAGAACCCCTAATCCCGAAACCCCTCTCTTCCCGCAGCTCTCGCGATCTCCAACCTCCTTCCCGTTCTCTGCTTGTAGCCGGAGCCAGGACCAGACCTTACCTCCGATCGAATCCAAAGCCCCGCCTCCTACCCGAAACGAGAGAGAGAGAGAGAGAGAGAGAGCTCCCTACCTAGTTCAGTGTGTCGACTTCCTCCTCTGACTAAGTAGATCAGGGACCACGATGGCCCGGGACGACGGAACCATGGGATCTTGATCGAGTCCATCATCCATTCCCCCACCATCTGCTTTAAGTGCAAGATGGTGAAATTTCTATTTTTAAATATCAAACCTTTCAATACCCTCAACCCATGCTGCTACTATGTACCAGGTACTTCGTATCTCTACGTATCTGATTGATGACTAGCCTTAATCGAAAGTTCTCTCTCGTTATCGGGAGGGGTAATTAACTATAGGGGCTTGCGCCTATAGGAAACCAGAACTCAGATCATAAAGTCCTCACAAAATGAGGAAGAAATATCTGGGTAGTGTCTTATCTACAAACCCATCTGCCTTCCAAAATTTAGCCCAAAATTTAAGCCTGTTAAAACTCCCCCCAAAGAAAGCAAAGCGGGCGGAGGCCGAGGCCGAATTTTCGGAGCCCACAATGTTCTACATCATTTCAAATTATGGTCTGATAGCTAACTTCTACCTGATTCTCTCTTTAAAAAGTGATCATCCCTTAAAATAGGGAGAAAGTGCTATTTGAATTTTAAAATTTTCATTTTGAAATGAAGTCCCAACTTAATTTATATTTGTAAATCAATTCTTTTAAGATCAAGTATGTAAGTATTTTTGAGAGTCTCCTTGATCATGGCTACCTATTTTGATTCATCTGCTCTTACATATTTGCTCTTTTCTTCTTTTTTCTCTTTAACTTGTTTTTTCTTTTTTTTCTTTTCATTGTATTTATGGGATTTTGAGCGAGTTGGATGGTTTATTCTCTTTTTTTTTACGTAGATCAACAATTTACATTATACTTGGACCGCTTGGTAGGATCCTCTTGTATCGACTGATTTAGTACTTTTACTCGCCCTTTACAAGCATATGTTTCTATTTTTTCTAAAAAGATAGCATATGTATGCCCTAGAGATAGACAGCTTGATTGTATATGATATTATATCCAATGGTATAATTTAATGTACTATTTATCAATGAAATCTCTAGAGAAAGCAAGCATAAGAAAACATTGCTTAGTGACCTGATAAACATTACTCTTTTGAAATCAAATTAGAGAACTAGGTCGTGAATGCTAATTAGTGACTAATCCCATTCTCTCAACCAACTTGCAAAGATAAGGTTCTTTTTATTAGTTGGATCCAAAATAACATCTACAATGATAGATTTTGTTTGAAGCTTAAGGTAGTACTATTCTTCTTAGCTTCTTCAGTGGTGTGTGCTCGCGATCTTGGGATGTCATCCTTGTATTTCCATTTTGGCTTCTTTATTGGATATAAATTCTACTAATCTTTGTCCTTGTCCCTAATTTTTTGCTATTGAGACATGGTGGTCTAGTGTTTTTGATATATGATGGTGGAAATGAAACGTATTGGTTAGCCTTTTCAAGTGAAGAAATTGGGGAATAGTATGACAACAATTGTGAGTGAATCAAGAGGAGCTAAGGTTTGGTTTGTGCAGTGGTTAGGGTTTGACTAGCAGGTAATTCATGAAATGGATTTTTTTTGTGGCGCTAAGGCATATGCATAGATTCAAACATAAATAGAACTGCAAGTGGTCAAGAGTTTATAAGTGGTTTTAAGGCCTGAATAATGATAAAGGTGTTGTGGAGGTGTGTAGAAGATGAAGAAACTAGGATCCTAGCAAGAACAAATCAAGAAATCCTAACTAATGGAGAACTTATTTGCATTGAGGCAAGAAGGTTTTTATGAAGGTTCCAAGGATGGAAAAGAAGTGGAAGAAATGAAGATAATGAAAAGTTACATTCTACAAGCTTTCCTCATAGAGGGAATGTATGTTTTGGCCCCAAACCTTTTACTGAAGAGAACACTTATAGTTTTTGATTAAAAATCAAAATTTCTTCTGCATTCCTTTCCCTTACTATTTAATATGTCCAAATGTATTTCAAATTAAGTAAAACTTTTGCCAAATTCAAATACAAAAGGAATTTGAAGTGGTTATGGGCGATGACTTCATGTTAGGATGCTTGGTTGTAGGTGTTGACCTCCATATATATGACATGGTCAATGTAAGCAAAGGAGACTGATCGATTGTTGTTGGTAGACAAGACATCGTTCAGAATGAAGATCAGAGTGTCTTGATCGTGATGAAATGATTTAAACTTTGTTTGATTACAAAATAAACCGCATTGATGCATTTAGGATATCAAATTTATCAAAAAGAAGCTGTTTGTATGCGACTCGATCGAGCAACAACTTAAAAATAAATTGTTAGTGAGCGTGATGCTAGCGAAAAATATTCAAATGACATCTAATTGTTAAATGGGCTGCGTCGATGTGTTTCGAACATCACATTTACATAAAGAGGGACCCCTCAAAATCAAATTGAGCGAAAGCAGTCGAAATCAACGAACTACGAGCGAAATTTTGCTCGACATTGTCAGAACGTCGTCCGTTTGCAAAATAGATTTCGCCGTTGAGTTCAGAACTTCAAAAATCAGCGAAAATATAAAATTAGCACAAGTTACGAGGCGACGACACACAAATTGAAATGTAAAATTTATCAGTAGATGAGACACGACGAGTAAGAAATCATTTAAAAATAATAATAATAAAATTAATGAATAAATAATTTGTTTTTAAATATGTTATGTAATTAGTGTAATCTATAATAGTATTGAAATTAAAGTTAAGATGATTTTAACATTAAAATTAATATATGTATATATATATAAGTTATCATAGGTACCCTTTAAATCCAAATATCTAGCCTTAGTTATAATGACCTTCACATGCAAGTTTACATGTAAGCTGAGCCATTTCCTACTTCATTATTCCAACAAATTACCTTACCCACTTAATTTAGTATATCATGTTGCTTGCCACTCTACATTTACAAGTCCTGCATGTAAGCATATCCACCATTCCACCGCCTATGATTAATATATATATATATATATATATATATATATATATATATATATATATATATATATATATATATATATATATATAACTTCAATACCTCTCTATTTATTGACAGGTCCGTCTCTCACTAAGGTTTTCTATGACGCTTCACTAAACTATCCAAACGACACGAATCGCGCCGATGCAATCAAAGTGTCGAATTTAGCCAAGGGAGGACCCCTCGCAGTTGAGTTGAATGAAGGTGGTCAAAATCGATAAATTATAGGCGTGACGATGCGCGACGTTGCTCGAATGAATTCCGTTCGCAAAACGAACTTCGTTGTTGCGTCCGCAACGTCGAAAATACCCAAGAATGACTACCATATTGTATGGGTCATTCGAGCGAGCAAAAATGTGATTTTTTATAGATTTCGAGACGACAACAATACGAATTTCAAGGCGATGACATACAAATCGAGATGCACAAAAATTGAGAAATTTTATTCCTGCTCAAATCCCCAAAATCCTGCTTAAATCTCGCTCGAATCCTGCTCAAATTCCTGTTGTTCAGCGCCGACGCCTCCTGCGATTTTTGCACAAATCCCGTGAGCTCGCTCTGTTTCGCACTCTCGTTTTCATTATTAAAACGAGAATAGAGCTTCGATTCATTTTTTTCTTCTTCCTCATGCACGAAACTCCCATTCCCGATTTCCCATTCCTGAACTCCGTCCACCTCCTTTCTGAAACAGCCGCAACTCCCTCACTCAATCGATCCCGATTGATCCTCACGCCCCCTATGGCCAACCTCCCTCACACAAGCAGCCCAATCTCCACTCCCTGTTTGAAATCAAAACAGCCCCTCTCCGTTCCTCTATTTACACTTGACAACAGTCGACCACATCTGCCTCCCTCTCAGCCACACGTAAAATCCCAACAAGCCTACCCTGCCCGACTCACATTACCAGGCCACACGCCTTCCACTCCTACCTCCCATGAGCAGCACTCCTGCCCGAGCCAACTCCTCACAAGCATGAGTAGCAACAGCTGAGCCAGGCACTGCACTTCACAGCCGTCGAACATGCCAAGCCATCCGATCCCTCACCCGTGCCCGACGCTCAGCTCTTGTTATGCTGACCCCACTGCCTGCTCCATCCAACCGCAAGACTTCTGACATCCCCTCACGCCTTCAGTACCCAACCCCAATCTCATGTACACACTCCTCCCTCTCCACTAAACTACAACAACCGTAGCCCCTATTACCAGGATGCATACAAGCCACAAGCCTCTCTGCTTCATGCAAAACTCCATGCTCTTGCATTAAACCGGCCTGCTGATCCCTCTCTTCTGCGTGCAAGTGATTCTGTAACTCCACACACAAGCTTATAGTTACCCAAGCTCCTCTCTTTCCCTCTACTACTCAATCACTTAACTTGCTACAGTCACCAAATCCAATAGCCCTTCCACTACCTCGTACTTGCAACCTAAGCCCACTCTACAATAACCCTCATTATACTTCTCCAGCTCACCCAAAAAACAAATAATCTCGCTTACCTCACTAATCTCCCCGCATTTCCTCTAATCTGACAACCCATTCCTCCCCTCTCTCTATTTGTTATCATTAGCAAAAAAGAGAAAGAGAGAGAAAACAGATTTAAAAAAAAAAAAGAGATTTGTGTGCTTTCATTGCTCTTGTGCCATCGGCATTGTCGTCGTCTCCTTGCTCATAAAGGTAAAAATTCCCTAAAATCAAAAAGCACCCAAATCTTATTTTCGGCGCTTGCGTGCAACAAACAGACCACTTATGCGCGCTTTTCTTAGCGTGATGGAAGGGAACTCGGTATGATGCTTACGGCGAGGCACCTGAGCGTTGTGCAACCTTTTTTTAGCGTGGCAGGATAAAACTTAAGTACTTGTACGTGCTTTTAGCGTGATGGAAGGGAACTCGGTATGATGCTTACGGCGATTCTGTAACTCCACACACAAGCTTATAGTTACCCAAGCTCCTCTCTTTTCCTCTACTACTCAATCACTTAACTTGCTACAGTCACCAAATCCAATAGTCCTTCCACTACCTCGTACTTGCAACCTAAGCCCACTCTACAATAACCCTCATTATACTTCTCCAGCTCACCCAAAAAACAAATAATCTCGCTTACCTCACTAATCTCCCCGCATTTCCTCTAATCTGACAACCCATTCCTCCCCTCTCTCTATTTGTTATCATTAGCAAAAAAGAGAAAGAGAGAGAAAACAGATTTAAAAAAAAAAGAGAGATTTGTGTGCTTTCATTGCTCTTGTGCCATCGGCATTGTCGTCGTCTCCTTGCTCATAAAGGTAAAAATTCCCTAAAATCAAAAAGCACCCAAATCTTATTTTCGGCGCTTGCGTGCAACAAACAGACCACTTATGCGCGCTTTTCTTAGCGTGATGGAAGGGAACTCGGTATGATGCTTACGGCGAGGCACCTGAGCGTTGTGCAACCTTTTTTTAGCGTGGCAGGATAAAACTTAAGTACTTGTACGTGCTTTTAGCGTGATGGAAGGGAACTCGGTATGATGCTTACGGCGATTCTGTAACTCCACACACAAGCTTATAGTTACCCAAGCTCCTCTCTTTTCCTCTACTACTCAATCACTTAACTTGCTACAGTCACCAAATCCAATAGCCCTTCCACTACCTCGTACTTGCAACCTAAGCCCACTCTACAATAACCCTCATTATACTTCTCCAGCTCACCCAAAAAACAAATAATCTCGCTTACCTCACTAATCTCCCCGCATTTCCTCTAATCTGACAACCCATTCCTCCCCTCTCTCTATTTGTTATCATTAGCAAAAGAGAGAGAGAGAGAGAGAGAGAGAGAGAGAGAACAGATTTAAAAAAAAAGAGAGATTTGTGTGCTTTCATTGCTCTTGTGCCATCGGCATTGTCGTCGTCTCCTTGCTCATAATGGTAAAAATTCCCTAAAATCAAAAAGCACCCAAATCTTATTTTCGGCGCTTGCGGTGCAACAAACAGACCACTTATGCGCACTTTTCTTAGCGTGATGGAAGGGAACTCGGTATGATGCTTACGGCGAGGCACCTGAGCGTTGTGCAACCTTTTTTTAGCGTGGCAGGATAAAACTTAAGTACTCGTACGTGCTTTCAGGCATTGCAAAGTTTTGCGTAGGTACCCTTGCAACCTATGCACACCTTTCTTGGCGTGGTGGGGTAGAAGACCACAACCGCAGCGTCGTCCGACACCGACCATGCACGCCTTTCTTGATGTGGTGGGCAGGCCTAGAATCCCAAACATTCTCTTAAATGGGGATACTAGAAGGTTGCTGAAATTCAGACTGATCGGAAACTAAACTAGCAAACTGAATCACAGGGAACCGGACATAATGAAATTGCAATCTATAAAATAATAAAAATTAAATAAAAATGAACAAAGTAGGGGACTCGTGGTGGATAAAGTTTAGACATAATTTACTTGCAAGTAATGACCAACATAATTAAGGGGAATATGGCAGTCTCACTGAAGGAAGTAATACGAAACTCCTGATTAATGAGCGTTAACTCACTAAAAGAATATTTGGAGTAGATACAACCCATCTACAGTTAACCTTAGTTAACTTATAGATGAACACACCAACCGTCCTGCAAACAATAACACTCCTTAGAAGACCAACTTGCAAGCAAGCACATCTGATGTAGACAACTTGAAAACAAAAACCAAGAGAGGAGAAATATTACGAAAAGAAAAGAACAAGACTCACCTTCCAACTTAAAACCACAATTGGAGAACAAAATAGACTAGAGAATAAGACTTTCACTTCAACTTAGAAAGAAGACCGACGTCCAACAAACCTTAGACAAAAGAAAGTTAGCAAAGAACAAATTTAAAATAAAACAACGCTATCCTCAGAACATCCATCAAACGGACTCCTCACATGCATCGGGTGTAGGAAATTAAAATGAAAAATGCTTAGCTTGCAAACCAGGGGTCCACCAAGGCAAAGGGCCAACGTTCTACCAAACTCCTCCAGCAAATGTCTCCAAAACAGCCCACAAATGTCACCTCAAAACAGCCACCACTTCTCCACTAAAACAGTCACGATTCACCACAAAAAACAGCCACAACTTTCACCAATCGGAACTAGAAGAAGGATACAGGTGGAGTGGAACTTGCGTAGAGAAGAAGGGGTTAGAAGCCGAGAAGAAAGAGGAGAAGCTCGCAAGCTTTCCTAGAGGAGAAAGAAGATGGAACAAGCTCTCAAGCTCTTCCAAGAAGAAAACCCTCAGGTTTAGTGGCTTTGCCAAACAATTTTCAACAACCCTCCTCCTCACAAAACATCTCAAATATATAGCCAATAGAGAGGAAACCCAACAGCCACCTCACCTACAACCAAAGCCAATCAGCATTGGGGAAATGAAAGGCCAACAGCCTCATTAAGAAGCAAAGAAAAACAGCACAGGAACCCACAACACAAGCCACGGATCACCCAGCCAGGGGAGCAACCCGAGAAGCAGCACAGGGAAAACAGCAAGGCAACCACGGGAACCCAGCCAGCAGCCACGGGAAGCCCACCCACAGAAGGACCCGAAGAGGCAACTAGGGGAAACCAACCAACAAAGCATGGGAAGAGCAAAAAGCCACCAAAACCGAGAGGGTAAGGGAGAAACCGAGGAGAGCAAGAAGGAAACCGAGAAGACACAAGGGAAGGGAAAGAGACACAAGCCAGTCCACATACCTTTTCCCATTTATGAGCTTCTACTTCATGCCTTTAGGAATTAATGAGCTAAACTTCAGCTCACCCAAACCAGAATTCTAACATTAGCTCAAAATCGAGAGCAGCCCAAGACCAAACCGACAGCAGCAATAGCCCAAAGGACCCCAAAGCCGGCACACCCAAGGGAAGCAAGCCAAACAATTCCTACGCATAGATCACGGGATGCTTTCCATCATTGGATAGCTTAAAATAAACATAAAATAAAAATAGAAAACACAACTATAATTGTTCATATTACATCGAAACAGAAATTAAGAAAACTAGATGCATCAACATCAAACCTTTGTATATAATAAGGGTCAACATATGACAAACATGACGAGTTCCCAACAAACATAGATGGGAGAGTTGCAATGAATACAACACACCGTCTACAAATAGGGGACAATAAATTTGTGATGAATACGAGCACCAACAAGCAACTGTAGGAGGCTCATTATGTATACAACAACTTGTCTACAAGTTATAGTAGTGGGATTATTGCAGAATGTACAAACTCGTGATGCATATAACAATCCCATTTGCAAGCCATATTAGAAGACATGCACTTAATGCAGGTGGCCCACGGGCAACAACAAAAGACTCATAATGAATATGATAATCTTTGCCATAAACAGTGTTGAGAGATGTCACACTGAGTACAGTCCACTTGCATACAATAGCGGGCAGCTTTGAACATCTACTACTTACCCACAAACAGTGTTAATGAACTCAATATTGCACAACAGTCCACCTACGAGTAATAACAAGCAGCGTGCAATGAATGTGATGGATCTAGCTCCTACAAGAATGAAAAAAGGAGATTGCAATGAATGTGACGGATCTAGCTCCTACAAGCATGAAAAAGGAGATTATAATGAATGCGACATACTGTATACAGTCGAAGGTAACAAACTTGTGATGAATACGAGCACCTGCAGGTAGCTGTGGGAGGCTCATTATACGTGCAGCAGTTTGCCTACTTGTACCTAATTTCTTTTTCCTTTTTTTTTTAATATTTCTTTCCCTCTTCTCTTCTCCTTTCCTATTACTTTCTCAGTTTTTTTCGGTTACTACATTGCCTGCTACAGTAAATTCGCTACACTAATTGTGATATAGAGAAAATGGCTTAGGCAAGTCTTAAAAGATATTTAAGTTATAAGATTTTATATCAAATTTAATTAAATTTGAGTTCCACCACCTTAATTTTTTTTTAATAAGCAGGAATTTAAAGTGGCTACAATAGATTAAATAAATGAACAGTAAAATTAAAATAAAAACTTTAGGGAAATATAAATATATGCATAAATTGATTTATGTTGGTTATTCCTATATGCTCCTATATATCAAAATGATTGAAATAAAGTGTAGGTTGAAGGAAAAAAATGATTTCATTGAATTTAGGAATGCGTGAAAAATGAGGTTTGATTTTGGGGAAAATTTTAAGATTACTATTTTGAAAAACTTTGGGTATTATAAACAGGGAGGCAGAGTCATAGTGGCAGGCAAGCGTGTGGTGAGGTAACAATAGGGAGGCTGATCATGGTGGGGAGTTAGGGTTGTAACATAGACGAAGGGTTATAATAGTGAGGCTGATCATGGTGGGGAAGTGATGCAACCTAAGGCTCTGATATCAAATTGATGAAACCTAAGGTTCTGATACCAAATTCATGAAACATAGGCTCTGATGCCAAATTCATGCAATCTAAAGTTCTGAAATCAAGTAGGAGAACACTAGGAATGTAAATTAAGATTTCCTTTTAATAACACATAAATAAACACCAAAATGATGGACACTTAGTAGAAAACTAATATATGAAATTTATTAGGAACTTGCATAAGAAAGAACAAATAACAAAACACAAACTATAAACCCTCAGAATAACCACAAATAGTCACCTTATATGCAAACACAAACTAGGGAAGGTGGTCAAAGCAAAGGACAACACAGCTAACCACCACAGAAATTATGATCCAACAAGACTTTGCTCCTCCGACAAATACCAAAAGAACAGGGCACATCACCACTTACTACTCATAATAGTTTAGAGAAAAAATATACAGGTGGAAGGAAAATCGTGGAGAGAAGAAGAAAGAATACTGAGACGAAGAAGTAGTCGGAAGGTAGAAGACAGCTCGCAAGCTTAGTAGAAACCCTGAGGTTTTTTAATTGATCACATTTCAAAAACTCTTCTTAACTAGTGAAGAAAGTTACCGGTGGAAGGAAAACTGTGGAGAGAAGAAGTAGAAAGAAGTCCTAGACAAAGAAATATGGGATAGGGGAAGACTAGCTCGCAAGCTAAAAATACACTTAGGTTTATATTTTTTCTTTTCAAAACTCCTTTTTTATACAATGAACTTCAACCACTATATATAGGAGTAGGAAGAGAAAAGAGCATTTATTTGTTCACATAAATGTGCCTCCAAAATAGCCAATAAAAAACCACCTAAATCAGCCCACAAGAGGAGAAGCCAAAGCACTTTGCGTAGGGAAACAACAAGTGGAAAACTGAGTAGCCAGCAGTAGGGAAACCGAGTGGACAACAATAGGGAAACCGAGTGGACAACAATAGGGAAACCTAGTGGACATTAGGGAAAACGAACAACAAGCAGGAAAACCGAGTGGACAGTAGGGAAACCGAACAACTAGTAGGAGCAAGGAAGCAAGATCATTACAATAAGAAGGCAATGGTGTGAACTGACTTGAGAGCACAGAACCCAGCATGATTATGGGTTATTTTTCATCATAGGGCATTACAAAATAAAACATTACGTTCAACAAAAAAAAATGATAATTCTTGACTACATCAGGAGATAGGGTTGTAGCATAGAGGAAGGGTTACAATAGGGAGGCAGGCTCACATTAAAATTGTAGGTTATGCAGGGTCATAGTCCTTGCCCTCATTGTTTCGTGGCATGGTTTAATTTCAAATTCAATCAATTTTGGAGAATTCAGAATGCGCCATAAATGAATTAAGTAGTTATTTTATATTTCTTAGTAAATTACTTTGACTTATTTTTCTTTGGATCAAATACTTGAAATTTAAAAACCCATGCATTTGATTTACGCTCTTAATACATCCAAAACTACCCCTCAAAGGCATTGAATATTTTTCTAATTGTGAAGCTGAACAAATCATGGCTATAGTACTTTATTAGTTAATTAATCAAATTGATAAAATAATTTCTGGATATGAAAGTGAACAAATCATTCATACTAATATTAATTAATTAATCAAACAAGCTGATTTAACTCCTCGTAAGATTTCTAAGAAATTATTTATACCAACCAAATTTAAATTGATTTGTTTTTTGTTATTTGTTCTTAGACTTACAAATTTATAAATAGAATCTTAATTAAAATATTTCAAAAAATTTGATAATTAAGAGTGTCTATGGAGATAAAATTTTTAAAATGCTATCCTTTGAGATAAATCTAAAATAATACAAATCATCATCAATAACAGTTTAGTGTGTTGGGCTAGCTTTCATTAAAGAAAGGTTTGTCTTTATAGGCATGTCATATTTGTGAATTTCAATTTTTATCGTCTCATTATGTAGCAATCAATTATAAATCATTATTTGTATTTAGTAAGATGCATGTTTGCATTTTAATATTTCATGACTTGCTTCATATTATTTGTATGAAGAGATCATAAAAATTAATTGTCAATATGGCAATTATAAGTCTACTACAGATATGAACATGACGTGGAATTCAAACAAGATAATAAAGTAATTGTGTGTCTAGATCCTAAAAAGCAACTTATGAGGATCTTCAAGAAATTAATTGCATGAATGACGAGGTCATATAAAGCTATATAATGCTTGGAATAAAAACTTAAAAAATTAAAATTATGAGAAGCTCTTCTACTATCCAAACTTAAGGTGTTTGATTTAACTTGGTTTCATAAACATATTATCAATTCCATATATTCATCTCTTTTTCCATCTACTTTTGAATTCACATCTAAAATTTCATTAGATGGATCTACTGATCTTATTATAGAAGCAATCTTACATGTAGAGATTGTGTTAGCTATTGATGGTTGATATTAGAAACATATTGTGTGCATTGAGATGAAAAAATTATTTGTGATGATTTATTAAGTACCCTATAGAAAACAAAACAATTTTGCCTAAATGTGTTAGAAATCTCAAATACTTAATTCGTTAGAGCTTGAATGTTTCCATGCTGCATAAAATAATGCAAATATGAAAGTCCCTTGTTGATTAAAAATAAGTCATATGCGATGATATTTTTTTAATAGTCTGTCTTAGTTTTTATTTTTTAGTTTATTTATCGTTACATGTCTAAGATGATGGTCCTACTTGTGGGCTCCGAAAATTCGGCCCCGACCTCCACCCGCATTGTTTTTTCAGGGGAGTTTTAACGAATTAAGTTTCGGGATAAATTTTGAAAGGCAGATGGGTTTGTAGATAAGACACTACCCAGAAATTTCGCCCTCATTTTGCGAGGACTTCATAATCTGAGTTCTGGTTTCCTATAGGCGCAAGCCCCTATAGTTAATTACCCCTCCCGATAACGAGAGAGAACTTTCGATTAAGGCTAGTCGTTAATTAGATACGTAAGGAATACGTGGATCTGGCATATAATAGTAGCATGGGTCTAGTTTTGGAAGGTTTGAAAGTTTGATATTTAAAATTTAAAACTTTCACCATCTAGCACTCAAAGCGGATGGTGGGGGAATGGATGATGGACCCGATCAAGATCACATGGTTCCGTCGTCCTGGGTCATTGTGGTCCCTGGTCTACTTAGTCAGAGGAGGTAGTCAACCCAACCTGATAGAAGGATCCTTGTCGGCATCCATGGGTTGCTTCGTCCAAGGGTACCTTGTAGACCTGGGGGGAGTATTTGCCTAAGGGGATAAATTTGAATCCACCTTAGTTGACAGAGGGCTTTATGCCCTATCGATTATATCCTATTGATTCATATCTCAAGGATTTGATGTCAATAAGGAACGTATTGACTCTGGCCATAACCGGTATCACGTGGTGCCATTTGGCGGCGAAACCACTCGGTTCAGAGGGCCCCGGGTCATAACCGTTTACCTACAGTGCCATTTGGCTGCGAAACTGCCGGTTAGAGGACTCGTACCACGTCCTTACTAGCAGGAGATTATTTGAGAATGGATCCTAGTAATATCTTCGACTAAGCATTAGCTCTATGTGAGTTGAAGTAGTTTTTATTTGTCCACCCAGGTAAACTGTTGCGTAGAGTGGATGGATTTTATGTTTTAAGTGATTGGATGATTAATTTCAATTTTAAACATTTTTAGATATTGATCATTTTGAGATTTCTGAATTTTTGGGCGTTTGAATGGCATTTTAGATTTTTGAATTGACCCCTCCGGTTGAGATCTACATTCAACACGGCCATCATCGGGGTGTATGGGGTCATTTCCATATATAGATTAAACCTTGTCAACTCTATCGAGCTGTTGATAGAGGATCAGGTTTCATAGGCTTTATGCCTTTATAAGTGAATTTTCTTGATTAGAGGCCTTGCAGGCTTAATATGAACGTATAAAATAAATATCTCAGTCGACCGCGCGACTGTATATTCGTTTAATAATTCGAGTCGTGTCGACTCCTATCTACCTAAATAAAAAGATTAGGCTCGAACTCGAATTCACTTATTGACCCGCGCCACGTGTGTACCAATAACACGCTCGCTGGGGCTCATGCGGGTGTACAATTACACGTGTATTTCGGTGTACCTATGTACATACATAGTACGGTACACGTGCGGGGGAACTTTAGGAATATTAAGTGGATGTCCTACGGCAGCCCGCAGGCATTTACATTTGGCTTAATCATGTTGCATTTTGCTTGTGGGTGGTACAATGGATGTATAGGAGTCTTCTACAGTAGCTCGTAGGGGTCCTATGCTTGTCGTAGCGCTTCGATGTTTGCCCGTAGATGATATGCAATGTATGTGACAGCTCTTCTACCACGACTTGTAGGAGCTTGCATCCGATGGAACTCTTTTGTATTTATCCATGGATGGCATAACAGGTTTCCTATAACAGCTCGTATGAGCTTACATTCGTTTTTGCCATATACCATTACACTTTAACTTGTAGATGACTAGTACATTTGCTGGCCACCACATGTTCCTTAACTATGAGGATGTCGTAACATCCACTGTCTATGGTTGATTAGCATTCATAGGCTTATTATGTGTATGGAAAATTCTTTATCATTGTCAGCTGGTGCTAGCACTTGCCATTTGCTACACGATGTGTATTTGCAGGGACCACTACATCTCCTTGCAAGATTGATATGGATGCTTCTATCATTAGTGTATGATTTGTAGCACTCCCTAAGATATTCCCGTGCATCTATTTGTAAATATATCACATATCTTTATTGATTATCATCGCTCATTGTTTGCATTTTTATTGGCAATAGTACCTCTTAATATCCATTAGACGTCTTGCATCATTGCTTGCAAGCACTTTCAATAGGTTCGTTGGATGTTGACTTTCAGCATTCGTAGATAATTACTGTAGCCTTCACCTGTAGGTTGGTTATTGCCATTTGAAGGGACATTATAGCATTCATCATATGTTGCATCATGTGCGTCTGTGGGTAACTGCAATTACCTACGAGCGGGTGGCCAAGTCTTATCACAATCATGGGACACCAATTGTCTGTAAATTGCATTTACCTTAAACTTCTGGGATGCCTCTTTGGCTAACAAGTCACCACTTGCCGACTTCTTTTGCTTGCAGATGGTTGATGTATCTTCCTGCGCAACCGCAACTTGCTCCTGAGTCATAGAAGACAGTTGTATTTGTGCCCCTTCGCTCCTTGCAAGGCATAATATACTTGACTTCATATTGGTGCTTACTATAGGATATAACATTTGGTGTGCATCTGATAACTTCTTAATGTTCATTGAGAAGTTTCATGTTGTTGGTCACCAGTGTGTCATTGCATCATCCACAGTATTCCCATGTTATGAGTGATAACACTGGACTTTAATGCTAAATGGCAAGCTACATTCCAATTATCATAGCTTTCATGAATCAATTGAAGCTTTGGCGTCATGACTTGTGAGTAGGTTGCATTTGGAGCTCCTTGTCTAGTACTAGCTTTATGTTCGTCGATTGATGTTTCTGAGTGAGGTGTTTCATATATTTGCTTAAAAGCGAGTGACAATAGGATCTTCATTTCTCATAAGCTTTCATTGATGTCACTTGAATGCTTTGAGTTATCACTTGAAATCTTAATTTCATTGTATATTTATTGTATTGAAGTCTGATTCTCTATAGTTTTGTTGGGTTCAAGTCCAAGCATAGTCTCTTGTAGTTCATTTAGGTTCAATTCGTCTTTCACTTAAGTCCACTGCAGCTCATTTGAGTTTAGTTTCCTTTTTATTTTGCTCGAATTCAAGTTCAAATCATTTGCTATGTGCATTCAAACAAAGTTCCCTGTTATCCACAAGTCTGCAAATTCTTTGTCAATTGTTCAAACTCAAGACTATTGTGGTCCAACCTGTATGTCAAGTTTACTGTCATTTAATTCCAGTTTACATTAATTTAGATTTGAGTTCATTTAAGTTTTAATTTTGCTGACGTATCTAGTTTGAGTTCACAAGTCCAAAAGTCCCCTGTTGTCCAAACTTTCTTCAAGTCCTCTGTGTTTCAAACAGAATTTCGGCAGCATCCCGGCTTCTCCCCTGTTTAGGGGAAACTACGAGAGACAAGCCTTCCCCTCGACGCGACGTGCGCGCTTCAGGTAGATGCCCATAGGCACCGCGGCTGCATTTTTCTTCAATCCCTAAGACGCTACATAAGCGCTTAGGGGTCTTGGGCACCTGTTACAAAGAACACAGTTTGTTTTCCCCCCTCTACACTACATGAGCGTTTGGGGGTACTTAGTTTTTGTCCCCTTCACGCTACGTGAGCGCTCCGGGGATTACCCGCCTCATTGTAAGCGTCGCACCGGTTTCCCTCCCTACTACGCTACGTGAGCGCATAGGGGGTTTATCGGCTCGTCGCTAGCGTCGAGGACGGGGTTTAAGTTAGGATTTGGGCGGGAATTTGGTATGGGTCGCCGGCTACAGGTAATAATTTTAGCATTTTTTATTTTCTTTTTTTTTTTTGTATCTGACGCATTGGTCAACACTACTGAGAACGAGATGTGTTCTCCAAGGCTTTGATTACCTTATTAGGTTTGGTTTATGGCTAAAGGTGGTTTCAATAAAAAAATAAAATTAAAAAAATTAAAAAAAAAAGACATCACATTAAAATTCATGTTCCAAAATGTTCCCTTATCGCGCACTATAAAACTCCCTTCTACATGCCTTCCATTTGCAACTTATTTGTAGCCTAACAACCTTGAGATTGCATTTATGGTTTCCTTCGGCTTCTTATTGCAGAGATTTCATGTGCTTGCTACCTTGTTCCTCTACTACCTTAAGTTCCTTGCTACAGGGATTTCATGTGCTTTTGCAAGTTACCTTACAAGAGTTTCCTTCTATGTGGCTTAGTCTGTTATCTCATATAAAAAATTCACTGTAACTAAGAAATTAAAAGTTGGTTGTTAGGATTTTTGGTTTGAAGGTAAAGATTGGACTTGATATTTTGTTGCTGGATGAATTGACACTATCTGTTTGCAGGATTATGAGAAGTTATCCATTTTGGGTCTTTTTCAGTTATAAATAAAATACTTTTTTTTTTTTTGAGAGAAATGCCTAGTGCATTAAAAAAGGAAAGGAAATTACAACCTAATGTGTGATAGGAATTCTATCACAATCCTCTTTTAACAAGAAGAAAAAAGGAGGAACTTTATAACAATTCAAATCATCCCAAAAGAAATCACCTAGTAAAGCAAGGTTAGCACAATAATCAGCTAACTTATTACAATCCCTATTTTTAAAGTGAAAAACAACCTTGCCGAAGCCTTCCAAGAAAGATAGATCCTCCCAATCTTCCTTGTTAACATCTTTGCCTGTTTTGCCCATTGAATTTTGCAAATGAGTAATAATATTGTGATTGTCTCCTTCTATTATAATCCCTTTAGCATCCAACATCCATTCAAGTATGATTTTCTTCAAGGACTGAAATGCCATTAATTCCAGTATGCCACTATCCCAATGTATACAACTAAATCCAAAAGCAAGTAAGAACCGACCTTTGGAATCTCTAAACACACCACCAATTCCACCATTATTTGATTTTACCAAAGAAGCATCAAGATTGACTTTAATCCATCCTGGGGGCGGGGGTGCCAATAAGAAGACAGCTGATTAGGCTGGTTAGCATCCCAGTGGTCCACGAACAGATTCGAGATTGAAATTGATGCAAAACTGATAGCATTGGAAGCTATAAAGCTTAAACTGAGTTCAGGCTCACCATACTTGCATTTGTTTCTACTTTTCCATGAAAAGTACACCATGGCACAATAAATTTTTGCAACAAAAGGATTGGCCAAAGAAAGTACCTCCAATTTGGATTTACAATCCCTGATAGAAGAGCAAATCGGAATCAGGAATCCCCATGACTTAAGCAAACCAATGACCTGCACAAGTTTTGAACACTTCACCATAACTTGCTCCATATCCTCCACTTCATTACAACCTCTACGACATAAATTATGTCCTAGCAGTCTTCGGAACATAAGGAAATCATTAGTTGGTATTGCATTGTTGAATAGACGCCACCAAAAGCATTCCACCCGAGGAGAAAGGTGAAGCTTTTTTAACCACTTTGCATAATCCATCACCGGGAGGTCATCAATATGAGGATTAGATGCCAAAGCTGCAGCGCTCTTTCCCGAAAACTTTTTCAAGAGTTCCACGCAATCACTCTCAATATTAGTGAAATTTTGAATTTGTAAAATAACCTCAACCAATGGGTTGCCAAAGAAGTTTCTTAAATACTCCTCATTCCAGTTTCCGTCACAAATGAAAAAGTCAATAGGAGGAAAATCTCCATCAATAACCGCAATAAAAGTTGGCCATCTGTCGAGACTTTTATCTAAAATCCATACATCCTTTAAAATATGAATCGATGTACCTGAAGCAATTTTCCATCTTGTGATTGAAAGAAGAGATTGAACTCCACTGTATAAGATTTTCATAGTTGTGGATTTATTCCTCTTAACTGCAGCAATTCTTAAATCAGTTCCATACTTTGCTTCCAAGGATTTATAAAGTAATGAATCTTTTTTGTTTAAGAAATTCGAAGCGAACTTTGCTCTCAATGGCCCAACCATAGAGACCGCCGAATGAATGCCTTGACCTCCCACGTTCCAAGGTTTACACAAAACATCCCAGGCAATGTAGTGCAATCCTTGATCTCCTCCATGCCTGTCCCATAAAAAATTCCTACAAGCTTTATCCAAGTCTTTCAACATACTTTGAGGAATTAAAGAGTGAGCTGAGAAGAAAACCGGAAGTGAAAGTAAGACAACTTTAACCAGTAGCAGTCTTCCAGCTAGTGAAATAAAACGATTTCCCCATATATTCAACTTGTTCACCTCTTTCTGCATAATCCCTGTAAAATCCGAAGATACTAACCTTCTTAAAACCAATTTAATCCCAAGATAATCCAGCTCTTTGGTCACTTTGTAACCCCATAAGGAAGCAATCATTTTTTTAGTTTTCCTAGTTACTGCCTTCCCAAAAACAATTGAAGATTTCTGCTTATTAATACATTGCCCTGTCCAGCCACAATAAGCAAGAATAATCCTTCTTAGCTTCTTCAACGATCTAATTTTAGCTTCAGAAAACAAGAGAATATAGTCGGCATACAATAGATGCGAAATTCTAGGCCCAGACGACGCAGTCTTGATACCCAAATCCTTTCCATCATGGCTTAAAGCATTTGTCAAAAGCTGGGAGCAAAGAATGAATAAATATGGAGATAAAGGGCATCCTTGTCTCAACCTGCATTTTGCTAAAATCCCCTTAGAGATTTTGCCATTGATCATAATAAAAAATTAAGGATCTTCCACACATTCCAGAAGAAGATTAGAAAATTTGCTTGAAAAGCCAAAGTACTCCAACACCTTCCTTAGAGAATCCCACGCCAAACTATCATACGCTTTTTCCATGTCTAATTTAATTGCTACCAATCCATTCTTAGATTTGGAAAATCTCAATTTATGAAAGAGTTCTTGAGCTAAGAGTACATGATTAGAAATGGATCTACCTTTTAAGAATGCTATCTAAACTTCAGAGATCAATCCATGGAAAACCTTCAAGAGTCTGTTGAGCAACAACTTCGCTATAATTTTGTAAATAGACACACAAAAGCTGATTGGACGGAAATTAGAAGGAGCAATCGGATTCATAACTTTAGGAATAAGTATCACCAATGATTCCTTTCATTTAGGACACAGTTTCCCTGTGGAAAGGAATTGCTGGACAGCAAGCCATACATCATTCCTAATTAACTTCCAATAATTTTTGAAAAAAGAATAGGTAATGCCATTTGATCCCGGAGAAATGTTGCTGCCCAGGTTCTTGACAACCATATCCACCTCATCGAAGGAGAAATCATCTTGCAGCAGATTTGATTCCTGTTCTGTAATTGTATTCAGAGCTGGAGGCCATCTATCCAAACAGCTCTCTCTACTCCTCCACTTATTACTGAAGAATTCAACAAAAATTTCTTCAATCTTCGAATGGTCTTCTATCAGTAATCTGTCTTCATTCTTAAGTTGATGAATAAAATTGCCGATCTTCCTCCCATTCGCAAATGCATGAAAGAATTTCGAATTCATATCATTATCATGTATCCATTTAACCTTTGCTCTTTGTCTCCACCAAGAGTTAATCCGAGCCAAAGTGACATTGAATTCATGAGTTTTGGATCTCAATAGAATAAGTTTATCATTGGTAAGACCTCGACCATTCATCTCTTAAAGCTACAGACTTGCAATTTCCTCATTCAGAGACTTTTTCAATTCCAAAAAATTCTTTAATTTGGCTTTGCTCCAAAAGTGAAGTGCTCTTAAGACCCTTCTGAATTTAATATTGAGAACATTCATTGCATCACCGTTTGCAGATTTGTTCCAATATTTCAAAACTATTGCCTTTGAAGTCGGATAAGAAGCCCAAACATCTTCATATTTAAGAAAATTGTTCTTAGGAGCACTGTTTTTTTAAAATTCTAAGAAGAATAGGGCAATGGTCGGATGCAATCCTAGGCAAATGTCTGACCGAAGCATCATGAATCTCATTCAAAGCTTTGCTATTCAAAAGGCATCTATCAAGTCTTTCCATAATGCGAGCACCTCCAGTTTTGTTATTACACCAAGTGTATTTTGGTCCAACCAATCCTATATCATGAAAATCATGTTTAGACATGAAGGCTTTCATCTCTTGAGGCCCTTGAGAAAAGATGAATTTCTTTCCTCCCCTCTTCTCTTCTTGAGATAACATACAATTGAAGTCACCACCCACCATCGAAGGAATTTCCAAGTCACAATTAGAGCCTAGACTTTCCCACAACTTCCTTCTTGAGTACAAATTTTTATTGCCACACACCGTTGAAACTCTCCAGGTACCTTTGTTGATAATATTCAACTCCCCAATAACACATTGGGGTGAAGCATCCAGTAAGGAGAACGAAGCCAATTTAGATCTCCACAGAACCATAATACCTCCAGAGGAATCATCAGAGGGATATAGGAAGAACTCCCAATCATCCCCCATGAATTTACTAATCTCATAATTAGCAAATGAGGAGATTTTTGTTTCCACAATTCCCACAAAAAAAACATCCCAATTTTTAACAAATTCCTTCAAATAAAGAGAGGCTTCTCTTTTATTAGCCCCTCTACAATTCCAAATGGCTAGTGAAGTCATTTGGATATAGAGGGGGAAGGACCCCCGCTCCTACCTTTGTTCAACACCTCATACTTTCTGGTTCTTGAGGACATGTTCAATGGCCCTAGGGACTTCAGTTCTTTAAATAGCTTGTGTTTCTGAGAATTAGAGCTGGTAATTTCCTTGCCTGCCAACTCTTTAGGAAATTCTTCATTCTTACCAACATTACTTAGAGAGGATAAAGCAACAATGCTAACCTCATTCTTGTTTATTTCTCCTTCTTCTAAATCTAGTTCCACCTGATTGATAGAAACCGGATCCTTTTCATCTGCACATTCACACTCATCTCTCATGAGCATTCCTTCATTCTGATAAGAAACACCAGGACCCCTGGGAACAATCGAAGCTTCTGCTTCAATACTCTCATCCAACCTTGATTTAAAAATGTTTCCTTCTTCTGCAAAAACCAATAGAGCTTTAAAACTGTTATCATCACTGATGACAGCAGGTTTTGTTAAACCATATGCCACTACTGGAGCCAAATTGTTATCAACCAACATTTTACTCGGAGAGGTCACCTTAACAAGATCCAGTTGAGGGGCCACATCTGTGCCTACAATTTTTCTTTCCTTCATAGCAGAAATCTTGTTCTCCGAGTAAATTGTTTATCAGAGGATGGCTTAACTGTCAGACTTCATGAGCAACGTGAACTAGAGAATTCCAGTAAGCTTCAACTTTCTCTAGTTGTGAAGGTCTTTGGTGGAGAAGCTCCTTTAGCCCTGGTTAGCTCAGAGCCAAGGAAACAATGGTCTCTGTTTGGAAAATTCCACCTTACGTCGCTTGGATTGGGGTGGTTTCTATGTTCTTTCTATGAACATGAGCACATGGATGCTGTTTTGTCCAATGGCCCTTGGTATATAAATGGCCAATTTATTGGGATTGATAGGTGGTCTCAAAGTTTTTCTACAAGCTCTTTGAAAGGATTGACTGCCCCGATTTGGATAAAGTTACCCCATCTTTCTCTGCACTGCTGGGACGAAATTAACATTTGCAGAATTGCTTCTTTGATTGGAAAACCTTACCTGATCGATGGAAATATGTTTCAGTGGGGAAAAAGGGAGTTTGGTAGAGTTTTTGTTCGCATAAAGCTGGATGATAAACTGCCTTTAGGCGTTTGGGTGGAAGGTATTGGAGGCAAATTTTATCAAAATATTGAATATGAAAGACTTCCTCACTTCTGTTTTAGTTGTGGAAAAATTGGACATGTTAAAAAAGATTGTGTTGATGCTATCTTAAAGTCCAAGGTTGTTACAAAAAAACAAATCTGGTGATGATATTTCCAACAACCCTCCGACAATTGAAGATGCTGCTCCTGATAAAGATGGCTCCAGTGAAGTTCCTAATAAGCCAGTTTATGGCCCATGAATGGTTGTAAATCATGGGAAGAGAGGTTTAATAAACCAGTTTATAAGAAGTTCCAAGCCCGGGAGGAGTATAAATAAAATACTTGAGGCATGTAATTTACATTAAATTATTGAATAAATTTCTGATTCCTCTCAAATTGTGTGTGCTGTTGGATGTTGATTCGTTGAGGTTTTTGTAAGTCTTGATGATAACTTCTGGAGGATGATTCCCCTCGTACCAACATAAGGTTTAGATATTCCAACTAATGATTTTGATCCTTTGGTCTTCCATCTAGATTAATTTGTGATGGTTTGTGATGCAAATATTTATTGATGCAGAATTATATATATATATATATATATATATATTATTTTCTGTGGAATTTCAGATTAGGGTAGCTTTTATATTATCATTTGGAATGAAGTGTGTTGTCTGCTTTTATATCAAAAGAGACTACTCTTTATTTAAATTGAAGTTGGAAAACTGTATGTTAAAAGACGTATTTTTGGTGAACGTCTCAACATGGCTGAATTATCAGTTTGCCATGGCATTCATTCAATTACACTGATGCAAGGCTTGTATCGAGGTCTAGGGTTCTTTATATATACACCTAATTCAATGATGCAAAATATAAATGTTTAATGCACGTTACAAAGCAATCGGATGTGAAATAAAACTTGTAAGATCTACCAGGAAGCTGACGATCTTGTAAAATTTTATTTCCAGCTCATTACAAAATAAAGAAACAAGAAGAAACTCAGATTTCAATGATGAATTTCTCGCCACTAGAAACTTAATCACATGAGATGGGATCATAAAAGCACAACAATGCATAGAATTCAAGCATTGATTGAAAACCCCGGCTTGGGTTATATGAATCAAATCATTGATAAAACTCAAACAATAAATCATGGCAATAATGGGAGGGAGGTTGATATGATGGAATAAAGTGAAGGAAATAGGAATTAAGAACCGAATCCATGTGATTGATTATATTCCACCCCGTTCTTTTGCAAGGTGCATACTTGGGAAGACAGAAACAACACATCAAGGAAAAAGTTTTTGCCATAATTTCTAGCTTACCCTTATGAAGCCACGATCTTATGGTATGTTGATGGAAATGCACCTCTTGTTCAATCCCATAAACCTAATATAGATTGCCAACTTTCATTGAGCCATATGATTATTTTCAATGCAAGGTATGATGACTCAACGTTCCTTGCGTTTGGAATGTTGCATGGCTGTTATGGTTATTTCCTATGCACCACATTTCTTTTATACACATTCTTACTGACTCTATTGACATATTGTATTGATCCCCCTGACTCAAATACATCATAAAATTAAAGAGAATCGTGTAATCCATGGATCCTGCATTTTTGATAGAAATTATAAGACATTAATTTTTAATGGAATGTGCTACTTGACCCTGAAAGTGCTCTGTAATTGATTATGTTTCTTGCAGTGGCATTGGAGGAAAATACCAGTGCTCTTCTACGCAAGCTTATGAAAGCAGACATCAGTTGCTCGATGATGCATCCTGTGCGGAGCACTCCAAGCTGGCACGACTTGAATCTGGATTAGACAGGCAAAGAGAGTTCTCTTTTATTGATCATGCTTCTTGCAGTGGTATTGCAGGAGGAAAATATAAGGTATCAATTTCAGATGCAAATGAAGGGGGAGATCTGTTGATTAAGGATGCCTCTTGTACTGAGCACTCAAACATAAGGTCAGTTGGATCCGGATCAAACGCTGGTAAGAAAAGAAAAACAAAAATCCTTTTCCTTTGTTGCTTCCCACCCATCTTTTGTAATTGAGAGCATATTTGCTTTTTCAATGGAACAGTATTGTCGAGCACTGCTGATGATGACATGCTTGATTTAGATGGAGTTTGCACTAGGTGGCCTTATGAAGCTGATAATTGCACTCAGAGTTCAAACCCTACGATCCAACATGCATTGTTGGACGAGAGCATGGTCTCATCTCCAATTTTGTTCCAAACAAATGTACCTGCTATGATCTTAATGAAATACCCAAACATAAACTTTGTAACTTCTCATGCTAATAACTCCCTTATGGACAACACCATTGTTAATGGCTTTACCACTTCGAGGATAAGTAATTTGTCATCTGGTAGTCAGTCAGTTGTTACGGGTGATTGTTTTTCAAAGAAAGTTTTAAGCAGTGAATTCTCAAATGTCAGCGCACCGATCTTACATTTAGAACATACGAAAACTTCTGGTTCAAATAATTCGGTTGAGTTCACTCAGTATTTTAATGAGGGTTATTGCAAAGTATCAGAACTTGACGACTACTGTGAGTTAGCTGGAGCTGTAACAGATGTGGACAGCAGCAGCAGCAACTGCGAGAGAGAGAAGCAGGAGGATGGGGATAATGATGATATGCTGGGAGGAGTATTTTCCTTTTCAGAAGATGGTTAGTCCTACAATTGCTGCTGAATTATGGAATTGCATCTTGGTATCTGACTTTTAATTTGTTTTACCCATGATCTGTGCAACAGGTTAGCAGCGTTTGACTTCGTACTAATTAATACTTGCGATTCATGCTGTTCGGGCGATCTTGAAAATCTTTGCGAAGATGCATGCTGAATAGCTTAATATATAAATTATGGATACAAATGTGTATGTCTCAGTGAAATGCTTGCCTAATAGCTAACTGAGAATAAAGAAAATTTTACTAGGCCTAAGCGAAGGGCAGTGATCATAAGATGTTTCATCAATTAGGAAGCCTTCAGGTAGATTCATTTCTCTTCCTACACTTGTATATTTTGTAAATGTGCATTTGTAATTCTTGAAACTAAATTTAGATGTGAATAGCTGCAGCTTTGCATTTCACCAACATGAGGTGAAAGCTTCAGTCATGTTTGTATGTACAGAACAATGTTTCTTTCAGTGCTCATTGAATGAAGTTGACATAAATTTGTATATGTTTCCATCCTTCATCCTTCCATTGTTTTACATCTATTTATGGTCTATGTTATAGGTAATTACACTGCCTCATTGTTTGAATTTTATCCATAATCAAGGGAACAATATAGCACAATCTTTCCAAGTTTAAACTTATGTTTGAGACGGCTTTCTTACTGCTTCATAAAGTAGCTTTCTTGTACTAAAAAGCTAAGTTAATTTAAGAAGCAATAAGAAAGTCATTTCAAACGAAGCCTAAGACATTTGTGCCAGCTTTTTTATTGCTTTTTAAAATAGTTTTCTAAATTTCTAGTTCAAAAATTACTTTAGAAAGCAATAAGAAAGTTATTCCAAATGAAATCTAAATTAGAATTGATATCATAAAAAACTTTAAAAAATTATTTTAATTTCTATTTTTTTTAATACATTGACCTACTTTATGTGATTTTAAAAATAAACTTTGTTATTATTTGTGTTAATTTGGGTCACTTCTAATTTTCACATTTAAAAATGCTTAATATTATTTGATATATACATATTTTTTAAACTCTAAATCACGTCTCAAAATCAAATATTGGTTTATAAATGTAAAAATTGAGCTTTTGATCAAAATTTTCATTTTGATATAAAGTTTTTTTTTTAGAAATCATCATTCACATTATGAATACTTGTGCATGTGCTTGTCTTTGAACCTACAATGGTGCTCTCAAATTATGGAGTCAACATGCAAATCAACCCACATGTGTTTAGGCTGGTGCTTGCATGTTGACCCAATGAGATTCATTTATGGCTTGCTATTGATTCAATTATAAATTTAATTTAATTTATCATCTAATATGATTTGTTAAGTGTTTCTACAATTTATAGATTACTTGTATATTAGCAACAATAATGATGATGATATTATGTGCTAGACCAGTCTTGAGTTTGTTAAGTTAGAGATGTTGTAAAAAGTAATCAATCAAAAAGACTCAAATGCAAAATGCTACTTTACTAGTTTCAAATCATGTGTCCAAATATTAGGTTTCATGATGGAGGTGTTAAAATATCATAGAGATTAGCATAATGAATTTAAATATGCTAAAATGTTTTTATTTATAATTATGTAAAAATTATTTCGAATATTATTTATGTGATAGGAATTGATAATGTCATTATAAATGATAGTTGTGCTATTAAAATTAATTGAGAATTATAAGAACATATTTCTATGGATTATAACTTTTGTTATGTATATAATACAATGTATATTACGATATAAGTTGTACAATACTATACAAATCATAAAGTGTTATATAGATTGTGTAACACTATTAGTAACTTATATATGATCATATGATATAATTGACAATCGTATAATATTATTGGATTCATAAGAAAATTTATTGATTATGAAAGATTAGTTAAGTATAACATCTAATAATGATTAATTAGGTAATTTTAATATATCAATGGTGGCTAGGCACATTTTAACAATGTTGATGGCTAAACATAGCTAGAGGTTTATAGAAAAATTAACTAATGTAAAAACTAAAAAAAAGAGAGCATATATTGCGAGATCTTTTATAGTGTATTTGGAGAAAGCTTTAAAGTCAACTCAAAATCTCCTTTGGCACTTTGTACAGAGTAGGGGTGTCAATTCGGGTCGATGGGTTGGGTTCGGGTCGAACCCGACTTGACCCAGGCGTAAACGGGTCAACCCGAACCTGGCCCGTTTAGGTAAACAGGTCAAGAAATTAAACCCGGACCCGACCCGCACGGGTTGCCGGGTTGACCCGACCCGACCTGCTGACCCATTTTACTAGGCGGCATGACGGCAGGCGAGGAAGTGTCGGAGAAGCTGCACGGAAGCCGACGGCGGTGAGGCGGAGGGCGGATTGGCGGAGTCGCGAAGAGCTGAGAAGCCCGCAGTGGCGTAGGTCGACGGCTTGACAGCCTTGACGCCTTAAGCCCGGCGGCGATGAGTTTGATGCCCGACAGTGACTGGTCGGGAAGGAGGAGGGAAAACTGGCGGAGTCGTGGACAACCGGAGAAGCCCGTAGCGGCGTAGCAGAACACGGAACCCATATTCGACTCGCGATTCAACGCGGTCCACGCGGACGCGGCTAACTGGGTCGGCCTGAACCCGACCCGTTTTTCAAACGGGTCGGAAATCCGAACCCGAACCCAACCCGTTTCACAAATAGGTTGACCCGAACCCGGATTTTTCCGGTCGGGTTCGGGTCGGGTTTCGGGTCTGGTCAATTTTTGACACCCCTAGTACAGAGTTTCTTACTGAAATCTTTTAGAGGTTATTTTTTAATTTATTGATCTTATTGTATTCATCTTGCAATCATATTTTATAAAAGATTATGTAAACCACAATTGTAGGTGATTTCCATTGTCACTTTGAAGGTTTAACTTAAATTTAATTTAATTTCAAATATAGTTTTCATTACCAAGAGAGTATACTAGCTATTGTAGGTTTCCCATCTTTAAGTAAGAATGTTGTGAGCTGTGGAGAGGATTAGAAGTAGTATGTCGCTCACCTACAAGAAGGAATATAAGACCTATTAGGGAAAACTAGGAGCAGCATGCTTCTCGCTTTGAAAAAGAAATTTATGGCCTGTCTCTACTACCCATTAAGGTCAAAGTTGGCGTAAAATGTTTGTCTACATAGTAGTGGAGTGAACGAGAGTTATTTGAGATATTAAGCTTTGGTGGTAATTTCGATGCTAATTTGGACTAGGCATGATGTTGGTTAAGGCCATGTTTAATTGCTCTATAGTTAGTTTATTTATTTGCACATTTACATTACTTATCATTTATAAGCCTTCATCTTCATGTAGTGATCTACTAGATTAAGGATTCACATGTTATATTACTCTTTCTTGTGCATGATTATTTTTATATAAGTATCATATTTTATTTTGGACACTTGTCACTTGGCGTTTGTAAGAAATAACTTTATAAGCTTATATAAGATAACAAATTCTTATAATTGATATTATAATCATTTCACTCACCATCACTAAATATGTGTGTTGCTACCTGTATAGAATTAGTTTAATTGAATACAAACTTATATAGTTCTAATTGAGGAATATATTAATAATATTCATGATAGATAACATGTCAATTTACACTTAATTCACTCCACTTATGGTGTGCCTTCAACTTACAAGTTGTATCATTTGAAGGCCTCTTTTATTTGGCTTAAGGTCCAAGGAGTTAAAGATCTCCATGGCATAAGTATATAGTTTTAATAAGTCTTTTGGCCAAAATATTTTCCAACCAAATATTCTAAGGAGAATGTGTTTTGACTTTTTTTGAAAAATAACATGTTAAATTTTTTTATGTCCATTGATCACAAGTTGCAATATATTACTTTGTATGATTAGACATTATATTTTATGTTTGAAAATGTTAAATATTATATTTTAAATAGTAAATCTATTATCTATTTTCAACAAGTAATCTTTCCAAAAGTTTTGTGCACATTTTTTTGAAAACTAGCAAAGATATTATGTATTATGTATGCTCTCATAATTATTTTTGAGATATTTTTGAGGTAAGTGAGAAGATAGTTGAAGAAAAAGTAATTCTTATGAAGAACATTACCAAATTAAATGGTAAAGAGATTTCAAAGCACTCATCTCCACGACAAACTTATAATCATGTTTCAAAAACTTCAGAGGTGCTCAAACTATCCTATATTGGGCTTTACATTTTAGAATCCAATTTTTGTTTAAGTTGACATTTTCATTAAAATATTGGAGCTTACATTCCAACAAGACATGTTGGAGGAATTGCCCAGAAGGTGAGGACTTATATGATTATTGGAATCAACCATTGCCTTAGACCCTAGAACTGAGGTGAGGACAACTGAAAGGTAGTACCTCGAACCTAAGTCTAAAGGAGTGCAAAGGGACTTACAAACTACACCTCACATAAGGCATAACCAGCCCGACCTCTGAATTTATTGCCCTACCTGAAAAGGGCTACCAGCTAAACCTACCTAATCTCTTTTAAAACCATGACACCATATCTTGATGCATATGAAGAGTAGGGAGGCTATTTTTATTTAGAAAGTATGGCTTATAACTTGGCTTTGAGGCTAAGATGCTTGATCATGAAGAGTATGCACATGCTGACTCACAAAGAAAATAAATTTTGTTATCTAGTCCTTAAGTGAGGGCTTTCTATATGCAACACATTAGGCTATGCATGATCATTTTTTAAGTTTTAAAATCTTGGCTCCTTGAAAGGAGCCATGCAGTTTTTTCTTTCTTATTTGAAAATCATAAAGCCAAAATTGATTTTTAGATTGTTTACATTTTAACATATAGAAATCTTAGTTTGTCCTAAGAGCCTACTGCATTCACATGTCCAAACCACCCCAAGCAAAATAAGAAAGAAACCTAGAAAAGTATGCATTTTTATTGGGCACCCGATAAACAATTAACACATATTTGGAAATGTAAATTAACTAAGGCAAAATGTAAATAAAGTCCAAGTTATTATAATCATGTTTGACAGCTGAGTTGCCTGC
This sequence comes from Dendrobium chrysotoxum, assembly GCA_019925795.1. Lineage (NCBI taxonomy): Eukaryota > Viridiplantae > Streptophyta > Magnoliopsida > Asparagales > Orchidaceae > Dendrobium > Dendrobium chrysotoxum. Next base: position 15,413,454 of record CM034297.1, read on the forward strand.
CATTATCCAACCTAGTTAAATTTTATTTATAGACTCTCACTTGTGGGGTCTTCAAGCTTTAGCTTCCAGGTAAACCTTAGGCTTCATCTTCAACAAGTACATCCTTTCTTGGTCCACTTCTCATTTTAATCCAAACCGCATAAGTTTTATATAACTCCTAATTCTATCAAATACATATAAAAATGTAAAAGAGTCAAAGCTACAAAATAGAGTCAGAAATCAGTTCATATAATAAACATATCACATCTAGAATCTACCTAGCACTTGAAGTGTTAAGCACATACTTCTACCCTATTGGCCACATCACTCAGGGGGGTTTAAGCAGCACCTGTCATGCAAGCATTTTTATGTTTATGATTTATTTTTACCCCCCCCCCCCCCACTTTAGGCATGGCCACCTGTAAGAAAAGCATGTATATTTCTACACTAACCACTTAAGGGAAAAAGCCCACAACGCAGACAATCCAATAGGCAATCACACCACAACATCATACACATATACTAGAAAAAGAAAAATTATAATCCTACCATGCCTAAGGGGCTGTGCACCTAAGTATGTGAGGCTTGTGTGGCATGTCACTATAAGAGATATTTCACTTAGAGTTTGGGCCTAAGGGAAAGGTGTCTAACATTAGTTTAGAGCTAATTGTTGGAAGAACTCTCCTTAGCTTTTAGAGCTAGGGAGAGGAAAAGGATGCTTCTTTTAGCTTTGAGGCTAAAGAAGAGAAAGAGGTGTCCAACATATATCCTTTGAGATAAGTGTTGGAAGGTTCTCCCTAACTTTTAGAGCTAATAAGGGGGAAGATTTTCTATAAATTAGATGTTAGAGAGGGAAGATGGGTCACCTATTAATTTTGGCTCAATAGGTGAGGAAGATTTGCAACTTTGAGGTTACAAATCAAGAAGAATAATCATTAAATTTCATGTTCAATGATGGGTATTTGATTTGCTAAATATAGATGAAGCAAACATAAGAGAATGAAATGTATATTTGGGCTACACGTCAAGGACTCTTTGGACTTTTGGGTGTCAAAATAAAATCTTTGTTCATCCAACTTGGGTTAGAAGAACAAGAGAGAATATATGATTTATATTCCCGTACTTAGGGTAAGAATATTTTTTGATTTTGGGTTCAAAAAATAAATGATTTAATGTAGATTTGACTCACTCAATGTGAGTTAAGTGAATTTGGGGAATCTCCTGCAACTTTTGAGTTGTAGAAAGAATGGAGGAATATGCAACTTATGAGTTCAAAATTCATGAATGTCTTTGGACATTTGGTTATTCGAAGGGGATAACCACTCTCCTAAATTTAGGCTTAGGAGATTGAGAGGACTTTCTATAACTTTTGAGTTATAGAAGAGAAAGTAACAAGTAACTTTTGGATTGCAAGTTGAAAGAAATTCCTTGAACATTTTATGTTCAAGAGGGAGTATTCATTTGCCTAATTTATGGCTAAACAAATGAGATGAAAGAACTTAAGGTTTGATCTTACGTTTAATTATTTTAAAACATGATGTATTTAGGATTTTGAGAAAATCCATAATACAAATATGAGGAGGATTAGATGTTCTCCTATAATTTTGAGTTGTAAGAGAAGGGGAAGAAAATGAAACTTTGAGGTTGCAAATTCATGGAGTTTTTTTTGAGCATTTGATGTTCAAATGAAAATGTACACACTCCTAATTTGGGTAAGGAGAATGAAAGGGGATTCAAATATTCTCTCACAGCTTTGGCTTGTAGGAAAATAGGAGAAGATGCAATTTAGATATTGTAAATATAGAAAGGTCTCTTTAAGCTTTTGATGCTCAAAGAGAGGATTTTACCCTTCCAACTTTGGTTGGAAGGATGAATTGAAATAGGACTTTGATTCCTATGCTTAGGACGAAATTACTTATTGATCTTGGCTCAATATGTAAATTGATTTGGGTGTATGTTTGATTCACTCGATATGGATCAAGTGAATATAGGAATTCCTACAATCATTGAGTTGTAAGAAGAGGGACTTCTCTACAAGTTTGGTTTGTAGAAAAGAGAGGAGAAAATACAACTTGTGGGTTGTAGAAGGAGAAGAGAAGTTTGCAACTTTGGGTTGCAAACTCATGAATGCTCTTTGAACAATTAGTGTTCAAAGATAGGATATACACTCTCCCTATTTGGGTTTAGGAGAGTGGAAGGAGATTTGAATGTTCTCCTATAATTTTGGCTTATAGGAGATAATAAAATGCAACTTAGAGGTTGCAACTTAAGGAAATCCCTTGAACATTTGATGGTTCAAACATAACTATTCATTTATCCAATTTGGGGTTAGACAAATGAAGGAGCATTTGGAGGATTCCTACAATTTTAGCTTGTAGGAAATGAAAAGGGAAAATGCAACTTAGAGGTTGCAGATTGGAGGAAACTTTTTGAACATTTGGTGTTCAAAAAAGAAAGATTATCTACCCAATTTGTGTTGGGCGAATACAAAAAGGTGACATGTAGATTTTTACTATGCATCATGAGAGTTCTTTGGACTTTTAGGTGTCCAAAGAATAGGGATTACTTGTTGGTTTTAGCTTAACGAATAAGTGATTTGATAAACTCCCTACAAATTTGGGGTTGAAGGAAGGAGATGTAACTTGAGAGTTACAAAATTTCATGAATGTTCTTTGAATATTTGGTATTCAAAGAGCGAGGATCATTCACCTAGTTTAGGTTAAGTGAATGGAGAAGGAAGACTAGGATTTAGGTCCTAAGTCTAAACGGGATGTTCAATTATTAACCTCAGGTTCAAACAAATGGAAAGAAAGAACTTAGAGTTTGGTTCTAAGTTCAATAGCCTCATGCAATAATAAGTAGAAGTTTTGGAGAAACTTCAAGTTACTATACATGAAGGGAGAAATAATGTTTGTTTGTAGATTTTATGTTTCAACAAACAAAGAGGTTTCAACAAACAAAGAGGGGGAAAGAACCTAGGATTTGGTCCTAAGATTAAAGGACTCATGTAGTGATATGTTTGAAGGCTTGAGGAACCTAAAATCATCGTGCATGAGAAGATATTTATTGGTTTTATGTTCCAACAAATGAGGTTGAAGAACTTCAAAGTTGGTTCCAAGTTTCAAATGATTCATGCAATCAAACACTTGGAGCTTTGAGAATGCTCCAAGCATTATGCATGAAAGAGGATTGTTCATTTATTAATTTTATATCTTAACAAATGAAAGGGTAGACTTAGGATTTGGCCCTAAGGTCTTGACAATTCACGTGATAGAATGATTTAGAGCTTTGAGGGTGCTCCAAAATATCACACATAAGGGGGATATTTATTAGTTTTATGCTCCAACAAATAAGGTAGAAGAGCTTGAGGTTTGGCTTCAAGCTCAAATGATTCATGCAATGATATTCTTGGATTCTTGAGAAGTTCCAAATAATCATGCATGAGAGGGGTGATTGTTTGTTGATTTTATGCTTCAACAAACAAGAAAGTGAAATAATTGATCATGCGATGAAATATTTGAAGCGTTGAGATGCTCCAAACTATTCATGCATGAAAGGGAGGAGGTCCCACAAAGGAACCCCTAATATACACTAGGATTCATGCAACAAAATATTTGGAGCTTTGAACACTACAGGAAATTCAGGTTTTACCGGCGGTATATATATATTTTTTTACGGTTTTTGAATATACCGGTGGTTTACTAGTGGCTCGTAAACTGCCGGTATTAGGTGTGTAGGAAACATTGTTGGCGGCTATTTTCCTACGGTTAGAATAACCGGCGGCTTTCCAGCGGTTCAGGCGGCTGGTAATTTCTGGAGGTTATAGCGCCGGTGACCGCCGGTTAATCATCGGCGGCTTTTCGGCCGTAAAAAATGCCGATTTTACCAGCGGTATTTACCGGCGACTATTTTATATTTCCGGCGCTATAATAAGCCATTTGGTATCGATGTTTCAGACGGCAAGATTGCTGGCGACCGGAGGTCTAACCGCCGGTAGTTTTCGGCGGCTGCATTATACTTCCGGCGGTTATAATAAGCTGTCTGGTATCAAGGTTTTCGGTGGCCAAACCTCTAGTTGGCCACCAAAGACCTATAGCATTTGAAAAAAAAATGACAGACCCCCCCCCTCCTATTTACTCAGATTTCCACAAACCTGCACAGAACTAAAAATCATTTATCACAAATATGGGCAACAGGTCACTATAATCAATCCACAATTTCTAGAAGCCATGCATAATTAAAAGACATAAAAGATGAAAAATCCACAATAAACATAACATATAACATTTAAACCAAATAAATTCTACAATAAACATAACATATAAAGTTTAAAACAAATGTTCATCAAATAAAATGTTTAAAGATGTCAATAACCTTTACAGAACTAGTTCATCAAACCAAATGTTTAAAACAAATGTTCATAAAATAAATAAAAAAACTACTCATCCTCCGTCTCCTCGTTGCCTGGTGTTTCATGTGTCTGCTCTTGATCTTTCTTCTTTTGATTTTCATCTCTATAGGCTCGCAGCTCTGCCTGTATCTCATTTTATACCTTTCTCATCTCTTCTATCTCTCTCATCAAGGCTACAACCCTCTGGCTTCAACATCTGATGGATGAGAAAGAACACCACTATTTGCTAATTTTCTCTTATGTCATCTCATATGACCTGCTGAACTCATTAATGCATAGATCCGTTGAAGTCTTGGAATGATCGATAAATAAAATAAATGGGAATATGGAACATCTTTCGTTTGACGACGTTATTTTCCCGACTTTGGCTTAAACTGAGGTGTATTACAGGTGCGATAATAAACTTCTGTTGCATCATTCTTGTAGTATAACATACATCTATTGATACAACAATCAATTTTTGTAGCAGTAAGCCCCAACTTGGATACTAATTTCTTCATTCGGTACAAATTTGAGGGAATTAAATTGTCCGTTGGATTTGTTTCCTTGAGAAGACCAATGAAGTCATTGAAACAATCACGAGAAATATTATATTCAGTTTTGATACTTAGCATCCTCACTACAATTGATAATTCTGAATGAGTTTTGTAACCATCCCAAATTAGTTTTTGAGCTGCATGTAGTAACTCAAAAAATTTTTTGGTTTCTGCATTTGGTGGCTCTTCCACATTAGCCCTTAAATTAGGACCTACTGCATCAAAAATAAGCTCTTCATTTGGTCTAGTCATTTGATCTTCATCAAATGTTTCAAAAGTTGTGGATGGACTGGCATGAGTATCTCTATGTGGCTCGTAATCGCCATGTGAGGTCCAAATCCAGTAGTCTGGAATAAATCTCCTATGATATAAATCAACCTTCACATCATTGGGCTTAAGGAATGCTTGATTTTTGTGCTTCGAGCATGGACATCTAAACATTCCATCAAACTTAACGGAAGGTAGTTGAGATGTAACTTGAATAAAAGTCTCAACTCTATGTATAAATTCATCTGTCAATCCTCTTTAACCCGATAATAATCTGTTATACATCCAATATCTTTCTTCTTGGATAGTCATTTGGATGTTAAAGAAAATGTTTCCCTACATAGTTGTGAAATCAATTATTAGAAGATATGCAGCGTGAATAAGTGTACGTTATTTACTTTTGAATAAGTGTACTTTACCTGAATTAGATCTATTGTTACTAAATCATCTAAGGCGACTCTCTCTAATCTTATTGATACAGGAAAATTGGAGAACACTAGAACTAGTAGAACATAACTCAATTCAAAACTCATAAGCTGACATCCAAACAAACACCATGCATGATAAAAGAAAGCCAAACAAATGAAACAAAATTAAAATTAAAGAAAATACTACCCTCAGAACAATCGGCAAGCAGTTTCCTCGCATGCAACAAAAAAAGTAGGCAATATAAAATAATTGCTTAGGGCTTGCAAACCAAGGGTCCACCACAGCTACAAGGGCCAACATCCACCAAAACTCCTCCGGCAAATGTCACCAAATCATCTAACAAACACCTCTAATAGCTCAAGAAGAAAGATACAAGTGGAGTGGAACTTGCGGAGAGAAAAATAGGTTAGAAGCCCAAGACGAAATAGAGAGGAGGAAGTGAGAAATGGAACAAGCTTGCAAGAGTCCACTCCACATAACTTTTCAAAATAATGAGCTAAAACAGTAACTCAAGCATTAACGAGCTAGAACCAAGCAACTTCTAAAAGACACAGCCCAAAACCAAGCAGCCAAGTCCAACCCGAGAAGCATCCAGCAGCCCAAAAACTCAAATAACCCAACTAGCTAGCACACCCAAAGTTTGCTAAGCCCAAGCACTACCTACTCATGCTCATTGGATGTCTTCCATCATAGGGCATCATAAAAAAATCAAAATAAACTATAATATTCAAATTATAATAAAAGAAACCAAAATAAACTAAAATTTGCATGTATCACTTATCTTCCACTAGAGCTACTCCAACCTTTTCACGTATATGCTCATTTCATATCCTATCTTTAAGAGTAAAGCCACTATTCCACCTGAGCATCCTAATCTTTGCAATTCTTAACTTAATATTATGCTTCTCTTTTAATGGCAAAAATTCTGCACCATAAAGTATTATAGGTCTCACCAACATTTTATTGAATATTTTTGTAAGGTTAAGGGGGACTTATCAACAAGAAGAATATCATCAACAAAAATCATACACCAGGGTACAACCTCATGTAAATGTCTAGTGAGAACATCAATGACTAAAGCAAAAAGATATGGGCTTAAGGCTGATCCTTAATGTAATCCAATGAAATAGGAAAATACTTGGCCAAACCACCTTGTGTTCGAACATAAGTAATAGCTCCTGCATACATATCCCTAATGACTTGAATATAAGTATTATTCTCTCTATACTTCTCCATCAAACCTCTCAATAAATGTATAGCTTCCATAATAGACCTACTTGGCATGAATCCAAATTGATTTTGAGAAACATTACTATCTAGTGAGAACATCCATGTCTAGTGAGAACAGCTATAAATCAAGTTTACCTTAAACTCCCTCTCTTGTCTTATCAATAAGAAGAATATCATGAGCAATAAGCAAACACCAAGGTACATCCTCTTGAAAATGTCTAGTGAGAACATCCATGACTAAAGCAAAAAGTTATAAACTTAATGCTAATACTTGATTTAATCCAACCGAAATAGGAAAATAATTCTTCATATTGCAAATTTAGGAAAATACTCGGTTTTCACAGCTTTCACGGGAGGGCTCGGCTGCCGGAGTGGGGGTGAGATCATCGGCCGGAGGGAGCTCGTCGGCGGTCGGATTCCTACAGAGTTAGCCAAAGGTGCGATCACGGCGAGCGAGCGTATGCAGGAGAGTAAACCGAAGAAATGAAGAGGAAGGGCTCGGGGTGGCCAATATTAGGTCTATTTCTGGCAATTTTCACCGCTGGAAAAAATTACTTAACACCGGCGGCCAAAGCCGTCGGTATTAGCGACGGTAAAATATAAAATTGGCGGTCTTACCGGGGGTTAATATAGCACCGCTAATTCTGGCGGTTTGTTATTAAAAACCACCGGAGAAACCGTTGGTTAATACCAGCGGTCCTTTAGTCGCCGGAAAATCCTGAATTTCCTATAGTGGAAGAAGCTCCAAACATCATGCATGAGGGAAAAGATAGATGTATGTTTGTTGATTTTATATTTCCAACAAACAAAGGATGGAAGAACTTGGAATTTGGTTCCAAGTTCAAAAGCTCATAGCATGTATCTAGGATTTTTTGGGAAACCCAAGATAACATACACAAGGAGGGAAGATGCTTGGTTGTTGATTTTGGGTCTCAACAAAAGGGACAAGTAACTTAGAGTTTGGTTCTAAGATTTACGATTCATGTATAGAATATTTGGAGCCTTGATGAGGCTCCAAGTATCATACATGGGAGGGGGACATATTTGAAAGAGAGCCTCCCTAATCTTCTATGAATGTTTTGGATTCACTTGGAGGGGAGAAAGGTTCATCCACTAATTTTGTGTTATTAGCACATGAAAGTGAGACTTAAAATGTGTTCCTAAAGTCTCGATGATTCATGTAATGGAATATTTGAAGCTTCGGGGAGGCTCCAAAATACAAAAAAAAGAAGGAGATGCGTAGTTGGAAGGAATTTCCCTATGTCTTTTTAGAGTATTTTGGACTTAATTTGGGGAGGGAAGCTTGGTTCCTTAATGCATTAGAGAAATTTCTAAACCAATTTTGTCATGATTAGGAAATTTGGATTGGAGAGATTTATCCCTATGACTTCTAAGAGATTTAAGATCAAATTTGATATGATCTAAGAAGAACCCAGGAGTGCATGCATGTGATGGTCTTCCAAATTCAGGAGTTTTAGCAATCTCACCTCAAACATTCTATTTGGAAGTTACAAAAATAAGGTTAGATAATCCCAAAACATGAGGGCTCATGGGCTATTGAGGGCCGATAATACATCTCAAGTTCTTTTTTTGAATTAAATAAACCTATTTAGTTATCTTCCAAACTTGCACAAGCTAAGCATTGCAATCCAAATCATGCAAACTAATTTAGTTAAGTGTGCAAACATTTGTCTTGGAGATTTTCATTATTCATCTTTCACTCTAAATTTGAGGAAGTATCAAAAGTGAATTCAAAATAAATTTTTTTATTATAGGATTGTGAAACATGAACTTGAGGGTTCATGAAAGACACCACTATTTATTTGCAAGCTCTCAAAATCAATTGAATTCATTTTTCTTGACATTCAACAAATTTAGACGAAATTATAAATGCTAATGATGCAATTTTCCAATTCTCTAAGTTAATTTTGTCATAACTTATGATTTGCTAAAAGTGATGTGCATGCTACAAGATGTGAAATCCCCTATACATTGTTATTCAAGTTATGGTTGAATGACAATGCTTAGCCTAAGGCTTGGTTATAGGCAAAGGTATTATGATGGTACGGGTGTATATGATATGAATAAGATAGGTAGAAGGCGTATTATGATGCTAAGCACCACTCTGTGGAATTCATTGTGGGAGAGTTTGTTTTTGTTAAGATAAGGCCTATGAAGGGTGTATTACGTTTTGGCAAGACTAGCAAGCTTAGCCCTCAATACATTGGTCCTTTTGAAGTTATGGACATGATAGGCAATGTGGCCTATAGATTAGATTTGCCAGCTATGTATGCTATACATAATGTGTTCCATATTTCATCCCTAAGAAATTTTATATCAGATGATCTTTCTAAGATTATAACAGAACATGTGAACATACAACCAGACCTTACTTATGCAGAAGAACCAGATCGTATCTTGTTACCACTTCCCCTTTTCAAGACCTAAAGAAAAAAGGTTACAACATAACAACATAAGTCTTTTCATCATTCAATATCATTTATACATCAAGCATGCATATTGTTTCCTCTTGCATTGTATTTGAATTTTGGTAGAGTAACTCGTCACCAGCTGAGCGTTAGCACATTATCTAATTTTGGGATATTTTTTCAGGAGACCCTGCTGCTAGGAATGGCGGATCAACCTTGGTTCACCTATAGTCGTAGATGACTGGATGACAAGTTCCTCTTATGTTGTTTTGTAGTTGTAGTATGATTTTTGGGTGGAAGTTGCCAAGAAAGAAACAATCTTATCTACCTTTGTACATGTTTGAATTGATATGAAATAACTTGTTTAATGAAAGTTATTTAAGAGGCTCTTATTATATCTCTTGAAGTGTTTTAGATTCATATTATGTTATATTTTAATGCTATTGAGATGTTCTGTTATATCATTTACGTTCGACATTCATTCCCACCTCGTCTATGCAAGCTCACCGGGCCGGTCGTGACAATCCGTTCTTTTTCTTAACTGGGACAATGCTAGCCAACTAAGAGGGGTATTTTTTTCTCTCGAATAAAACCATCTTCAATTAAATTTTTCACTTCTTTAATCACTTGTTGTTCAATTTCCAAATGCATCCTTCTAGGAGCTTGTTTGATTGGAACAACATTTGGTTGAATGACAAGTTTATGGACTGCTATGTCTGGATGTAAACTTAGCATTCATCATAAATCCATGCAAAACAGTCCTTAAACTCTTTTAGGAGTTATACCATTCCATTGGCATTAGTTTCATTTAATAATGGACCTATGAAAGTGGGGCATAGATTTTCTTCATTACCCAAATTAATTTCTTTCAATTTATTAATTGTTGATTTGATTTCTTCTTCAAACTCAGGAGGTACATCCTTAATTTGAAGGTAATCTTGATCATTGGTAGTCTCTAAACATGACCTCCCAATAGAGTTGGAGGTCTCTATAAAGATCATATCAATCTCCAAATTATTGGTGATTACCAAACAATAATCATCATCATCTATTGGTCCGACAATACCAAAGCCAACACCATATCTATTTTTCTTCAATTTGTATTTAGAATTTCATAGATTTTTTAGGAGTTGAGCTTTGGCCTTGGACCACATAGAAGGAGTTAAACCTCTTTTGATTAGATTTTTTGACACAAGTGGGATACCAATCAAATGGGAGTTCTACCATTTCATTTAGAGAAAGTTTGTCAAGTTTTACACCCACTTTTGAACTTGAGGATGGAGGTGCACAATGAAAGGCACACTCCTTCCCTATATTTTCTCCCAACTTTGGTGTAATACAAACATTCAACTCTTCTACTATACTTTTGGACAATGAGGTCAATATTTTTACAAACTTATTTAATTTTTTATATATAGTGAGATCAGACACCACCTCTTTTTGAGAGTTATCCTCATCACATGAGAGATTTTCTTTAATGTTCCAAATAGGATTTTTAGTAACTATCCATTTTTGAAACTACATCTTTGATTTGTTGAAGCTTATTTGTTACCTTTGTCGAATTAACCATCAAATTTGGCTCAGCCTTTGAATTGGACCCTGAGCCTACCTGGATGATGGACCCTTTTGGAGCAAATGGTGGCCCTCATCCTGGCATCTACCATTAACTGCATCATGATCTCTACCATGGGAATGTTGTGCCATCCTACCTCCTCATTTTGCTAAAGGAGGGGCAGGATTCCATCTGATTTTTTCCTTAAGCTCTTCTTTTTGAGGGTAGTCTTGGATAGGTGATGGAGACTTTGTCTTTAGTGTACTGGTTTCTCCTTGACCTTGAGTTGGTACCACAGTTATGGAAAACACTGATAGCCTCTTTGGAACATAGAAAGAAACATCTTTATATTTCCTGACTTTATATGCATTAAATGGTTTCAAATCTTCCGTCAAAAGTGAAAGAGTAACAAAGCCTAAGGCCCTTTGCCCCTTTTTTTATTAAAGTCATGCAACATCATTTTTTCAGAACTTAGTTTCTACGTGTCAACATTAAGGTGGGCTAAAGTTCTTAGGCTCATTATGTTGACCGATGCACCTGGATCAACAAAGTACTCTATTCAACTTAAAATTGTCAACATTGACTGTTATATAGAATGGGTGATTATGATTTAAAGTTCCTAGAAGTAAATCTTCATCAGAAAATATTACTCCACATACTTCTTTGAAGTGTATAGCCCCCTCAAAGTGGCACTATGGTAGTTGAGCTAAACAAATTTCAGGATCAAGTAGAGCCTTGATCAAAGCTTCTCACATTTTAAGAGAAAGTACGAGTACATCATATATGTTCAGCCTGGTGGGGAGTTTCCTAAAGTGAGCTAATACATATATAATCCACTTTTAGTGGTCCACCACCCTCTTGCTCTTATGGAGTAGGTGTTGGTGGAACCACGCCCTCATTTTGATCAATAGGTTCTTTTCTTTTATCTTTCTTTGATGCCATTGAAGATGGTACAACACAAACACTTCTGAGATTTATTTCTGTTATTTGTTCAAACTCATAAAGTGAGGTTACATAAACCAACACCTCAATATCTGATTCTTCTTTTGCTTGATTTATCTCTATTTCAGATGACTCGGGCTCAATGACAATCTTTACTCCCTTTATTTTGTATATGGGTATATCATCATCAGAACTTGATTCACTTGATTTAGATAATTGGGAAGGTTCATTTATAGTTTGTTCATTATTAGATCCAGAACGAACAGATTACACATACATAGAAGGATTATTTATTTCATTAACACCATTTGGAATATATATGAAATTAGAAAGAGTGACAAACTTGGGGGATTTCCCCTTGCCATTTAAAGATATTACTTGTTTGATTTTTGGAGTTGATTCCTCTTTTTCGTTTCCCTCCACCATTGAAACTCTCTTTTGATGAAGTTTTAAGGGTAAAGGACCCTTTCCATCCATTGAGTTATTTGAAGGAACTCCAAAAGAGGCCTTTTTAATGGGCATTTGAGTTACTTTTAGAAACTCCAATAGGGTCTTAGATAATTTGTTTAAAATCTTTAGGGAAGATTTAGACAAAGATAACTCCCAACCCTTTGCATCTACGAGCAAATCACTAATGTTGTCTCTTTTGACCATATACTACTGAAGGTGAAGAAGTTGTACTTGTTGATTCTGCTTTCTCTATATTGGTAGAAGGCTTATCTACTATATTTGGGACCTTTTGGGGCCCCAAAAGCTGAGTAGTAAGAACTGTCATGGTGGATGCCATCTTATCCAACCTCTTTGTCATTTCACTCAGTTGAGTATCTTTTGCTTTTAGCTGTTGCTATGGAGCACAAATATGAGTATTTTCACACCCTTCTTCCACTTCATACAGCTCATTTGTATGAGGGTCTCTTGAGAGAGAGGATCCCCTTATGCCATAGTGGATAACAAAGATATCCTCCTCATCCATGAGATCATCATCATCAAGATTGAAATTCTCAATCAATTTTCTATGATTTTCTTCTTCCTTTTCCCTCCTTTTATCCTCATCGATTTTCTTGAGGCTATACTTCAAGTATTCGATCATTTCTTCAATGATTTTACCTATCGAGGGATTGACATGAGAAGGATGGTATTTTTCATAACTATTGACCTCCATGGGTGATTTCCCTTTGCCTTTGGAATTAACAAAACTTGGAGGGGAAGAGTGTACCACAGATGGAGCTGACATTTTGGGTCTCCATTCTTTCTTCACCCCAGATGGGGAGGCATGGGATTTTTGGCGTCCCATATTTACCTCATCCAAAAATGGAGTCTGAATGTGACTCCCAGAGCATAGCTCATCAAGAGGACTAGAAGTTCCATCTTCTTTAGGAGACCTACGAAACATTGTAGGTACATCAGATCTACTAGAAACTAATAGAGAAGTCCAAGGGACCACTTGGTGGCCAGGGTAATCATCCTTTAGTCTATCATGGACCTTAGGAGGCACTGCTGAACTGTCAACTAGAAGTATCTGCTCACTGACTGCTCTTTTATGATGAGGTTTAGAATCATAACCATCCACTAATGCTGACACAGCTGGCTGTCGGGCGAACCATTGTTTGTTTTTCTGCGATGGCTGAAAAATCAATTTGTTGTCCTTGGGATCTTTGTTCTCCCTTAAGATTATGTTAACACATTTATAGATCACATTCTTTATAGCTTTAATTACCTTCTCTTTTATTGAGCGGGTTTTATCAACTACTCTTTGAAAAATATTTCTTATGTCATTCTCCCACTGTTTTGCCCTTTCCTTGGGTGTGCTTTTGGGAGCTTTAGTTAAGGGTCTTAGAGGCAATACAACTATTTTCTCAACATCTTCTTCTCTCCTAAACATAAAAAGAGGGTAAAATTTACTACCCTCAGTAAGAGGAGAGAGTTCCATCATTTCAGCCTCAAACTCAGCTTGCTCCTCCTTCTCCAACCTCTTTCTAAGTCTCCTATTTTTATTCCTTCTTTGAGACTTGGTCAGAATATAGGTAAAACTAGTCCCTTATTCATATTAACTGGATTGAAATAGTTTCTTAGGCTCTGAGTTGCTTGGGATAACTGCTAAAGATTTGATTGTCTCTCAACTGTCATGTGCTCAGGTAACACTGGAGTCAAGGTTGTTTGTCTTTCATTGGACTTTTGAACCTTAGGGAAGGTCAGCCTGTTAAATACAAAAGGTTGAGAGGCTAAGGCTTTTGGGGACACCTCAGCCACCCTCTTCCTACTATTCTAGGGAGGTGAACTCTCCATAGCAATTAAGTTGACTTCTAGGACCCTCTCAGATGGGGGTTGGCTTTCTAAGACTTTCAACTCAGAACGGGTTGGGCCTTAGAATAGGACCTCCACATCTTCAATACCTTGTCTAAATTTTATCAGATCTCCTAGAGAAAATTAAGACTGATCAAAAGGCAACAGCAAATGGTTACCAAATTTGAAAACCAATTTGCCTTCCATCTCAGCTTTCTTGAATTCTCAAACTTTAAAATTTTCCTATAAATCAAAATTTTTTGTGTCAACCTTTCTGCTGTATTTCTTTGAATCCAATTAATATATCATCAACCAATCAGTACACTTTTTCTAGGTTTTCTGACTACTGACTTGAATCACTAACCACCCATAATTATGACCTGAATTTAACGGATGATGATTGAATTTGTTTGATTTTTAGAATCCCACATCATTTGGCATTGCTTGGTTGTAGGATTTATACAACCACCATAATTATGGCATGGAGAAGATTTTAAAATTGGATATTTGAAAATGTGTATTTTTTGAAAATGATTGATTTGGACAATCAAATTTCATCTTTCTTATATTTTAAAATGATTTGAGAAGTTCATCTTGATAGGTATTTGCTTGTATTGACATCACTCAACCCACAGTTGAAATGGGAGAGGCATACAACACAAAATTTGATTTTTTGTAAATACTATTTAGCCAATATTTAAAATGACTAAATGAAAACCACTAGTTTAGATGAAAAAAGACATCTTCCCCAACAAAGTCGCTAGAAAATCTGTTGGAGAAATTTTGCCATCTTCAAATGAATTGCATATTTTCCAATCAAGTACGGCATAAAAAAGATGGTATATTACCCCGAAGGATAAAAAATATCATTTTCTTATGGACATAATAATAAAATTTATAATTTAACAGAGATTATCCTATTCAATGTTTGATTAAATGGGAATATTTTTTTATAGGGTACAGATGCCCCATTGGGGAAAGCCCCTATGATTAATTGCATCTCAAGCTTTTGGTGCTCGAGAAAACTTTTGATTAAACTAGTAATTTTTTTTCTTTTGAAAATCATTTAAATATTGGCTAAGATTTGATTTTAAAATCCATGAAAATCTTGTTTAAAAGGGCTTTGGCCTTTAAGAATTTCAAGGAAGAGAGGGGATCAACTTGAAATTAGATTTTGGAATGACAGTCAAAAGAGGTGAAGTAGGAGCACTTGATTCTTAGAAATCTCAAAGGTGCTCAGACTATCCTATATTGGGCTTTACATTTTAGTATCTAATTTTTATTTAAGTTGATATTTTCATTAGAATATTGGGACATACATTCCAATAATACATGTTGGAGGAATTGTCAGGAAGGTTAGGACTTGTATGGTGATCGGAATCAACTATTTCCTCAGGCCTTAGAGCTAAGGTGAGGACCACTGAAAGGTTGTACCTTGAACCTAAGTCTAAAGAAGTGCAAAGGGCCTTACAAACTATACCTCACATGAGGCATAACCAGCCTGACCTCTGGATTTATTGCCCTGCTTGGAAAGAACTACCAGCTAAACATTGGCCTATGCATGATCATTTTTTAAGTTTTTGAAAACTTAGCTCCTTGAAAGGAGCAATGTAATTTTTCTTTCTTATTTAAAAATCATGGAGCCAAAATTAATTTTTAGATTTTTTATATTTTTAACATGTAGAAATCTTAGTTTATCCAAAGAGCCTACCACATTCACATGTCTAAGCCACCCCCAAGCAAAATAAGGAAGAAACATAAAAAATAGTATACATTTTTATTGTGCACCCGGTAAACAATCAACACATATTTGGAAATATAAATTAACTAAGGCAAAATATAAATAAAGTCCTAGTTATTATAATTAAGTTTGGCAGCTAATTTGTCTACCATTATACAACCCAGTTAAATTTTATTTATAGACTCTCACTTATGGGGTCTTCAAGCTTTAGCTTTCAGGTAAACCTTAGGCTTCACCTTCTATAGGTACATCTTTTCTTGGTCCACCTCTCCTTTTAATCTCAACCCCATAAGTTTAATATAACTCTTAATTTTGTCAAATACATGTAAAAATATAAAAGACTCAAAACTACAATATAGAGTCAGAAAGCAATTCATATAATAAAAATATCACATCTAGAATCTTCCTAGCACTTGAAGTGCTAAGCACCTGCTTCTACCCTATTGGCCACATCACTTGGAGGGTTTTAAGCAGCACCTGTCATGCAAACATTTTTATGTTTATGAATTATTTACACCCCCCTTTGGACATGACCATCTTTAAGAAAAGTATGTATATTTTTACACTAACCACTTAAGAGAAACTGCCCATAACGTAGACAATTTAATAAGTAATCACACCACAATATCAAACACATGCGTAGAAAAAGAAAAATTATAATCTTAGCATGCCTAAGGGGCTGTGCACCTAAGTGTGAGGCTTATGTGGTATGTTACTACAAGAGGTATTTCACTTAGAGTTTTGGTCTAAGAGAGAGGTGTTCAACATTAGTTTTGAGCTAACTATTGGAAGAACTCTCCTTAGCTATTGGAGATAGGGAGAGGAGAAAGATGCTTCTTTTACTTTTGAGGTTAAAGAAGAGAAAGAGGTGTCAAACATGTAGCCTTTAAGCTAAGTGTTGGAAAGTTCTCCCTAACTTTTGGAGCTAAGGAGGGGGAATATTTTCTACAACTTAGAGGTTGGAGAGGAAAGATGAGTCACCTATTGATTTTGGCTCAATAGGTAAGGAAGATTTACAACTTTGAGGTTACAAATCAAGAGGAACAATCATTGAATTTTATGTTCAATGATGGGTATTCGGTTTGTTGAATATAGATGAAGCAAACATAAGAGAATGATATATAGATTTGGGCTACACATCAAGGACTCTTTGGACTTTTGGGTGTCCAAAGAAAATGGTTGTTCATCCAACTTGGGTTGGAAGAACAAGAAAGAATATATGATTTATATTCTTGTGCTTAGGGTAGGAATATTTGTTGATTTTGGATTCAACAAATAAATGATTTAATGTAGATTTGATTCACTCAATGTGGGTTGAGTAAATGTGGGGAATCTCCTACAACTTTTGAGTTGTAGAAAGAAGGGAGGAATATGCAACTTGTGGGTTGCAAATTCATGAATGTCTTTGGACATTTGGTGTTCAAAGGGAGATAACCACTCTCCTAAATTTAGGCTTAGGAGAACGAGAGCAGTTTCTACAACTTTTGAGTTATAGAAGAGAAAAGCAACAAGCAACTTTTGGATTGCAAGTTGTAAGAAATTCCTTGATCATTTGTTGTTCAAGGGGGAGTATTCAGTTGTCAAATTTGTGGCTAAACAAATGAGACGAAAGAACTCAAGGTTTGATCTTATGTTTAATTATTTTACAACATGATGTATTTATAATTTTGAGGATATCCATAATAAAAATATGAGGAGGATTAGATATTCTCCTATAATTTTGAGTTGTAAGAGAAGGGGAAGAAAATGCAACTTGGAGGTTTCAAATTCATGGAGTTTCTTTGAGCATATGATGTTCAAAAGAAGAGGTACACTCTCCTAATTTAGGTAAGGGGAATGAAAGGAGATTCAAATATTATCCCACAACTTTGGCTTGTAGGAAAATAGGAGAAGATGTAATTTAGATATTGCAAATATAGAAAGGTCTCTTTAAGCTTTTGATGCTCAAAGAGAGGATTTTACCCTTCCAACTTGGGTTGGAAGGATGAATTGGAGACAGGACTTTGATTCCTATGCTTAGGACAAAATTACTTGTTGGTCTTGGCTCAACAAGTAAATTGATTTGGGTGTATGTTTGATTCACTCGATATGGATCAAGTGAATGTAGGAATTCCTACAACCATTAAGTTGCAAGAAGAGGGACTTCTCTACAAGTTTGGTTTGTAGAAAAGAGAGGAGAAAATATAATTTGTGGGTTGTAGAAGGAAAAGAGAAGTTTGCAACTTTGGGTTGCAAACTCATGAATGCTTTTTGAATATTTAGTGTTTAAAGAGAGGATATACACTCTCCATATTTGGGTTTAGGAGAGTGGAAGGAGATTTGAATGTTCTCCTTAAATTTTGGCTTATAGGAGATGATGAAATGCAACTTAGAGGTTGTAACTTGTGGAAATCCCTTGAACATTTGATGGTTCAAAAAGAACTATTCATTTGTCCAAATTGGGGTTAGACAAATGAAGGAGCCTTTGGAGGTTTCCTATAATTTTAGCTTGTAGGAAATGAAAAGGGAAAATGCTACTTAGAGGTTGCAAAATGGAGGAAATTTTTGAACATTTGGTGTTAAAAAAGGAAGGATTATCTACCCAATTTGTGTTAGGAGAATACAAAAAGGTGACATATAGATTTATACTACACATCATGAGTGTCCTTTGGACTTTTAGGTGTCCAAAGAAGAGGGATTACTTGTTAGTTTTGGCTTAACAAATAAGTGATTTGATAAACTCCCTACAACTTTGGGGTTGAAGGAAGGAGATGTAACTTGAGAGTTACAAAATTTCATGAATATTCTTTGAATATTTGGTAATCAAAGAGAGAGGATCATTCACCTAGTTAGGTTAAGTGAATGGAGAAGGAAGACTAGGATTTAGGTCTTAAGTTGAAATGGGATGTTCAATTGTTAACCTTAAGTTCAAACAAATGGAAAGAAAGAACTTAGAGTTTGGTTCTAAGTTCAATAGCCTCATGCAATAATAAGTAGAAGTTTTGGAGAAACTTCAAGTTACTATACATGAAGGGAGAAATAATGTTTGTTTGTTGATTTTATGTTTCAACAAACAAAGAGGGGGAAAGAACCTAGGATTTGGTCCTAAGATTAACGGACTCATGTAGTGATATGTTTGAAGGCTTGAAGAACCTAAAATCATCGTGCATGAGACGTTATTTGTTGGTTTTATGTTCCAAGAAATTAGGTTGAAGAACATGGAAGTTGGTTCCAAGTTTCAAATGATTCATGCAATCTAACACTTGGAGCTTTGAGAATGCTTCAAGTATTATGCATGAAAGAGAATTAATCATTTGTTAATTTTATGTCTTAATAGATAAAAGGGTAGACTTAATATTTGGCCCATGGGTCTTAACAATTCGTGTGATAGAATGATTTAGAGCTTTGAGGGTGCTCCAAAATATCACACGAGGGGGATATTTGTTGATTTTATGCTCCAAAAAATAAGGTAGAAGAGCTTGAGATTTGGCTTCAACCTCAAATGATTCATGCAATGATATACTTGGAGTCTTGAGAAGTTCCAAATAATCATGTATGAGAGGGGTGATTGTTTGTTAATTTTATGCTTCAACAAACAAGAAAGTGAAATAATTGATCATGCGATGAAATATTTGGAGCGTTGAGATGCTCCAAATATTTCATGCATGAAAGGGAGGAGGTCCCAACGAGGAACCCCTAATATACACTAAGATTCATGCAACAAAATATTTGGAGCCTTGAATAAGCTCCAAATATCATGCATGAGGGGAAAGATAGATGTATGTTTGTTGATTTTATGTTTCCAACAAACAAAGGATGGAAGAACTTGAAATTTGGTTCCAAGTTCCAGAGCTCATAGAATGTGTCTAGGATTTTTAGGGGAATCCAAGATAACATACACAAGGAGGGAAGATGCTTGGTTGTTAATTTTGGGTCTCAATAAAAGGGACAGGAAACTTAAAGTTTGATTCTAAGATCCACGATTCATGTATAGAACATTTGGAGCCTTGGTGAGGCTCCAAGTATCATACATGGGAGGAAGACACATTTGAAAGAGAGCCTCCCTAATCTTCTATGAATGTTTTGGATTCATTTGGAGGGGAGAAAGGTTCATCCACTAATTTTGTGTTATTAGCAAATGGAAGAGTGACTTAGGATTTGTTCCTAAAGTCTCGATGATTAATGTAACAGAATATTTGAAGCTTCAGGGAGGCTTCAAAATACCACGCATGAAGGAGATGCGCACTTGGAAGGAATTTGTTTATGTCTTTTTAGAGTGTTTTAGACTCAATTTGGGGAGGGAAGATTGGTTCCTTAATGCTTTGGAGAAATTTCTAAACCATTTTTGTCATGATTAAGAAATTTGGATAGGAGAGACTTAGCCCTATGACTTCTAAGAGATTTAAGATCAAATTTAGTATGATCTAAGAAGAACCTAGGAGTGCATGTATGTAATGGTCTTCTAAATTCAAGAATTTTCGAAATCTCACCTCAAACATTCAATTTGGAAGTTACAAAATAGGGTTAGATAATCCCAAAACATCAGGGATCATGGGCCTTTGAGGGCCCATAATACATCTCAAATTTTTTTTTTGAATTAAATAAACCTATTTAGTTATCTTCCAAGCTTACACAAGTTAAGAATTGTAATCCAAATCATGCAACTAATTTAGTTAAGTGTGCAAACATTTGGCTTGGGGATTTTCCTGATTCATCTTTCAATTTAAATTTGAGGAAGTATCAAAAATGAATTTAGAATAATTTCTTTTATCATGGGATTGTGAAACATGAACTTGAGGGTCCATGAAAGACCCCACTATTTGTTTGCAAGCTCTCAAAATCAATTGAATTCATTTTTCTTGACATTCAACAAATTCAGACGAAATTACAAATGCTAATGATGCAATTTTCCAAATCTCTAAGTTAATTTTGTCAGAACTTACTATTTGTTAAAAGTGATGTGCATGCTACAAGATGTGAAATCCCCTACACGTTGTCATTCAAGTTATGGTTAAATGACAATGCTTAGCCTAAGGCTTTGTTGCATGCAAGATAGAGGTATTGAACACAAATCCAATGACCCAGCGCCTTGCCTTTTCCTTTTAGCTCTCACATGAGAGAAAATCATGAGAAATCACTTGATTTCCATGACCCAAATAAGTGGATAGTGGCATGCAAAGGATTTCCCTGGGTTGG
Source organism: Dendrobium chrysotoxum (assembly GCA_019925795.1). NCBI lineage: Eukaryota > Viridiplantae > Streptophyta > Magnoliopsida > Asparagales > Orchidaceae > Dendrobium > Dendrobium chrysotoxum. The sequence goes on from CM034297.1 coordinate 15,434,428, forward strand.
TTTTATATGGACATAAGGCTTTGGGAGCATCAAACACACACCATTAACTTCGGGTCCCTAGGTTTCATTAAGTTTTAAGGGTTTACCTCACCGGGTTGTCATGGTGCTAACCACGTTCCACTCACCTAGTAAAAAGCGAGAAAGCAAAGGGTTGAGGTGACGAGCCACTGTCCAAGCACTCTGGAAGAAAGAAGATCATTGTCCTAGCCACTCCGGATGCCATCACCACTGTCCAAGCTCCTCTGGAAGTCACTTATGCTATCCAAGATGCTCCAAACTACAGGTTCTGCTATTTAAAAGCCTCCAGATGCTGATTTCAAGCTCTCGGTCGATCTCCAAAGCTCCCCATAGCCACCTCCCTTCACCTCCACTTGATAGAGAAAGGAAAACAGTACCGGGACCTCTTACTTCTCATTTGAGGGAAGAAGAAGCTAGAAAACTGCTTGGTAGATCTTCCTTTAGGCTTTATTTGGTCTCTAGGAACCGCATAAAAAAGAAACTCCTAGGTCGGCTCAGTATGAGGTGCACACGAGAGGCCGAGTGTCGGCCTCCTTGCTCGGGTATGGATGAATAAGCTCCCTCCGGCTCTGCTTTATTCGAGACAGGCACAAGAAGGCCACAGAAGTCCCCCCACCTCCGCCTCCTTCTCCCTCTACTTCGGTTGGAAGGTTCGCACGCATTGAAGAGAGGAACAAGAGCTTCCTCTCTCAATTTTCTCTCTGGCATAGTTTGTTATGGCTGGGACAGACGAATGGATCATATGCAAGAGAGCCGAATGGCTCTCCCTCTTGTTCTCTTAGAGATGCACGAGACGACAGGCCCATCATGCACAATGCCCAATCCGGTTTCTTCATTGTGCAAAACGAAGGAATTAGGCGGGATTTCAAATGAAATCTGAGCCGTTGATTTCAATTTAAGATTTGAGATGTCAATTTAACCCAAATTGATCAATTAGGGCTGAAATTGAGCCCAAATCCGACTCGACTCAAATAGATTTAGGTCCGTATGAGTTTGATTGGGCTCGATCAAGTTAATTTTGTGAAATTAAACTTGAATCGGCATCGAATTGTGTTGAATTTGGTTCGACGAGGTTTGACGAGGCTCGATTGGGTTCGATTTGGATTGATTTGGGTCGATCTTGATTGATTTGATTTAATTTATTTTAATTTGAATTTAATTTAATAAAATTTGAGTCCAATTTGAGTTAATTTTGCTTTGACAACATTCAATTGAGTTGATCGAGCGTGATCGAGACTAGTCAAGCTCGAATCGGCTCAATCCGAGTTGGGTTGACACGATAATATACGTCAATAAAAGAATCCCCAATATGTGTGGTGAACGAAAAGATGTTCGCCGCACATATTGGTGTTCACCAAATAATAGTCAAACTATCCTCCAAACCAATTAGGGTATGATTTGGAAGGGATTGAAAGGTCTATGAAAGCCTAAACTTGGATTTAGACAAGATCTACAAAGATATGGAGATTTCTTTCAATCACCTTAAGGAAAGAGTTTTAGATTACTCTTGTAAGAGAGGTTTATATAGAAGTATTTTGACAACTTCTAAAGAGGTCTCTAGAGATAAAATGAATAAATCTAGAGCTATTTGGCTCTCGTTCTATTAATGAAGGCACAGGCAACATCGAGACAAGCTATGCACGCGAGGAATGGACATTTTCGGTGTCATTCGCAGAAAGATAGGATTGTAGCAGGCGGCGGAATGGGCTTTGACAGGTACATCATGATTAAGAAAATTTTTTTACTCTTTTTTTAGTTCTACCGTAGGGGTCAACAGTATTCCGAGACAATGATGGGAGAGTTTCATGAAAATTTGCATGAAGATCGAGGCGAAGAGCTCCATTCTAATTTCCATAATTTTAATAATAATGATAATTATTATTTAATAATAATAGCATTTATTATTATTATTATTAACTAAAAAAATTAAAAAATTAAATTTGATGCCTTACCTCGTCTGCATCCTGGACATCTGACATCTTTCTTCACACATTGACGACGAGCTCCAAGCTATCTCCATATAATCTTCATGATCTCCGCTGCCTTGTCATTAAAATAACAATGAAATAAAGTGAAGATTTGTTATTTTTCTTTTCCCCAGCACTTGAGACCTCAAGATCCTACTCTCTGTTGTTCCACTCATGATGAAAATTTCCACATCCGGGCCCTCTCCATTCCAGCAAACTGAATACCACCTCCAATATGCTTTACCCAATTGACCTCCACTTCCCAATCATAAGCAGCTCTTCCACATCTGTCACCATAGCCAATTAAAGCAAGATGATGCCTCTGTTTGTTTACCTGCTGTAGCCAAACTCCACAAACCCTCCTTCTACTCTACCTACATGCACGATTGAGCCCACTTCCTACCAATTTCAACTAGCCATGAATCCAGAACATTCAAAACCTTACGTGTGTCTTGTGGGCTCCGAAAATTCGGCCCCGGCCTTTGCCCGCGTTTTGCTTTTCTTCGGGGAGGAGTTTTAACGGATTAAGTTCCGGGGTAAATTTTGGAAGGCAGATGGGTTTGTAGATAAGACACTACCTAGAGATTTCGCCCTCATTTTGTGAGGACTTTATGATCTGAGTTCTGGTTTCCTATAGGAGCAAGCCCATATAGTTAATTACCCCTCCCGATGAGAGAGAACTTTCGATTAAGGCTAATCGTCAATCAGATACGTAGGAGATACGTGCATCTGGCATATAGTAGCAGCATGGACTGAGTATAGGAAATTTGAAGGGTTGATATTTAAAGTAGAAATTTCACCATCTTAGACTTAAAGCGGATGGTAGGGGAATGGATGATGGACCCGATCAAGATCCCATGGTTCCGTCATCCCGGGCCATCGTGGTCCCTGGTCTACTTAGTCAGAGGAGGTAGTCGACCCAACCTGACAGAAGGATCCTTGTCGGCAGCCATGGGTTACTTCATCCAAGGGTACCTTATAGACCTGGGGTGAGTGTTTGTCTAAGGAGACAAATTTGAATCCACCTTAACTAATATAGGGCTTTGTGCCCTATCGATCATATCCTATTGATTCATATCTCAAGGATTTGATGCCATTTGGGAGCATACGGGCTCTGGCCATAACCATAATATAATGGTGCCATTTGGCGGTGACCACCTGGTTCAGAGGGCCCCGAGTCATAACCATTTATCCTGCAGTGCCATTTGACGGCGAAACTGCCGGTTAGAGGACTCGTACCACATCCTTGCTGGCAGGAGGTTGTTTGAGAATGGATCCTAGTGATATTTTTGACCAAGCATTAGCTCTATGTGAGCTGAAGTAAATTTTAATTTGTCCACCTCGGCAAACTGTTGTGGAGGGTGGATGTGTTTTGCTTTAAGTGTTTGGTGGATTTATTCCAATTTTAAATATCTTGGAATTTAGGAATTTTGGATTTTTGACATTTTTGGAGATTTTGGACTTTACGAGAATTTTGGGAAGTTGGGATGTATTTAAAAGTACTTGTGAACCCCTCCGGTTGAGATTTGCATTCAACGCGGCCATCATCGGGGTGGAAAGCGATCATTTATATTTTATTGATTGGACCCTGTCGACTCTATCTACTGGTCGATAGAGGATCGGGTTTCGTAAACTTTGGACCTTTGTTAGTGAATTCTCTTGATTATAGGCCTTGAAGGCCTAATATGAACTATAAAATAAATATCCATGTCGATCTCGCGACCGCATATTTATTTAATGGTTCGAGCCGTGTCAACTCCTATCTACCCGTATAGGAGGATCGGGCTCGAACTGGAATTCACCTATTGACCCGCGCAGCATCCCTAGACGTCACGTGTGTACCAATAACATGCTCGCTGGGGCCCATGCGGGTTATGGTTTTATCTACCCCTTCTGTATTCCTATGTATATACAAATTAAGGTGCACATATGTGAGGGTACTTTTAGAATATTTGTAAACGCCTTCTATCCGCTTGCATGAATGTTGCGGATCCGGTGGCGTGGCGTCATACGGGTTTCATTTGGAGATTTGTATGCCTTCTATCTGCTTGCATAGATGTTGCATATTCAGTGGCGTGGCATTGTAGCTTGTGGATGCCTTCTGTTGTCTTGTACGAAGGTTACAGATCCGGTGGCGTTTTATAGCAGCTCGGGGATTGAATTATTTGCTGCCTTATACAGGTAGACTGTCGTGCACTACTTGCATGATTTACGCAGGTAGATTGTAATACACCAACGAATCCCCTGCTTTGGTTCGTAGGCATTCACATTTGCTGAAGTCACCTGGCATTTTGTTCATAGATAACATTTGTTTACACAATGAGTCATCTACAGGTGCCCGTAGGTACTTGCATTTGCTGCATGTTGTACATCTTCACTTGCAAGAGGAAAATGTATCTGGCTTCCATTGGATGGTATGCAATGAATCCCTCATCCTTGCTAATAAGCATATGCATTTGTTGCGATCTTCTCCCTTGTAGGTAGAAGCTCCATTTCGATACATTTGTCATCATTGCTTGTAGATAAGGCCGACATATTTCAATATTGGTAGAAAGAGGGTTGTATTCTCCACAATTCTCTTGCTTTACTCGTGGGCATACTGCATTGATTGTGTATGATTGATATAGATGTCAATTGTAGGGACGCCATAGCGTTCATCATATATTGTGCATTGTTATTTGTAGGAAGAATATTGTTTGCAACCCAAATTGTGTTCTCTTATGTGGCTACACAATTCTCCATTTGTAGACAACATGTCTTCTAAGGACTTTGTATATTTGCTTGTAATCAATTCATGCATGAATCATCTTTGTTCATCAAAGATCATCTGATCTTTGTTTGTGGGTGAATAGCAACTTCTTACAGTCCACATTCTTCATCAACCAGTACACTGCTTTATTCATTTTAAATTTTCTTTAGTCTTTCATTTGTAAGATGTTATACTTATTATGAACCATATGTTATCATTCAGTCCCTTGCTTGCATATAAATCATTCATCATATAGTCTTCAAACTTCATTCATGAATATATTGCCATGTTCATTACAACCATCACACTCCCTTCCACAAACATGAGTGTTGTAATACTTTCCACTATCCTCTTATCACTTGCAAACAAGTTGAATGTGCAAGTTCTTTGTCGCTTTTGAGAGCGATACTCATTAGAGGTCTCTTTTGTTAGTGTTATCCATCTTCTTTGCATGAAGATGTGGACCCACTAACATGGACCCTATGGGCCTCACGTTGCTTATGTGTTGGTTGGAAGTCCTTTGTCGTAGTATTGGATGAATCATTGCATCACAAATCCTTGTACATTTGCTTGTATGGGTGGCTTCTGCCTTGCATGGCGTTTATTTGAATACACTTGAATGTTTGGAATCATTATTTGTAGATGCTCTTTGCCATTTGTAAATAGATTATGCATCTCATTGAAGACACATTATTGCACTTCCCATTTAATCTTTACTTGCGAATAGGTTGCATTTGTTACAATCATTTTGAATCAATTATGAGCAAGTTATGCTGGAATTCACAAGTCTTTTGTTTGACTATTGATATTCATTAGAAAGATCTAGGTCTTTATTTTACATTGATATAATGGAGTATTTGATTAGTTAAACTCCCATTCCATGTGGTCCAAGCAAACTCAAGTCATGTGTAGTTCAAAATTGCTTCAAGTCTTTTTGTGCTCCAAGTCATTTGATTATGTCCAAGTTTCCTTTGAGTTTAATGTCATCTTTCAATGTTCATTGGAGTTTATTTTGATTAGATTCAAGTATTTTATCAATCACTTTGTGTCCAAATACAAGTCCAAGTCCTTGTGTTTTGTTCATTGGAGTTCCAAATTAAGCTCAAGCTCTAGTTCCGGTCCTCTTCTTTTGAGTTCAATCAAATCCAAGTACTGTCTCAATTTCACCCGAAATTTCGGCAGCCTCCCGGCGTCTCCCCCGTTTAGGGGAAATTTTGGGAAACTGGGCCATCCCACCACACGAGCAAACTCGTGTATGGTAGGTTTCCTTAGACACCGCGGACGTGGTCTTCAATCCCACCACGCGAGCAAACGCGTGTATGGGGTCTTCGACGGTACCTGTTTAAAAGACAGTTGGCTTTCCCCTCGCTCGAGGGTACTTATAAGTAACCCACATTTTGCCGTAGGCATCGTACCGGGTTCCCATCCCACCACGCGAGCAAACGTGTGTATAGCGATTTTCCGGTACGCCACGAACGCCGAAATGGGGTTTTAAGTGATTACCTTCCTTGTTGTAGGCGCCGCATCGGGGTCCCATCCCACCACGCGAGCAAACACGTGTATAGGTGGTTTTCCGGTGGCCACGAACAACGAGAATGGGCAATCTTTGTTTTAGAGATTTATACCTTTAGGGTCGGCGGCGATGATGGCAAAATTTACATGAAGAAAATCCTCTCTTCTTTTTTTTTTAATACATTTCTTTCCTCTTTTTTTTATCACCATTTTATTCCTCATGATGCATATGTGCATGTACATGTATATGTATATCCACAAACATCTAAAATTAATAATCATAATATGATTTACTATTAATTTTAACTGATGAGAGAGCTAATAACACTAATTTACATTAACTGATAATGATGCACTATGCCAAAAAGAAAACAGATAACATAAATAAAAAAAGGAAATAAACCAAAAGTAAACCACTGCTCTGATTGGGCTAATGAAGCGAATTTGTTGTTGGATAAAGTGGGAAGAGCTTTGAACAGGAAGCTGGAATAAGGGAGCCGGTTACAAGTTTAAAGGAGAACAATGTAATCTGCTGATTGGATGGGTAATGGGCTGTCTTTATTGGGTTAGAGGAACATGCAGGTAGTTTGGAAGATGGAGTTGGCTTGGGAGATGGGCTTGGCCTGAATACAGTTGGTGGGCTTTTAAGTTTGAAGTGCAGAGAATTTTGAATAGGCTGGATTAGAGGGAAGCCATGGGTACATAATGGGTCTTTGGAGGAAGGGAAATAGACTGATTTTTGAATGGAATGGGCTGTATATGAGCTGCTCTGTGCTGGACCTTTTGGGGTTAGGATGAGGTAAGGTGGGTTGTTTGGAGAGTGCATATTTGGATAGGCTTATTAGTATGAAGTTTGCTGCTTTGATATAGATTCCAGATTTAAGATTGCTATTATGGAAATAGAGTGTGGGTGAGAAGGTCATTACATGATATTGCTATCAAAAGATAGAGAAAAGCTGCTGCATTCAGCCTTTGGATGGAATATAGGGAGTGATATGAAGGGCAGTTACAAGCCACCAATGTGAGGAACTTTATACGTGGAGCAGATTTAATGGGAGGTTTATATGGGTTTATTGCATAAGTAGGTAGGCTGAAATTTGAAGTCTTTTAGTGATATCTCATACAGGTTAAGCTGCTAGAGACAAAATAAAAGGAAAATCTGAGGTTGGAGGAGACGGGTGGCTTAGGAGTTCACGTGGAAGGCAAGTTAAACGTGTGGACAAAACAAACTGGCAACAATATAAGGCGGAAAAATGGATTTGCTGATGCAAGTCTGATCCGTTGGAGTAGATCAACAAATCAGAGATTTGCCTGTAGGAGCTTACATTTGAATCAGACGAACAAGCTAACTGTAGCAGCGGCAAGGGAAGAGCTTGGAGGATTGTGATCTGTAGGGCCTGTTCGAGGCGTTCGACTCCTTGCAGGAGACGAACAGAGAAGAGGAAGAGTTGGATAGACTCGGACAACATGGAGAGGCGTTTTGTTTTTTAAAAATCCTTCCCGAAGTTCTCTTAACTCAAGGTTTTTGACCCATGCTTGCGTGAAGAACCGCTTTAGAAGCTTCATTCTAACGACAATTTTGAGTATTCGAGGCCAACCACGGCAGAGAAATGAGAATAACGAAACAGGTAATGCATTCAATGCTCACATTAATTTGAATTTGTCCCTTTTTTCTATTTGGCATCTGTCCGTTTATAAAAATTTTATTGCATTAATGCTATTTTGATGTTCTAGTCATTTCCATATTTAATTTAGAATAACAAAGCTGTATTAGTCAGGTCACAACTGTGTCCATCTGTGTGTTTCCTCATTTTGCGTGCCAGTTGCTCTGTTTTATGTGTCGCTTTCACCGAATATCAAAATTAGACAAATTAATAGTGAATTTAGGGTATCGTCGACGTTCCGGTCGCAACGACGCAGCCCATTTTGTGATCCGACATCATTTGGGTAGCGATGAGGCTAATTTTTTCTCGAAATCCATGCCACCAACCTGGATTTTCCAATTTGAACATAGAAAATGTAGTTCGTAAGTATTTGCGATATTTCGGTCGCAATGGCAAAATCCGTTTCGTGATCGGACTTTGTTTGGGCACAAATTTATGTACTTTTATATTGAGATTATCTCAATTTGCGTGCACCATCTTAATTGAACAAATTGGTAGTGCATTTAGGGTATTGCCGACGTTCTGGTAGCAATGGCGAAATCCGTTTCGTGAACAGACATCATCTGGATAACGGCGAGGCTAATTTTTCTCGAAATCCTTGCCACCAACCCGGAAGATCCAATTTGAATATAGAAAATATAATTTTTAAGTATTTGCGATATTCCGGTCGCAATGGCGAAATCCGTTTCGCGAAAGGACATCATTTGATCAGTGTTGCATTTTAATTTTGGGTGTCGGTCGTCCCTTTTGACCGATCTCATCCGATTCGACTGCGAGGGGTCTCAACCTAGTAGAATTTGATGTTCTGATCACAACGGCGCCATCCGTTTGGCAAGTAGAGGTCATTTAACCCTTCAAGCGATGTGTCGGACTAACCCGCGCACTACTTGATTCATCATTTTTGTCCTTTTATGCGTGGTTTGAGTTGTGGGGGTCAACATGTATGATTCCTCACAGCCTCACCAAGACCCCGCTGATCTCCTTATTTGAATCCCCTAATCTTGCCACAATTCCAAAATTGCCCCTACTCTTGCTGAAACTCCAAAATGACAAACAAGTCATATCCAATGATCCAATTCAAACATCAAATCAATAAGAAAATCTTCTTTAGGTGCACCGGGTCTAGAGTCCAATGTTCCTAATGTTGACTATAATATCTTAGCTCATCTTATAAAATTACTGGCTAAGTTGAGCATCTACAATGCCTTCATTCTTTCAAAAGAAATGTGAGAGATTCTTTAATCAAAGTACTTCTTGATCCAAAGATTTGTTTAGCTCAATTAGCTACAACTTCATAAGATGAAGCACTACTTCAACCTCGAATACTAATGAATAAGGACTGGCTTTGGTCGGTGTCTTATAATTAGTACGATACACCCATAATACTTTTACCATCTTAGTATGTCACTCTCTTTTATTCTTAGTAAAAATCTACTTGAGTAGCTTTACTAGTATTTTGTTAAAGGCCTTCACTAGGCCATTTGCTCTTGGGTTATAAATGGATGAGTAGCACCAATTAATCTTATGTCAATCAACGAACTTATGAATTTTAAAACTTTTGAATGCTATACTATTGTCTGAGATTATACGATATGGTACACTAAATTTATAAACAATATTATGGGTAAAAAAGTTGATCATATGCTCAGACATGACTTCTTTGAATGGGGATGCTTCTTCTCACTTGGAAAAGTAGTCAATTGCGGCCAATATGAAGCGACGTCTAACTGATGACAGTGAATCAATTGGATTGATTATATCTGTGCCCCAACATTCAAACAATCAGGATGCCGCTATAGGGTGTAACAGATTTAGCAATTGATATATAAAATCACCATGAATCTGACACTCATGGCACCTCATAGCATAATCAATATAATTCTTTATTATTACTAGCCACTAATAACCCATTCTCTTGATCTTGAACATCATTTTGGGACTTGATTGGTGTGCGCCATAAAGTCCTTCATGAACTTTTACTATCACCTTATCGACTTCTTTAGCTCTAAACACCTAAGCCACATCTATTTAAAAGCTCTTCGATACAGTGTATTATTAACAAATGCATATCATAATGCTTTTTTCTTAATTTGTGTAGCTAGTGATTTACCTGCTGGTAGTTTGCTTTTCCTGAAATAATCGATGAATGGCTACTTCTAATCATCATGTTCTTCAACGTCTAAGCAATACCACCATGATTCTAAGGACAAACTAGATTTATGCCTTCTTTTGACTACATGATGTTCATATATCTGGTTTTCAAAAATAATTTATTGGGGAGGTTGAGCCTCAACCAGAGTTATATCTTATTGGCTCGGATTTGATAATCCCTCTTCCTGTAGGAATTATAAAATGGCTAGCTCTAGTACTCGGTGAGTGTGGACCCTAATCAATATAGTCTCATCATTAATACTTGTTATTTCTTTGGCTAATTTGGCTAGATAATCTGCTTTGCTATTTTTTGGCTCACGAAACTTGAGGTAGGTTCAATCGATGATACTCTAGCAAAGTACATCTCTCAAACTCATGGTTTCTCATTTTCTTTGACATACATGATATGTTAATCAAGCAGATCATCATTGAGCGGTGAATCTTTAGGAATAGGATTTATAGTGAAAAAATCTACTATGACCTGCGCTTTCACTACCTTTTGTGGAACATATGTGATATCAAATTATAGGATTATCACTTCCCATCTGGCTAAATAACCTATCAACATTAGTCTTTTCATCAAGAACTTCAATGGATTAATCTTAGATATCAATATAATTTTATAAGAAAGCATATAATAATAGAGTTTTTGAAAAGAAAAAATCAATGTCAGGTAGTGCTTCTCAATCAGAGAATAACATATCTATGCTCCAATCAATCTCTGACTAATGTACTAGAGTGCATTCTCCTTTTCTTCTTTATTATGTTGAACTAATAGTGCTCTGAGGGGCTCTTCTAGTGCCACTATGTACAACATAAGAGGCTTTCCTGAAATTGATGTTGTGAGAATGGGCAGGCTTAACATGTATCTCTTGATACTGTTAAAAGCTTCTTGGCATTCTTTGACCCATATGAAGCCATTATTCTTCTTTATTAATTTTGAAAATAACTGGCACTTGCCTGATAGATTTGATATGAATCACCGAATGAAAGCCAACTGCTCTTGCAAGGAGTAAAGTTGTTGAATTTTCTTTGTTTGCGACATCTCTATAATCGCCTTAATATTATTGGGGTTGATCTCATTTCCTCGATGGTGAGTGATGTACCCAAGAAACTTCCCCAAGTAGACTCTAAGAGCATATTTGAGAGGATATATCTTCATATCAAACTTTATGATCCTCTCAAATACCATTCTCAATTCAATTAGGTGGTTATTTCGGTCCATGCTCTTAACACCAAGATCATCTATGTAGCATTCAATCTTCTAATGAATTAGCTCATCAAAGATACTTGTCATCATTCTCTGATAGGTAGCACTAATATTCTTCAGGATGAAGGGCATGATCATGTGGCAAAATATGCCAATGGGTGTTTTAAATGATGTATGCTTCTCATATTCAGGTGTCATCTTAATCTGGTTGTATCCCAATGATCTATCCAAATAGAGAATATATTATAGTTGGATGTGTTATCAACTAAGAGCTCTGACACTTGCAGCGAAAAGTTATCTTTTGAACACGCCTTGTTGAGGTCCTTAAAATAGATGCAGATACGAATTTGATCATTTTTCTTTTTGACGGGAATAATATTGGTGATCCAATTGACATATTTTTCTTCATGAATAAATCTTGCATCTACAAGCTTCTTCATTCCTGCAATCACTTGTTCTTCAATCTCCAATCTCATTCACCTTGGAGCTTGCTTGGCATGCATTACATCTAATTTAATAGCTAATTTGTGAACCACCACATCAAGGGATAAGCCAGGAATTTTAGTATATATCCAGGCAAAAGTAATCCCTGAATTCACATAGGAGCTCTTTTATTTCTTCACCTTGGTTCTCAAGGAGGAGAGTACTGATGAAGGTTGGGTGAGGGTCTTCATTAGTCCCTAAATTGACATCTTTCAGCCCATTTATTATAGTATCATGTCCACCATCTTCAAGCTCTTATAGCACAGATTTAACTTCTATGGGTTGATCATCTAGTATATTAACTTCATAGATCTCTTCCTCGCTGTTGTCATCTGATTGGTAGGAGCGCTATCTTAAAGCATGATTGATAGGTGGGGTTGACATAAGGACTACATCAGTAGCCCTCTACATCATTTACATCATTATCGCCATTTGTACTATCATCTCATTCATTTTGTTATTTAATTGAGAGATTTTCTTATCTTTTGCTTTCATTCGCTGCTTCATCTTCCTTCACATATTAGTAAGCATAAAAGTATCTTAAAGCTCTTCTTCCCTTTCCTCCCAGGAGTAGCCACCTTTACCAATAATGGATCTAGTTCCACAGTGGCGTTGGTGTGTCCATTTAAGTGATGGCAGTGGTCCATCATCCTCCTCCTCATCATCATCATTTTGCTCTACCATATAGTCCACTTCAACGTCCATGATCTCTTCTTCATCTTCTTATATTTGAATCTCTGAGCGATGGCGCCACTGAATTTTTGGTTCATTACCTGACATATAGAATTCTTTGACCCATGGGCTACGATCGAAGTTAAAATATTCTTTGGATGGTACCGACGAGTGATGGGATCCCGTGAAGGATTATCCAAGGTGTCAAACATCTAACTGGTTGTCATCACAGACCTTCTTTGGGACCCACTTCAAACAATTTTTATTAGCGGGGGTGGATCTCTGGGATGCTGCACCAAATGTCATGCCCGAGTGTATTCCTCTTTTCATTGCTTCTTCTTTGTGAGGCCTCAGCCTTCAGATTTCCTTTCCTTTCCACTAGGACCTCTCGGCAGAGGATCCTTAAACACGTGATTCATGTAGCACATCTTGATGCTCATTGTGTGGAGCCTATCTTCATTCTTCTTTGTTACTATGACAGACAAAAGCTTTTCTTTCCTTGCCCCTATTATGGATGGCCTTTAAATTTTCTTTTTCATTAACCCTCTCTCTTTTTTCACCTTTAGTAACTTGTGTACTTTGGTAGACAAGGTTTTGGGTTCCCTCCTGTCGAGGATTGGAGCTTGGTGTTGTTGCTCCCAAATAGATAGATAGTATCCGGTATATAATAACATCATGATTTGGTATTTGAAAATTTTATATTTAAAATTAGAAATTCACCACCTTGCACTTAAAGTGGAAGGTGGGTGGAATAATGATAGACCTGATCAAGATCCCATGGTTCTATCATCCCAAGTCATCATAGTCCCTAGTCTACTTAATTAAAGGAGGTAGTCGACCAAACCTGACAGAAGGATCCTTGTCGGCAACCATGATTTGCTTCATCTAAGAGTACCTGATAGACCTAGGGTGAATATTTGTCTAAAGGGATAAATTTAAATCCACCTTAGCCAATAGAGGGCTTTGTGCCCTATTAATTCATAACTCAAGGATTTGAAGCTGTCAGGGAATATACGACCTCTAACCATGATTGTAATTTAATTGTGTTATTTGATGGAAAAACCACCCGATCCTAAGGTCTCAGTCATAACAGTTTACCTGTGGTGCTATTTGGAGGCAAAACCACCATTTTGAGGGTATGTGTAACATCCTTACTGGTAAGAGATAGATTGAGAATGAATCCTAGTGATATTCTAGACCATATATTTACTCTTCGTGAGCTCAAGTAATTTTTAAATTTGTCAACGTCAGCAAACTATTGTGGATGGTGGATGTGTATTTTTCTTTAAGTATTTAGGTATTTTATTTCAATTTTAAAATTTTGACATGAATACATTAAAGTTAATGGAATGTACATTTTGAGAATTTGGAGGCTTTTTGAATGTTTAGAGTCCTCTCTGATTGAGATTTTCTATCAATACGTCCATTATTGAGGTACTTATAGGCAATTTCATTTTGTTAGTCAAACCTTGCCAACTTTATCTATTTGCTGATAGAGGATTGAGTTCATTGTCAACTTTATGCCTTTATTAGTTAATCTTACTTGTTATAGACCTTAATGGCCTAATATGAATGTATAAATAAATATTCTGGTCAGTGCTACGACCACATATTTATTCGTTAGTTCAAGTCGTATCAACTCATGTCCTTTCAAGGAGAAGGATCGAACTTGAACAATGATTCATGTTTAACCCGTATAACATCCATAGATGTCATGTGTGTATATGCATCACATTCGTTGGGGCCCTTGCAGGTATTTAATTAGATGTATTCATATATATTGGCATATGCAATTACACACTACTTAATAGTTCCTGCATGATTTGTTGATATGCAGTGTAGTGCCCTATTGTACTAACATGGTGTATGATGTATTTAAGTGATATGCATGTATAATACATCCATATGTTCCATGTTTGCCTGCATAATACACTTTCATGATGTGTTTTGTATTTTACAACGTGTATATGCAAAATGTGAATGCATTAGTGCGTATTTCAAGGCAGGGGGTTGGCAATAACCAGTGATGTAAATGACTGTCATTGAGAAACACGTAAGATTTCATTGTTGGAATTTGCAACACCTTCTGCCTGCTTGTATGAGTATTGCAGATCCGATGGTGTTGTTTAGCTCATTTCATCTTTGGCAAATTATTATGTTCTTTAGTATTCAGCCCGCAAGAGACTACTTCAACTTTTGAACGAGTTGTACGGTGCATCAACAACCTTCTACCTGTGTTCCATAGATTTTTACTGCAAATTTCCTACTTCTACTTGCATGTTATCATAGCATTATGTTACGTGTCACTCATTGCTTCCTGCGAGTGAGCTATTGTGAATTGCAAGCTTTGTTAGATTTATTTGTTGGTAGTACATCATTAGCAGATGTTTAAAAGTTATCTGCTGTTACATGCAAGTGAACTACATTCAACATATATTTTGCTTACGGGCAGGTCATAGCACTGTGCTACAGGTCGCTCATTACTTCTTGCAAGTGAATTGAATCTATCTGTAGGTTATCAACAGACATTTAAAAATCATCAGCCTAGCTCATAGGTATACCACTATATACATGAGGAATCTCCTATAGTATATCATTGCTTGTAGGCAAGACCATTGTATGCATCACGGACATTCTACCTTCATAAGGAGGTAAGTGGCATTGAATATAGATCTTCTAGTGCTGCTTATAGGTGTTTGCATTTATTGTAGTTCTTTTGTATTTTAATTATAGAAAGCACATTATTTGCATGATGGGCCTTCTATAGCAGCTCGTAGGTGTTCGTATTTATCACGGATCGACCACCTTTACTTACATGATACCGATGTATTTATTGAAAGATTGATTGTTGTTGATTGTATGAACACCCTGGCATTTATTGTATGCTACATATGTATGCCTGCAGGGAATACCACCATTTATACCTAATGCACCACATTCATTATTGATTTCTCTAAGCACACTAGTTGGCAAGCTACTACATTCATTGTGTATTAACCTTCAGTGTTCACAGGGGGATGATACACCTGTTTGCAAGTTAATGTTGTATGGAGGTTGCTCTATCAGTTGTGTGCTTTTCATGCTTTGCTCATGAATCATGCTATTACATTCATTGTAGTCTTCCTGATTAAGTTCGTAGGATAGTCACCAATGCTATTGTCTATGAGCGAATGTGTTCATTTACAAGTTAATGCTAACAGTCGGGTGAAGTGCACTCACTACTAACTTCTTCATGCATGTCGGTCGGTGAATCGTCATATTCACTTGTATGTTTTTCATTGTTGCCCATAAACACTCACATGCTCCTTATAGCTGTTTGTGTATGAACTATTGTGTGTGTCATAAGTTCATGCTCATGTCCATAAGCGACTTATTTTGTTCACTATAAGTCTCTTGCATATGCTCATAAGAGATCATACTCATTACAGGTTCTTGGTCCTCGCCTTTGAATATGACAGGTTACTTTAATTTCATTATTTATGAGCAAGTTATTGTATGCATTGACAGTTAGCTCGTCATTGCACTTTATTTACTCTTAGGTATTTAATTAAATAAATAGGATTATCGTTCATTAATTGCATTTTCAACTTGATCATGCATTTATTGATTTAATGTTCGGTTCTCTATGGTTTTATTGCAAGTTTAGTTCTCTATTATTTGTTCAAGTCTTGTGCGTTGTTGTTTTGCTTAAGTCAGGTCATCTATTCACTAAAAAATTTGACAGCCTCCCAACGTTCTCCCTGTTTAGGAGAATTTTGGAGAGTTGGGCCTTCCCACCACATTATTAAGAGCATGTATAGCAGGTGTCGGGTGACACCATGATTGTAGTTTTCGATCCCACCATACTACAAAGAGCATGTATAGCCCTTCGAGATACCTATGCAAAGAATTTATAATTTTTTCATGTATGCATAGAAGCACATGCACATGTACTTAGGATTATCCCTGCCACACTATAAAGAGCGTGTACAGGGCCTACCCGCCTTGTTGGAAGCATCACATCAGGCTTCCTTTCACCATGCTAAGAAAAACGTATATAGATGGTCCCTCGGCGTGCCTCAAGCGTCGAAAGAAGGATATGAGATTTTGAGTTTGAGAAGTCATTTATACCTTAGCGAGAGTCGATGGCAACTGTGATGACGAAAGTGCATGAGGATCGAGGCACACAAATTTTATTTATCTCTCCTCTTTTTCTTTTTCTTTTTTCTTTCATTTTTCTTTTTCCTTAATCTTCTTTGTCTCTTTTTTTGTTTTTTTGAAACTCTCCTTTTTTTAAATAATAATAATAATAATAATCATAATTATTATTCTTATTATAATTATAACAGGAGGGAGAATGGGTTGTTTTTTTATGTGGAATATTAGAGGGCTGCCGCTTGCTTGGAGTTCAGTGAACAAGAAGATATAGTTGTGTGGGTCTTGTGGGTAATGAAATATGGGAGCTTGGTTTAGGATGAAGAAGAGGTTGCGGCTGTAAAGGTTGGTCGGCATAATGAAGGCTGTATGTCTATGTTCCTGTGGCAGGGAGGTTTGGTCGTTCGGCCCAATCAGGGTATTTGGTTGTGTCGATCAGGTAGGGTGAAGCTTGCGGCTGGGCTGAAGTTGGGTATCGGGTTGGATCGGTAGACTGTGTGCAGTTCATTTGAGAGGAAGAGGTGCTGTTGCAAGTTGAAGATAGGTAGGGAATCAGTACGGGATCTAGAGGTCAATGTGAGGGTGGAGTTCGAGATCAGTAGGGGCGAGCCATTGGAGGCGGAAGAGAGTCCAAACTGGAGGAAGAAACATCGGGATCGAGTGAAGTGGTGCGACATGAGAGGAATCGGGTGAAGGTTGGTCGCAGGTGGAAGAATCGGATCGAAGAGCTGCGAGGGTCATTCGTCTCGGTGCAACTTTGGGATAGGGATTTCCGATCGGAATGGGAGGTTCGAATATAGCTGGGTCAGACGGCTGAGGTCGAAGAAGGCAGTGGATTGGACTTGGAGGTCGAATTCTACAGCTGGATTTGTGTGGGATTGGAGAGGGCTGATCGAGGTAATTAGACCGGCTGTGTGTAGATGTCGGGCACGGATCAGTTGGTGTGGGAGGTTCGATCAGAACAGAAGAGGAGGTGTGAGGAAGATCGAGAGCTTGCGGTAAGTTCGGGTGGATTGGGATGTTCAACTGGTTGGGGATTGAACGAAAGGCTGTCGGAGTAAGAGATCGACAGGCTGGGAGGAAAATCAAAATTGGGCTAAGGGATTAGAAGCTCGTGTTCGGGAAAATAGAAACGAATGAGCTGAGACTTTGTTCTCATTTTAATGATGAGGTTGAGCATCGTTTCACAGGAAACCTAGAGAGCAGTGTCGATTTGCAAGGTTTTAGCGGTATTTTGGCGAAATCTTAGCAAAATTTTGGAGATTCGAATGAAGCAGGCGTAGAGTAGTCCGAGGTATTTTTTATTTGATTTTTTATTTTTTTAATTAATAATAATAATATTATTATTATTATTATATGAAATGATAGAAATGAAATAATCATCCAATGTACCTCAATTTATGAGCCATTTTTCCAAAATTCACGCATCTTCGTCTCAGAATACACGTCGATTTTCCCCATAAATTTTATTAAGCAAAATTAGTCATTTTTGGGTGACTTGAAGGTTATTGTGAAGTTCATTTTGCGATCGGACGTTGTTTGGGTAGCATTGCACGTCATTTTTGGGTGTCGGTTATCGATTTTAACTATTTTCACCCGATTTGACTGCGAGTGGTCCCTTTTTGATAAATTTGATGCTCTAATCGCAACGGTGCAGTCCGTTTGGTGATCGGAGGTCATTTGACCACTTAAGTGACATGTCACGCTCGTCGACTATCGCTTAAGTCGCCAAATTTGCCACTTTTTCGTGTGTATTTTGGAGCATGGGTCAACATTATTTGAAGTTAATTAGAAACTTTGTAATCTGGTCTAATTCAAAGAAATTTGAAAATTCCTCAAAATGCTGATCTTGGTTTTGTTCTGTCACAAGTCAATATGATATGACATGTTCTATCTGTTGGTCATATTGGATTGGGCTGTGACACCAGGCGAAAACATATTTAGCTTTCCAATTTCAAACCTTGTTCATCAACTTCATTGCCTTCGTCGCTACGGAGGAGAATTGCACACAGTCGTACTTAAAGGCCTTGGCAGTGAAGACGCGGCAAAATAAATTCAGCAACCATAGCAATTTCTGCTCCCAAAGGTAGGAGATGAAAGAGATTGTGCTTGTTGTGAAGCACATCAAGATATGAGTGAATACGACACAAAAAAGTTTTATATCATGACAAACTCACAATAGAATGGAAGTCGCAATCCAAATTAAAAATAGTCGCAAGGGATATGAGTCTTCTTTATAAAATAGGTTGATACGCTCACCATAACTCGACACTTGCATGGAGAGGCTAGTGTTAGAAAAATAATATGCAAAATAGATCAAATCGATATGTCTTAGTGACCCTCGTGAGGATTGCGTGGAAGCATAATTGATAAAATCCTTTGTGCATTTACACAAAGCAACCATGGTGCATAGTAAGAACCAATTGTAGAAAGAACGGAAGTCAAAAAGATTTTTGTATTCAACTGTACACACATAGGGTATTTATAAAGAAGGAAAGTTGCATGAATATCGATGAACCAATCAAATCTACATTAAATGCGTAGATGACGCCCTTACCCCTTCATCATTACCTGTGGATTTGATAGCACGACTCACCCAATTGAGTGGTCGCCGATAGTAACCGAATGTGAACTAGCTTGAAGTTCACTCATCACTATCACAAAATCTAATCCACGATGAGGTCTTCGAATAGTGATAAATTGTTATAATTAAGTATAGAGCACATCACTCAATAAACATGAGCTAACTCACCATAGTAATATAAAACATAATTCTAAAAGAAATATCAAAAGTATTTTACTTGCCACTCAGATCACATAAATAGACACTCAAAATATTAACAATGTGCTCAGAGCACTCACTACAGTAACCATGAAATAAAGATAGTGACCATAAATAGAGTACTCACAATATTAAAAAAAAGAGCACATAGTAAAAGAAAAGTTGTTCCAAACATGAAAATTTTATTAATACCTGATTTTATATAGAACTCATCAACATAAAAAAGAAGAAAATTATAGTGAAAATAAAAGTGGGGCGAAGCTACCAGCTGATACAAAAAAATCTTACACACTAGGTCTCTTATCAGCTCTGGCGATAATGCCCCCAGATTTTCTAAATAACCTAAAAAAATTCCTTTGTTTATGAAGGCGGGCGCCTTCACTTGGTTGCAAATGCTCCTCATCTCTATGTTGTAATGTCATTCACAAATGCTGATTCTATCACATGTCTGTCACCCACCTCTATCAAAGATAAAAGTGTCATGCACTTCTTATCGTACAAGGCTTCATAAGGAGTCATGCCAATGCTGGATTGATAACTGTTATTATATGTAAACTCTATTAATGGGATATGATCCTCCCAACTGCCTTCAAATTCTAGAACATAGAGTGTCAAAAGATCCTTCAGTACCTGAATAGTCCTTTCAGACTGTTCATCTATCTTTGGATGAAAAGCTGTACTGAAATGCAATTTTCTACCCATACCCTGTTAAATGCCTCTCCATAATATGGAGGCAAACCATCCATCACGATCAGATACAATCACCTTCGGTACACCATGTAATCTAATAATATCTCTGATATATATATATGCCAATTTATCTACTAGATCAGTCTGTCGAATCAAAAAAAAATGCGTTGACTTTGTCAAACGATCAACAACAACCCAAATAGCATTATGTCCCTGCCTCGATCTGGGAAAACCCATAGCAAAGTTCATCATCACATCCTCCCATTTCCACTCAGGGATAGATAACGACTACAGAAGACCACCTCGTCGCTGATGCTCTGTCTTCACTAACCGATAGGCCTCATACTTTGAAACTAACTCAGTATCATTTTTCAATCCAGGCCACTAGAACATACCTTTTAAATCTCCGTACATCTTGCTGCTTCCTGGATGAATAGTATAGCCTAGGTAATGTGCCTCATGTAGGATCTCTGCTCTCAAATCACCAACAAAAGGAACCCATAATCTATCTTTGCAGAAAATGACTCCATAATCAGATAAAGAGAGTTCAGGTCTCTTACCAGCCTTAATATGACCACTCAACTTCAAATACTCTGTATCTGATTTTTGAACTTCTTGAATTCTTACATCTAAAGTAGGTTAAATAATCATTTGGGCTAACAATTTCAGATCAACATCAGTAGATACCACCTATATCTCCAATTTCTCCAAATCTTGAATAAGAAAGTCCCATAGAAGTAAGCAACGAAAGATAAGTACCTGAAGACTTCCTACTCAAAGCATCTGCTACCACATTCGTCTTATCAGGCTGATACTGAATAGATAGAACATAATCCTTGATCAGCTCTAACTATCTTCTTTGCCTCAAATTCAAATCTTTATGAGTAAAAATATACTTTAAGCTCTAATGGTCAGTAAAGATCTCGCATTTGACTCCGTACAAGTAATGCCTCCAAATCTTCAATGCGAATAAAACAACAGCTAACTCAGGATTATGTGTCGGATAATTCCTCTTATCTGGTTTCAACTGTCGAGATGTATAAGCAATCACTTTACCATGTTGCATTAGCATACATCTCAAACCTCTTAATAATGCATCACTAAAAACTTGGAGCCCCTCAGTGCCTGAAGGAATAGTCAAAATTAGAGAAGTTAAATGATCCTTCAACAGCTGAAAACTCTCATCACACTTCGAAGTCCATATGAAAGTTATTTACTTCTGAGTCAATCTCATGAAAGGCAAAGAAATACGAGAAAACCCCTGAACAAACTTCTGATAATAGCTAGCCAAGCTTAAGAAACTATGAACCTCTAAAACTGTAGTAGGCCTTGGCCAATCCGAAACAGCCTGAATCTTCTGGGGATCTATTGAAATGCCACACTGCTCCTCAACCAGAACTCACACTTTGAGAACTTAGCATATAATCAATGTTGCCTTAGAATATCTAGAGCAGTCCTCAAGTGTGTCGCATGTTCCTCCTCAGATCTAGAATAAATCAGAATATCATCTATAAAGACAATCACAAACTGGTCCAAATACTTCATGAAAACCCTATTCATCAAATCCATGAAGACTGATGGGGCATTAGTCACTCCAAATGGCATGACTAAAAACTCATAATGTCTGTACCTCATACTAAATGTAGTCTTCGCAACATCATCTGCCCTTACCTTCGACTGATGATAACCAGATCACAAATCAAACTTAAAAAATATTGAACATTCAACCAGCTGATTAAATCATCAATCCTAGGCAAAGGATACTTATTTTTTATAGTGAATTTGTTTAACTCCCTATAATTAATGCACATCTGCATCGTACTGTCCTTTTTCTTCACAAATAGAATAAGTGCTCCCCACGGAGATACACTAGGGTGGATGAATCCCCTGTCAACTATCTCCTGAAGTTTAACCTTCAACTCTTGAAGCTCCTTATGTGTCATTCTATACAGAGCTTTAGAGATCATAGCAATACCCAGAAAAAGATCAATACAAAACTCTATCTCCCTATCTGGCGATAAAATCACTAATTCCTCTGGGAAGACATTTGAAAACTCCCGAACTATAGGGACACTACTCACAGAATCAGAAGAGAGTCTTACATCTCTAACAGATGCTAAAAATACTATGCTACCTTTCCTCTAAAGTCTATCCATTTCTAGAGCAGAAATCAAACAAGAGAGAATACCTCTTATTCCTTAAAATATGAAGCTCTCACTATTCTGATACAAGTCACTTTCTGCTTCAAGCAATCAATCTGAGCCTCATATCGACTTATCCAGTCCATACCCAAAATGAAATCAAATGCAAAAACAGGTAGCAAAATCAAATCAGATCTCCAAACTCTATCAAAAAATTCTAAATCACAAAAATAAACTATATTAGCTACCATTTCATCTCCCATAGGCAAAACCACAGACAAAGAAATAGGTAATAATACAGAAGACAAACCGAGAGAATCAAAATACTGCTCAGACATGAAAGAATGGATAGCACCATAATCGAATAAAATATGGTAAGGATATGCAGAAATATAAGCCGTACCTGTCACAACATCTGGGGACTCACTTGCCTCTTACTACATCAGACTATAAACTTGTGGATGCACTGGGGTCAAAGCAACAGAACTACCTACATCTCGTGAACCTCCAGAAAGCTGACTTCGTGATACCAGACCAACATCCCGGCTAAGTGGTACTGCCCTCGGCCTACCTACTGTCGACTTTATAGAACCTTTGAAATTAGAATGTCTATCAAAATCACCTTGTGGACACTCAACAATCCTATGTTCAAACTGACCACAGCGAAAACACCTGCCTGATGCTCTATAACACTAACCACTGTGCCTTCTTCCACACTGCTGACATAATGGGGCCTCACTCATTAAACCCCCAGAACTAACAACAATGCCTCTATCTGATCCAGAAGAAATTGCTACTGGTATCCCCTCCTTCTGAACTCAACAGGTCCAAACCTGCTCTTCTTCCCAGCATGGCTACTGCCAGCTATTTCACCACCAAATCTCTTCTTGCTTGCAGCCCATCGCTGTTACACTGCTACTAGATCAGCCTCTATCCTCTTGGCCCTCTCGACTAACTGAGCAAAGTCTATAATATCCTGTGCCAACAGTGGCTTCCTCAAAGCATCTCGGAGTCCCTCCAGAAATCGATAACACTTCTCCTCAGAAGTGCCAACTAACTGTGGAGCAAACCTTGAGAGAGCAGTAAACTCTGCCTTGTACTGCATCACTGACATGCTCCCCTGAATCAACTTCAGAAAAGAGCTTTGTAACTGTCTCCTAGCAGATTGAGGTACAAACCATGTCTTGAATGTTTCAGTAAACTCATCCCAAGTAATAAGGGTATTTGCATGACATTGAAACTTTTCTCTTTGTTGACCCAACCACCAGCGCTCTACCTAGCCATCAAATAAATATGCAGCTAATACAACTCTCCTCTTAGAAGGATAATGCATCCCATCCAGAATCTTCTCTATCTTCGTCATCAAATCCTCAGTTGCGCTAGGCTCAATAACACCTGAAAGTCTAGGAGGCTGTAATCTCATAAAATTTTGTAAATATCTATCCATGTCATCAGATCGGGTACCAACAACTCGTGTGTGAGCCTCACCAATTAGCTATGCTACTATACCTGTAATATGAGAAATCGCCTCAGAACTGATCACAGGAGCTGTAACCTGAACCTGAGCTGCCTGACTAGAACTCTGACCATTGGTCATATCTAGATTTGGTTGAGGTGGATCAGCCATCTCAAAACACAACTAAATGCAACACATGCATGTGAAAAAATAAACAAAATGAGCACCCAAAACTACCTTTAATCATCTCACATGCTTTTACAGATTAAATCATATGCAATTCACTTCTCCAACCTATGCTCTAATACCAAAAATCTTATCACAACCTAACCCGATATGACCCGATAAGACACAGGTTAACCGTATCAGATTGTGGCAAGACTGACCCCAAGATCTAGTTGGAGAAGTACTGAAACAAAACTTTCAATTTATATACTGCAAAGAGCCACTACTGAATGCAATATAAGGCGAAAGACTGCTAAATCTCAAAATGATTTTTCTATATATCATCCAAAAATATATAATCTTAAATCTATCTACAATAATACTTGGCAATAGAAAGCACAATAAAAAAATAAAAGTAAAGCCTGTAAAAATCAAAACTAACAAAATATACCTACAACATAGATCAAAGCATGCTATCCCAACTACTCAGCTCGCTCCTTACCCTTTCCCTGGCCTGAAAATAAAAGCAAAAGCTGGAATGAGCTAACACAACTCAATAGGCTATCGTAACCTAAAACAAAGATCAATAATCAAAACCAAAAGAACTGAGATCACTATGTTGAATCATATACTGAAATTAAATACAATTAAATATACTGAAATGAACTAAATTATAAACAAACACTTCATAACATAATCCCACCTCGATAGCCCATAGGCTCCTACATAATAACACTTAGGTAACAGAATCTCACCAGCATAATAGAATCCCATCTCGGTCGCCCACTTGTGCTGGTATAACAGAATCCCAGCTCGGCTACCCACTAGCGCTAGCATAACAGAATCCCACCTCGACCACCCACTGGCGCCGGCATAACAGAATCCTACCTCAGCCACCCACTAGCGCTGGCATAACAGAATCCCACATCGACCGCCCACTAGCGCCAATATCACATCACAACACTTCACAACATATTTTTCAATGCATTTCATTAATTAAATCACTATTGGACTGAATTTAAAAATTGCCAAAATATCCCAATGGTAGATAACAAAAATACTAAGTAAAACATCATTTTGAAGCTTTAATTAAACTGAAGCACTATTTTTAGATATCAAAATAAATTTTTGAGTAGGTAAAAATCATTATTTTTTTTTAAATCACCTGGCAAAAAATTTTTAGAATATACTCAAAATATTTATAATCACAGTGTCTATAACATATAAAAAATTATGCGGTGAAAATTTTACCATACAAAGTTATCCTCATTTTTCGGTTACGAAAATATAAATTTGATCAAAAAAATATCAAAAATAAAAAATTATTGAAATCTGAAATAGCCAAAACGTAACTTACCTCGAGACAAGCAAATTTCCCAACTGGGACAACGAACAAAAATCGTTCTACGACTGCCAAAACCTAGTTTCCCTTTTCATCTCTTTTTCCCCAAAACCATTCTCTATCATTTCATGATTGGGAAAAAACATGAAATGAGCTTTATTTAAGAAGATTGAAATGACTTTAATTTTTTTCTAAAATAATAATATTTTAATAAATTTTCAGTATAAAATTTATAAAAATTCTTTTAAGACATCCAAAAATTATAGAAAAATATCTATAAAATAACTTATTTTATTTGAAAAATTTTGGTTAAATCAACTTGCAAAATAGACATCTGATAATCCCAAAACACCCACTTGTACCGTCATGTGCTAATTTCTTAAAGAATTTCGTCAGTATCAGAAAATTATAAAAAAATAGAAAAACTAAAACACAATAATAGAAATATTATGAAGATGATTTGTGATTTGAATTTATAATGACTCCTAAATAAATTCTTGACTGTTTCAAGTCAAAATGTAGGTTTCAAAAATTTAAATTATAACAAGTCTCCAACAACCCCAAAAAGCTCATCAATCATAGCCCCCCTCATCTCAACACTTACCGATGAACTCACCCAAACATACTCGCCTGAACTGGCCAGTAGACAACATGTCTCTAGAGATCAATATTAAGAGTCATTTAAGTCAATGTATATTTTATTCTTTTAAAGTAACCTATTCTATAGTCCTTACACCACTATAAATAAGAGGTAAAAATAAGCATTTAGATTTTTTTGTCTAACGAAATCTTGAGCCCCAGAGCATTTCTTTACAAATTTTTCTCTAGCATAATAGTTTCTCACCAATCTCGCACAATATTTAGGTCAACCCTCATAGTGTTCGCCAGCTAGTAAACTTGGGTGTTATTCATAGACATTTAGATCCAATATTATCAAGAAATTACTCAATTCAGTAAAGGCATTGCAAGCCTTTCAAATAGGAATATACCAAAATTGTAAATTAATAATTAGTTACATATTGGCATACAAATGGAAATTATGATGTATTTCTAAAGTCTTGGCACATTCCATTCATAGCTTAGTAGATAAATATGGAAAAACTTAAATGATATGCACGTTAAAGACTTCTTTATTTGGGAAGATAGAGTAGACTGCTACAGATCAACAGCAAGCATTACATCACACAATCGCATGAGATCCTTCTTTAGAACTTGAGAAACAATTGAAACTTCGTTATTTTAAGGTTTACTAAAAATAACAGAGCTAGCATATATATCAAAAAGAAAACATAAGTAAAATTTAACACCACATCTACCAGTCAAAAATGAACATAGAGTAAGAGCAATAGTGTTGATCCCAAAGCTAAAAATGGTAATGATGATATAAATTAACATTGGCAATTAATTGATTGGGAATTCCATATTTTAAAATACATTAGCTCACAGAATCGAGTAACAAGTTGTAGAAGGACTACCAAGATACCTAAGATAATACAACATAAAAATTAAGGTATTTGCCTTACGAAAATTGAACAAAATACTGCTTTCCTGAACAGCCGATGAATTTCTCAAACTTAATCATGACTAAGTGATTGATCGGCCTAAACCATCATACACTGCTTTCCTGAACAGCGGATGAATTTCTTTATTGAAAACTTCTGCATCCAAGACCTCCACATGGGGCCAGATCTGCCAGAAGAATAGGAGCAAGTAATGAGAAAAAAAGAGAAATTATCTGAGAGAAGAGAAAGGAAACAAGATAGACTTTCAGGGTTGATGATGAGTTCCAATCACCTCAGACTATTAAGAATCAATATAATAAATTAATAAATGTTGATTAAAACGCAATGAATACTGCATTTCGTGACATTCATATAAATATATATGCAGAATTAAATGCAGAATCGGAGGTACCCCGCACAATTAAAGGGGATGAAAGTCAAGGTTTAAAAATCAACCTCTGTTGAATATTGCCTGGAAATAGCCTTCACATGGCCCAATGTTGTTAGACACCACTGCTCTACCTCCCCGATGTTATAGGCATTAGCTGCTCTTTCACCATCAGACACAATGCTGGAATTTCACTGAACCAATGTGAGAAACTTCAAAACAAGAATAAATGATTCATAGATCTATCATAAAGCTTGCCTATTATTGCCATTTTCGTGATCAACATCCATTTTTAGTGGTTTTTCAAGATCAACGGTCATGAAGTCCATCTGACCGCATCTTAAGTTGGGCAGTTTTCCATCAGGAGAGAAGGAAGGCAAACGTTCCGTGAGCACAAATTTAAAGCTCTTATATAGCGAGATAAATAGTTCCTGCATAAAATTATGAATTTTTATTCACTTCAATTAGGAAAACAGAAGGAAAACATACAAACTTGGCAAACGATGTCAAATAATAAATAATCTTAGTGCAGCATAACCATTGCTGAATGTTTATTTGATCTTATATGTTTGTGTATAAAACCTATGGGTCATTTGGTGATAACAATCTCATGCATGAGCTATGACTGCCGCAAAAAAGAAAAGAAAAGAAAAAACTACTGTAACTCTCTTCCGAACAAACAAAGCTTCGACTTCATGTAAAATGAGTCGGAAAAATACTTCTTTGACCTGGCCATATAGCTTACACGGTCCGCAATGAGTTATGAATGCTAAAGAGGTCATCTAGTCACTCGAATGGAGCAGTCACATACATAATTCTCATGTATAAGTTACGACGTCTGAAATCACCGTTTGATAACTCTCTTCCCACAAACATAGCACCACTTTATCTATGGAGTTGGAGAAATACTTTCAGCCATGCCTAATAGCTCACACGGGTTCCAACAGAGATCACCTAGACGTTGTCTTCAAAAACTCAGATAGAGCACCCACATCTTTAATGACATCATAATAAAATGTTCTCTTGCTCAAAGAAAACCCCATCGCAATCAGAGTAATAAAGAAAGATTACCATACATTGATTTCACAAAGATAATTGAAAACAAAGCAATATACGATTCATCATTACAAGCTTGAAACATTATTCTATGTATACTCGTCCCACAAATAGCACATAGAAAAGACAAATAAAAAATGTGATACAGAACATATATATTCCGAATTTTGATTAAAGTAAAACAACGGGTGAAATTAAAATAAACCTAAGGGGCTGTTTAGTAGCAGAATTTATGCCAGATTTGAGATGGATTTGAGTGAAATCCAGCCAAACGGCCTAAAATGCAAAACCAAATCTCATGATAAATGAAAGCCGCCGTAGACGGAAAATTACCCCTTTTCGTGGTAAATCCTGGATTTCCGAAATCCTCTAATGCGGCAGATTTACGGGATTTGGCCGAAGAAGCGCGCCAAAAGGGAGAAAGTTACCTTCACAGTGAGCGAGCTCCCGTTGTTGCTTCCGATCAAAATGTCGTAACTTCCGATCCAACAGGAAGGGAACGCCTTTGAGGAGAGAAGTCGAACAGTGACAAAGGAGCCGAACAAAAAAAGCAATGAAGAAATACAGGGGAAAAGCAAACCGTAGGGCCTAGGTTAAGAGCAAATCATAGAAGAATTATTTAAAATGAATAAACTAATCTTACTAATTAATTAGACATTAATTCGTCTAATTATAACTTATTTTAATGAAAATTATTATATTTAATAATTAATAATTAATAATTAATAATTAATAAAGATATTAGATTATGCTAATTATAATTTTATTTCAATTCGACAAAAAATTTAATTAGCTATAATTGATACTATTTTTATTTAATTTATCTAAATAGAAATGATGAGTTCATTAACTTAATAAATTATTAATTAATAAATAATCCATTTGTTGATTAGATTCTGTATGATTTAAATAGTACATTTCGGAGACTTGAGGTTTTACAACTGTTTCGCAATTACTTTCTTACAAATTTAGATAATTCTAAAAATTATTAATATTAATTAAATAGAAGATTATTTAAAATGAATAAACTAATCTTAAATCTATGTTATTGTTGTATTTTTATCGAAACTTTGTTGTATTTTATTTGAACTTCTGTTGTTGCACTTTAATTATTCAAGAAATACATGTAAAATCTTTTAACCGCTTTAAATCCTGAATTGAGTAGCCAAACAGTCACACAGGATTTAACAAGATTAATCATAAATATTACCAAACAGTTTTCCCCCCCCCCCCCCCCCCCACGATTTCATAAATCCGAATTTAGAGGATTTATGAAATCCTACTTAAATGAAATACTAGGTGCTACCAAACAGCCCCTAAATAGTCAAACATGCATTTGAGAGCACATGAGTTTTAAAGAGACAATGTTTCAGTTTATTTTACGTGATCAACCTGTAAATTTCACAATATTGGCTAAAATAGCATTATTTCATATTTTCTTCAGGAATGAATAAAACAAAAGGATCACCTTATTTTCCTCAAGAGCTCGAATAAGAAGAGCCTCCTTTGCTTCTAGAGATTCCCTTATGGAATTCTCTTCATATTTTGCCCGATCAGCATATCCCTTCAGTCGCTTTAATCTTCCCGGTTTTTCAGCCTGCACGGGTTGTCCATCAACAATTTCTAGTTTTAATTCAGCGGCTTCATACTCTTTCTGAGCCTTCACTGAAGTTTCCACAGCTAGTAAAATTCCGTTTTCAAGGGATCGGATTTCCTTTCTTAGATCAGAGATGCGATTATATGTCTTGTTGATTGCATTCCGAAGTATCTGCAATTAAGAATTACAGAGTAATAAGCCAACCATCAACAACAATCTTAATGAATAGAGTTGACATGAAATCACGATCCTACTAGCGACCAGTAACAAGTGGGATGACAATTAGAACTATGAATGAGTAAGTTACAAACTTAAAAATAGGTTTCTTTCTAAAAAACAAACTGTTTTATCCATGAACTTGAAGAAAAAAAGAAGCCCTAATCAAGCTAGAATTTTCTAGAACGGAGAATCATAATTGCGTATAGCTGAAATGAAGATACTGACAATGACAATGAATTTTTTGATTTCCAAATATTGAAACAACCAAGCAGATAAATTTCACTAAATAGCTTAGCACACCCAGAGCTGCTGACTGTTTTTGACTTGTCAGCATGAATTTATCAGGTAAATCTATAAACTTAGCGCATAATGACTTAATCAGTGTTTACATGCAAAATATAGGTTTGACCACGTATCAAAGATACAGACTGAGAAACGATTACAATCAAAGAATTTCACGTTATGCTGCAAAAAAGCAATGTTAATGATTAATTGATTTCAGATTTCATCTCTGAATAAACCAATACTTTGTACTTTTAGGGAGAACAACTGCATATTATTATGACAGCGGAGATCCTACAAAAATTTGCATAGCAGGAACATTTTATAGACAATAATATGTGGGTTCCGAAAATTTGTGCCCTGGCCTCCCCTGCTTTCGGGGAGTTTTAACGAATTAAGTTCCCAGGTAAATTTTGGGAAGGCAGATTGGGTTTGTAGATAAGACACTACCCAGAGATTTCGCCCTTATTTTGCGAGGACTTTATGATCTGAGTTCTGGTTTCTTATAGGCGCAAGCCCCTATAGTTAATTACCTCTCCCGATAACGAGAGAGAACTTTCAATTAAGGCTAGTTGTCGATCAGATATGTAGATATATGTGTTATTTGACATATAGTAACAGCATGGGTTGATATTTGGACGTTTAATATTTAAAAATTGAAAATTTATCACCTTGCACTTAAAGCGGATGGTGGGGGAATGGATGGTGGACCCGATCAAGATCCCATAGTTCTGTAGTCCCGGGCCATCATGGTCCCTAATCTACTTAGTCAGAGGAGATAGTCAACCCAACTTGACAGAAAGATCCTTGTCGGCAACCATGGATTGTGTCGTCTAAGGGAACCTTTTAGACATAGGATGAATATTTGCCGAAGGGGACAAACTTGAATCCACCTTAGCTAATAGAAGGCTTTGTGCCCTATCGATTATATCCTATTGATTCATATCTCAAAGATTTAGTATCATTGGGGAGCATACGCACTCTGGCCATGTCTGAAATTTTGTGGTGCCATTTGGCGTTAAACCGCCCAATTCAGAGAGCCTGGGTCATAACCGTTTATCTGCGGTGCCAATTGACGGCAACACGGTCGGTTAGAGGGATACGTGCCACGTCCTTGCTGGCAAGAGATTATCTGAGAATGAATCTCAATAATATTTTCGACTAGACATTGGCTCTTTATGAGCAGAAGTACTTTTCAATTTATCCACCTCGGAAAACTGTTGCAGAAGGTGGATTGGTGTTTGCTTTATATGTGTTTTGGTGATTAATTTTGATTTTAAATATTTGGATTTTGGGATTTTTGGAGATTTTGAATTTTGTTGGTATTTAGGTGGCATTTTAAATGCTTGGAATTAACCCCTTCGATTGAGATATACGTTCGACGCGGCCATCATCAGGCTGATTGTGGGGAATTGCATTTCATTGATTGAACCCTATCGACTTTGTTAGTTGCCGATAGAGGTTCGAGTTCAAGTCGGTTGTATGCTTTTATTGATAAATTTCTCTTATTATAGACCTTGAAGGCCTGACATGAACATATAAAACAAATAGCCCGGTCAATACCTCGACCGTATATATGTTTGATGATTCGAGCTGTGTCGACTCCTATCTTCCCACATAAAAGGGTCGGTGTGGGCTCCGAAAATTCGGCCCCGGCCTCCGCCCGCTTTTTGGCGCTTTTCTTTTCGGGGGAGTTTTAACGAACTAAGTTCCGAGGTAAATTTTGGAAGGCAGATGAGATAGTAGATAAGACACTACCCAGAGATTTCGCCCTCATTTAGCGAGGACTTTATGATCTGAGTTCTGGTTTCCTATAGGCGCAAGCCCCTATAGTTAATTACCCCTCCCGGTAACGAGAGAGAACTTTCGATTAAGGCTAGTCGTCAATCAGATACGTAGAGACACGTATCTGGCATATAGTAGCAGCATGAGTTTGGGGTTTTGGAAAGTTTGAGAATTTGGAAGATTGAAAGATTTTGAGATTTCATATTTAAAATTGGAAATGTCACCATCTTGCACTTAAAGCGGATGGAGGGGGAATGGATGATAGACCCGATCAAGATCCCATGGTTCCGTCGTCCCGGGCCATCGTGGTCCCTGGTCTACTTAGTCAGAGGAGGTAGTCGACCCAACCTGACAGAAGGATCCTTGTCGGCAGCCATGGGTTGCTTCGTCCAAGGGTACCTTGTAGACCCGGGGTGGGTATTTGCCTAAGGGGACAAATTTGAATCCACCTTAGCTAACAGAGGGCTTTATGCCCTATCAATCATATCCTATTGATTCATGTCTCAAGGATTTGATGCCATTGGGGAGCATACGGGCTCTGGCCATAACCATAATATAATGGTGCCATTTGGCGGCGACCACCTGGTTCAGAGGGCCCCGAGTCATAACCGTTTATCCTGCAGTGCCATTTGGCGGCGAAACTGCCGGTTAGAGGACTCGTACCACGTCCTTGCTGGCAGGAGATTGTTTGAGAATGGATCCTAGTGATATTTTCGACCAGGCATTAGCTCTTTGCGAGCTGAAGTAAATTTTAACTTGTCCACCTCGGCAAACTGTTGCGGAGGGTGGATGTGTTCTGCTTTAAGTGGTTGATGGGTGGATTTCAATTTTTAAATATCTGGAGTTTGAAAGATTTTTGGATTTTGGGATTTTTCAGAAGATTGGATTTTGTAGGGAATTTGGGATTTTGGAAGTTTTGTGGAGTTTTGGATTTTGTGGAAGTTTGGGTGGTACTTTGAGATATTTGAAATGGACCCCTCCGGTTGATATTTTCATTCAACACGGCCATCATCGGGGTGACTTTGAGGTCACTTAAAAATATTTGAGGTTTGAGGGCATTTTGAAATATTTGAAATTAACCCATCCGGTTGAAATCTGCAATCAACGCGGCCATCATCGGGGTATGGGGGCATTCATATTTCTTTATTTTGAACCTTATCGACTCTATCTAGTAATTGACAGAGGATCGGGTTTCGTAGGCTTTGTGCCCTTTGCAAGTGAATTCACTTGATTATAGGCCTTGAAGGCCTAATATGAACGTATAAAACAAATATCTCGGTCGATCTCGCGACCGTATATTTATTTAATGGTTCGAGTCGTGTCGACTCCTATCTACCCGTATGGGAGGATCGGACTCGAACTGGAATTCACTTATTGACCCGCGCAGCATCCCTAGACGTCACGTGTGTACCAATAACACGCTCGCCGGGGCCCATGCGGGTGTTTGGGGGGCATTTTATAATTATTTATTGAACCTTGTCTACTCCTATCTGCTTGCATAGGAGGATCGGGTTCAAATTTATTGACCCGCGCAGCATCCTTAGACGTCACGTGTGTACCAATAACACGCTCGTCGGGGCCCATGCGGGTTATGATTATATTTTCCCCTTTTAGTGTACCTATGTGTATACAAATTAAAGTGCGCACGTGCAGGGGTATTCTTGGAATATTTGTACACGCCTTCTGCCCGCTTGCATGAAAGTTGCGGATCCGGTGGCGTAGCGTTGGGATTTCATCTGGGAATTTGTACGCCTTCTGTCTGCTTGCATGAGTGTTGCAGATCCAGTGGCGTTGGATTGTAGCTTGTGGACGCCTTCTGTCTGCTTGCATGAGTGTTGCAGATCCGGTGGCGTAGCGTTGGGATTTCATCTGGGGATTTGTACGCCTTCTGTCTGCTTGCATGAGTGTTGCAGATCCGGTGGCGTTGGATTGTAGCTTGTGGACGCCTTCTGTCTGCTTGCATGAGTGTTGCAGATCTGGTGGCGTAGCGTCGTACGATCTCCACAACTGTTGCTGGTAGGCAGGTAGATATTTTCATTCATAGATTGGAATTGACTTCAGGATACTGCATTTACTGAAGTCTTTCTGCATCTACCCTCGAGTGACATGTTTTACGTACATCTGTACTCGTAGAGAGATTGTATGTATTGCAGATCTTTTCTGTATTTGTCATGCAGATGACATATCGAGTGTACAACGAATTTTCTATAATGACTCGTAGATATTTATCGTATATCATA
Source organism: Dendrobium chrysotoxum (assembly GCA_019925795.1). Lineage (NCBI taxonomy): Eukaryota > Viridiplantae > Streptophyta > Magnoliopsida > Asparagales > Orchidaceae > Dendrobium > Dendrobium chrysotoxum. The sequence goes on from CM034297.1 coordinate 15,468,633, forward strand.
TGCTTCTGCTCATGGTTGGTGCACTGGCGTACAACAGATCTTCTACGATAGCTCGTAGGCAACATCTAATATGTGTAGTCGCTCTTTCTACAGCAGCCCGTAGATATTTGTATTTACTGCATGTTATCTTCCCTTTCTTGCGATGGATTAATGTATCCACTAGTCATTTAAATGATAGTTGATCATAGGGGTGTTGCAACATCTACGGTATGCTGCTGACTAGCACCTGTAGGCTTGTCATAATTGTGGCGATTCTTGTTGCAATTCATGCATATTTCATTGATTGTGTTGTTATTGACGTGCATATTGCTCTTGCTCATATACGATGCATTCATTGTTCATTGCATACGAGTCTTCTATCTGCCTATTGCATGTTGCTTCTGAGTTGGATGTAGGATTTTGTATCTATCATGAATCTTCGCTTGCTTGCATGATATCTATTTGAATGCATTTAGATGATCCAAGTGGTTCTTTTCATTCAACTCCTTTGTTATTCAAAAGTCCACAGGCTTGGTGTGAATGTTCAAGATTCATTCCTTTTGTATTTGTTCACTTATGCCCTTTTCATTGTTCAAATTCAATTCAACTTTAATTCAAGCTTGAATTGGATTAATCATTAAATTCGTTGTAACTCATTTGAGTTCAATTTGTCTCTATCCACTGTACGAATTCCCTGTGTTCTGCGTTTTGTTCCAAATTGAGTTCAATCTGAGTTTGCTTGATTTGAGTTTGAGTTTGAATTCATGAGTTATTGTTTGCAGTTGTTTGTAGATGCTTGCATTCCCTATAGCTCCTCTGATGTCGCTTGTGCGCCACATTTGTTGTTGATTTCTCTATGCAAACCAAATCTCTCTGTTTACAGGGGCAGTTGGATTTGCTTGGATGACCATATGGATATCGCTTGTTCAATTTGATTTTGCTTGAGTATTCCAAGCCAGTTAATTTCATCATTCCTCACTTGTATGCCTTGAGAATTCATTCAACATTCTTTGCTTGTACACTTATGAATCTATTGAACAAAATACCTCTAATTGTATTTTCTGGTGTGGTGTTCATTTGAATGCATTTGAATACCCAAAGTTACTATTCGCTTTTGATGTCTTCATTTTGTTCATATCCCTCATCGATTCAAAATTCAAAGCTTTGTTATTTGTCTGAATCTAAGTCCAATTCGTCATCGTATTCAAGCTTGCGAGTCTAGTTAAGTTCAAGTTCCTTATAGCTCAAATGCTTGCAAGTCCTTTGTAGTCCATGCTCAAATTCAACTCAATGTCAAATTTGAGTCTCTTGTTGTTCAATGTTCAAGTCTCCTGTTCAATTTACTCAAGTCTGGCTGAAGTTCCTGATTGTTGCTCATTTGAATTCAAATCATGTTGAGTTTATGTTCTACCTTGAGTTCTTGTCCATTGCATTCAGTCCATTTGAGTTTGAATTTAGATTTATTTTGTGCTTCAAGTTCAAATTATCTGAATTTAGTTCAAGTTTAGAAGTCCCCTACTGTCCTTTTGAGTTCAATCAAGTCCAAGTACGGTCATATTTTCACCCGAAATTTCGGCAACATTCCGGCATCTCCCCCGTTTAGGGGAAATAACGGAAACTGGGCCTTTCCCACCACGCTTAAGAAAGCGTGTATGGTAGATGCCCTCTTTCGAGGACACCGCGGTCGTGTAAAGTCTTCAATCCCCCACCACGCTTAAGAAAGCGTGTATGGGTCTTTGACGTACCTGCAAAAGAAAAGTATTTTGTTTCCCCGCAGGTACGGGTACTTAAGATCGTCCCCACCACGCTTAAGAAAGCGTGCATAGGGCCTACCCGCCTCGCCGTAGGTGTCGCACCGGGTTCCCTTCCCACCACGCTTATGAAAGCGTGTATAGGCGGTTTGCCGGCTCGACACGAACGCCGAGGATAGGATTTTGAGGTGATTACCCGCCTCGTTGTAGGCGCCGCACCGGGGTCCCATCCCACCACGCTTATGAAAGCGTGTATAGGCGGTTTTCCGGTCCGCGACGAACTTCGAGAGCGAGAATCCAAGTTAGAAAATTATACCTTTACAAGCGTCGAGGTTGGCACGTAGACCGAGGCAAGGGAAGAGAAGCTTCTTGCATTTCTCTTTCTTTATTAATTATAATTAACCGTAATTAATTATAATCAATTAAAATTAATTATAACTAATTAATAATTAATTGCTGTTAATTATAATTAATTATAATATACTAATTAATTATAATTAATATCAATCAATTATATTCAGTTATAACTTTTAATAATTAATAATAATTAATCATAGTTAATAATAATAAATTAATAATTATGATTAAATATAATCAATAATAATTAATTATTATTAATGACATTAATTGTGATTAATGGTAATTAATCACAATTAACCATTTTAATAATATTTAATTATAATTAGTTATACTTAATTATAATTAGCCCTAATTATGAAAGGATTTAAGCAGGATTAACATTAAATCTTAATAACAGGACCTAGGAGGGAATTAGATCTCACAGAGAATTAAATCCCCTGTTTTCCTCTCTCTGGTTCAGTGGCTCCACGGGATTTGGCCGAAGAAGCACCGAATGGGAGTAAGTTAGAGCAGCTCCTAGTCGTTGCTTCCGTTCAAAATGCCGTAACTTCCGATCCTATAGGAAGAATCGTCGGAGAAGGGGCGAAGTCGAAGGCGTCGGGCTAGGGCAGCTTGGCTAGAGGATTTGGTGGAGACAGGCAGTCGGCAAGGGAGCTGGGATCGGAGGATTTCACGCGCAAGCCTGGAGGAGTACGGTCGCAGGAGGCTAGGGCAAGAGTCGGGCTAAGGGTTTCGGCTACTTGCGGTTTGCTTGCGAGAAGAAGGGGAGGTGGAGTCGAGAGCTATGGGAGCTTCGGTTGGCTTCAGGAGTTCGGAACTGGTGGGATCGGAGGGAGGCTTCGCGAGAGAAGTTCGGCTGTGTCGAAGCAGGGAGCTCGGCTTGCGTTTTATAACCGAAGGCAGAGGCGGGATTTCGAGACTTCTACGAAGGATTTACGGGATTTGATCGCTTCGGCGCCGCTTCAGCGAGATACCGGGAGGATTCGTGGATCCAACGGATAGGAGGTATGTCTGTGGGATTTCTTCCTCTTTTATTTTTTGGTTCTTTAAACAGAGGTCAACAGTCGGGCTCGAACTTGGGTTTATAGTCTGACCCACGCAGCAACACTAGACGCCATGTATATGCCCATAACATGCTCATCGGGGCCCATGCGGGTACTTGGGGGTATATTTGAATGTTTGGCGCTGATCAGTTGTGCGAATGATCAGCATTTGGATGTACACAACGCTCTATGTAGAGCCCTATAAACACCTTCTGTCCTCTTGTGTGAATGTTGTGATTCTGATGGCGTGGTGTCGTGGTATGGCCGTTTTCTTGTTTCATACAGGTAGATTGTCGTGCACTACTTGTTGCCATTTGCAAGTAGATTGTCGTGCACTAACGAATCTCCTACTACTGTTCGTAGGTAACTGTATTCGCTATGAGCTTGGTGTCTTCTTCCGTAGTTAAATTGCTTTGCATGCAAATCTTCTAGTGTTGTATGCGGATATTTGCATTTGCTATCGCTCCTCTACATTTGCTCGTAAGCAGCATCTAATATATATGATGGATCTTCCTATAGTAGCCCGTAGATGGTTGTATGCACTACAAATATCTCATCTCTGTTTGCAGATAATACATTATGTGTATTAACGTTCAAGGAGGATCCGTCATCCTCGTAAAGCATCTGTTGTTGTCGCTAACGAGCATTACTGCATTTGTTTATATGACTGATGTGAGCATTACACCTCAGCTATCATCATTCGTATGCAATTTGCAACGTTGTTATTGTTTAGGAACTTTGTACATATGGTTTGCAAACAAGTTATATATTCCCTCCTATTATTTGGAAGGTCAAACGTGCCTGCTTGTATTTTGATGTTGACTACAAGGCATTATCATATTCATAGCATGTCTTTCATGTTCAATGCACATTATTTTTCAACATCTATAGGAGGGGGCGGTAGCCTTTATTTGCTAATTGATTTGACCCACTTACAAGGACGTTGTAGTATTCATTGCATGACTCTTGGGTTCATTTGTATATTGACAAGCTACCGTATTTACTTATATGCATTTCACTGTCATTCATGAACACACACAAGTCTCCTATAGTTGCTTGTGAATGGGCTGTTGTGTGTATTTGCGTGATTGATATGATTGTCACACGTCAACTATTACCACTTGTGGGTGGGATACTTGCCAAGGGTCTCATACATTTGCATGCAATTGAACTATATTCCTTTCAATTTTCATTACTTGTGAAGTCCCATATGCTTGTTTGCATGCTGACACTGGTTGTAGAGATGTTATCGCACTTATTGCACACCCTTGCAGTCACTGCAATCATTCTAAATCACTTAATTGCAAGATTGAGATAAATGTTGCGAACCAATTGTTGTCATTCGTATGCAAGTTATGCAACCCATTAAAGGCACCACATTGTCAGATGGTGTTCTTTACAATTTTATCATTATTTGTAAATGAGTGGTGTTTGTAATCCTTTGGTTCACAAGTTTTATTTATGCTCCTTTGCAGTTTGTTCAAGTCCAAGTTTGCAAGTCTTTATCTTCTGATTCAAATAAAGTTCATGTCCTTTGTAGTTTGTCCAAAAGTTTACAAGTTCGGTCCCCTGTAATTGTCCAAGTCTTGTGCATTTTCAGTCCAAATTTTGACAGCGTCTCAGCATCTCCCCTGTTTAGGGGTACAAGAAACTAGGCCATCCAACACGCTACGAGAGCATGTATGGTAAGTGTCAGGTGACACCGCGGCCATAAATCTTCAATCCCACCATGCTACGAGAGTGTGCATGGGGGCTTCAAAGTACATGTTTAAAAATGCAATTGGCTTTCCCCGCCACGCTACAAGAGCGTGTACAGGTACTTAGAGATGTCACTACCACGCTACGAGAGCGCGTACAGGGCCTACCCGCCTCGCCGTATGCGTCGCACCGGGTTTCCTCCTACCGTACTATGAGAGCGCATATAGGGGGTTTTTCGGCTCGACACAAACGCCGAGTGCGGGGTTTTGAAGTTTAGAACTTTATACTTGCACGACGAGGGATTGACGGTGGTGATTGTGTCGATGGAGACAAAAATTACAAAAAATCCCTCTCTTTCTCTGTTTCCTTTTTTTTTAATTTTTCTTGACTTTCTCTTTTTTTTATCTTCTTTTTTTGAAACACTTCTCTTCCTTTTTTATCTTTCCTCTCTCTCTCAACACATATATATACATATTAACTAATACCAATAATATATGAATAGTAATATTATTATTATTCATAATAATGTTACTAATCATAGTACCATTATTATTAACAATGATAATATTAGAAATGATATCATTATTATCATAATAATAATAACATTAATATTAATATTAATATTAAAACTAACACTAATACTAAATGCATTTAGTGCCCAAATATTGAGGTGAGGGTGAGAGAGTATTATTACCCTGATTTGGTTGATTAAGTGGGTTGAGTGGACTGAGTTGAAGAGGGGTTGAGTGAGCTTCATGGGCTGCGATAGGGGCTCGGGTGAAGGATTTAGCTAGGGCTGAGGGAGATCAGGTAAAGGAGATGCGGTTTGGACCTGAGGCTGGAGGAAGAGGTGGTTTGCAGAGATCAAACAGAGACGGAGGCAAAGGAGTAGGTTGGGGCGCCAGCATAGTGGGCTGTAGCGGCTTGGGGTTCGGTTTCGGCTAGGTAGGTTGAGGAAGAGAAGATGTGGGTTTGAGGCACTTGGAGAAATCGAAAGTAGGCCGTGAGGGAGGATGGCGTTGGTTTGCTGTTGGAGCGGTGGTTCATGGTTTGAGGAGGAAAGATTGGAGGTCGGGAAAGGGAAGATGGAGACGAGGTTGGAATCGGGCAGGGCTTGGAGAAGATGTCGGTTCAGATGGAGAGGGAGGGTCGAACGTGGAAGAGGCGTCGGATGGCTGAACGGGGAATCGGGCGTTGTTGCTAGCGAAGCAGAGGGGTTCGGTGCTTGCTGCGTGCATGAAAGAGGCTGAAGGCTCCTTCTCATCTTCCTTTTAATGACAAGGTAGCGTCGTTCTGAGGGTTTGATCGCAGAAAATAAGGAGAGCGGCGCCGATTTGCAGAGGCTTTGGCAGAACAGCGGCAGGATTCACGGAAATAACATAAATGGTAAGCACTTTTTTGCTGATTTTCTGGATTTCTGCTCTTGTGGGGGTGATGTGGAGGTCAATACAATAATATAAAACAACTTTTCAACAAATGATAACTGCAATGGGCGCATAAACGCTGATTTGAATGATGACGAGCAGACACAGAATAACATAGACATTCCTTCATAAATAAATTACAGATACTGAAGTTATTCAAGTTAATATGACAATTGTAACAAAATAACAACTGAACAATATAATGGGAACAACATAATCAAACAGGTAAGTTGAACAAAATCCATAGCTTAATATGGAATAATCCCCAATGAATCACAACAAAGCTATCAGCTTGTCAACCAATCATCATTTTCTTCGCTGAATTCTATACAGTAAATTTAAAGATCACGATATATGAATTTATACAAAAGAATTTACCTCCCATGGGCGATCTGAAAGATGGAACTGATTAACATTAGCTTCAGAGAAGACCCAACTCACGATAGCCAAATTTGAAATGAGTCGGTAGCCCATCATTCGATCAATGGCTATTGCAATCATCTGGGTATTGTTCTTCCAGTAAGAGGTAACTTCATTAATCACAAGAACTTGCATGTCCACATTAGTGCTGAGTTTGGCAAAAACTAGCCCATATCTCTCCAGTACAGTTATTAAATGAGTGAAGCTTTTTGAACCAATGTCCAATAGAGTCTGAATGACAACTTCAGCAGCAAATTTGTTTCCATGTACTGGAATCAAATTTTCCTCCATCCATAAAATAATTTCACGAGTAGTCTTCCGTGACCTAACCATGCTCTTCAGCTCTGCGGAGAGTTTATGGCCCTTCCCTCCTTCTTGATCATTATCTATACTATATATGAAGCAAGGTCCACCTTTTGGGGGAAGAAGCTCCTCCAGTGCAGGGGCATTTTCAATGCTCTGAAGGAGCATGAGATGAAAGGAGAAAAAAGCCAAACCATAAATCAAACAGAACAATGAACGGAATAATGAAAGAGTGGCATCCCTTCCAAATCCTAGTTTTAATAGTCAAACTTCACTGATAACGACACTATTTTGTAAACAAACATAAGTATGAATATTCACATAATGCTTTGGTATTAAAGATTTAAACCTTCACCTGTTTAATCTTATCCCAATAACATAAACGAATTTCCCTTTGCAATATTTCTTGAACAAAAACTCGTTGGGGGGCCCACTTAGGGAGGTACTTCACATATGCCCATTCTTCCCATGGCCATATATACTGAAAGTTTGCTCTGCATAATGATAATATTAGTTTGAGAACAAAAGGATTTTGCTAATTATATAATTCCAGTAATTGATGATTAAAAGGACTAAAGCAGTTCAAAAAGTTGGATGGAAATGAGAATGTTTTTTCATGTGCTAAGAGAGATGGACATGAAATTAATTAATGTCTACATCTTGACAGATACACGTATGTTTTTTTTTTATATTATTTTTTATTTTTTTTGACAGATACACGTATGTTAATACACCCATTCCTCTAGGTAAGCAGACAAAATGCAAGCACCAAAATAGTGCTGCACTCGATGTTAAATACATATTACGGCATGTTAGCATATAATTTGCATTTGTATGGATATAGACAAAAAAAATAAAAAAAGATACACAGGTATTCATACTATCAGAATGAACAAAATAAATCATTCACTGCCATATATCATTCATCGCAATGAAACAATCATGTTTTAAAAAGGGATCAAACGGATATGCCTTTAAGTATAACCTAAGTGGAATTCAACAATTCTACTTGAAAGTCTAAATAAATGTCAGATGGCATATTAAACAAGGAATCAATCTTATAGTATTGCAAAACTTACAAAAATTCAAGGTTTATAATAAATTTTAAAAGCAAGAGAGGGGTTTCCAGGTATGTACTTTATTTAGGTCAAGAAGGGTTATCTTGTGGTTTGAAATATGTAACAAATAGTAGGCTAGGGGCAAAGCAAGGTTTAAAATTGCACAATCGGGTATTAAGGCATTTTTGTTTGTTAGGTGAGGCATAAGCCTGAAGGCGTTTTGAGGCGTAAGTTTCAAAATTAAAAAATTGTGTGAAGTGAAAATAAAGATTAAAGTGATTTTTTTATATAATACCCAAATAATATGTTAAAGGATAACATATTAACGTTCTATTGAACTATGAAGTAACAAATGAACATACATATGAAATAAAAAAAATACACAGGGTATAATGTAGCAAGTAATAAATTACATAAAATAGAATTAAAATTCAAATATTACAAGAGCAAAATGACATCAAACATAGAAATTGCATAAAAGTAACATATATATATAAACCTGGAAATTTGTTCAAGGCTTTAGTTTAGGATTTAGATAAGTTTTAATATATATTTATATATTTATATATATATATATAGGGTACGACGTATGCCTCACTCCAACAAGGCGAGGCGCACCTCAACCAAGCTGATGCACACGTTTCAAAATAAAAGCTTGAGGCATAAGCCTCAAAGTCTTTTTCATTGGAATTCTGCTGAGGTGGGCCTCAAGGTGAGTCTCATACTATGTAATTTTAAATAATGGGACAAAGTTAAGATTTTACTATCTTGTATTGCACATCATTAATGTTAAGTTTCAACAAAATCAAGAAACACAATCAAGAAGGACAATTGACGAAAAAAACTTAGTATCTCTATTACAACCATAGATTTATAGCACCATTACTTTTGCACTCTTGCTATCTACAATAAAAATTTTAAAAAAAAACAACTAAGATGAGAAAATTTATCCTCATGACTTGGATTGTAGTTATTTTTAAATTCAATATCTAAAAACATTATTTATTTTGGGTGTTCGCTATGTGGCTTTCATTGATAAAAAAAAGTTTGAAGTATATTTTTAGTCAGAAAGATAAACAAGAGACAAAGGCATTGACAATAACTCAAATGTCGCATGTTCAAGAAATGGATTGCATCAACGTATTAAGAGCATCGAAATAACTAAAACAAAGACTCCTGCAATCTATTCAATCGAACATGATGAAAATGACGAACTACGGATGCAACATCATGTAAAAGTTGCTCAAGCATAGTCCATTTGTAAAACAGATTAGACTAGTGCATACGAAGTGTCCAAATCACAAAAAAGGGCACCGATATTTCCATGGTTAACACGAAGGGGCTAAATACAAAATTTTTCCACATGTGAGGTGTAGGCACGCATTTTAAGATGTACAAGAAATGCGAAATTATGCGAGAATACAAACACACCCTTTTAATTATTATTATTATTATTATTATTATTATTATTATTAACACTACTACTACTAATTTATTAAAAGAATATCAAATCAAATAAAATTTTCAAATCCTTAGTTCAATCGAATCTCAAGAATTCCACTGCTGCCCATTACCTAACATCCCAACATATACAACTCTATGAAATTAAAAAAAAAATCAAACAAAAAAAAACCAAACCTTGCTCGATTTCTCATCCACCTCTCACTTAATTGTCTGATCTCTTGTTTCTCCTCCACCCGTCGATTGAATGCTCCCATCTCTTAGTCACACATACAAACCCCATCTCTCTCCCTCGCAAGCCTCATCACTCAACACATAGTGCCAACCAATCCCATCTCTATAAGAGTGTCAGTTCAGGTTGGTAGGTTGGGTTCGCAACTGACATGAAGTTAACCCGACCTAAATATGCTTGATCAATACCTGACCCATTTATCATATAGATTGTGCAATTGTTTTGGATCACCACAGCCCATTTAACCCAAATCCAAATACGACTTGCTTAACCTTAAAATTAACCATTTAACTCAAACATAAAAGATAATCAAGTCGATTTCAATTTTTTGGGTCAACCTAAGCCTGACCCAAATATCAATCAACTCAAGAATTTCAAATCAAATCTAAGCCAAAAATTAATCAGCTCAACCCGAACATGGACTTTTCGAGTCGGGATTGGGTCCCATCTCCATGTTGAAACCCTACACCTTCGTGAGCCCCATCCCCTCCTTCTAGCACTGCCACCTGCCTGCCTCATTCCTTCTCCAACACTAGCCACCATCTTCCACTTCGTCGCCGATGACACCTACCCCTATACCACTGCAGACGGTCATCCATTTTTTCCCAAGTCCCCTCTCTCTAGCACATTCTCGAACTCGCTCCTCTTACTCTACTTTATTTCTCTCCTTTCACTTTGCTTTCTCCCATTAAATAGAGGAAATTCACTCTACAAAATAACCCCCAAAATCACTCTTTCCCTCTCTCTCCCTCGTCTCTCTGCATGTCTACCAATCATCATTTCTCTACCACTCCCTCATTCTCTTTCTCTCTTTGTACCTGTCATCTTCTTTTTCTCTCCTTAAAATAAGGGACAATATCTCTCCCTGACCTTTTATTTAGTTTCTCAAAAAAAGAAAATGAAGATAAAAAAACACAAAAAGCAAAAATAAAAAAAGAGTTGGAGCTTTCAAAAAAATAATTTGGTAATTCATTTTAGCATGAGCCCTCGCCTCATTATCATCATCGTACACGCAAAATATAACGTAAATCTCAAAATTAAGTGCATGTGCACATTATTCCAATGCAAAGAGAAAATTTGCAAATTAAGTGATCGAGCATAAAACTCTAGCATAGAGAGAAAATTCTACGTAATCAATCTTGAAGGTATATGAAAGTCTATGAGTGCTCTTCTAATCACGATAGTCTAGAAAACCCCTCGATCGCAATGTCTTACAACACCATCCATGCATACATATTTGAGCATGGTGGGAAGGCCTCTAGCAGTCCTAAAAACTAAAAACGCCTCTTATGTGAGGAGAAGCTGGGAAGCTGTCAAAATTTATATTAACATTGACCCAAATAGAATGAAATAAAAATAAATTTTCGATCATGAATGTTTAAAATGAATTTTATATATATATATATATATATGTAATAAAATGAAAACAAAATAATAAACAACATACAATTGAATAGTGAACTAAGCATAAAAACTTGCAGGAGACTTATAATGAACATTACAACTAGTTAACAAATATAGAGATGACCTCTCCACTATCCTTAAAATGCTCGAAAAATCTTTGGAATGTTTGTAAGTAAATGAGAAACACAAGTGAATGCAAAATGAATTACAACACCCCCTCCTATTGTCATCGTTCGAATGTTGTATAAATAGAGACTCCCTATGTTGTATAAATTGCAAAAATGCTTGACATACAAAAGAAAGATATTGGAAGCTTTATGACAAGCCACCACGCAAAAGCTAGACAACACAATGACAGTAGCAAAGAATTGAGACATGCATATGTGACACATATAGATGAAGGTAACACCAAAGAATCACTAGAGTTTCACAAAGAAGAAGTTGAAAACTTGTTGAAATCATGAAAAAAGATACATACGACAGGTCCTTTTTCTTATGTATTCTCAAGTATTACCGCATCTTCTAATGCCTTTAGAGTCAATGAGATGACTAATTGTAGCTCATGACTTATTGATTTAGGAGTTATAGATCATATGACCAACTCTTCACAAAAAATTATTACATATATTCCTTGTCCTAGCATATATATATATTATCACAAATCTTTGACCAAGAGAACTGGCCAAGGATATAGTCTTATAATTAAATCCCTGACACTTTGAAATGCCCTCCACATATTTATGTTATTCACCAGCATGTTATTAGTCCAAATGTTAACTACATATTCAAAATGTAGTGTATTTAAGGAACATGAAATGAGAAGGACAATTGAATATACTAAAGAAGAACTAATCTCTACCACCTTGAGGAATGTAATGAGTAATGAGCTCCAAACTAACTATTATATTACCTTACCTTTCCAAAACCTTAAGAGTTTAATAAAGAAAGGATGTGGCTAAAACACCTAGGTCGTGACCATCCTTTTTTTATACTTCTCAAATCAATATTTTTTTATTATTCAAATAAAATATCAATATTGAGTGATTTTAGTATGATACGAGTTAGCAAAACACACACGTACTGATTATCCAATGAATAATGCAATAACCTAATTTTCTTTTCTCTCATTCATAATGACATCAGTGGATCCTCATCTACACCTGGCATCTCTAGTGCTTGGTGATTTGTCTTTTATTGATGATTGTACCTGTGTATCAGGGATCTTTCCAACTAAAAGACGTATGCAAGAACCATCTTTCCCACCTTTTTTCCGCTTCATCAAAAATCAATTTAGTGTAGAAATTAAAATAATCAGATCCATTAATGCTAAACTTTTTAAACGATTTTGTCTCCTTATACATTCAAGAAAAAGAATAATGCATGTGTCCTCTATATATACACATAGATGGTTGAACGAAAGAATGGACACCTATTTGTTATCACAAGAACTCTCCTTTCTTAAAAGATTTTTCCAATACTATTGAGGGGAGTTGTTTTAACGGTCCATGAGTTTAAAAATCCTACAAAAGCCCTAGCCAATTTTTTTTTTTCACTATAGTATTTTAAATATTCTTGGTCCCTAGATACTTAAAAGTGTTATCTTTATTGATACACAAACTCAAAATAGAGAAAAACTTAATACAAAAGCAATTAAAAAAGTTTTTATTGGTTACTTTCACTCAAAAAAGATACAAAAGCTACCATCCAATCACCAAAAAAGCATGTGTTTGTTGGTGTCACCTTTAATGAGAAGAATCTCTATTTTGCTATAACTTAAAAAAAATTATTTGCAAATGAATTATTTCTCCTAAATTTTCCTTCCTTACCCCCCACCCCAACCAACTCTACTCTAGAACCAACCACTCCTACACATATCAAGCTTATATCAGAACCACTTACTACTCAACCATTATAGATTTACTCAGTGAGGAAAGCATCTCAACCTACAAAAATCTCATCAACTGAACCAATCCCTAGCACTGAACCACCAAGCCCAACATCACACACCTTCCTCATTCAATTCATGCCATCACAAAGATTGATGGGATTATTCTTGCCACCTCACCAATCCATAGATTGTCCTAATTATTGTATTTATTTTTCATTCCCTAATTGTAACATATTTCCTACTAGAGGTTTTGCAACTTGAATAAGTTCAACACAAATAATAAAAAATAAGTCACTCAACCAATTCTCTCCTAGTTTTTCATCTAGAACATATATGATGCAACTCATGCATATTGGAGGATCTACTAATTTTAGGATATTAAATAGCAGAAGTCAACTTTCAGTTGTAAAATAAGAGAAACAAACTCAAAAATTTCAGTGTTTAAAACAATTGATCTGAAGAAGGAAAATGTTCCATGATTTTATAGTTCAATTTAAAATGCAGAAAACTGAATAAATTAATCACTCTACTATCTCATAATAAGCTTACAAATGGTGAGAAAACCATAGAATCAGCCTTGTTCGGCACTCCATATCTAAATCAGCAATTTTCTCAAACAAAGCACGTACGGCTCCAGCAACAACAGCAGGGAATGCTCCCGGAAGTGCCTGTAAATATTTGATAAAAAGGAATCAAAATAGAAGCTATGTCAATGGTCATATCCTTTTCAACTAACCACATTCAATGGTTGAAGCTATAGAAACTAAAGGTCCAAGAATTAGATTATGGAGTAACAAAAAAAAATACAAGCCACACTCAATCTATCACATTGAACTTAAATTACTTCAGACTGGGAAGTCTAACTGAATCATGTAATTATCTTTTATGAATTAGAATAAACAACAAAAGTTTATCTAGACTCGAGAAACACTTGGGGAAAAGTTGCACGAAGCACATTAGAAACTATAAATCTTTAATCAAAATCATAAATGGTTTAATTAACTGCACTACTAAGTAAGCATTACAAAATATGAATTACCAAATAACCTTCAAACATACGATTAAGTAAATAAATAATAAGTATAAACTAATCTATAAATCAAGTTAGACACAGGATGTTTTTGCGTGGTTTGACACCCAGTCAGCCTACATCCACTCCAAGCCCTTCCCTTTGCTTAGGATTCCACAAACCAACTTTCTACAGTAAGCCAAACTGCACTCCTTTAGCTCATGGATAGATTGTCATGTCAATCTTCATTCGAGGGAAAGGGTAACCATTTGTGAATATGTATGTATTCACAAATAATCAGGCACTTCAAATTAAATCAAATATCAGTACATGGAAGTATGCACTCTAAAATGAGCATCCTTAACCAGAACAATGAAACGTAACTGGCAGGCAAATGATAGACCCTAGCAAGTTGAATGAAGGTAAGAAATAAAGAAAGTAAAATTTATTTTTCTTTTTACCTTGACAAAACAAGACAAGCACTTGCGTAAGACATTCTAAGCTAGAAAATCCAGTTAAATTATAAGCATATCCATCTAACGAAACAAACAATTTATGAAAATATGAGATATTGTATAGCATGCATCCAACCAAACACTAAAACACTATGTCGCAGAAAATCCAGCCAACAATTGGCTAACAACATTGCATTTTCATTTTGAAAATTTCACTACATAACATCGAAATACACTAATACCTTCCCCTCAAAAAGAAAAATAGAGACCAACTGAATTAGAGAAGAGGAAGTACTTGCAAAGACATACTCCGAATTTAAGGCAAATTATATAATAATAACTATAACTTGAACATTTAGCCTTATAGAAACTACAATTCTAATGAAAAATAGTTAACTAAAAAAGTCTATAATTTTAATGGGTAGTTTACGTTTAAGTTAAATGAATCATTGAGTCATGTTTTCTTATTAAGTAGCCAATGAAGTACTGGCTAGATCTAGGCTCCAAGTCCATCTCACTCGAAAGTGTACAAATGCACTGAAAATTAAGCCAACTCTTAAAAAAATGTTTGTATGTACTCTAACGAACATATTAAATGCATAAACTTTAAAATATAAAAATGGTGCATGGACAAAAAATAAATTGAATTTAAACATACCCCGTTCTAAAAAAGATGCAACTGTCCTCAAATGATCATTCATTTACGTTGAAAATTTCTATTAAGATTAAGTTCATCAATATATATGCAAGCTTTCGAGCAAGTTACATTACCTATAGGGCAAAGTTGTAAGTCCCATATTTCATAGCTAATTCTTCATATATTAAAGACTAGAGACAAGATTTGAACAACAATGATGGCCACATTGATAGAAAATCTCAATTAAAGGATTCCTATCACCAAAATTCTGCCAAATCTCAAAGGAAACCCATGAGGGGAGGTTGAAGAGGGAATTTTTCTTTCAAATTCGATCGCCTGGATTAATAATCAATAGCCGAGGGCTTGGGGGGACATATCAACCCCGACATTGGTCTTCATCTCCTTTAATTGGAGATTTTGACATCTCCTGCTTTTCTTTTATAATAATAATAATAATTATTATTATTCCTATTCCTATTAATTGTTATCATTATCAATTATAATTATTATTATTAATAATATTTTTATTAATAATAATTTTAACATACAATAGATCCCTCTTCTTCGTCACTCACTCAAGTTTCAAGAAAGACAGAGTGGAACCGGGCTTGGGCTAGACGGACGGAAGGGAGATCGTTCTCTTACGACCGAGCGGGCGGCGTAGGCAATTCGCGAACCTGTTCGCATATACACGACAAGAGGTGGACGGCAAACAAGGTCTCGTTCACGTGAAGCCGGAGTCGAGGGCTCGGATGGAGTGGGCCACTCACGTGTGAGAGTCGGACATAGGGAGGTGCAACTCGGAGGTGGTGCGAGACCTATAGATCCAACTCTTAGATCAGTTCGTGCTTGGGAATCAGATGAAGGGAAGTCGGTCGAAGGGTCCTAGTACCGCGCGGTATGGAGCAGGCTTAGGAGTGCAGACGAACGGGAGGAAGGGCCTGTTTGGTCAGACTCTTCTTTGTGCAGTGCCGAGAAACTAGAGAAAGCCGAGCGCCAGAAAACAAATTGAACTCTTCAAAACTGAAAGCGAGTGTAACTTCCTATTTTCATTTCTATTTCATTGTTATATGGATCGAATAACAGTTGTCTCAATTGCAACATGCAGCCGACATGGGTAGTGTGTGGTTGCAAGTGGGGTCGATCGGGCTGTGGTTAGTTAGAGGTCAACAAGATTCAAGGCTTGGTTGGTAGCTAGAATATTTACACAATCCTATAGGATAGATTATCAAGAAACTTTTGCTCCTCTCACAAAGCTTAACACTATCAGAATTCTTCTCTCATCGTTGTCAATCATGATTGATACTTGCAATAGCTGGACATAAAAAAATGTCTTTCTAAATGGTGACCTTGAAGAGGAAATCTACATGGAAATCCCACCTAGTTAAAAAAAACTATAACAAAGAATCAGATTTGTAACCTCAAAAAGTCCGTGTACGGACTTAAACAATCTCCTCGAGCCTGGTTTGATAGATTCAAAAAGGTTGTTTTAAAGATAGGCTACATACAGGGTCAAGCAGATCATACTCTGTTTGTCAAGAAATCTCACACTAAAAAAATTGCAATATTGATAGCCTATGTTGATGAAATTATTCTATCTAGAAATGATATGAAGAAATTACGAAATTTGAAGAAGTATTTGTCAGAAGAGTTTGAAGTTAAAGATCTTGAAAATCTTAAATATTTCCTTGGAATGGAAGTGGCTAGATACAGAAAGAGTTGTTTCTCAACGGAAACATATTCTAGATTTTCTTAAGAAGACTGGTATGCTTGGATGCGAACTTGTTGATACTCCTATGGACATCAGACGAAACTTTGCACCAAGAAAGAAAGTACATTTGTAGATAGTGGGAAAAATCAGAGACTTGTTGGACGTCTAATCTATCTTTCACACACTCGACCATATATTAGTTTTACAGTGAGTGTTGTAAGTCAATTCATGCACAATCCTACAAAAGAACACATGGAAGCAGTCTATAGGATTCTTAGATACTTGAAGATGACACCAGAGAAATACTTATTCTAAAAAAAGATAGAGAATTGTGACATTGAAGTGTATTCAAATGCAGATTGGGCATGTAACATCATTGACAGGCGGTTAACTTCTAGGTACTGTTCGTTTGTCTAGGGTAATCTTATTACCTAGAGTAAGAAGAAACAAACTACAGACATTCTCACTTAAGCTTTACTTAGAGTTAACTTTGAAGACTTAATTTGCAAGTTTGGATTTTATGATATATATTCTCCAGTTTGAGGGGGAGTATTTAATATTTAAAAGTCAAAATTAAGAAACTTATTTTAAGAAAATATTTTTAGGAATAAAAGGAGAGCTCGATTATGATCTTCTCTTATAATTTTGTTTCCTATTAGGGAATTTATTTTAGGAAAGTATTTTACGGAATAAAAATAGAGATCGATTATGACCTTCTCTTATAATTTTGTTTCCTATTAGTGAATTTAATTTAGGAAAGTATTTTTAGGAATAAATGAAGAGATCAATTGTGATCTTCTCCTATGATTTTATTCCTAAATTTTAGGAAAAATTATTTTCTTATGATTCTATTTCCTATACTTTAGAAAATAATTAAGCTAGTTAGTTATTTCCTTTATTAACTTATATATATATATATATATATATATATATATATATATAGCACTTGCTTTCCAAAACGAAGAACAATAAATTAAGAAATTCTTCACTATATTTTATATTGTCATAATTTCTAATGGTATTCCAAGCATACCCAAGCTAAGTCTAGTCACACCAAAACAATTATAGGAACCAACTAGATGGATAGAGGAATGGTTTCGGCATCCATTTCTATTTGAGGATTGTCAAAAGGAACAGTGGGTTAACGACTTTTCATCTCCTACAATTTCACCACCATTTGCACCAATTTTCCACAATAAAAAAAACCTACATGATTTTCTTATTTGGATTTTTAAGATTCGCTATATGTAGGGGTGCCAATAACCCGACCCGGACCTGACTTGAAAAATTCTAGGTTCGGGTCAACCTGTTTGCCAGATGGGTCGGGTTCGGGTTTTATTTTCTGACCCATTTATAAAATCGGGTCAGGCTCGGGTTGACCCGGAAACCCGAAATCAACCCAGGTTGACCCAGAAACCTCGCCTGTAGCGCAATCCCGCACTCGTGTCTGGACTCCGCACCGCGCCCACATTGCTCTGCAATCTACACCGTAGTGAGCCTACCGTGCTGGCTTCCGGACTCCGCGCCTGGACCCTGTGCAGGCCGCACTTGGCTCTCGCCCACACCTCACACAAGCCGCCCCCGGACCATGCATAAGCCTGCTCCTGCGCCGCAACCCGCACCCACTGGTTGTATTCCGGGTTTTCGGGTCAGTTCGGGTCAACCCGGCAACCCAATGGGGGGCCCGAATTTCCAACCCCTTTATAAAACCGGGTCATGTTCGGGTCAACCTGTTTAGTCCAGGATCAATTCCGGATTCGACCCGAACCCGACCCAAAAACCCATTTTGACACCCCTACCTATATGATTCCACCATGAGAAAAAGGTCGATTTTTAAAGGGTGGATAATAATATAGTCTATAATTATAATGAGTAATTTATATTTGAGTTAATGTCATCAAGTCATATTTGTTTATTAGGTAGCTATGTTTCATTATAAATAATTAAATAGCTCCACTTTTTAAGTATTAGGTATGAATGAAAATGAACCATCCCCCTTCATCTAAGATTATTCGTTTTCACCCTAATCAGTCGCCCAAATTCTAGAATTTTCGAAGAATTCAAATTGTAGTTTATCAGATGATCCTCCCGGGGTTGTAAAACTAACTATATGAAACAAGAAATTTAAAATTTTAGTCCTTACATTCTTGGCCTTCTAAAAAATTAGCTCGTTTATTTTTTTCAAACTCAAACCACTTTTTAGCTTACTAAAGTCAATGTCACAAAGATGAAATGCATAAGAATTTATAATAGAAAACAACCTAAATGATACTGAAAAACACGATAAAGAACCAAAACTAATGGATCTTTTAATCTTTTAGCCTTAAGTAACGTAAAATTATCACTAAAGACCTGATTCCATTATTTCATAATGCATGGACCATTTTGTGACCTTGAAAAACAGGACCAAATTGCTGCAGGAAAATTTCAAAAATCAACTGTTTTATACTTTAAAAAATTTTCTTCAGAATCACAAACTCCATGTGCAGGTTAAACTAATTGGTCACTAACTAGAACTCTGTGAATCATCCGGTCAAAAAAATAAAAAATAAAAAATAAAAGAAATGTTGAAAATCTGAAAATCTTAACGGGTGAGATGTCAATCATTACATCAAATATTTCAATAGGTTAGCCATTGGTGTTACGCTTTCAAGGGAGTTAATCTCTTCTAGTAGACCCATTGAATCGATGGAAAATACCATGCTACTTACATTAATAGCTACATGGGATAGGAAATATTAGGCAAGTGTTAAATAAATACATAAAAATATTTGACTTTAAGCATAACTAACACCCAAAAGTTTTTGAAGAAAATGTAAATTGTTTCAAGTATATAAGAAAATGAGGGCATATGTTTCACAAGGATCATCATTATCAACATCTTTAAATAAATAATATCATTTTTTTACCTTGCAAAGGTCAATGATCACCAATGTATAATACATTGATTTAAACGGAGCTTGGGGAAGCAAAAGTAGCTGCAAGGAAAAATGAAGCTATTAATATGAATTTACCGATTAAAAAATGATATGAAAAGATTCAGTAAGCTATGCACATGGGAAATTTTTTAAGTAGCACCTAGTAAAATTTACTTTCTGAAATTCGGTTAGGGTAGGTTTTCCCAGATATGTTATGAAGTAACTGTTCAATTTTAAGATACAAGACTTTATAAACATTTAAGAAATCCACAGATAGATTTTTCATTTATTAATTTATTTGCTATTAGGAAAGGTATTTAGGGCCTCAGTTAAGTATCAATTCACCTTCATATCAATAATTTACAATAACAAGGAATTTACATGGTAATTATAAACCAAGCTGTTTATAGAAGACTATCATTGGTCGATGGTCCAAGAAATATAAATTTTGTTATCCTTCTATAACTTGCACATTTAATGCCTCATCAAGCATGTAATTTTACTTGATCTACTGAGATGTGTACTGTGCAAGTAACAAGAATAAAAAGCCAGGTTGTTAGGTGCCATTGAAATAAGAACTTCAAAAGGCTAATGAAATACCTGTGAAAAAATTGTCTCAGCCATCAGATACTCATAGCGAAAGGGTACAGGCAGTCCAACCAAATAGGTTGCACATTCCTTGCGGCTAATCATTCCAGGAAAAGATGCAACAACAACAAAAAAAAGAAAGAAAAGATAACCAAGTTAACATAAAAATTAGACATATCAAGGGAAAATGTATTCGCACCAGAATGGAATATTTTATTTTTAGTTTATCAAAACACAGTTGTTAGAATTAGTGCACCATTATAGAAACATATCAAAACAGTGACATTGCATGCTTTGCATCTCATTCCATACAAATAGAGCCTCAGATTAAATAAAATAAAAGAATAAAAATACTGCTCAAAATATAGCATGTCTCAGGAATTTCAATTATATTGTGATTAAATGCATCTGCAATTTTGAAGTAAGCATTATTATTGGGAAAGATTAACCAATCCTGAGAATAGTTTCCTGTTGCACTGAAAGTCATACTTCAAATAGTAAGTTCGGAAAGAATTCCTTAGAGGAATTTCTAAATAGGTCATATCCAGCAAAATTTTGGATTTCACTTAAATCTACAATAATGCATTCAAATGATATATTTAGTACAAAACTTTTTCTTTCCTCTTTTCAGGACCAATTTTCTATTTGTTACAGACGTGTTCCTATAAATACAAACATTTTAATGCAAAGAAATTAATATATTAAGGGATTGTAATTGCACAGCACTACTTATTGATAATGTTTTAACAATTTTAAAATTTACTGTGTTTTGACTTTGTGAAATTCCATATTTCATTCATATAGATAAAATGTGCATAGGTCAAACAAACTTACATAGTAGAATAATTAATTAATTTTGAATATAATAAATAATTTACATGTTTTTATCTTCTTTTCTCCATAGTCACACAACAAAGAGAAATTAATTTGATGAAAAGCGTTTAAATGATTTACTGTTCATCAAGCACAATCAAACTTTGAAAAGAAGATTCAATTTAAGAGACGGTTGACTCAATTAGTTTGAGTTGTATTGATGAAAGTTGAAAGTGATTAATTGGGGAAATATAGGATGCTGGTGAGGAATGTTTTGTGATGATGATCTAACTTGAAAAGAAACTGAAGAGGTACAAGGATAAGTTGATCGAAGGTGGTATCTAAGATTTAATAGGTCAAACATAGATGATGTTCATCTGCAGTGGAGGCTAGTTCATCTCGACTTACAGCCACTTATGTTGTCGTTCAAGAAAGATAAGATAAGATTGAATCACAAGAAAACAAAGTAGAAAAAGAATTTGAAGACGAAGAGTTCTACTTGAAGGAGAAATGTACTATGTGAATGAAGGAGAAAATGATGACTAATAAATTCCATTAAGCTTGTTAAATGAAAGTTAAGATTTTATGTATTTAAAATTAGCTTTTGCTATGAATTAATTTAATTTTATGTAATGTTGAACTTTTTAATTTTTACAACGAACTATTATGCTAGCTTTAAAATTCTATTCTATTTTTTATTTCTATGCATAATAGAAATTATTAAAAATTTCAATTCGGAGGTTGCCTCTCAGAGTTTGTCTTCAAATTAAGCATTACATAACTTTTTTTTTTTTTGAGTTTTATGTCAAGCTTGTGGGCTCCGAAAATTTGTGTTGCGGCCTCTCACATAGGAGCGTTTAAAGGAATATTCCAGGTCACTTTTTCATAAGGAAAATTAGGTTTGAGATAAGACAATGCCCAAAGATTTCACTCTCATTTCACGAGAACTTCATGATTTGATTCCATGTTTCTTATGGGCATAAAGCCCCTATAGTTAACTAGTGATGAGAGAAACCTTTCGATTAAGGCAAATTGTTAAATAGACATTAAATACCAAGTGTATGATAGCAACAAGTTTAATATACGCTTTGAAATTTATCACTCTACACTTAAAACAAGTGATGAGAGGAACGATGAAGAACTCGATCAAGTTCCCATGATTCCACCATCTTGGGTTGTCATGGTCACTAATCTATTTAGTTATAACTAATCAGCATCTCTTCATAGCGATAGTCAGGTATCTCATTACATTAAGATGAATTATTAATACACACTAATTTTTTATCAGATAATATGGTGTCATCATAATCATATTCTAAATCATCATCTATGGGGTCCTCTGTTTCATTTAAGAATAAGATTTGAGCTTTGCATAAATTCTACATGTGACCATTCCAATGGCATTTAAAACATATTATTTCTCGATTATTTTTGAAACTTCATTCAGTAAAAGTTTTGTTTGCTTGAGTTGATTCAATAGGTGTTGTGGTGTTGTGGGTCTAACAGTTAACTTATAAGATGAAGTGGAGGGGTTTGAGTCCTATTTTTAGAGATTGATGCAGATATTTTTGTTGCTCGACCAAAAAAATATAATGAAAGGCTTCTTTTAAGGTCTAGGGGTCAAACAGTTCAACCTCATTCCTAATGCTAGTCCTAAGTCCATCAAAGAGAGTGCTAGCCATATCCACCACACCTAGAAAAACATACACAGTTGGTGTTGTAAGACACCGCAACTAGATCTTCTATCCCACCCCAACAAAAAAGGCGAAAATGAGTCTTCATGTACATGTTTGGAGACTTATACATTTTCTCCGCCATGTAAAAAGACGCATAAAAGTACTTCATTTTTTCCTATCATGCTGAGAAAAGCATATGCAAGGCTTAGTCGATGCGTCACAAACATCGCTTACAAGTTTTCCCCTCTACACTAAGAAAAGCACATATGACTTCAACTTGTCGCATTAAACACGTCACATTTGAGATTATGGAGACTGTAAGTATTTTTGTGAGTATACCTTCTAGCACAAGGACAATTATAATAATGCAACAAGGCAACGAGGGAGAAAGCCTATTTTTCCTTTTTTTTTTTCTCTTTTTTTTTTTTTTGGCTTTTTTGTCTCTATTTGGAGAGAGAAGAGCAGAGAGTGGAGTTTGAGAGAAAACAAATTAGGGGAGAAGAGCTCTAGAGAAAAAATGAGGAGATATATAGAAAGCAAGAGAGGAAGAAGAGAAAGAGAGAAGATCAAGATCGAGCTTGGTGGCTGGAGGAGAAAACAACCAATGATGGTTGAGGAAGAGCACTAGGGGCGTCACATTCTACACATGCAAACAAAGAGGTGAGGGAGAGAGAGATGTATGTGAATGAGAAAAGTATGGTAAATTTTGCATAGATTAGGATTTTATTATATTATTTTCAATTCAAGTGGGCAGCAGGATAAGAAGGCAAGCTTGGTAAGGATAGGATTAAATAAGATTTTATTTCTTATTTTATATATATATATATATATATATATATATATATATATATATATATATATATATATATATATATATATATATATATAATATTTATAATAAATAGACAACGTATATGAAAAACCCTCTAGCAAAGTTTTCTTGTTATTCACGCATCTCAATTTGTGTCATTATCACGTGCACAAGCAAATTTCATGTTAGGAAATACAAGACAACCTTGACAATATGAGTGTTATTTGTCAATAATTTCAACGATCCGAAAGAAATGACAGCTCGTTTCATGACTGAGCAACTTTATGCAATGTGGCAGCCGTAGTTGTTTGTTTTCGATCGCATTCACCTGAATCAAATGCGATAGGACCTTACTTGGTAATTTAAACATTTCGAATGTGATGGAGTGATCCATTTCGTAATCAGACGATGTTCAGATAATATCAAGCAATCATCATTCTAGTCGTTGTTCAATCGAATTACACGCGAGTGATTCTTCTTGAGTATATTCGATCTTTTGAATGCGTTGGCGTAATTTGTTTAATGAACGGAGAGCGTTTGAATGATTCTGGTTACGGACGAGGCATTTCAAAATGCTCACGCGCGCCATCGTGTCGTTCTATCATCCTTCCCGTAACATTTGCTTGAATTGATTCTAGAATATATAGGGAGGTAAACAAAGCTTTAATTCATTACTAAATAATCCATGTTTTACAATTATTATTGAATGTATCACCATATTTTTAAAAAATTATTATTTGATGCGATTCATATACATGATATATAAGTTATGAGTGCTCTAGTTAATAAAAGTGTCGCTTCACTTTGTGCTTTGCTCTTTGAAACAAAAAGGAACCCTTGTGCATTGCATTGTACTTTGCACTTTAACACAGCTGAATCAAGCAGTACAAGAAATCTTTTTTTTTTCCACTGACTATTGAATGCTGAAGCCCAAATTTAATAGTTGAGAGATGTGAGGCATCAACTTGCAAAAAGTTACCAGCTAAACAAGTTGGCACCCACATTAATTGAAAATCTTAAAAACATATTCTACAAATAAAGGTATTTTACAAACCAGCCATTGAAGAAAAGAAGCACATCAAGCACATATTCTTCAACAATAAAGCGATCGATAGGCTGCATATCCTGCAAAAACAAAGGAATGCATGTTAAAGAGAGGAATGATTAAATACATCGCCAAAGTCAAAGTAGAAAAGATTTGCAGGTTGCCAACAAACGGAAAGTTAGCAGGTGATAGCAGAAACCATTATTGTATTTCAGGTGTAGTATCTTATATCATCATCATCGTTAAACTCATCCCAACAGTTTATGGCTGTCTTTATCTTCCTCAATTATTTCCAGTTAAGTCCTACATGAATTGCATTTTTCTTACAAGGATGGTATCTTTCATCCCAAACATTAACTAAAGCGCAGCAGCATAAAATCATCTTTTACTGTTATCATAACATCTTCACGCTACATACGTTAAAGAAGAGTTGAGACTACTCCTAATTCCAATTCATGTTCATCATACTTGGAAGAAGAACGTTAGTTTTATAAGACTACTAATATCACATAGTTCTTGGATTTTTCATTAATAATCTTTGAATCAACTAGCTAATAGCAAAGAAGACATAAGCACCAACATGGTAAGAGCATAAATAACAGAGACGGCAACCACCAAAATAGTTAAGGACATAAACAAAAGATATGTCAGCAGTAACACAGTTACGTACCTCAACTTTATTGGAGGGAAATATATTTAATCTCTGCAGCCTTCTTGGATACTTAAGCTCAGCTTCATGTTTCTCCCTTTCAATAGAAATGGTAGAACGCATTGGTGAAACTGCAGATTGATGAGGGCAGTTGATTGGTGAAAGGGTATAAGCCTTTCCAGCTACCAGCTGTGCTTCAAATTGCAGGTACGGTCTTGGAACTGATGAGAAAAACATTGCATCATTTTCAGTTACGATCCAAGGATTTGCATAACGCACAAACTTTTAAATAATATGGAAGTGAACTTAATATATGCATCTATGAAGAAATGTAAGGGTCACCATCATCATTATAAGTGCTAGCCAATTTTTAAAAGTGATTGCAACATGAGGTTATAACTCTATTAATCGCAACTTCTAGCAATTTTGCTATTTGCAAACTAATTTTCCTTCTTAATCCTTTCATACTGATTCTATTCACTCACCTTTTTAGTGCATCTTTTTCCCGCTATTTTACACGCCTAAACAAATCAAATCAATTTATTACCATTCTATATTAAAAAGATATGCCACTCCAAAAGAAAATCTACACAAAAAATCATTTGTCATAGCTGAATCAATCAAGTTTGGGATGGTGACATCAAGTTTTAAATGAGAAGAGTTTTTACTAATCCACCTCATTAAGTGCTTATGTAGCATGAGTTTTTGCATAGATTTTTTTGGTGAGTTTAGTATTTCTCTATCTTAAATAGGGTAGATAAATTAGTATCAAGGAATTAACAAAAACAAAAAGAATAGGCCTAAGATAACATGACTAAAAGCTACTCAAAATAATTTGAGAATAATAAGTTTAACTCCTGATGAAGCATAAAGCAAGAATGAACTGAAAATATGGATTCATGAAGCTGGCCCCAAAGAATTGGGATAAATCTAAAAATAATGATGATTATGATGATAATGATCTTAAGTAGGTGTCTCCATCAATCCTATAATACAATTATTTCTTACTATCCTAACTAGTTTACCACATAGTTATCTTAAAATTCACATTTCTTAAACGCTCATATTGACTTTAATGACTTATATCTTACCTAATACTCAGATCTACAAAACATATGATATATCTAATTGAAATTTTGAAAATCTACCACTTAAGTCTCCATCATAATCCCTTATATATGTAATACTTCTGAGGAATTTCTGCAATGTAAAAAATCAACTTTAAATCTAAAAATTCTTTCCATATTTAAATCCTTATTTTTAATATATAAGATTCAAGATACTTAAACATCTCATATGTACAAATTACTTAATTAAATAATAATATTGATTAGTAATAATAATTCTCACACTTGTTAAAACTACTTATCAAATTATTGTCGTTTGTTCAATCAACCATTATCTTCATAATTGTTTTTTTCATTTGTTCTCATTTTTCACTTTATAAAATATCTCACCTGCAAAATTATGTAATCTACAAATAACTTACTAAGGTATACCACTTCGAATATTTTTTCTAATAACTTGCAAAGCCAATGCAAAAAGATACAAACTCTATGTTGATCGTTAATGTAATTCTACTATGATTGAAAACACAGTGGTCAATGCACAACTATGACAAAGGAGACTGCATCACATACCCAATCTATAAGATCAAAACCCCAATTAAAAAAAGGTTATTTCCTCAAAGCCACCAAATCTAGATCACACACCTCTTCAAATTCAATAAAAAAATAAAAGTCATTTCAAAACTCTATAAAATTTCCGCAGCTCAAACTCAAAGGATCAATAAAAAATATAAGTCAATCGTCTCAAAACTTTAATCAATAATTTTCATGTCAAAAACTTAGCTAAATAGAATTGATTATTTTATAGTGATGAGATTTCTGCGCCTATATTCTGTTAACCACTCTATTAGCTTAATAATAAGATACAAGTTTAATTCACTAAAAAGATCAAAATTGTGAAGATCACCTTCATTATTCAAGATGAAAATCAAAAATTTTCCTCTCTAATGATTTTACAACCTCTTAATCTTTATAAAACATTCATTAAGCAAACTAAACACATACTATATCTCTTCAAATCTGACAAGTGTGGGCTCCGAAAATTCGTCCCCGGCCTCCGCCCGCGTTTGCTTTCTTCGGGGGGAGTTTTAACGAATTTAAGTTCCGAGGTAAATTTTGGAAGGCAGATGAGTATTGTAGATAAGACACTACCCAGAGAGATTTTGCTCTCATTTTGCGAGGACTTTATAATCTGAGTTCTGGTTTCCTATAAGCGTAAGCCCCTATAGTTAATTACCCCTCCCGATCACGAGAGAGAACTTTCGATTAAGGCTAGTCGTCAATCAGATACGTAGATATACATGCATCTGGCATATAGTAGCAGCATAAGTATTTGGAATGATCAGAGAATTTGGAAATTTGGAAGATTTGATATTTTAAAAGTAAAAATTTCACCATCTTGCACTTAAAGCAGATGGTGGGGGAATGAATGATAGACCCGATCAAGATCCCATGGTTCCGTCGTCCCGGGCCATCATGGTCCCTGGTCTACTTAGTCAGAGGAGGTAGTCGACCCAACCTGACAGAAGGATCCTTGTCGGCAGCCATGGGTTGCTTCGTCCAAGGGTACCTTGTAGACCTGGGGTGAATATTTGCCTAAGGGGACAAATTTGAATCCACCTTAGCTAACAGAGGGCTTTATGCCCTATCGATCATATCCTATTGATTCATATCTCAAGAATTTGATGCCATTGGGGAGCATACGGGCTCTGGCCATAACCATAATATAATGGTGCCATTTGGCGGCGACCACCTGGTTCAGAGGGCCCCGAGTCATAACCGTTTATCCTGCAGTGCCATTTGGCGGCGAAACTGCCGGTTAGAGGACTCGTACCACGTCCTTGCTGGCAGGAGATTGTTTGAGAATGGATCCTAGTGATATTTCGACTAGGCACTAGCTCTATGTGAGCTGAAGTAAATTTTAATTTGTCCACCTCGGCAAACTGTTGCGGAGGGTGGATGGATTTCATGCTTTGAGTTTTTGATGGTTTAGTTTCAATTTCAAATATTATAGACTTTTGGGATTTTTGACATTTTTGGAGATCTTGGATTTTGAGAATTTTTATTGAGTTTTGGAGTTTTGGTAGGGTTTGGGAGGCATTTGGGATGATTGATGTAAACCCCTCCGGTTGAGACTTGCATTCAACACGGCCATCATCGGGGTATATGAGGTCATTTTTATTTTGTTGATTGGACCCTGTCGACTCTACCTACTGGTCGATAGAGGATCGGGTTTCATAGGCTTTGAGCCTTTGTTAGTGAATTCTCTTGATTATAAGCCTTGAAGGCCTAATATGAACTATAAAATAAATATTCCGGTCGATCTCGCGACCGCATATTTATTTAATGGTTCGAGCCGTGTCAACCCCTTTCTACCCATACAGGAGGATCGGGCTCGAACTGGAATTCACTTATTGACCCGCGCAGCATCCCTAGACGTCACGTGTGTACCAATAACACGCTCGCCGGGGCCCATGCGGGTTGTAAGATTATATTTTCCCCTTTTTAGTGTACCTATGTGTATACAAATTAAAGTGCACACGTGTGGGGGTATTCTTGGAATATTTGCACACGCCTTCTGTCCGCTTGCATGAAAGTTGCGGATCCGGTGGCGTGGCGCCGTACGATCTCCACAACTGTTGCTGGTAGGCAGGTAGATATTTTCATTTATAGATTGGAATTGGCTTCAGGATACTGCATTTACTGAAGTCTTCTCGCATCTACCCGCGAGTGACATGTTTTACATACACCTGTACTCGTAGAGAGATTGTATGTATTGCAGATCTTCAAGCATTTTGCTTGTAGGCAATATATTTGATGTATCACTGATCTCCTACAGCAACTCGTAGGAGCTTTTATCTATTGTCAATTGATCACCATTTGACTTTCAAAGGAAGTTGTATGTTCATTTGTGGATTAGTATTGGTCGTTAGATGAATGTCGTTCATCGATGATTCTGTTCCGTTGGTTGATTGATAAGTGGTTGCACTTGTCATTGGCTTCTTTATGTACGCTTGGGTTCAAGTCCAGCTTGATGTGCAAGTTCATGTTCTAGTTCAAAGTCTTCTGAAATCTTTGGAAATTCAAACCTCTTGTAGTTCAATTGAGTTCAGGTTCTAGGTTATCTTATTCAAGCCCCCTGCTGTCCTTTTAAGTTCAAGTATAGCCGGTTGTCATTTGATAGTTGTTGATCATAAGCAAGCCATCAACACATATCAATCATCGTTACTTGTTGGTAAGGTTGTTGCATATTCATCACTAACCTTCTCATGCATACTGGTTAGTGAGTTAGTATATTCCTTGCACATTGACTTTCATGATATTATAGTGAGTTATGGCCTACATTTGACATTGGAAGGGGTGTCATAGTGTTCCTCATTCATCAAACTTATCAAATGGTCGTACTCATAGGATAGTTGGTATTTGTTGGTGCTGATGTTTCTAATCAGGCATGATAGTTCTCCAACATTCATAGGGCATTTTAGCTTGTTGGTTGGAGATAAGTCATCGTTTTCCTTCCTTTGCTTGTATGTTGATCTCGACTGCAGGGAATTGTTGCATCAATTGTGTATTCTTTATAACTCAGTGAATGCATCAAATCACTAGTCTTCCTCACTTGCAAGGTGTTAATACAACAGCTTGTATGTCAACTTATGTTGATTATGAGAGTGTTACTCTCCAATGTTTATCATAAGTCATTTATATTTACTCGTGTCATAGCTTCCATCAGAATCTCCTTGCCTATGTTTGCAGGGTGGATCAAATGCTATTATAAGTCCTGCTCTTCGTCTTCAAGACAAACACTTGTATTATGGATTCCTTTTCCTTGCTCATGGCTTGATTGACATGAGCACTATGAGTTCCACCTCATTCATTTATTAGTTTTGAAGTTCAACTCCACATAGTCAACTTGTATATTCAATTCAAGTTCATATTTACTGTGTTTAGTTCAAATCAAAGTTCCTTGTTCTTCACTTGAGTTCGAGCTCAATGTCATGTTGTCCAAATCACATTTGAATATTCAAAAGTCCACTGTAGTCCGAAGTCGATTCAAGTTTGATTTCAGTTCATTGTGATTTGCACCAATTAAAAATCATTTGATTTCAATTTAAAATGTTTGTCCACTTTAGGTTCATTTGTGTTCATTCGAGTTCAAAGCACAAGTTCTGGTCCTCTTCCTTTGAGCTCAAATAGGTCCAAGTACAGTCATATGATCACCCGAAATTTCGGCAGCATTCCGGCATCTCCCCCGTTTAGGGGAAATAACGGAAAACTGGGCCTTTCCCACCACGCTTAAGAAAGCGTGTATGGTAGATGCCCTCTTTCGAGGACACCGTGGCCGTGTAAAGTCTTCAATCCCCCACCACGCTTAAGAAAGCGTGTATGGGTCTTCGACATACCTGAAAAAGCAAAGCATTTGTTTCCCCGCAGGTACAGAGCCGCATACGGGTACTTAAAATTGTCCCCACCACGCTAAGAAAAGCGTGTATAGGGCCTACCCGCCTCGCCGTAGGTGTCGCACCGGGTTCCCTTCCCACCACGCTTAAGAAAGCGTGTATAGGCGGTTTGCCGGCTCGACACGAACGCCGAGGCTAGGATTTTGAGGTGATTACCCGCCTCGTTGTAGGCGCCGCACCGGGGTCCCATCCCACC
Source organism: Dendrobium chrysotoxum (assembly GCA_019925795.1). NCBI lineage: Eukaryota > Viridiplantae > Streptophyta > Magnoliopsida > Asparagales > Orchidaceae > Dendrobium > Dendrobium chrysotoxum. The sequence goes on from CM034297.1 coordinate 15,499,686, forward strand.
ACGCTTATGAAAGCGTGTATAGGCGGTTTTCCGGTCCGCCGCGAACTCCGAGAGCGAGAATCTGAGTTAGAAAATTATACCTTTGCAAGCGTCGAGGTTGGCACGTGGATCAGGTACGAGGAGAGAGGGAAGAGCACCCTCTCTCTTTTTTCATTTTACAATTATTATTTAATTATAATAATAATTAAATAATTAATAATTAATAATTAATTATAATTAAAGAATTAATGATTAACTATAATTAATCGGAATTAATTATAATTAATCAAATAATTATAATTGATAATTAATTACTAATTAATAATTAATTATAATTAATTAATTAGTTATAATTATAATTATATGATAATTAAGTATAATTGATAATAAATACAATTACAAAGAACTCTCCCTCTCCTCTCAGGTTTGACGGATTTACTGGATTTGGCCGAAGAAGCGCGTGTAAGGGAGAGGGATACCTTCATAGCTAGAGCTCCCGTTGTTGCTTCCATCAAAATGTCGTAACTTCCGATCGAATAGGGAGTAACGTCGTCTAGGGTGCAAAGTCGGGCGGCAATGAAGGGACCGAAGAGGCGCTCCAAAGGAAGAAAGTTACTCCCACAGCGATCGAGCTCCCGTCGTCGTTTCCGATCAAAAGGTCGTAACTTCCTATCCGACAGGAAGGAGGGTTGTCGAAGGAGCAGGGTCGGACGGCTACAGGTAGGGGCGATTCCTCTCCCTCTCCCTCTCTCTCTCTCTCTCTCTCTCTCTCTCTCTTTCTCTCTGTGGAACCGACGAGAACTAGGGCAGGGGCGTCGGACAGAGCTGGGAGATTTCGCGTGTGTGGGAGTAGAAGATCGCGAAAGGAAGAAGTTGCGGGAAGAGGAAGCTTCTGCGTGTGTCTTGCGAACAGGGGAGATCGGGGTCGGTGAGTTCTACCGAAGGAAGCCTTCCTCTCCTCCATTTTATAGACGCAAATGGGAGTGGAATCGAGGAGCTGCCGCAGGGATCGTGGAGAAGTGACGCGAACGGCGCCGAGCTACAGGACTTCGCGGGATTTGCGGGGTTCGGCGGGATTCCAGGACCCGATAGATCATAGGTATGATTTCAATGAATTTCTTTTTTTTTTGTATTACATAGAGGTCAACAAATGCCCCCCAACAAATGTGGTTCGCGTCTAGAGCGAATCACGTTTGTTGTATGCTGATTGACCCAATGGATCTCTAGATATTTGCTCCAGATGTCACATAAAGGTCTTCATTTAGCGGATCTCCAAAAGTTGGTTGAATGTCACACTAAGATTATCGTTTAGTGGATCTCCAAAAATTTGCTTGGATGTCACACTAAAATTTTCATTCTGTAGATCTTCAAGAACTGGCCTCGTCGTCTTCATGGATCTTTAGATGCACTTGTAATCTTTAGTGGGATTGGCATGTTGGTTCTTGTTAAGTAGAGATCCATAGGATAGTGACATAACACTTCAAATTCACATTCATGAGTTGTTACTTTATAGATAAATAGCATCTCCACTTTCTGTTCTTCTCCTGCCACCACTTGCCACATTAGTTTCTAGCAATTTAGTAATTGCTCAACATTTCTAAATTCATCAGTTGGTGGGACTTCGCAGTCTCTTGTACTGATTATATCTTGCCCAAATTATACTTCTTGCTGATGACACATCCAGTTCATGGAAGATCTTCCATTCTTCTCTCCTTTAACTGTATTTAGGCAAGAAATTTTAAATATTTATTTGGGGATCTCGGCATGCGGCATGATGTCGACCCAAATAAATATTTAAAATGCCCCCAGTCCTTAGGGACACTTGTAGATGTCATTCGGGATACCTCTTTCTTGTAGCTTTAGTTTCCCTGAGATTTTGGTTCATCCTGTCCTGTGCTTTGTGCTGCGGACATTGATGGAGAATTATCTGACTTATCTTCATTGACTTGTCAAAAGATTTGCATGCCTTCTGCCCTTTGCTTCTAGCTTTGGCGGGCTTGATGAAGGAGTAGATGCCGGTGACCTAAACCTTTTAGGTTTATTTTAGGTCAGTGGCGGGAAGTCATCGGTCCAGAGCTTTGTGCATAGCGGACTTGTTGATGACGGAATCCTCTTAGTTCAGCTTTAAGCTTTTCATGAACTTTGGGATAATTTCTTCGGTCATTTGCTTTGTGCTTTGGTGGACTTGTTGAACAAAATATTCCTTCGATCCTAGCTTTGTGCTTCATGGATTTATTAAAGGATTTGCAGGTTTTGGATTCATTTGATAGTACTGAATGAGTAGTATCTTGATCCTTAACCACTTGAGGAGACTTTAATCTGAGTCACATGAGTTCATCAGATCAGGAGAGCTGAGATTTGACAGCTCTTCGTCCTCTGGTTGCTGAGATGGGGGTTCCTCTACTGCGGCCTTTCTTATGGCGTGTTGAGTAGATGGAGCTGCCAGCGATCCGGCCATATTTGGGCTTGTTGGATCCGACCTCTTACACCCATTCAGGCTTCAGACTTGAGCTAGGGGAAATGTGCTTCCCAATGCTGATTTTGCTGAAGTTGATAGATTTAGAGTCTTCCTTCGTGGTTGAAGATTTAGAGCCTACGCGAATTTGGTAGTTGCTCGAGATTCCTTCTTCCCACTGGAACTTTGATTCTCCGGTCAATTAGAAGAATTTTGTAGACTACGATCACTTGAACTTATCGAGTTAAATTTGCCTTCGTACTTCTTACAGTCCCTACTGACGGGTTGACGAAGTGGGGGTTCCGCTACTACGGCCTTTCTTATGGCGTGTTGAGTAGACGGAGCTGCCAGCGATCCGGCCATATTTGGGCGTGTTGGATCCGACCTCTTACACCCACTCGAACCTTAAGCTTCAGGCTGCTGAAAGACTTCAGGTCGTTCTGACTCAATTTGTTAGAGTGTGTAGTTGCGAAAGTCTCTTTTTTTGACTTTCGAATTTTTGTACGTTGGAGAAGGTGGTGTCTCAATCTTTTGAAGCTCACCTGCATATACTTTGAAAAGAATTCATTGTATTCTTCAGTATAAAAGAATATTTGCGTTGGTTATTTTAAATATTTATTCAGGGATCTCGGCATGCAGCGCGATGTCGACCCGAATAAATATTTAAAATGCCCCCTGCCTCGCAGGGACATTTCAGAGTAGAATAAATTTGAGATTTTGTGATTTTAAATATTTATTTGGGGATCTCGGCGCGTAGCGCGATGTCAATCCAAATAAATATTTAAAATGCCCCATGTCCTGTAGGGTGATTTTGAAATGCATCCTTGCAACACAAGAGAATTTCAAAATTGTAAAATGTAAAGTGTATATAAATATGCATGAAATACACAGTACACTAAACATATTATTTCTTTGAGCAATTCTATGCATGGTACTTCTTTAGATGTCGACCGTTGATCGGCGGCATAGGCCTCTAACCGTGCAGATCGATGAGCTGGTAGGCTCCTCCTTGATACACTTTCTCAATGACGAAGGGACCCTCCCAATTGGATACGAATTTGCCACCAATCTTTCGGTGAGAGATGATTGGCCTTCTCAGCACCAGGACAAATTCACCTTCTTGAAAGGACCGAGGGCGCACCATCCGATCAAATGACTTTGCCATTCTTCCTCGATAAATTTCTAGGTTTTGCTGGGCTTGCAATCTAACTTCGTCGAGTGCATCGAGCTCCTCTATTCTTAGGCGAGCATTCTGCTCTTGAGTGAGCTCATTCTGGATAGCGACCCGAAGAGACGGTAGTTCAACTTCTAGTGGCAAGACGGCTTCAGCCCCGAACACTAGTGAGTAGGGAGTGGCTTTGGTTGGTGTTTTGTAGGTCGTACGATACGCCCACAATGCTTCTGCCATCTTTGTATGCCATTCTCTTTTATTCTTGGTGAGGATCTTCTTCAACAACTTCACCAGCGTCTTGTTGAAGGCCTCAGCCAAACCATTAGCTCTTGGGTTGTATATAGACGAGTACCGCCAGTCAATCTTATGACGATCTACGAACTTGTAGATTTTTGTACTCTTGAATGCTGTGCCATTGTCAGAGATCACACGGCGTGGTACACCGAATCTGTAGACGATGTTGTGGGTGAAGAAATTGATCACGTGTTCGGACGTGACTTCCCTGAATGGAGCTGCTTCTGCCCATTTTGAAAAATAGTCTGTTGCTGCCAGAATAAAGCGGTGCCCTGCCGAAGACGGTGGATCTATCGGTCCAATTATATCTGTGCCCCAACATTCAAATGGCCAGGATGCAATTGTTGGGTGCAGCAGATTTGGCGGTTGATGAATAACATCACCGTGAATTTGACATTCGTGACACTTCTTAGCGTGGTTAATACAATCTCTCACCATCGTAGGCCAGTAATAACCCATTCTTTTAATTTTAGCAGCCATCTTGGGACCTGACTGGTGTGCTCCACAGAGTCCCTCGTGAACTTCTGTCACCACTTTATCAGCTTCCTTAGTCCCTAGGCACCTTTGCCACATTTGATCAAAAGCCCGCCGATATAGCGTATTATTGACAAACGCGTATCGCAATGCTCTTTTTCTAATTTGTGCAGCCAGAGATTTATCTGTTGGAAGTTTGCTTTCTTTGAAGTAGTCGACGAATGGTTGCCTCCAATCGTCTTCGACTTCAACATCTAGGCAATCCAACCACGACTCTGAGAATCTACCAGTTCTTCGTCTTTTTACTGCTGGACGTTCCCCTGGTTGATTTTTAATAGTGATTTGTTGGGGATGTTGAGGATCGACCGGGGTTGCATCCTGCTGGCTTGAACCTGGTATTCCCTCTGCCTGCGGGAATTGTAGGGTTGCTGGCTCTAAGACCCGGCGATTTTCAACCGCGATGAATATAGGTGGCCTCTTATCTTCATATGCAAGCTCCTTGGCCAGTTTAGCTAGACAATCTGCTTTTGCATTCTGTCCTCGAGGAACTTGAGTTATCTTGACGTTCGATATTTGTTTTAGAAGCTCGAGAGCTCGTCGGTGATAGTGAGCCAATTCAAGTTTGCAGATTTTGTAAATGCCCAGAACTTGATTTATCACAAGTTGAGAATCGCCGAAAATTTGGAGATCTGTGATTTGGACATCAATTGCAATCTCCAGTCCTGCTATTAGAGCTTCGTATTCGGCTTCATTATTGGTCCGAGGTTCAGTTAGACTGAACGAGAATCTCATGATACCTCCCTCGGGTTCTATAAAGACGAGACCGATGCCAGCTTGGGCCTTTGCAAGATTTGGAGGTTTGGGAGACTTGATAGACGATGCCCCATCAAAGTACATCTCCCAAAACGGTACCTTTTCTTCTTCATCAACTTGCATGATTTGTTCATCTGGCAAATCATCATTGAGCGGAGAGTCAGCTGGGATTGGATGTGCGGCGAGGAAATCTGCCAAAGCTTGTCTCTTTACTGCTTTCTGTGGCATGTACACTATATCAAATTGCAGTAATAGTACTGCCCACCTTGCCAAACGACCTGTCAACGCTGGTCTTGTCATCAAGAACTTCAGCGGATCGATCCTTGATATCAAGGTGATTTTGTGGGAGAGCATATAGTGGCGGAGCTTCTGGACTGCAAAAATTAACGCCAGACAATGTTTCTCAATTGGAGAATATCGTACTTCTGCTCCGATTAATCTCCGACTGATATAGTAGAGTGCATTTTCTTTTCCCTCCTCATTGTGTTGGGCCAATAATGCTCCGAGGGACTCTTCTAGTGCTGCCGTATACAGTATAAGAGGCTTCCCAGGAATTGGCGCTGCGAGAATGGGCGGATTTAACAGGTATCTTTTGATGTTATCAAAAGCTTCTTGACATTCTTCATCCCACTTGAATCGAATGTCTTTCTTCATCAATTTTGAAAATGGCTGGCACCTACCCGACAGATTCGATATGAATCGTCGAATGAAAGCCAGTTGCCCTTTGCAAGGAACGGAGTTGACGGAGGCTTCTTGGCGGTGGCATCTCAATGATCGCCTTGATTTTGTTGGGATCGACTTCTATGCCTCGATGACGAACGACATAGCCAAGAAATTTACCGGAGGAGACCCCGAAAGCACACTTAAGGGGATTCATCTTTAGATCGAACTTCCTGATTCTTTCAAATACAACCCTCAGGTCATTTAAGTGATCCTTTCGATCTATGCTCTTAACGACCAAGTCGTCTACATAGCATTCGACCTTCTGATGTATTAATTCATCAAAGATATGGGTCATTGCCCGCTGGTAAGTGGCACCGGCGTTCTTCAAACCGAAGGGCATGACCGTGTAACAGAAAATGCCGATGGGCGTTCTGAATGATGTATGCCTTTCATCCTCAGGAGCCATCTTGATCTGGTTGTATCCCGACGATCCATCCATAAACGAGAACATGTCATAGTTTGACGTGTTGTCTACCAGGAGTTCGGATACAGGCAGCGGAAAATCGTCTTTTGGACACGCTTTGTTGAGGTCCCTGAAATCAATACAGATACGAATCTGTCCATTCTTCTTCTTGACAGGGACAATATTGACGATCCAATCGGCATATTTCTCTTCGCTGATGAAGCCCGCTTCTATGAGCTTTTTGGTTTCAGCAATCACCTGTTCTTCAATCTCCAATCTCATTCTCCTTGGAGCTTGTTTGACGGGTGCGACATCCGGTTTGATTGCCAACCTGTGAGCTGCTACGTCAGGGGATAAGCCGGGCATCTCAGCATATGTCCAGGCAAAGCAATCCCTGAATTCACAGAGGAGTTCTTTTATCTCTTCCACTTGATCTTCCGGCAGAAGGGAACTAATGAAGGTCGGGCGAGGGTCATCCTCGGTTCCCAAGTTGACTTCTTTTAGTTCGTCCATAGTGGTTGCCTGTCCACCATCTTCAAGCTCTTCTGGTGCAGGCTTGGCCTCTAGAGGCTGATCATCATAATCATCAACTTCATAGACCTCTTCATCAGACTCGTCATTGGGTTCAACTTCCCTGCCAGTGATGGCTCGGCAAGTCTCCTTCTGGATGCATTTTCGCCTGACGAATCCAATACCTTTATATGCATTCATTTCCTTCCGCCGCATTGGACGCGGATTCCTTCCATACCAGAGACTTAGGCACATACGAAGTTGTCGTTTGGGGGTGGGAACATTGATCCACTTTCGCAACATTCTTTGAATGCCTTTGGTATTAAACCTAGGTAGTCTCGTAGGTAGTAATTCTTCAGAATCGATGAAGACATGGTCCCAATCACGATTCACTTCTTCATCCTTTCCTACGGAATAGAATATATTCCCTGACTCAATCCCCTTTCTGATCGGAGGCAGATAAAGGGTCACAAGTTCTTCAACTTTATGCACATCTCGTGAAATTATTTCTTTGAAATACTGTAGGGGAACGCGAGTGACTACGAGTACGCTGTCTGAGATTGACAGGCTATCTATCCTTCTGGAGAATACCTCTTGCACCGTGTTCATGTAGATAGAGTCGTAGTCATAATCATCATTTGAATATGCGACCTCCCTACTCCATTCGTCCATCGAATGACATATCCTCTGGGATTTTGTAGAGGTGGCATCCTCTTCATCTGTGTCGCTCCCAAGGTGAGGTACACGTTTCCTCTCTTTAGAAGTAGAAGTGGTAGCTTCTTTGGGAAGAGTCGGCGTTGCCTTCTTTCTCCCCACCTGCTTTTTCTCATTTTTTTGTTCAGGTCGTTTTGCACTCTCTGGATTTGATGCTTGAGCCTTCAGAGAGTTTGACAGTCTCTGCTTCTTTGGCATGAAATACTGCGCATCTTCATAGACTGTTGCTTCATGGACAGTAAAGGGTTGGATATCACCAGAAATTCTGAATTCTTCTCCATCCCTGAGATACTTCATGCACTGATGTAATGTTGACGGGACAACGCCATATTCATGCAACCAGGGGCGACCCAGGAGCGCCTTGAATGAAGTGTCCGCATCAATTACATGAAATTTAGCTTCTGTATGGAATTCTCCAAAGACAAGAGGGAGCATAAACGATCCAAGGGTTTTCTGCCCCTTCTCATTAAAACCATGTACCATAAGCTTATCTGGCCCAAGGTGTTCCACTTTGAGGCACAAAGACCTTAGTGCTTTTAAGCTCATAAGGTTGATGGAGGACCCAGGGTCGATCAAAATTCGACTGATTACTAAATCATCACTCTCTGCAGTAACATACAGAGGTCGATTATGGTCTGCAGTCCCGAGCATCATGTCGTCCTCGGTGAAAGTGATGAACGGCTCGTTACGAGCTTGCAGGACCTCAGTCAGGTTGCGCTCAGCGAAGTACGCCTCATATCTTTCGGGGTCTTTGAGAGCCTGAATCAAAGTCTCCCGAAGATCCTTGGACATCACCAGAGCGTCGTATATGCTGAGCTGGGCAGGGATCTTCCTCAGATGGGATAAGATATTATAATCTATTCCCTTGACTGGAGTATGTTTCTTCTTGGGATCCTCGGAGATAATGTCTTCGTTGATAACTATTTCTTTTCCCTTATCTTTGCTGGATGCCTGCTTCTTTGGCGGAGATGGCAGTATCTTGCCACTTCTCAACTGCACTTGAGCGATCTCTTCTGGATCAGACTCATTTGACGGTGCATTTTCTTCAGAGTCTGCCATCGTCGCGTCTAGGGATTCATTCGTTGACTCAGAATCACCTCCCAGATTTACATGTCCTATCTGCGACGCTATATCGGGATCAGATTCATCTGTCTTTGGAAAATACAGATCCTCCTCTGAGCTGTAGTCCATTGACGATGTTGCCAGACAGGTTTCAACGATCATCTCTCTGACATATTTTTCTTTTGTCAGAGTTATTGGCGTTGCTGAAATGACCCGACAGACTTCTGTGGGAAGAGGATCCTCATCAGCCTCTTCTGCTTCATCAATCTTGAGCTCTGACATAAAGTCAGCAAGCTTAATAGGACGCCTCGCGGTCTGGTAGTATTCATCCAGACTATCTATAATCCTTTGGGTTGCTGTTTTCTTCTTCTTGGGCTTCTTCAGTTTTGTCTTCTTCTTGGAGGACTTTTTCTTTCCAGACTTTGAAGGGCAAGCTTTATTGGAAAATTGTTTAGAAGTAGGAGCTTGTGCCACAGGTAATGCCTTCAGATTTAACACTGGTTCCGTAGGAGATTTCCATTTTACACCCGGAACTCCTTCAAGCTGTTTCAGCATTTTCACAGTTTTCTTAGAGACCGCAGTCTCCCACTGTTCCTCCTGAGCTGGCTTCTTTTCATTTTTTCTTTCTTCAACCGGGGGTACGGAGGAAGTCGTTACTACCCGAGTTGATTCTTTTCTGGGATGAGTCAGCACATTGTCGGACAATGTGAGCTCTCCCCTTTGGTATTTTCTTTCAAGCCAATCCTTGAAGACATAGCAATCTTCAATTGGATGACTCATCACCCGATGATATGGGCAATAGTTTGGGTCGCCGCTATGTTTTGACTCCTCGGATCTCTTGCACTCTGGCAGTTCTAAACCCGCTTTCAATGCCTGTCGAAACAGCTTGGCGACACTTTCCCTCTTGAATGAATATTCTTTGTTCATTTTATCTTTGAGGGAGGGGAACGTTCGATCACCAGTTCCCGTTGTTTGCCTCGGGCGTTCTCCACCGCCCTGATAAGTTCGTGGTTTATCATTCCCCCCAAGTATCAGCTTCGGCTGGGGGTTAGGGTTGTAGACTTACTTAGGCTTTTCTTGATATTGCATCGGCTGCTTGCCTTTATCTACATTGTACGCCACATGCTTCTCCTTATCAGCTCTGGAGAAAAATATGTAGTCAGCCTCGCCTCTTCTAACACCTAAGGCTTTAGTCTTCTTAGGCCTATCAGAATAGTTTTCTGATTTTGATAGGTTTAACTTCTCAAACTTCGCCACCCTATCCAGTAGGTCTTGAAATGTGGTGATTGTAGCCATGCACAGGAATGGTTGCATCTTGTCATCAATGTTTCCCATTAACAACTGTACGGCATGCTCCTCCTCAAGCTGTTGTTCACATTTCATGCTCAAGTTACGCCAGCGAGTGATATATTTGGTCACTGATTCTTCCTTCTTTCTCTTATTCAGAGCAAGGTCAGCGATCGTTATTTTCTCGGTCGCACTGGCGAACCTCTTCACGAACATATTTTTTAATTCTGTAAAAGTCTTTACAGAGTCATTTGGTAGTTCAGCGTACCATTCAAAAGAAGCTGCTGTCAAACTGCTAACGAATTGTCGGAAGAGTAGAGCATCATTCCCTCCAGTATTCCCGCAGGTGGCTTTGAACTGCGCTAGGTGCTGTCTAGGATTTTTGTTGCCATCAAAAGTATTGAATTTTGGCACAGAATATCCCTTCGGATATGGCACCTGATCGTACTCTGCTGGGTACGGGCGACCTTTTCCTACCAATTTTTCTGCCTGATCAAAAGCTATAATAGCCTTGATCTTCTCTGTAATGATCCCTTCAAGCTGCGCAACAGTCACAGGCTCAGAGGTACTTGCTATATTCTGCGGAGTGGGTTGGCGAGTGATGTTATTAACTTCATTACCACCTTCAGGAGTCCTACGCACTCCTGATACTTGCGGCGCTTGAAAGTTTGGAGGATCAGGGGGAGGATTGGGCATAGAACCAACTGCAGCATTCCTCTGCATCATCTGCATCATCATTGTCATTTGAGTCATCATCTCCGTCATCTTTTCATTCAACTGAGAGATTTCTCTATCTTTGGCTCTCATTTGTCGTCTCATCTGTCGCCGCATATCAGCGAGTGATATTTTCGGCATCATGGAGATTCCCTTCTACCTCCTCAACTTCATCCTCTCCTTGAGAATGACAGCCTCCGCCAGTGGTAGACCCAGCTTCATGGCGGCGCCGATATACCTGTCTAGGCGGCGGTTGCCAGCGGTCATCATCATCTTCACCTTCGTCGTAGTAGGCTTCATCATCAACATTGATGTGTCTCACCATGTAGACTACTTCCATGTCCAAGGTGTTGTTTACATCTTCTAAATTTTCTTCAATGTATTCTTCCAGATTTTCTTCTAGATTTTCTTCTAGATTTTCTTCCATGTATTCTTCAATATTTTCTTCTCCCATATCTTCTTCTTCTTCTAGTACTCGGATCTCCGAGCGACGGCGCCACTGGATCTCCGGTTCTTGGTTAGGCAGGAAGATCTCTTCAACCCGTGGGCTACGGTCGAAGTTAGATTCATTATTGGGAGGGGTCATAGAACGACGGGATCCCCTGGAGGATTCTCCAAGGTGTCCACCGTCGGGAGGAGCATCATCGTGGACCTTCTTTTGGACCCACTTTTGACGTTGTTTGTAACTGGGGGCGGATCTCCGGGAAGCAGTACCAGATGTCACGCCCAAATCAGTTCTTTCTCTTCTATTATCTTCTTCTCTGCGAGGCTTTGGCCTCCAGATTTCCTTTCCTTTCTGCCGGGACCTTTCGGCGGCGGGTCCCTGAACGCGTGGTTCAGGTGTCACACCCCGATGTTCACCGCGTGGGACTTGTTTCCTTCTTCTTTCGGCTATCAAATCATAAGACAACCTTTCCCTCGGAGGGGTCCTTCTGGTCTCAATAACCAATGGCCTTTGGAACTTCTTTTTCTTCAGACCCTTCTCCTTTACAGTCTTTAGTACCCTGTACACCCGAGCTGACAGGGTTTCAGATTCTTTCTTCCTTGGAGGAACTGGGACCTCAGGCCGTTGCTCCCAGAATGATTTCTTTAGCTCTCCAGAGGAGCTATTTCTTTTTACCCACTTCAGGTTCGCAAACCCGTTCCGGGTAGGAATTGTAGCTTCTGGCTCTTGAGCCGGCAAGTTGGATAGGTGGACAGAGAGTTGTTGTTGAGCCCGGAGCTCAGCATTCATCTTCCTTCTCTGCCTCCTGGTGGGCCTTCCTCCAGATGAGGAAGCTTCAGCAACGTTCCTCCCAGGTACAGATGATCGCATTGGCAGCGTAGTGGTCCTGGTAGGTACCACTGAGATTTTTCCATCAGTCACTATCCTTCTGGTGTTTGGGATCTCAGATTGAGAAAGTCGTTCGAACACAGAAATCCTCCCACGAGGATTTTCAGCAGCAGGTCGTGGCGCTGGCAGATGCGCACGACGAGTGGTAGTGGCAGTCTTTGCAACGACTGCAGGAAAGTCAATGCTACCAAATTGGATGGTAGCTCCGGAACTTCCAGTGTTGATAACAGTATTTGCTAGCTGGATGCTAGCACCACGTCCCAGCTGGACAGTAACAGAAGCGTTCTGTAGATCCATCTGCATGAATGAAAGGTAAGGGTTAGTAATCAGAATCTGATACATCACTCCACACTTTCAAGATGCAGAGACTTGCACAGAACAGAAGATAAAAATAAAGTAGATAACGTTAGCAAGCAAATAAAATAAATATATAAATCCTGCTAAACATGTTATCTCGATGAATTTGTTGAATGATCATTTTGAGAGATTCAAAATTTTAAATCTGCGTTGATTTGACTGCTACGATAGTACTGAGATGACTAGCCAAAGATGGAAAGAGAAACTAATCCCCAGCGGAGTCGCCAGAAATCTGTGGGCTCCGAAAATTCGGCCCCGGCCTCCGCCCGACTTTTTGGTTTTCGAGGGATGAGTTTTAACGAACTAAGTTCCGGGGTAAATTTTGGAAGGCAGATGAGATAGTAGATAAGACACTACCCAGAGATTTCGCCCTCATTTTGCGAGGACTTTATGATCTGAGTTCTGGTTTCCTATAGGCGCAAGCCCCTATAGTTAATTACCCCTCCCGGTCACGAGAGAGAACTTTCGATTAAGGCTAGTCGTCAATCAGATACGTAGATATACATGCATCTGGCATATAGTAGCAGCATAAGTATTTGGAATGATCAGAGAATTTGGGAATTTGGAAGATTTGATATTTTAAAAGTAAAAATTTCACCATCTTGCACTTAAAGCAGATGGTGGGGGAATGGATGATAGACCCGATCAAGATCCCATGGTTCCGTCGTCCCGGGCCATCATGGTCCCTGGTCTACTTAGTCAGAGGAGGTAGTCGACCCAACCTGACAGAAGGATCCTTGTCGGCAGCCATGGGTTGCTTCGTCCAAGGGTACCTTGTAGACCTGAGGTGAATATTTGCCTAAGGGGACAAATTTGAATCCACCTTAGCTAACAGAGGGCTTTATGCCCTATCGATCATATCCTATTGATTCATATCTCAAGGATTTGATGCCATTGGGGAGCATACGGGCTCTGGCCATAACCATAATATAATGGTGCCATTTGGCGGCGACCACCTGGTTCAGAGGGCCCCGAGTCATAACCGTTTATCCTGCAGTGCCATTTGGCGGCGAAACTGCCGGTTAGAGGACTCGTACCACGTCCTTGCTGGCAGGAGATTGTTTGAGAATGGATCCTAGTGATATTTCGACTAGGCACTAGCTCTATGTGAGCTGAAGTAAATTTTAATTTGTCCACCTCGGCAAACTGTTGCGGAGGGTGGATGGATTTCATGCTTTGAGTTTTTGATGGTTTAGTTTCAATTTCAAATATTATAGACTTTTGGGATTTTTGACATTTTTGGAGATCTTGGATTTTGAGAATTTTTATTGAGTTTTGGAGTTTTGGTAGGGTTTGGGAGGCATTTGGGATGATTGATGTAAACCCCTCCGGTTGAGACTTGCATTCAACACGGCCATCATCGGGGTATATGAGGTCATTTTTATTTTGTTGATTGGACCCTGTCGACTCTACCTACTGGTCGATAGAGGATCGGGTTTCATAGGCTTTGAGCCTTTGTTAGTGAATTCTCTTGATTATAAGCCTTGAAGGCCTAATATGAACTATAAAATAAATATTCCGGTCGATCTCGCGACCGCATATTTATTTAATGGTTCGAGCCGTGTCAACCCCTTTCTACCCATACAGGAGGATCGGGCTCGAACTGGAATTCACTTATTGACCCGCGCAGCATCCCTAGACGTCACGTGTGTACCAATAACACGCTCGCCGGGGCCCATGCGGGTTATAAGATTATATTTTCCCCTTTTTAGTGTACCTATGTGTATACAAATTAAAGTGCACACGTGTGGGGGTATTCTTGGAATATTTGCACACGCCTTCTGTCCGCTTGCATGAAAGTTGCGGATCCGGTGGCGTGGCGCCGTACGATCTCCACAACTGTTGCTGGTAGGCAGGTAGATATTTTCATTTATAGATTGGAATTGGCTTCAGGATACTGCATTTACTGAAGTCTTCTCGCATCTACCCGCGAGTGACATGTTTTACATACACCTGTACTCGTAGAGAGATTGTATGTATTGCAGATCTTCAAGCATTTTGCTTGTAGGCAATATATTTGATGTATCACTGATCTCCTACAGCAACTCGTAGGAGCTTTTATCTATTGTCAATTGATCACCATTTGACTTTCAAAGGAAGTTGTATGTTCATTTGTGGATTAGTATTGGTCGTTAGATGAATGTCGTTCATCGATGATTCTGTTCCGTTGGTTGATTGATAAGTGGTTGCACTTGTCATTGGCTTCTTTATGTACGCTTGGGTTCAAGTCCAGCTTGATGTGCAAGTTCATGTTCTAGTTCAAAGTCTTCTGAAATCTTTGGAAATTCAAACCTCTTGTAGTTCAATTGAGTTCAGGTTCTAGGTTATCTTATTCAAGCCCCCTGCTGTCCTTTTAAGTTCAAGTATAGCCGGTTGTCATTTGATAGTTGTTGATCATAAGCAAGTCATCAACACATATCAATCATCGTTACTTGTTGGTAAGGTTGTTGCATATTCATCACTAACCTTCTCATGCATACTGGTTAGTGAGTTAGTATATTCCTTGCACATTGACTTTCATGATATTATAGTGAGTTATGGCCTACATTTGACATTGGAAGGGGTGTCATAGTGTTCCTCATTCATCAAACTTATCAAATGGTCGTACTCATAGGATAGTTGGTATTTGTTGGTGCTGATGTTTCTAATCAGGCATGATAGTTCTCCAACATTCATAGGGCATTTTAGCTTGTTGGTTGGAGATAAGTCATCGTTTTCCTTCCTTTGCTTGTATGTTGATCTCGACTGCAGGGAATTGTTGCATCAATTGTGTATTCTTTATAACTCAGTGAATGCATCAAATCACTAGTCTTCCTCACTTGCAAGGTGTTAATACAACAGCTTGTATGTCAACTTATGTTGATTATGAGAGTGTTACTCTCCAATGTTTATCATAAGTCATTTATATTTACTCGTGTCATAGCTTCCATCAGAATCTCCTTGCCTATGTTTGCAGGGTGGATCAAATGCTATTATAAGTCCTGCTCTTCGTCTTCAAGACAAACACTTGTATTATGGATTCCTTTTCCTTGCTCATGGCTTGATTGACATGAGCACTATGAGTTCCACCTCATTCATTTATTAGTTTTGAAGTTCAACTCCACATAGTCAACTTGTATATTCAATTCAAGTTCATATTTACTGTGTTTAGTTCAAATCAAAGTTCCTTGTTCTTCACTTGAGTTCGAGCTCAATGTCATGTTGTCCAAATCACATTTGAATATTCAAAAGTCCACTGTAGTCCGAAGTCGATTCAAGTTTGATTTCAGTTCATTGTGATTTGCACCAATTAAAAATCATTTGATTTCAATTTAAAATGTTTGTCCACTTTAGGTTCATTTGTGTTCATTCGAGTTCAAAGCACAAGTTCTGGTCCTCTTCCTTTGAGCTCAAATAGGTCCAAGTACAGTCATATGATCACCCGAAATTTCGGCAGCATTCCGGCATCTCCCCCGTTTAGGGGAAATAACGGAAAACTGGGCCTTTCCCACCACGCTTAAGAAAGCGTGTATGGTAGATGCCCTCTTTCGAGGACACCGTGGCCGTGTAAAGTCTTCAATCCCCCACCACGCTTAAGAAAGCGTGTATGGGTCTTCGACATACCTGAAAAAGCAAAGCATTTGTTTCCCCGCAGGTACAGAGCCGCATACGGGTACTTAAAATTGTCCCCACCACGCTAAGAAAAGCGTGTATAGGGCCTACCCGCCTCGCCGTAGGTGTCGCACCGGGTTCCCTTCCCACCACGCTTAAGAAAGCGTGTATAGGCGGTTTGCCGGCTCGACACGAACGCCGAGGCTAGGATTTTGAGGTGATTACCCGCCTCGTTGTAGGCGCCGCACCGGGGTCCCATCCCACCACGCTTATGAAAGCGTGTATAGGCGGTTTTCCGGTCCGCCGCGAACTCCGAGAGCGAGAATCTGAGTTAGAAAATTATACCTTTGCAAGCGTCGAGGTTGGCACGTGGATCAGGTACGAGGAGAGAGGGAAGAGCACCCTCTCTCTTTTTTCATTTTACAATTATTATTTAATTATAATAATAATTAAATAATTAATAATAATTAATAATTAATAATTAATTATAATTAAAGAATTAATGATTAACTATAATTAATCGGAATTAATTATAATTAATCAAATAATTATAATTGATAATTAATTACTAATTAATAATTAATTATAATTAATTAATTAGTTATAATTATAATTATATGATAATTAAGTATAATTGATAATAAATACAATTACAAAGAACTCTCCCTCTCCTCTCAGGTTTGACGGATTTACTGGATTTGGCCGAAGAAGCGCGTGTAAGGGAGAGGGATACCTTCATAGCTAGAGCTCCCGTTGTTGCTTCCATCAAAATGTCGTAACTTCCGATCGAATAGGGAGTAACGTCGTCTAGGGTGCAAAGTCGGGCGGCAATGAAGGGACCGAAGAGGCGCTCCAAAGGAAGAAAGTTACTCCCACAGCGATCGAGCTCCCGTCGTCGTTTCCGATCAAAAGGTCGTAACTTCCTATCCGACAGGAAGGAGGGTTGTCGAAGGAGCAGGGTCGGACGGCTACAGGTAGGGGCGATTCCTCTCCCTCTCCCTCTCTCTCTCTCTCTCTCTCTTTCTCTCTGTGGAACCGACGAGAACTAGGGCAGGGGCGTCGGACAGAGCTGGGAGATTTCGCGTGTGTGGGAGTAGAAGATCGCGAAAGGAAGAAGTTGCGGGAAGAGGAAGCTTCTGCGTGTGTCTTGCGAACAGGGGAGATCGGGGTCGGTGAGTTCTACCGAAGGAAGCCTTCCTCTCCTCCATTTTATAGACGCAAATGGGAGTGGAATCGAGGAGCTGCCGCAGGGATCGTGGAGAAGTGACGCGAACGGCGCCGAGCTACAGGACTTCGCGGGATTTGCGGGGTTCGGCGGGATTCCAGGACCCGATAGATCATAGGTATGATTTCAATGAATTTCTTTTTTTTTTTGTATTACATAGAGGTCAACACAAATCTTAACTCAACAATTTCTCAAACTAATATTTGATCCTTCCTTATGCCTTCATCTTAAACTAAACCCTATTAGAAGAGGCAAAGTGTTCAACAAATTTTAATTAGTTTAGGGATATCTAAATATTATAATAGAATGTGAAGGAACACATCATCATATACAGAAACACCCAGGAGCAGGGAGAAATGCATTATATCATGGAAATGTATGGACATAATGGGTATAAATAGACATACAAATAATCTTATTAGCCAATATATATGAGCTTATGCAAGAAAATGTTAAGTATAATTCTTCTCCCAAAATAAATTGAATATCAAACATTGTCAATGAAACCTCCTAATCTTCAAGATACAGTACCATAAAATTGATACTAATTAAAATTTAATTTCAACGGGCAGCCATTTACTTGTAA
The DNA here is from genome assembly GCA_019925795.1 of Dendrobium chrysotoxum. NCBI lineage: Eukaryota > Viridiplantae > Streptophyta > Magnoliopsida > Asparagales > Orchidaceae > Dendrobium > Dendrobium chrysotoxum. The sequence continues at coordinate 15,517,377 of CM034297.1, forward strand.
GGACAAAAGACACAGAACATCAAAACATAGCTTGCTTATAGTAGTATGTCCGTGTTATATTCATTGCACCATTGCATGAAAACACCCTTTAGAGTGGACTATAGATTTAGCCATCTTGCATTTTTGAGTAGACTATTATAGGCCTAGAAATTCTGCACCGAATGGTAGCAAACACAAGAATATTGTAAAATATTTTTTTATAACAGCCAAGATTCAAAGATTAAAAATTATAATTTCTGTAAAGTATGATATCCATCTGTGGCGTCAGAAGCACCAACAAGAAGCCAAATCAAGGAAAAAAATAGTTAAACCATCTAAGAGCTAAAAAATATAGGTGGTGAGTCTTGTCTAGCTTCATACATCAAAGAGCTATGCACTCTACAAAGTACAAACCTTCTTCAGGATTCATGTGCTGTTAGATATGCCATGTTATTGCAAACTTGTTTGCCACCTATACAAGAATAAACGGTACACTCTTAAAGGATTCCTGTGCTAATAACAGAATGACAAACGTTAGATATGTCAAGATTACGCAATGGCTTCCTGTACAACAGTTTGAGGATAAAAAGCTTATCATAGTAGCAAGTTAGTCAACTATGTTCGTCAAAAAAATAAATGTTTGGTATAAATGGAAGAACGCTTCAAGCATGCAAGTCATCCACATCTTCAAAGACAAGATTTGAACAATGCACGGGGCACCTCCCGTGCCTTAAACACCTATTGGTTTCAAGTCATCCCAGTTATCCATTACCACTCAATCGGTCCATTAACTACTATATATATATATATATATATATATATATATATATATATATATATATATATATATTGCATTTGTACAGCCTCCTCATCAAAGTGACAAAATGGATAACCTAAACTCTATTTTATGTTAATTCCATCAAGTAAAAGTTTCAGTAAAAGAAGCAATTATAAACGCTTATAAATACCCAAAGCATGGAGTTTTGAAAGCCATTTTGATAGCATGCACCAACTCCACAATGCCCGTGTTTTGATTCTGCTGCCTCCACTTTTGGTCCATATCATTCAACCTCACAACAGGTTCCCTCTCTCCTCGTGAATTGCAATCCATACACTTAAACTGGTTCTTCATGTTCTACATTCCAAATCCTCTATGTCTGCAACCTAGTATAGTATCATGTAAAACAACTAAAAAGAATAAACGTTGGTATTTCAAATGACAAATTCTAAATAATTGTTGGCTCAAGAAAAACAGCGCATCAGCATGAATCCCTCTTTGCAGACATAGGATTTCATTCCCCTTAAGTGATGCATTTAGATTTTTGCCTTATTTTGTTTCGATGTAATTTGAACAATATTAGTTGTGTTTTTTTTGTTTTGTTTATTGCAATCCAATGATGGAAGACATCCAATGATCATGGTAGGAAAAGTGCTTGGACTTGGCAAGGCTTGGGTTTGCTGGCTTTGGGTCCTTCTTGTCCTTTTGGGCTGTTTGCTATTCTCGGTTGGAGGCCTTGTTGTTCTCGGGTTGGGCCTTGGCTGCTTGGTGTTGAGCTAAAAATCTGGGTTCTACTTGGTGTTAGCTCATTAATGTTTGAGCTGAAGTTTAGCTCAATAAATGGTGGAATATTTCACTTCCTAGCACATAAATTCAAAAAGGTATGCTCATTATTGTGGAGTGAACTTGTGTCTCTTCCCTTCCCTTTGTGCCTTCTCGGTTTCTGCTGGCTATTATTGTTCCCGTGGATTCCCTGGCTATTTCCCGTGATTCTCTGCCCCGGTTCCTGTGTGGCTTTTCGGGTCCCTCGCTGGCTGCTATTCCCGTGGCTTCTTGGCTGGGAATTCCGTGAACTCCTCCTTGTTTCCAGAACCGGTTTGGGGGCTGATGTGTTGTGGCTATTGGCCTTTCATTTCCCTAAATCTAATTGGTTTGGTTGGAGATGTTATGGCTGTTTGGTTCCCCTCTTTTTCCTATAAAAATAAGATGTTTTGAGATGGAAAGGTTGTTGAAAATTGGTGAGCCAAGTCTCTAAAAACCTAAGGGTTTCTTCTTCTTGGAAAGGCTTGAGAGCTTGTTCCACTTCTTTCTCCTCTATTTCTTCTTGGCTTCTAACCTCTTCTTCTCTACGCAAGTTTCATTCCACCTATATCCTTCTTCTAGAGCTTTGGAAGTTGTTTGTTGGCTGATTTTTGGAAGACATTTGTTGGAGGAGTTTGGTAGGATGTTGGACCCTTTTGTAGTGGTGGACCTTCGGTTTGCAAGCCTAAGCACTATCTTTTATATATCTTCCTACTTTCGTTGCATGTGAGAAAACCACTTGCCGGTTGTTCTGAGGATTGCGTCTTTTTATTTTTCTTTTGTTTCGTTTGATTTAACTTTTCATTTTCCGGATGTTTGTTTGGAGGTTTGCAAGTTAAAGTGAATCGAGTTTGGTTTCATTTTGTCCTTGTGTTCTCCAATTTGGCTTTTCTTTCTAGTGTGCTTACATCATTAAGTCAAACAGTAGTTAACCAGATTTTATCTGAGCGTAGTGTTAGAGTTTAGTTAGATCTGGATCCTTACTTCCCATGAACGCAAGTACTCATAATTAATTACCTCTCTTAATGCATAAGAGAGAACTCTCAATTAAGGATGAATAATTTAAGGTATTTTTCGTCTCAGTTGTAAGGGAAAATGGAGGTAAACCCAATCAAGATTTCATGATTCTGTCGTCCCGGGTATATCATATGTTTTAGTCTACCAACACTAGTAATCGTTGATCATAATATCCAGGAAATCTGATTAGTAGCGATTGGTTGCCACCTCTCAAGAATCTCAAGTAAATTGAATTGGTTATAAGTGGGTAGAAATTTTATGGAAGTTTGGGGTTTACATCTGTTAGAATATCCAGTGATTAATTTAGTTTGGGATTTATGACTTTGTTTAGAAGTTATCCGATTAATTAAATTGGCCTGGGGCTTACGGTGTCCATTAGAAGTAGGCCGATGAGTTTAGAAGTGGGTCTTACGGCTTTCATTGAAAGTAGCCTGAATAGCAGGTCTTACAACTTTTAAGTAGGTCATACGGCTTCTACATTTCAGAAGTAACATGATGGTGGGTCTTAAAACCTAAGCTTATAGACTAAGTTGTCGTTTGTTTGGTTTGAATAGGTCTTACAACTTCCCTTAAAAATTGCCTATAATTTTTGTTTGGGTTTTATAATTGTTATACATCCCGTAGAAGTTTCCCTAATGTGTGGGTCTTACTGTTTCACTTAGAAGTGGCCCACTGGTGGGTTGTACAACCTAGCATTATAGTCTAAGTTGTCCGTTTGTTTGGTTTGGATAGGTCTTACAGCTTCTGTATTTAGAAACGGCCTAATGGTGGGTCTTACAACCTAGCCCTATAGACTAAGTCGCCCGTTTATTTTGGTTGAGGGTTTGATGTTTTATTTAGAAATTCCCCAAAGAATAGGTTTAACAATTTCCATCAGAAGTTGCCTAGTTACTTAGGTAGGTCTTACGACTCCCTTTAGACAATTTATTGAAGAATAGCATCAATCTATTTTTTGTCGGTCGACAAATTTGTAGATTTTAAAACTTTTAAAGGCCATACTATTATCATATATGACTCGACATGGTACTCTAAATCGATAGACAATATTATCTCGAAAGAATTTCATCATATTATCTGCTTTAATTTCTATCAAAGGATTAACATCAGCCCATTTTGAGTAGTCAGTGACAGCAAAAATGAACCGATGTCCTAAAGAAGATGGTGGTTCTATAGGACCAATTATATCGGAACCTTAATTTTCAAATGGCCATGATGTTACTGTGTTGCAAATCTGATTTTGATGATGACAAACATGTTTCCAGTGTGTTTTGCTTGGCTAACCCATTTCAGGCACAAAAGACCACGAGCAACTCAAGCCAACTCAAGATCGGGTCCAAGTGTGTCCAATGTATTATTTTTCCTTTTCTTGAGTCAATTGTAATGTAACTGTTCCCCCAGCTAAGTAGCCTTGCAAACACACACTCAGGGGGAGAGCTTGAGTGAATTAGAGTTTCTGTTCATTTTTTGTTCAGATCGTCCTGAACGATATTCACATCGTCCTGGACGATCCAGTAAAAACAGAAACCCTAATTAGGACGATCAAATTAAGTGCGTCTGATTAAGCAGATCGTCCTGGACGATCTTTGGATCGTACGGGACGATATGCTCAAATCAGAAATTCTCAGTAGCCAGATCAAGTTAGACAAATTTTTATTTTAAGTTATTTGGTATGATCGTCCCGGACGATTCAGTACAATCATGCCTAAATTAGTCTGGTAATTAAGAAAAGCAATTAATATTTAATTGATACGATCATATCGTCCTGGACGATCGCAGGATCGTCCTGGACGATCAAGTCATTTTTTGGTCGTCCAGCACAGTTTGCTCTGGACGACCCGAACTGTCTTTTGGACGATATTCCTCGATTTACACTAATCGTCCCGGACGATCGCAAAATCGTACGGGACGATATGAACAACTTTTTCTACTGATCGTCCAGAAGAGCCAGATCGTCCAGACTGAATCAGCTGATTTTGAACTGATCGTACAGGACGATCTATCGATCGTCCTGGACGATCTTGGCCGACCAGTTGAGATTTAGGGCAAATTTTAAACCCTCCTATAAAAGATATTTTTCTGCAACAAGAAAAATCTTTTGCCACTTTCCTTTCTTGAGAAACCCTAGAGAGAGAGTTTGGGAGAGAGAGAGAGAGGATCTTGTGAGGGGGAGTTCGTGAGGGTTCACGAAGGTTGCTCCAAGCAAGGATCAGAGTCTTCTTCTCCGCTCGTCATCTTTCGTCGTGTCAGTGTTCTTTGGGAGAGGATCGTCGGCAAGAAGATCCAAGGTTCTCTGCCTGCTTCAGGAGGAAGCAAAAGGATGTTGGGTTCTCTGCCCGCTTCAGGTGGAAGCGAAAGGAGGTTAGGTTCTCTGCCTCACCGGGTGGTGGAAAAGAGGTTTCTTGTACAGGCTTCTCCGCCTTGCGCTGTGGGAGCAAAAAGAGAGTCACTTTTTGTTTAGTGCAATAACCGGAGGGGAGGCTCCGGGGAGTGGACGTAGGTCAAGTTGACCGAACCACTATAAAATCTGGTTTGCTTTTCTGATTCTGTTTTGTACTTTACTTTTCCGATATTAATTGCTTGGGTGAATATCTATGATTGATCTTTTCGTTCTTGTTTACTTGTTTCCGCTGCTAAGTATCGAAAAAAATTTTCTGTACCTCGTTAAATTTTTAAATAACCAATTCACCCCCCTTTTGATTAGCCTCGGGACTAGTTCACTAGAGCTTAACATCCCTATCGAACTTTCAAGTGGTATCAGAACGGGATTCAAAATTTAAGTTTAAAAACTTTTGAATTTGATCCATGGCTAACTATAACAATCATAATACTGCTGAAAGTTATTCTATTACAAGACGACCGTTGTTTGATAATATTTCTTTTGATTTTTGAAAAACACGCATGTCTACTTTTCTTCAATCAATCGATTATCGTATGTGGATGCTAGTTAAGGATGAATACGAACCACCTTTTAGATTGATTAACAATGTGAAAACTGAATTGCCCTTTGCTGATTGGACTTTTGCTGATCGTGATTTAGCATAATTAAATGTCAAATGTTTGAACTGTTTTTTTTGTGCTTTAAAATCTGAAGACTATATACATGTTTCTACTTGTACAACGGGTAAAGAAATCTGGGATAGATTGTGTATAACATATGAAGGTACAACTGAAGTTAAATAGTCTAGGTTAAACATCTTGTTACATGATTACGAACTCTTTTGCATGAAACCTAGTGAGACGATTTCAGAAATGTACACAAGGATCACTCAAATCGTTACCTCTTTGCATGCCCTAGGAAGAGAACTAACTAATTACAAAAGAGTGAACAAAATTCTTAGATGTTTGCGTTCTTCATCCGATGCTAAGATTACTGCGATCACGGAATCTAAAGATTTAAATACTTACACTATTGACAGCTTACTTGGATCACTCATTGCTTACGAGCAAGGGATGAACCAAAGACAACTTGATGCAGGTGAACGAAAGAAGGAGAAGACAGTGGTGCTAAAGGCCAAAGATTCAGATGCTAGCACTTCCGGGTCTGATAGCGATGATGTTGCCTTAATCACAAGGCAATTCAAGAGCTTTCTAAGGAAGAAGAATAAGAATTTTCAAAAGTGGAACAAAGGTAAGACCAGTAGAAACTTTAAAGGTTCATCTGAAACTGTTTGTTTTGAATGCAGGAAGCCTGGACACATAATGGCGGATTGTCCTACACTCAAGGCTCACCCAAGTAAGGAGAAGGGTGAGGAGAAACCAAAATTTAGAAAGGACAAGAAGCGGAGACAAAAGGCGTTATGGGCAGACTCTGCATCCGACTCCTCTGAGGCTGAAGTTGAAGAGGAAACAAATTTGTGTATGATGGCTGATGATCACCCTGGTCAGTCGGACCAGGAAGAGGTATGTGAGCTTACTTACGATCAATTACTTGAAGTATCTGAAAAAATTCATGCATCGTATAGGAAGCTTAAGAAAACCCATGCTAACTTGAAACTGGATTATTTGACTTTGCAAAAAGAGCATGATGTTTTGATTAAAGATCATTCAACTATTGATAGCAATCACATGTCTTTACTTGATGAGTTTGATGAATTGAATAGAAAGCATTCTGATTTAATTATTGAGCATGATGCATTAAAAACATCGCATGTTGAATTAGAAGCTGCTTTTAAGAAATTGAATGATATGGCATGTGAATTAGAAAGTAATGAAAGTGCAAGAATTTTTGAGATTGCTAGTCTTAACAAGGAGAATGAATTTTTAAGAGTGAAAATTGCTACTTTTGAAAAGAACAAAAAACCACCTACTTTTGAACAGTTTTATGCACCGCCACCTTTTGAAAAATCTGTTGGAAATTCATCAAAGCATGTTTCATATACTTCTAGGAAGAGGCACTATCACTCATGACGTTTAGTTAATCCTTTTCCTGGTGTTAGATGTTTTTCATGTGGCATGTTAGGATACATTTCCCACACCTGCACTGTTCACCGTAGTACACATTGGGAGTGGAGGCCCAAACTGCCTGTTTCACAGCACAGTACGCATGCATTGCATTCTTCTTTTCATAAGAAGGAACCCAAACCTATTTGGGTTCCTAAGACTGACGTTTGATATTTTTGTAGGGGTGCTCTCACACAAGACCTCGTGAGAGCATGTGGTACCTGGACAGTGGATGTTCTAGACACATGACTGGAGATGCAAATCAATTCATTTCGCTGGAGGCCAGGGCTGGAGGCAAGGTTACACTTGGAGATAACACCACCAGGAGGGTGGTAGGCTCAGGTATAATTGGTGATTCAAAGAATTTTATGATTGACAATATTTTGCTTGTAGATGGACTGAAACACAACTTGCTGAGCATCAGTCAACTTTGTAACAAGGGATACAGCATCAAATTCTTGCCCACTGGCTGCATTTTAAGCTTAAATAATAAAGTTATTTTGCAGGGGCAAAGGATCAACGTCTACAAGCTGGATGTAAGTTGCATTAAATCTGAGAATTTAATTTGCTTAAAAACTGCTGCTGATGAGACTTGGTTGTGGCATAGGAGAGTCACCCAAAAGGACTTAGTTCGAGGTGTGCCCAAGCTTAAGTTCACTAAGGATCACCTGTGTGATGCCGGTCAGTTAAGGAAGCAAGTCCAGTCCTCTTTTCACACTGTTAAGGACATTAGCACCTCTAGACCTTTAGAAGTTCTTCACATGGACCTCTTTGGACCCATTAGCACTGCCAGCTTAGGGGGGAGAGTCTATGGTTTTGTGATTGTAGATGACTACTCGAGGTTCATTTGGATTAAATTTTTGTCACATAAATCTGAGTCATTTGATGAGTTTAAGTCTTTCTCCACTTGGATTCAGAGGAAGTTAGGGTGTGAGATCCTGACTATTCATAGTGATCATGGTGGAGAGTTTAAGAATGTGAAGTTTGGAAGTTTATGTGAAGAGGAAGGGATTAGTCACAATTTTTCAGCTCCTAGGACCCCTCAGCAGAACGGGGTAGATGAAAGGAAGAACAGGACCTTAGTGGAAGCCGCTAGAGCCATTCTTGCTGAGTATTCACTTCAAAAATACTTTTGAGCTGAAGCGGTAAACACTGCCTGTTATGTGCTGAATAGAGTGAATATGAGATCTAAACTGAACAAGACACCTTATGAGATCATTAAGGGTAGAACTCCAAACCTGTCCCACCTCCATGTCTTTGGCTGTAAGGTTTTCATTCTGAACAACGGGAAATCACCCTTAGGAAAGTTTGACCCCAAATATGATGGAGTGTTCTTAGGCTATTCTAGTGTGAGAAAATTTCTTTAGGGTGTTCAATAAAAGGACTTTAGTGGTGGAAGAGATGAATCTGATCCTAAGGTGAATAGAATTGAGGAAGAAGAAGAAGTAGAGGAGATTACCCAAGGGGTTGGAAATGCAAATCTGGAGGAGAGGGTAGAACCTCAAACCACATTACCTAGAGATTGGAGATATTCTTCGAGTCATCCTAAAGAACTGATCTTAGGAGACCCTTCTGAAGGTGTTAGGACTAGGCATGGACTTAGGAAGGAAGTAAACCATTCTGGTTTTATCTCAATGACTGAACCCACCAACAACAATTGGTAATCATGTTTAGTGTCTGCCTTTGTGCTAGGTTTCAGGCTGATCCTAAAGAGTCCCACCTGACTGCTGTTAAGTGAATTCTTAGATATCTTTTAAGGATCCCAAACCTAAGAATCTGGTACCCTAGGCACAGCACCTCTTTTGAGATCATTGGATATTCTGATTCTGACTTTGCAAGGTGTATGGTGGATAGAAAGAGCACTTCTGGAACTTATCAATTCATAGGACAGTCTCTAGTCTCCTGGTCCAGTAGAAAACAGAACTCAGTTGCACTTTCCACTGCTGAAGCTGGTATATTGCCTTAGGAAGTTGTGTGGCTCAAGTTCTTTGGTTAAAACAACAAGTTTTGGATTTAGGTTTACCTGTTGACACAATTTTTGTTCTATGTGATAATACTAGTGCCATCTGCATCTCTAAGAATCCAATCCAACATTCTAGGACCAAACACATTGACATAAGGCATCACTTTATTAGGGACCATATTACAAAAGGGGACTTTGAGCTACATCATGTAGCAACTGAAAATCAGCTGGCTGACATATTCACTAAACCACTGGCCTTTGACTCATTCAGTATTTTGAGAACTAGATTAGGAGTGATTGATATAAATGCTTGATTCAGATGACTGCTGATTTCTGATTACTCTGATTGTTATTCTGTTTTCTGTCAGTTAGTTTTTATTTTTTATTTGATTATTTACTTTTAGTTGGTTTTACTTCTTCTGCTGATTTCTGTGTTAGCTCTGTTGTTAGTTTGATTTGAGTATTTATTTTGATGTGATTTTTCTACCTGTTTTTATTCACTGGTTCATCTCTTGCACTTTCTGTTTTATGCTTTTCAAAATCTGATCACTGCTCACTATTTCTGATAATATGAATTTCTGACTGGAAGTTTTACCTTGTTTTTGTTTGGAAGCTGGTAAGCAGTGATTGATTCCATTGGATCTGTTAAAAGGAAGAAACATTGATGATTGTTTCTCTTCCTCTAACTCCTTTGCTGGTGTATTGTTTCTTTTGGATAAATATCCTCTTCAAAATTAAAATTTTAATTTTTGAAATAGAGATTTATTTTATCTTCCTACAATAATCTACCTCATATCAATAGTGTTTTCAAAGTCTTGAGTCGATATTTTGATTTTCTAAACCAAGTGATTGCACTTATTATATGACGTCTGGCTTTTGTTTTGTGAATTACTCTTCCTTATCGTGGAGAGCACCTCCTATATCTGGAAGGTAATTTTACAGCTGAGATCTTTTAATAATTTTGAGATGGAGAAAGCTTACAAAAGATGCGCAGTGCGCCAAATCCATTGAAAAAGAGGCACAAAATGAGCTCAAAACTGAAAAGATGCGAAATGTCGCCAACTAAAAGATACACAAAGTGTATCAAAAATGAAAAGATGCGCAAAGCGCCAAACAATTTGAAAAAGAGGCACAAAATGAGCCCAACCAAGCTTTCTTCCCTTTCAGATCGTTAAGGGTCTTAAAAAAATCCGTGCGCCACTTAATATTTTCAAAAGCTTGTGTTTGAAAATACTGATTTCTGATTTATTACTTTGTAACACTTTTATATCAGATATTTTTCTGGAACGAGGCTTAAAAGGATCTCTTTTCTAATCTAATTTTTTTTCTTCTGAATTAGATTTTTGGTTTGAAAGAGATTTGCATCGATAAGGTGCCCGAGGTGGGAGTTACGAAAGTCGATTTTTCTAACTTTTTCTGATTTTCAGCGCTGTCAATCGTCTCCTTATTGATTTCTGAATCTGAAATCAAGGAAAAATACGGATTTACTCGAGCAGCTTGATTAAAAAAAAAATCGTTGCTTTTATGTGTTTTCACTGTGAGTTTTATTCATTTTTTTGTTTTTGTTTTTGTTTCGTGATTGTGTCTTTGGGATCCTGATCTGCCACCTCCTCCTTCCGATCAGGATCCGCCTCCGTTCTAGTTTTCTGTTTTGTACTTGTTTTCTTTTCTGTTTTTGTACTGATGTTTCAGCGTTTCTGTTTTCCCTCCTCCTTTTTGTGATGTCAAAAGGGGGAGTTAGTTGTAGTCGTTTCGATTTTTTGTTATGTGTTATGTTTCCTGTATTGATTTAGTTGTTAAATAAAAAATATATATATTTGTTTTTCAATTTTCTAATTATTTTTATTTTCAAACTACTGTACAAATATTTGCCATCATCAAAAAGGGGGAGATTGTTGCAAATTTGGTTTTGATGATGACAAACATGTTTCCAATGTGTTTTGCTTGGCTAACCAATTTCAGGCACAAAAGATCACGAGCAACTCAAGCCAACTCAAGATCGGGTCCAAGTGTGTCCAATGTACTATTTTTTCCTTTTCTTGAGTCAATTGTAATGTAACTGTTCCCCCAGCTAAGTAACCTTGCACACACACACTCAGGGGGAGAGCTTAAGTGAATTAGAGTTTCTGTTTATTTTTTGTTCAGATCATCCTGGACGATATTCACATCGTCCTGAACGATCCAGTAAAAACAGAAACCCTAATTAGGGCGATTAAGTTAAGTGCGTCTAATTAAGCAGATCGTCCTGGACGAGCTTTGGATCGTACGGAACGATATGCTCAAATCAGAAATTCTCAGCCGCCAGATCAAGTTAGGCAAGTTTTTATTTTAAGTTATTTGGTCTGATCGTTCCGGACGATTCAGTACAATCATGCCTAAATTAGTCTGGTAATTAAGGAAAGCAATTAATAATTAATTGATACGATCATATCGTCCTGGACGATCGCAGGATCGTCCTGGACGATCATGATCGTCTAAGTGCATTTCAGCTGTACGACCCGAACTGTGCTCAGGACGATTTTGACACTTTTTGAACTAATCGTACAGGACGATACCCGTATCGTCCTGGACGATCAAGTCATTTTTTGGTCGTCCAGCACAGTTTGCTCTGGACGACCCGAACTGTCTTTTGGACGATATTCCTCGATTTACACTAATCGTCCCGGACGATCGCAAAATCGTACGGGACGATATGAACAACTTTTTCTATTGATCGTCTAGAAGAGCCAGATCGTCCAAGCTGAATCAGCTGATTTTAAACTGATCGTACAGGACAATCTATCGATCGTCCTGGACGATCTTGGCCGACCAGTTGAGATTTAGGGCAAATTTTAAGCCCTCCTATAAAAGATATTTTTCTTTCAACAAGAAAAATCTTTTGCCACTTTCCTTTCCAGAGAAACCCTAGAGAGAGAAAGAGTTTGGGAGAGAGAGAGAGGATCTTGTGAGGGGGAGTTCGTGAGGGGTTCACGAAGGTTGGTCCAAGCAAGGATCAGAGTCTTCTTCTCCGCTCGTCGTCTTTCGTCGTGTCGGTGTTCTTTGGGAGAGGATCGTCGGCAAGAAGATCCAAGGTTCTCTGCCTGCTTCAGGAGGAAGCAAAAGGATGTTGGGTTCTCTGCCCGCTTTAGGTGGAAGCAAAAGGAGGTTAGGTTCTCTACCTCACCGGGTGGTGGAAAGGAGGTTTCTTGTACAGGCTTGTCCGCCTTGCTGTGGGAGCAAAAGGAGTCACTTTTTGTTTAGTGCAATATCCGGAGGGGAGGCTCCGGGGAGTGGACGTAGGTCAAGTTGACCGAACCACTATAAAATCTGGTTTGCTTTTCTGATTCTGTTTTGTACTTAATTTTCTGATATTAACTGCTTAGGTAAATATCTGTGATTGATCTTTTCGTTCTTGTTTACTTATTTCCGCTGCTAAGTATCGAAAAGATTTTTCTGTTCCTCGTTAAATTTTTAAATAACCAATTCAGCCCCCCTCTTGGTTAGCCTCGGGACTAGTTTACTAGGGCTTAACATCCCTATCGAACTTTCATACTGTAGGATGTATCAGGTTGGGCGGTCGATGCATGATATCTCCATGTACTTGACATTAGTGGCATTTCTTAGCATGGTCGATACAATCTTAAACTATACTTGGCCAATAATATCCTATACGTTTGATTTTGATTTTCATTTTTTGACCAGATTGGTGTGCACCACACAATCCTTCATGAACTTTAATTATAACTTTTTGGGCTTCATTAGGACCCCAACATCGTACCCACATTTGATCAAATGATCTATGATATAATGTATCATTCGTGAAAGCATATCTTAACATCATTCGTAATATTTGTCAAGCCATAGATTTATTTTTGGGTAGTTTCTTATCCTTGAAATATCTGATGAATGGATCTCTCCAACATTTTCATCAAATATAGCTAGCCTTTCTTGCATTTCTTTTCCTCATCGTCTTGTATGACGGCTGGAGCCAATGCATGCCTATTTTAAATAGTTATGAGGATTGGATCCTCTTGAGGATTTGTCAATTCTTTAGTTAGCTTTGTCGTTTTCACTACGTGTAATTCTAGTGAGAATTACTTCAGTAATTTATTGTAGAAATTTTAGAGCAAACTCATGATATAAGATTAGTTCAGGCTTCTTGATTTTGAAAACACATGGTAGTTGTTTGAGTATGAGTTGAGAATCTCAATATATATGGAGTTTTTGAATTTTCATATTAATTGCAAGCTCGAGACCCACAATTAAAGCTTCATATTCAGCCTCGTTATTAGTGCAAGATTTTGTTAAGCTATATGAATATCGGAGTATGCCTTTTTGTGGTGTAATGAATATAAGGCCAATGCCCACCTGAATTGTCAGCAATTTAGGTGGTGTGGCTAGTTTTATTGATGAAGATCCATCAAAATAGAGATCCCATTCTTGTAGATTTTCTCTTTATTCCACTTTGAGTATTCGGTCATCCAGCAACTCATCATTGTGTGGAGAATCTGCAGATAAAGAATGGGCTGCTAGGAAGTCAACTAGGGCCCATCATTTTATCACCATTTGTGGCATAAATGTTATGTCGAATTGCATTAGCAAGACCACCCACCTGGCTAGACGACCAATGAGAGTAGGTCTAATCATTAGAAATTTCAATGGATTTATCTTGGATATTAAAGTTATTTTATGAGATAACATATAATGCCAAAGTTTTTTAGCAGCAAAGATTAATGTTAAGCATTGCTTTTCGATTGATGAATATTTTGATTATGCCACTATTAATCATCGACTGACATAATAAAGGGCATTTTCTTTCATTAATCTGTGATAGCAATGCTACAAGTGATTCCTCAGGAGTTATTATATAAAGAATTAGGGGTTTAACTAGAATAGGGGCAGCAAGGATTGTATACAAAAGGCGATTCTCGATTATCACCAGAGGTGGCAGTGTATAATAAACTAGATATATGCCTGGATTATCACCAGTGAAATCTCAGCAAGGATAGTTTTATGTTATCAAATGCCTCCTCACAAACATCATCCCATATAAAGATATATTTTTTCCATTAATCGTGCAAATGATTGACGTCTACTTGAAAGGTTAGATATGAACCTTCAAATATACGCCAATCTACCTTATATTGAATGAAGTTATTTTAAAGTTTTTGGAGGTGACATTTCCATAATTATTTTAATTTTAGAGGGGTCAATTTTGATTCCCCTATGGTATACAATAAATCCAAAAAAAATTCAGATGTAACACACTAATAGATTCATTTTTAAATTGAATTTTATTCTGTCGAATACAATTCTGAGATCATTTATATGTTCATGTTAAAATTTACTTTTACAACTAAGTCATCAAAATAACATTCAACATGTTAATGAATTAGATCATCGAAGATTCAAATCATTGCTCTTTAATAGGTGGCCCCAATATTTTTTAAACCAAACAGTATCACCCTGTAGCAATATATGCCGATGGGATTTGAAATGAGATATGTTATTCGTCCTATGGATCCATTTTGATTTGATTATAGCCCGATGATCCATCCATGAATGAGAATATGTCATGATTGATATATTATCGATCATAAGTTCTACATTAGGTAATGGGAAATCATCTTTTAGGGGTGCTTTGTACAAATTCTGGCAATCTATACAAACATGGATTTGACCGTTCTTTTTCTTTAGTGGAACAATATTGGCGATCTACTCAGTATACTTCTCTTGAAGAATAAAACCAGCTTCAATAAGCTTTTTAGTTTTAGCAATGACTTGTTTTCCAATTTTAAGTCGCATTCGTCTAGGAAGTGCCTGACAAATGACACTATGGTATCGATAGAGAGTTTATGCCCTGCCACCTCAGGTTTCAATGTAGTTCCATGCGAAATGTTGCCGAGATGAGGCATCGAGTTAATTTGTTTTAAATTATTCTTGCCTTTATCTTTCGATTTTTCTTTATCAAGCGTAATGGCCTGAATTTTAGGAAGAACATTGTTCTTTAGCTTTTGCATTATGAAATACTTGGCGCCATCATAGATTTTCACTTCGTGCTTCAAGAACAGTTATTCATCACCATCAATCTGATGTTCTTCGCCATCTCGATTATACTTTATACATTGAAGTGTCGAAGGCACTATACCATATTCATGGAGCCATGGTCTTCTGAGAAGTGTCTTATAGGATACGTTAAAATCAATTACATAAAGTCTTGCCTCTATGTAGAGCTTCCCAAAGCTTAGAGGTAAGACTACAGACCCCATGATTCTTTTCCCTTGTTCATTGAACCCTTGCAGAAAGAATTTTCTTTTGGTCAAATATTGAACATCCAGGGCTAATCCTTTAAACGTCTTAAGACTCATCAGATTAACAGAAGAACTTGAATAAATTAAGATTCTATTTATTTCAATATAGTTACTCTCCGCGGTAACATAAAGTGGCCAATTATGATCCATTATCCCTAATAACATATCATTATCACAAAAAGTGATTGTATCGATATTTTGGCTGTACATAGCTTCTTTCATGTTTTACTCTACAAAAAATGCTTTGTATTATTCTGGATTCTGCAAGGCTTTGATGGGTGTCCCTCGAAGGTTCTTAGACAAAAGAAGGGCATCATAGATGCTTAGCAATACGAGTGATTTGTGGAGATATTATAAGATATTGTAATCGACATTTGCTGGAAATTTTGGATTTCAGTGGATCTCGTGGCATAGCATCTTCGTTGAGTTGAATGTTATTCTCCTTAATTTTCTTTCAAGGTGGAGGAAGATTCTACTTTCTATTTCTCAGCTAGATTTGTGTCACATCTATAGATGAACTAGCCTCAAGTTGAGAGTTCCTTGAAGTTGCTATATTTTCAGCTTCCTCGGAATCTAAAGTTGCTTTCGAGTTTTTGACATTTTTATTTAAGAGTTGTTTTACTCTTATTATCACTTTCTTCATCGGGGAAGTGTTGTTCATCTGAATTAGTGAAAGATGTTGGTGTATGATGTACTTCCTTAGAAGGCATTTTCACATCAGCTTTATGGAAAGCAACAAGTGCATTGCGTCCTCCTGTAGCCCTTCCACCTCGTCGACTTATGACTTGCAAGTTTCAATTAGAATACTAGCGTCTTCTTCAGACTCCAACTCAAGGTGTAAATCGGCCATATATTCTTCCAACCCGACGGATCGTCTTGGAGGTTGCTGATATTCATCGATAGAATCGATGTACCATTGGAGTTCGGTCTTCTGCTTTGCTAATCTCTTCTCTGATTTTTTAGATTTTGACGCGAAACTTGATTTTCTCATTGAACTCTAAAATACTTTAAAGATTTCTTCTCACTTAGAGTAGGCTTCTTCGTAGCCAAACTTTTCAAAGAGAGGAGTCTTAGATCGACTTCCAACTCCAATACATTTTTCCGACAAATGCCTTCAATGGCCAATAAGAAATTCATCATTCATTTGATTTTCTAGAAATAAAGGTCTCCTAACCACCTTCTTCTTGAGGTACTTTTCCTTTATCACCATTTGTACTTTGGCATGGCATGATTGACATGACATTGGTTTTCTCCCTTTTGAGATTAATCAGGATACTATCAAAAAGTGTGAGTTCATCACTCTAATAGTTCTTTTTGACCGAATCTTTAAATATGGAGCAGTCTTCACTTGGGTGACTTATAATCCTGTGATATGGATAGTAGTTTGGATCATCAATCATGTCGGTTTGTTCAATTCGACGAGACTCCGATAATTAAAGAAAAATCTTAAGCACTTGACTGAAAATCTTTCCCATACACTCCCTTTTGAATGAGTATGGCTTGTTAATTTTCTCCTGCATAGTAAGGGGGCCTTTGCCTTTCTTTTGTTTGCTTTATCATTTTCGGTGAATTCATTGTGTCCACTTTTTCTTTCTTGTTGGAGGAAGACCAAAAAGTAGTATTCACCTCGTTCCTCTTCAAATCAAATGTTTTGACTTATTTTCCTTTCCCTGACAAATCATTGTTATAATTGAAGCCAACATTTCTAGGCCAAGGTAATCTTTTGAATTTGGCTACACGATCCACTAACACCTGAAAAGTATTGATTGTAGCCATATCGTCATCTATACTCCCCAACAGGAGCTCAACAGCATGCTTTTCAATGAGCTGCTGCACACATTTCATACTGAGATTTCTCCACCTTGTTATGTATTTAGTGACAAATTCATCTCTTTTCCTCTTTTCAAGAGCGAGGTCACAATAGCCACTTTTGTTGTACTGGCGAATCTATTAATGAACATTGTCTCTAATTTGATAAATGTTCTTGCAGAGTCGTTGGAAACTCGGCATACCACTCAAAAGTTGTACTAGTTAGATTACTAACAAATTGGCATAATAATAGAGCATCATTACCGCCTGTATTTCCACAGGTAGCTTTAAATTAAGCTAGATGTTGTCATGGATTTTAAGTACCGGCTAAGATATTGAATTTTGGCACCACATATCCCTTTGGATACTTGATTTGATCGTATTCAGCGGGATATGGGCAGCCTTTGCCCACCAAAAGTTTTGGCAGCTTTAGAAGCAATAGCTGCCTTAACCTTTTGGCTGATGAGGTTCTTGATTTGGGCATTGCTGACCATTTCGTCCTCTGTAGAAACTATCAGCGTTGGGGGAGTGACCAGCGCATTAAGGGGAGTAGTTTGAGCATTTCCTTAGGAATTTACTACTGGTGGTCGGCAAGTTGTAGCCATTCGGCCAAGTTGTCCAAACATCTCTTTCATTATATAACTCATCTCATCGAGACGAGCATTTAAATGATTAGTTTCTCGATCCTTCTTTTATTGCATAGATTGCATTTCTAATTGCAATCTTCTTACAACCTCTTCAGCTTCTTCCTGGATGTGGAGCTATATTTATAGGTGCCTTCTGTTCTTCATTATCTCGCAGGTGTTCTTCATTTTGCAGATTTGAAACTGCATTTCTAAGAGCACATGTCCGTTGATTAAACTGATCAGTTGTATGATCAACCATCCAGACAACTTCAACGTCCATGGGATCAATACCCTTCCACTCTTTCAACATCGTCGTAATAATTATCATTTTCATCCAACTCGAGATCATCTCCAAGTTGGACCGCAGCATCCAATGTATGATTGGAGAGTCGGGGGATTCGTTATAAACAGCATGCTCATCTCTTTCTAGAAATTCTTGTCAACAGAAGTTTTTCCACTAGAGGATAACTTTTAAGCTTGAGGTTTGAGCTGCCCTTTATGGTCTTCAGGATATTTGAGTTTCTTTGGAACCTAAACTTGTTTTCTTCTCATGGCTACATACTGATGACCACCAGCATTAAAATGTACCTCTGAATGACCATATTCACGATATGATCATTGAGGTGTTTGTTCATCATATTTTCTGGCATAGCATTTTGTGTATAGGCTATCAGAAAGCTCTTTCATATGTTTTCTTCCCTAGTATGGGTATTGACCTATATTAGGATAATATTTTCTTGGCTCTCGTTAGTAGGGAGGATATTTGATATCCTCTTTATAAAGCTTTCTTGAAACCTCATTGTTCTCAGAATGAGCCGCATTTGAGAAGATAACCTCATTGATAGATCTTCTTAATTTTCTTTGCTAGTTTCTGTTAGAATACCAAGTGATTAATTTAGGTTGAGATTTATGACTTTGTTTAGAAGTTATCTGGTTAATTGAATTGGTCTGGGGCAATGTTTAAAATTGCGTAATCGGGTATTGAGGCGTTTTTCGTTCGTGAGGCGAGGCGTAAGCCTCAAGGCGTTTTGAGGCGTAAGCCTCAAAATCAAAGAATTGCGTAAACATAAAATGAAAAAATTTGTATATTCTAATAAGTAAATAATATATAAAACATAAAAATGCACAAGATATGAAGTAAAATCAAAATATCCTAATAATAAGAGAACATGAAATATAGTTCAATTTCAACTCAAACTCCATCTTTCCGAAATCACAGTTTTCTTTTCATTAACATATAATTTACATTTACAAAGCATTTTATGTATAGATGAGTTGCACATTCCTAGACCATCTTCATCTATTTTCTACTAGCTTATATTCAATCGGAGTTACTCCAATCATCTCTCTAATAAAATCATTTATTACTTAAGCCTTCCGAGTTTTAGTAACACATATCTTAGTGTTCTCATTCTTGTCATGGTAAAAATTTGACTATCAATGCTTCTTTATTGTCCAAACCAACATACACATAAGTCTAACAAAAAGATATCTAAATATTACATAAATAAAAAAGTTATATTATTTTCATTTTCTTGCACTATCAATGGCTACCATTCAATCAAATGAATCAATGTTCCATAATCATGCTTCCTAATGCAAAAAAACGAAAACCATGAGGCGTACGCCTCTAATTTTATTGCGCAATAGCGCCTTGAGGCGCGCCTCAATGCCAGTGAGGCGTAAGCCTCACGAATCAACAGAATTGCTTAGGCATTGAGGCTATATGGACCCAAATTGTGCAGAGGCGCGCCTCACATTGCGCAATTTTAAACCATGGTCTGGGGCTTGCGGCTTCCATTAGAAGTAGCTCGATGATTTTAGAGGTGGGTCTTACGGCTTTCATTAAAAATTACCCGAATAGTAGGTCTTACAACTTTCCTTGAAAGACACATATTTATTTGAGTAGGTCGTATGGCTTCTACATTTCAAAGGTAGCCTAATAGTGGGTCTTACAACCTAGCCTTATAGGCTAAACTGCCCGTTTGTTTAGTTTGGATAGGTCTTATGACTTCCCTTAAAAATTGCCTATAATTTTTGTTTGGGTTTTAGGGTTGTTGTACTTCCCGTAGAAGTTTTCTTAACGTGTGAGTCTTACTTCTTCACTTAGAAGTGATCCACTGGTGGGTCTTACAACCTAGCCCTATATATAGGCTAAGCTGCTCGTTTGGTTAGTTTGGATAGGTCTTACGGCTTCTGCATTTAAAAATAGCTTAATGGTGGATCTTACAACCTAGCCCGATAGACTAAGTGGCCCATTTTTTTTGGTTGAGGGTTTGATATTTTGTTTAGAAATTTTCCAAAGAATAGATCTTACGACTTCCATTGGAAGTTGCCTAGTTGTTTGAGTGCGTCTTACGACTCTCTTTAGAAGTTGTCTGGTTATTTGTAGGACTTACGACTTCCTTTCAGAAGTAGCCTGATTGTTTTAGTTTATGGAAAATTAGACAGCAATTACTTTAGTTTTGTTCTTTACTGTCTTTACACCAGTGTTTTTTTTTAATACTCACTTTTCTTTCAGTACCTACTTTTCTTTCAGTTTTAATACTCACTTTTCTTTCAGTTTTAATACTCACTTTTCTTTCAGTAGTTTAGTACTTTGTCTTTTCTTGCTTTAACAGTTTAGTTTTCAGTACTTTGACTTTTCCTGTTTTAGTAGTTTATCCTGGTATTTGTTATTTTCTTGCTTTAGTAGTTATTTCAATACCCTGCTTTTTCTTTGTTTCAGCTGTTTAGATTTAGTACTGATTTTTGTTTACTTATTTGTTTGCAGATAATTTGGATTTTGCAGTTGCAGCAGTTTGCTTAGGAGCATTGGAGAGCTCGCACAGAGAGCTATTTGAGAAGCTTAAGTTGAGTTGGGTGTGTTGAGTTTGAGTGTGAGTTTGTAAAGAGTTTGTGAGTTAGAGAGTTTAGAGGGCAGTTGTTGGTTGTACAATGTTGAGTTAGTGTTGAGTTGTATATTCTTAGTATAAACACTATTTTTTTTTTTCTTTTATTTATGATTGCTTAATTCATTAATTAATTAATTAACCAAAAATAATAATTTTCTAGTTAATTGCATTAATTAACTAACTAATAATAAATTTGATTGCTCTCATTTAATTAATTAAAAAAAAAATTTTAATTAATTGTATTCTCTTTCAATTAATTAATTAATTAAACAATTAATCAATCAATTGATTAATTAACAAATTAAAAATATTATATTTTTAATTAATTAATTGCTCTCTAATTTATTTGATTATTATGTAATTCGAATTCAATTAATTAACAATTGTTAATTAATAACAAATTATCGCTCTCCAAAAATGTCTAATTAATTAATACAATTAAGTAATTAATTAGTAACTAATTTAAATTTAATTAACTAGCCACTATTAATTAATGAATTAATCATTGCTCTCCAATTTTCTTAATTCATTAATTCATTGAATTAATCAATTAACTGATAATTAATCGCCCTCAAATTTTTTTAAACAAACAAAAATTGGTAGTCTTTTGGAGCGATTTCGATAGTCTCCCAGTGTTCCCTCCCGGCGAGGGGAGGTTGGGACTGCATTTGCCGTTGATTTCTTCTCAGCCGAATCTAAAAGCGATGGCGCGCGGGCCTCGATTTAAAATCATTCCGGCTGGATCTAAGATCGACAATGCGAGGCTTCAATTAAAATCTTCTCGGCCGGATCTAAGATCAACGGCGCAAGTCTTCGTCAAATATCTTTCACCTACTTTTTTTTTTCAAATTTATTAACTTCTTTCTCCCTTTTTTATTACAAAATAATCCTCTACTCTTCATACTTACTAAAATGGAAAAAAGGGTAGGCACAGACAGGACACGACACGTAGGCGGATTGGCTGGGTGGTGTGATCCAAATAGAGGCAAGGGCAGTCGGTACACGCAGTTTATGCAAACTGATTAGTAGTTGTAGTATAGGCCGAACATGAGAGTGAGGACCGTGGGCCACGGGTATGTTTGCGTGAACAGGAGAGGCGGCTCAGCATGAGAAGGCTGCAGGAGAATCATAGACGTGTGAGGGAGGCACGAATGCTGGGTTCATGTGGGAGATGTGGACTGAGGCGAGTCATAGGGAATAGGCTTGTGTGGGGTTGCAGTTCGTATAAGCAGAAGGTCGGAGCTGCAAGGAGGTCATCGATTAGGAGTGGAAGAACAGAGACTGGGCTGAAGCAGAAGATCGAGCAGCCAGTGTAAAACCCGAAAATTTGACGATCTTAGGTCTCGCACGCATCTCGATGCGTCGCGACGAAATTTAAGTGAAATTTTCGAAGTTAACGGAATGTAACGAAAATAATTTTATAAAATTCTACGCAAAATTCTGAACAAATTGATGTATAGAACTTATATGAAATTTTGGTTATTTTGAGAGATAAAAATTTTAGAAACTCAATAATGCCCAAACTACCCTTGTTAAGTAATGAAAGGAAGAGGCTTTAAGTGAGGGTAGATAGGTCATTTGGAAATCTCTCTCCCTAAAACAAGTGAACCGATCCCTCCCCCTTTCATTCGGCCGAAACCGAACAAGGAAGGGATCGGACAAGAGGCGGACGGGTGAGGCGACGGGGGAAGCTAGGGCACGGCTCCGGCGACGGTTTTCCGGCGAAAAATTTAGGGGAAATTGAAGAGAAGGTCAAGGGAAGAAGAAGGTATGTTCTAGAATTCCATTTTCTCTTCTCTATCTCAAGTTATTTACAAAGGAAATTTCTAGGGTTTTTCCAAAATGTGATTTTTGTTCAAATTTTCTTTATGAAATTAATAGAGAAGATGTAGGGAGGTATTTTAACAGTAAAAATGAAATGTTTTCCCAAAATTTTGAGATCGAAAATTTTTAGGGTTTCGCCGAAACTTGGAATTTCATTACGAAATCAATAGGGGAAGTTTAGGGAAGTATTTTAACGGTAGAAAATGAATTTCATTAAATTTTGACAAGTTTTGAAAAATTAGGGTTTTTCCCAAAAATCAAATTCTTTTAAAGTGCTTTCACATAATTAATTTATAAGGGTCTTAGGAAGGTTCATAATGTAAAATTTTAAATTTTTGTAAGAAATTCCATTTTTCATAATTTTCTAATTAATTAAATCCGAAAATAAATAAGGAAATTATTAGGGTATATTTAGGGATGAGGTTGGTGTACTAATTTGCCAAAATTGAGAAGTTTAGGATTTCTAAAATATTGAGTTTTAAATAATTCCGAAAATTAGAAAATTAATCATATTAATTATTGGAATAATTATGATGTATGCTTAATGCTATTATAATCATCTTTAGGTGTGGATTAAGGTGAAGTCAAGTGGTTAGCAAACGTCGCGCAACGTTGTGGTCGATACTTGTAAGGTAGGTATTCATGCCTCTTTTAATTTTATAAGTTTCTATTTCAATAAATGTTAAAGATTTGACATGCTATAATGTTTCATTTTAGTTAAACTATCAGTTGTATTACTATATGTTATGATCATGTAAAATGCTAAGAAAATATTGGAGCATGAAACATTATTAGACATAGATATATAAGAATTGATGAATGATTAATCATGCGATAGAGTTATATGTTACATTCCATGGCATTATCATATAAGGTTTATGTGTTATAAGAATGAGACGATATGATATAGTATACTTGCATATGTATGTTGATAGATGGAGCTCACCCCCAGATGGTACTAGCTGGGGACGCTGTACTCGTGCACGTTAAAATGGTAAAGGATATGGAAATGGTAAAGGAGTACCTTTATGGTACTAGACGGTGGCTCCTGTGACGGGTGTATACATTTATCATAAGTATAATTGCATTTATTTTTGCATATTAAATGGTGAAGGAAAAGAATGAAAGAATGAAACGTTACTGAAAGAAAAATGAAAGTATGATTTAAGAAAAATGGAAATGTTATGATTTATATATTGATATGAAATGATTTCCTCATTAAAAGTTCTGTTTTATGCTACTTATGAAATTAATTGAGTTATGAATTACCTGTTGAGCGAGTAAGCTCATCCTACGTTTCAAAATATTTTTCAGGAGATAAGTGATGGCTACAAGGCGGCAGTACACCTACCGTCGTAGAAGGACTCAGAAGAAAGGTTCTTATATGGTTATTTATATTGAGTCTGTACTGCGTTTGAGGTTTAAGTGATGAACTTAGTGATTATTGATGTGAACTCAATGTTGTTTAAGTTTAAATTTAAGTTATGTTTATGTTTTCCTGTTTGGGTTATTATTGTTGAAGTTTGAACAAATTCTATGTTGGAAGTTTTTAGTGGCTCTTTCATATGCATATGTTGGATGAAATAGTATATATTCTGTAAGTTTAATGTTTTGATGTTCCTCCGTACGACCTTCTGTTCCCGCCCCGTTAATTTGGGCTAACCGGGCCGGGTCGTGACAGCCAGCACTTGAACGAAGCGGTAGTTTGATCGGAATAGGAGGTCCGATCGAGAGAGAGCGTGCATTTACGCGTACGGGAGGCGAGTAGCAGGCCGATGGGGAAGTTCAGTCATGGGTTCAGAGTGGAAGTGCGGGAGGAACGGGATTTTGAAACTGAAATGGGTTTATGTCTTTTCTTCTATTTTCTCGTGTATTTATGGGTCGATTGCATGTATTGTATTGAATGGAGGCCTTGTTTATGAAACAATGCTTCTGTTCATTGGACTTCTGCTATAGTATATTCATTTCAAAACTTTCCCTCTCTTTTTTCTTCATTCTTCTTTTTTTTAGTCAACAATAATATAGATTTTTTTCCAAATTTTATATGTATTTTGCAAGTACATACCACCACGCACATACAAAAAAAAATCAACTCGCTAAATATAATCAATGGTATATTCTTCCCTTTTCATCTAACCTCCTCTGAATACATGTAAACTATCCCGTACTGTCTATCTTCACCTTGATACACTATTTTGCTAATAACAATAACAAGAAGCCTTTATCTCACTATGTGTGATCAGCTATATAAATCATTTTTCTCTATAATGTCCTATTAAGAGTCAAAATCTAATAATTTTTATGGAATTTCAAAAATGAAAATTGATTAATCCAGTTGGACATTTTCTTTTGATTGAAACATTGGGAATATTGTCATCGTTTAAAGAACATAAATTATGAAGAAGCCTGAAATTAACTTTGATCTCTCCAAACTTACGATGCAATCTGACCCAACTTTATAAAATATTAGTAATTGCTATTCTAAACTACGAAATATCAAATAAAGCACAGTAATACATCGAAAAGCTTCACAATGATTTAATCAAGTACAGTCAAATAGTACCCAAATAACTGAAAGAAATATAAACAAACAACAATGTTGTGATATAATATGATAGTGTGATAGTATGTAAAAAAGAAAATAAAGTGATTCAGATGTCATTCACAAAAGAAAGAGCTAAAGAGCATTACCACTATCAGCTTTCCAACCATTATGGGAAAGAACCTGAATACGATCCCATAAATCCTCTAGAAAATCCTGAAAGGAAGACCGCATAGAAAATAATAGAAACTAAGAACAACCAGAAAATTGCACTTGAAAACATGTATTAAAGAATATAACAATAAAGTTCCTTCGTATGTATGTAACATACCAAACAAATGCAATACAATAAAAAAAATTAATAAAATGCAATAAAATTTGCATAATAACACCTTTACCAATATCCCTTACCAAATAAATCATGGCATGACAAAATGTCAGAAGGAACAAATATTACCAAGAAGCAAATACAATATAAACTAATATGGAAACAAATAAATGTTACTGTCATAAGTCGCCTAAAAAACCTCTAATAAAGATATTAATTTTTGTTAAATGCCAAATTCTTTTGTTCAAGCTTTCAAACAAAGAAAATTAGAAAATATTTTCCTCAATGCAATAGTACACCATTTTGGGCATATTAACTGAAGAAAGAAGCAGAAGAATGATGTTGTTACAAAATAAGTAGGGTAATTTCATACTAAAAAATACAAATTCTTCAATATCGTAAGTTTATATTTTGGAAAGTTTGTGCATGCCATCATCATAATTTCCATTACATATTAGAAGTGGCTATCTTTTACATGGAATTTATGAATTTTCTTATTTCAAGAAATTGTAATAGAAATTTCTAAATATGTCATAGCTTTGTAATAAAAAATTTGAATTTTATAACTATTTGGTGATTGAATTGTGTGAGTGATTGAGACTTAGCCAAATTTGACATATGTCA
Organism: Dendrobium chrysotoxum; assembly: GCA_019925795.1. Lineage (NCBI taxonomy): Eukaryota > Viridiplantae > Streptophyta > Magnoliopsida > Asparagales > Orchidaceae > Dendrobium > Dendrobium chrysotoxum. The sequence continues at coordinate 15,543,292 of CM034297.1, forward strand.
ATTTCCATTTTGTGGAGCAAATCTTAATCATTGTGGAATTTTATATTTATTCTCAGCTTTTGACAACTTTATATTATCGTTTGTAATAAATTAAGTATGATCTCCGATTCTACATCAAAAGCAACTAATATTTGCCTAAATTAAAGATTGGAAAACTCTCAATTTTGATCCGTTGTGGTCTTTTTTTTTTTTTTTTCTTTTTTTTCTGTGTGGGTGATGGTGGGGGCAGTCATCCTGGGTTTGCATTAGTGAGTGCTAGACCCTAAGACATCCTGCATCAACCCCACTTTATTGAATTCTTTTACTATTTATTTTACTTGAATTTTTTTCTCGATCTCCATCTTCTTTCATCCTCTTCTAGTTCTCCTCTTCCCTCAACCATCCTTGCGTTTGCTAATTCAACCTGCCAATCTATAGATAATATCATAATCCTCCAACTCTACACACACACACCATGCATCATTTTTTCTACCTTATCCCCAATTCTTCTTCAAATATCTTCCTTTGTTTTGCCTCCACCTTCACCATTCACACCATCCTCTACTACTCTTCTAATCGACCATGCACAAATTTTAAAACGACATTATTAGGTTCAAATCATATCTAATCTGATAAAAAGGTGGGCCGGTCAAGGTACTAGTAGGCTTGGTCAAACCAAGTAAAAAACCCATCATTTTTCCAAGTCAAAACTATCCCAAAAACAGAATTAAAATAATACAAAATACCATGCCAAGTTAATATGGATTCAAGTTTAAAGTAATTATAGATTGTCAAACGATGCCTGTCATTAATTACCAACATAAGCTCCCATAATATGACATGGTACGAGGATATTGGGTACAAAGTGGATAGTAAGACAACACGAAATATCACAACAAAAATCCATTTGAGCTTACTTTAATTTTTTTGGCAAGGCTTGGTATAAGGGGTAATTCTCAGTAAAACTCATTTTAATCTGTTTTCAAGATCACAAGGCAGGCAATTAAAAGTAGGCCACAGAATGTCCAACAATGGACTGGCTGTCAGACAAATTACTAGACCAACTGAGATGAAGAATGAAAGAAAATAGATAGTTTGAAAAAGGTTAGCGATGCATGAACAATTTATTCTAAATTACGAAAATCGCACAATAAATGGTTAAAAAGAATACCTTTCTATCAAGAGCATTGTCACCACCTGTATCAAAAGCTGAAAAAAAGATATCATGAGAATTCCTTCGAATGCTCAAATAAGATTGTACACCAACCATGACTCGCTCGAATTCGTCTGGAACTTGCTGCAAAGAGGTATCACAGTTATATCATAATGCCTAAAACAAATAAATTAATCAAACCCAGGTGCAAAAAACTTTTCCCGTTTCTTTTATTTTTCATTACTTGAATAGCAAACTTCTAATCAGCCTCATAACAATCTTTCATCACATGCATCATTCCCTTTATTACCTTATAATTCATTATTAAATCCGTATGCATCTTGTTAAGCAAATAGAAGCACAAAATCCTCTATCATAAATCTACTCATGGAATCCTAATAATATACAGCACAAAATTCAAGTACAAAATAAGAAACATAATATAGAACTAGCTAAAATATATCTATGCATTAACAAAAGACAGTTGAAACAAAATGGAATGTTTAGTAATATGCATAAACTTTTTAAATGAAGATTGTGAAAATACGATTGACGTTAGTGACCTTAACACCCTAAATGAAAATAAAGATTTCAGTTTTTATCGGCGTATTAGTAAAACCGAAGTTGGAGAGGCTTTAAAGAAAATGAAGTGTGGAAAAACTGTTGGACCTTATGATATTCCAATAGAGGTGTGGAAATGCTTAGGAGATGGAGGAATTTCTTGTCTTACTAAACTTTTTAATACTGTTTTGAAGACTAAAAAGATGTCAGATGAGTGGAGAATGAGTGTGTTAATTCCTATTTTTAAGAATAAAAATTATGCACAGGATTGTGCGAATTATAGAGGAATTAAGTTAATGTGTCATACTTTAAAACTATGGGAGCGAGTCATGGAGTGTAGGTTGCGGCGTGATACTAATGTTTCTCAAAATCAATTTGGATTCATGCCGGGTAGATCTACTATGGAAGCCATACATTTATTGAGAGGTTTGATAGAGAAATATAGAGAGAATAAGGAGGATCTTCATATGATATTTATTGATTTAGAGAAAGCATATGATAAAATTTCAAGAGAAGTGTTATGGAGAGTTCTTGAAAAGAAAAGAGTTAATAATGCTTATATTCAAATCATTAAAGATATGTATGCAAGAGCTATTACTTGTGTTCAAACACAAGGTGGTTTGACCAAGTATTTTCCTATTTCGGTTGGATTACATCAAGGATAAGCCTTAAGCCCATATCGTTTTTCTTTAGTCATGGATGTTATCACTAGACATTTGCAAGAGGACGTACCTTGGTGTATACTTTTTTTGCATGATATGCTTCTTGTTGATAAGACTAGAGAGGGAGTTGAAGGTAAACTTGAATTATGGAGGTCAACCTTAGAGTCTAAAGGCTTTTGCTCGAGTAGATCTAAAACTGAATATATGGAGTGTAATTTTAGTAGTAATAGACCTAGTGAGGGGATTGTGACTTTAGGCGATCAAGTCATTAATAAGAGTACACGTTTTAGATATCTTGGATCTATTGTTCAGAGTGATGGTGAAATAGATGGGGATATTATCAGCAGAATTCAAGTTGGATGGTTAAAGTGGAGGAATGCATCGGGCTTGTTGTGTGATAGAAAAGTACCCCTCAAACTTAAGAAAAAATTCTATAAGATGGTGGTGAGACCTACAATGCTTTATAGTGTCGAATGTTGGCCATTAAAAGAGAAGCATAAAACTAAGTTAAGTGTTGCAGAGATGAGGATGCTCAGGTGGATGAGTGGCTTTACCCTTAGAGATAGGACACGAAATGAGCATATACGTGAAAAGGTTGGAGTAGCTCCAATGGAAGATAAGATTAGAGAGAGTCGCCTTAGATGGTTTGGTCATATAAAACGGCGGCCTTCCGATGACCCGGTTAGAAAAGTAGAGGTATTAGATTTGACTTATGTTAAGAAAGGTAGAGATAGACCTAAAAAGACTTGGTTAGAAAATATTAGAAATGATCTTTCTTTATTAGATTTAAATGAGAATTTGACTTTTAACAGGACACAATGCAGAAAAAGGATTCATATAGCAGACCCCACGTAGTGGGACAAAGACTTGATGTTGTTGTTGTTGTTGTTATTGTTGTTGTTGTAGTAGTAATATGCATAAGCTTGTATGATTCTGCATCTTCAACATATGTGAAGAACAAGTGCAGAAATATATGAATAATGCATTTGCGAGACTATTCTCATCCAGGTAGGCATGGAGCATTCGAAGAATAGTAAACGTCAGGGAATTTTGAACCTTTAGCTTAGGCATCTTTGAAGAGGATAAGCACTGAAGAAGGAAGAAAAGTAAATTGAATGAATAAGAATCTTAAATATTGACTCAAAGCACGGAAGATAAGATCTACAGGCATAATAGTCAAGAACAGTGTTGCCAGAGATAACTACAAGTAGAGCTAAAATAGTTTTAATCATAGAAGGGTCTATCTGAATGCCTCTGTACCTGACAACACATCTCAAGAATTTTTTTTCAATATTCAAGAAAAGAAATAGGAGCATCCGGTACCTGGCCCAAAAAAAAATCTTAAGATAGAGAATTTTTGACGATTATTCAACACAACCAATTAAATAGCACAGCCATTTCTTCAATCAAATATTTCCGAGAAAATCTGGTGGCAATAATAAAGGAATATCAAGAAAAACTTGGAAGCAAGTCCTAGAAATCACATCAATGCCACAATAAAAAAGAAAAAAGAAAAGAGAACCAAGAACAATTTGCAAGAAAGCACTTGGGACCACAACTATATGTACATGGCATGGTCTGAACTCTGAATAATCAAGTTAGTGGCACATCACCAAACCAATTAAAACCAAAAACCACTATGTTGAACTCATTGGGATACTAGGACCAGCATTGTAGCTAGCTGCAATTCAATTTACAGAACCCAAATAGCCATCTAAGGAAATTCACAGGAAAATCTCGCACTTCTTCCACCACTATTATAAGAGAAAACAATTATGTTACTATGCTAAATTTGAAAAAAAAACTAATGGACTAGCTAGAGCATGTTTAAGAAGTTGGTTATACTAACAATAATGATGATGAGAACCACTATGTAGCAGAAATCATTTTGGAATTTTACTTAATAGAGTTTAATATAACAATGGTAACTCACCTCATTAAGTTCAGCACCACCCCATGGAAGACAAGACAAGATGCACGAAATGTAAAAGTCAGCACGTGCCTGCCAACAGGGATTCCCTGATTCCTCATCTACTGTGGTCGCAGCAGATGACAACAACGTCTCAAAAATTTCTATTATAGAATTTGGGGATATAACATTACTGCACATCTACACAAAGAGAAACAAAACCTAATATAAACAAGAAACTCTCTTTCATAACTTCAAACAAATATATTCGAGGGAGATGGTTTTTAAATAAAACTATTATGAAACTGGAAAGAACTTAAAGTTATAGGTAAAGAAGTATCAGAATTTTGATTATGAGCCTGAAAAATACGATCTTAACATTTAGCAAGCAAAAGAAAATCCAAAAAAAAAAACCTGTTGACATAATACTAGCTGGCATAAATGGATGTCAATAACTTAAACAAATAAAAAATGGAAAACCCAATCAAATAACGGTAGAATATAATATCATCTATAATTACCAAACCCAGGCTAAAGCCCAACCTCTCCCACTCTTAGACATCTTATATACCTTGCATAGCTTAATATTAAATTACATTGAACAACTTTAAAAAAGGTATGACAATTAACCTGTTGGTATTAATCAAGCCATCATTAGTCAAATATGGATAATTTTGTTATTACTTACAATTGTACTGTTCAACGTTTGTTCTCCAAGTAACAAATCTTACAAGGCAATTACATGTCACAGCAAATTTATAGAATGTATGAAATTTGTGACAGAATTTTGAACCATGCTGCATAGTGCCTTTAAGAAACTACAACAGATTAACTGAAGTAATTCAGGTAAAATGAGGCTAAAAAAGCAAGGCTTGAAAAAAAAATATGACCAAACATAAACCTATGAGGCTAGGCTGATATAAAGTACGAAAAGTCATGGCAAGAATGGCATCAAGGAATTCTAAAGCTTGGCCAAGTTGATGCAAGAGTCAGCAGAGCTCTAACAATAAAACAGCTGACACAACAAAAAACGCCAGGTTATTTCAAAAAATAATTAAAAGAATTAAAACCCACCGACCATTATCATAACAATATCAGCTTCTACACTAGCATCCCTCTAACAAGTTTTTCATCATCATAATTAGCCTTATCCCAATTATATTTGAGGTCAGGTTTATGAATCCTCAAATTTCATTTGTTCCTGTAAAGTGTTGTCTGAGAAGGTAAATACATTCTTCGCAAATTCTTTTAAACAATCGCTATCCATATAACGTTAGGTCTGCAACTCCTTAATCCATCCTACAGGTTACCCTTAACATGGCGCCAGAAAAAACAAGGGTCACCCGTAAGCTTGTCTTCTACCTCCCAGCTTCAATTCCAAACTTACGTGCAAATAAAACAAGTTAATCCCCACTGCAGTAATAGCTTCTCTACTCAAGCCAGATCATACCCAAATAAAGAACAATCTAACAATGTTTGAGCACTGGAGCAAGCCTAATTTCTTAAGTTATATATATATGCACTCAAAGGCATGTCTCAAGCAAAGGCACAAGAAAATAGCCTTGAGGCATACGCCTCACACGGGAATGAAGCAGCATATGCCTCAATTGATTGAGGTTCCTTGAAGTGACTAAACTGAGGTGCATGACTCAACATTTCAAGTAAACCTACATCATTAAATTATTCGAGTGTTGAATTCAATTTGATGGTACTCTTGGATTACAAAAATTCAAAATCAAAGTGAGGGGTCATTTATGCTCATCATTAAGGTGTGAGCGAAATTGGAGTACTTACAAACAAGTTCATAATAAGTGAAGAAATCACTTGACTACCTTTAGTATAAACACAATGATTAACAAAATATAAATAAAATAATAAAATATAGAGATTTGAGAAAGGAAGTTTTGGAGAATGGTAAAGATCACTTGATTCGAAATGATGTACCACCCAATGATGAATGGATTATAGTGGATGAAAAAATAAATTTACACCATCAAAATTACACTAAAGATCTCAACATGGACTTCTTTGGAAGAACAAGTACAGCACAAGTCAATAACAAAGTAAAAGAAAAATGTTAGAATAAATTTTATGTAATAGAAATTATAATCTTCAATATGGACATTGCTTTAAATGATATTCTTATTAAAATTCATTGATTAGAAAGAAGATGATGGTTGAGATCGAAGATTATAAGTTTATGTTTGTACATGTCCATGTGGATATTTCACAGGCATCTTGCAAGCTCTACCTACAGAACTCGGCTAGCGCAATCTGTTAGACCAGTCCATCATGGACTGTTCTAGCCGGCCCCTTGCCAATGGCCGGCCTAGGTATACAAGAGGCGGACCAAGCAGGGTCCGCCCTCTTGAGTTTGCCACCCAAAAATGGGTGGGTCACACACATGTTTTCAAATAGGAAGGGAGGAGAGCGGCTAGGGCTAAGGGGGTAATTGTGCTTAGGAGGTTTAATTGCATGCTTTAAGTAGGAAGAAAAGATTAGGGTTACGGGCATGCAAACTATAGTGGCTGTTTTCATTCTTGGAGTTTGGTGCCTTGGGCTCTAGCGGTGTCTAGGGATTTGGGAGAGATAGATCCTTCTCTCGAATTGAGGATCGATTGTATCTTGGTATTTTCCTTCCATTATCTTGATTATTGCAATAGAAACTGCTATTTTTTTCTGGTATTCCAATGGATTTGTGGGAACTTCTCGTGGTTTTCGCAAAAATAATTAGGTTATACTTGAGATCGTCAAGTATTTCCAAACAAATTGGTATCAGAGCAGATTTTGGGATCATTTTGGAATTTTTTCTGTGAAAACCAGCGGTTGTTTTTCAGCCGGAAGAGGGGCAATTTGCTGTTTTCAAGGGTCGAATTCCAGATTTTCGAGTCTACAAAAATCCGGGTATTGATGGCGGCTAAGAAAGTAGATGCGTTGGAAGAACGCCTTGAAGGAGAGATGAGCCAAATGAAAGCAACGATTGAGGATAGAATTTCAGCCATGGAAGATCAAGTATCGGATCTCCACGACATGGTAAAGAAGATATTAAAAAATCAAAATCAAATGGTGGCATCGGAGGCAAGGGGTCCGGAAGGAAGACATAGGAATTTTGAAATTCGTATGAGGGAAAACGATGTGGAGATCATAGAGAAGAGGTGGGAGGTATGGAGAGAGGCGTGCATATGGAGGGCATGAACCAAGGGGTGCTGATTGGGAAAGAAAATAGGGGGATTATGGAAGGAGGGGTGCTGATTTTGAAGAAAAAGGAGAGAAAGTGAAGAGGGGTATGGGTATGAGCGTGGAAGGGAAGATCGAGACACTTGGGGAGGACCAAACACTTGGGAAAGGGGATATTATGGAGGATTCAGGGGAAATGGGTGAGATCCGAAAGTATGGAAGCTGAAGATGCCCATTTTTGTAGGTGAGGATGCACATGGGTGGATCTACAAGGTGGAAAGGTATTTCGCCGTCAATGGGTTGACGGAGGAGAAAAATTTGACGACAGCTGGCTAATGTTTGGAAGAAAAGGCATTGTCTTGGTACCAGTGGAAAGACATGAGGAGGCCCATACGGAGTTTGAGGGAATTCAAGGAATGCTTATTGAAACTTTTTCGAACCGACAGGGGAGGGGACTTCTATGAGCAGTTCTTTGCACTAGTATAAGAAGGTTCAGTGGAAGATTATTGCATGAGATTTGAGTACCTAGCAAGTCGATTGGATCGACTATCAGAGACTGTTTTGGAGAAAAATTTCATGAAGGGACTCAAATCAGAGATCAGGGCAGCAGTAAGGGGCATGAGGCCACGTGACTTGGGAGAGGCTATAGATTTGGCACAGCTCGTGGAGGATCATAAGTACTAAGAGAGGGGAGCCAGAGGCAGCAGGTCAGGTGGCTCTTACAAAATGACTACCACCCAAGAGACCAACAACGAGCAACATTTGTGAGACTCCCAGGGAGAAGCCAGTAGAAGGAGGAAGTGGGGGGAATTTTAAAAGACTGATGGAGAGGGAGATGCAGGAGAAGAGGGCGAAGAGGATATGCTTCAGATGTGATGAGAAGTATACTCCAGGGAACAGGTGTAGGGACATAACTCTTCAAGTTCTCACTGTCCGTGATGACGAGAAAACTGAGGGAGGTGAGAGTAAGAAAGAGAGAGAGATGGAGGACAAGCTGCATCTGGATGTGGCGGAGGTCTCCCTGAACTCAGTGGTAGGATTCACTCTGAATCATACCATGAAGGTGAAGTGGGAAATAGCAGACAAGGAGGTGGAGATGTTGATTAACAGTGGGGCTACCCACAATTTCATCTCCAACTAGGTCGTGAGCCAATTGGGGGTGAAATTGGTGAATACAGGACGTTATGGAGTAATGATGGGTACAGGGAAGGTGGAGATAGGTCGAGGGATCTGTATAGTAGTGTTGACCATACAAGGGGTTCAGGTGAGGGAGAATTTTCTTTCATTGGAGTTGGGGAGCACTGATATCATCCTGGGGATGAAGTGGATGCAGACTTTGGGGGACACCAAGGTCAACTGGGGGGCGGGCATTGACGATGGAGCTGGTGGTAGAAGGGAAAAGGGTAGTGATCAGAGGAGATGTAGGGCTCTCCAAAGCCAAGGTATCACTTAAAACCATGATGAGAAATATACAGGAGGTAGGGGAAGGTTATCTGGTGGAGCTACATAGGCTGGAGGGGATCAGATTGGAGGAGGGTGGAAACATTCCTCTTTCAGTCCAGTCATAGATTCAGCAATTCAATAAAGTTTTTCAGCCACCTCAGGGATTGCCACCACCGAGGGAGCAAGAGCATGCTATCACCTTCCTATTAGTGTTAGGCCCTACCACTACCCTCAATTTCAGAAGGATGAAATTGAGAAGTTGATCATAGAGAAGTTAGAAGCAGGATTATCAGGCCCAGTGTTAGCATTTTTTCTAGCTCAGTGTTACTGGTTTAGAAAAAAGATGGAAGTTAAAGGTTTTGTGTGGACTACAGGGCAGTGAATAAGAAAACTGTGCCAAAAAAATTTTTCATTCCAGTGATAGATGAGCTCTTGGATGAGTTTAGTGAGGTAGTTATCTTCACCAAGATAGATTCGAAGTCAGGATACAATCAGATCAGGATGAAAAAGGAGGATGTGCTAAAGATTGCTTTCAGAACTCATGAAAGGCATTATGAATTTCTAGTGATGCCTTTTGGTCTCACTAATGCCTCGACCACTTTCCAGTCCTTCATGATCAAGGTCTTGAGACCTTATTTCAGGCGATTTGTGTTAGTGTTTTTTGATGATATCTTGGTTTACAGCAAGTCAGAGGTGGAGCACTAGGAACACTTGAGGAGGGTTTTAGAGGTATTACAGGAGCACCAAATAAGGGCCAATCTGAAGAAAAGTATTTTTGCCCAGGCCAATGTGGAGTACTTGGGGCATGTAATCTCTAAGGAGGGGTGGCGGCTGATCAGGCCAAAATTGAAGCTATGTTGAGATGGCCAGTGCCTAAGAATCTCAAGGAGTTGAGGGGGTTCCTAGGACTGACAAGCTACTACAAGAGGTTTGTGAAGGGGTACAACAACATCGCATGGACACTGACAGAGCAGCTAAAGAAGGATGGTTTCTTATGGGGGAGGCGGCCACAGCAACTATTGAGAGCTTGAAGAAGGCCATGACCGCTGTACCGATCTTGGCCCTACCAGATTTCACTCAGGTCTTCATAGTGGAGACAGATGCCTCAGGATATGGATTGGGAGCAATACTCATGTAGAGCCATCGACCCATCGCCTATTTCAGTCAGGTATTGACAGCTAGGGCCAAGCTGAAATCAATCTATGAGAGGGAATTGATGGTCATTGTGTTAGCCATCCAGAAGTGGCGACCCTACTTGTTGGGTTGGCATTTCATTGTCAGGACGGACCAGCGGAGCCTGAAGTACTCGTTGGAGCTAAGGATGGTGACCGAGGAGCACCAGAGGTGGCTGTCAAAGTTGCTTGGGTATAATTTTGAAATACAGTATAGGTCAAGGAAGGAGAACAAGGCAGCAGATGCCTTGTCCAAATGTATGGGGGAGTTACAGACGATAGGAGTGTCAATAGCACTGATGCTAGATTGGGGGGGGTGCATCAAGGAGTAAAGTGCACGGGATGAGAAGTTGAGAAAGATTAGGGCAGATTTATTGAAGGAGGGGAGTATCCACCCAGGGTATTCTTTAGAAGGTGAGACGCTTATGTACCAAGAGAGATTTGTGATGCCTAGGACATCAGTCTATATTCCACACCTGCTCCAGGAGTTTCATGGGAGCATTGTTGAGGGTCATTCAGGGGTGCAGAAGACGTATAGCAGACTCGCCTCAGAGTTATATTGGAATGGGATGCATAAGGATGTGGAGGAGATGGTAGCCATATGTGAGGTCTGTCAGAGGCACAAGTACATGGCCATATCTCCAGGAGGATAACTACAACCTTTAGCTCTACCAGGTCGGGTGTAGGAGGAGGTATCCATAGATTTCATAGATGGATTCCCCCGATCGGAAGGGTTTACAATGATTTTGGTGGTACAGGATAGATTGAGCAAGTATGCTCATTTCATTCCCCTACGACACCCTTACACAACAGTGACAATGGCATCAGCTTTTATTAGTGAGGTTGTTAGATTGCACGGGATACCCGAACCGATAGTATCCGATAGGGATAATGTGCTCCTCAGTCACTTTTGGAGGGAGCTTTTCATAACACAAGGAATAGTACTGAAGAGGAGTACCGCCTACCACGTGCAGACAGATAGGCAGACGGAGGTGGTCAATAGGAGCTTGGAGACATACTTACGATGCTTTGTGTCGGAGACACCCCGGTTGTGGGCCAAGTGGTTAGCATGGGTAGAGTACTGGTACAACACTTCATATCATTCTATTTCTCAAATGACCCCATTCAAAATATTATACGGACGGCATCCACCTCACCTGCTGTATTTTGGGCAAAGTAGCACCCTAGTTTCTTCAGTGGAGGAGTATTTAGAGAGGGACAGGATGTTGGAAGAATTGAAGAGGCATTTGTTGAGAGTGCAGCGGATTATGAAGAAACAGATGAATGGGCACAGCAAGGATATTCAATTGAAGCAGGGGATAAGATTTTCTTGAAGCTTAGACCTTACAGACAGAGGACGATTACTAACAGGAGGAACGAGAAGCTAGCTTCAGAATATTTTGGGTCATTTGAGGTATTAGAGAGGATTGGAGCGGTGGCATACCGGCTGAAATTGCTAGCAGCAACCATACATCCCGTTTTACATGTATCACAATTGAGGAGGGCAATTGGGGATCATGCAGCGAGTTCTGAGCTACCAGGGACATTGACAAAGGACTTGGAGGTGGTATTGGAGACCTTAGAGTTAATGGGGGTTCGCTAGGGAGATGGGGGAACTAAAGAAGTCCAGATCAAATGGAAGAGCCTACCGGATTACGATGCCATGTGGGAGCCTTATGAGAGGGTGAAGCATCAATTTCCCTCCTTTCACCTAGAGGACAAGGTGACTCTTTGGGAGGGGGTATTGTTAGACCGGTCCAACCAGCCCCTTGCCATGCACCGGTCCAGGTATACAAGAGGCGGACCACGCAGGGTCCACCCTCTTGAGTTTGCCGCCCAAACATGGGTGGGTCCCACTCATGTTTTCAAATAGGAAGTGAGGTGGGCGGCTAGGGCTAAGGGGGTAATTGTGCTTAGGAGATTTAATTGCATGCTTTAAGTAGGAAGAAAAGATTAGGGTTAGGGGTATGCAAACTATGGTGGTTGTTTTCATTTTTAGAGTTTGGTGTCTTGGGCTTTAGCGGCATCTAGGGATTTGGGAGAGATAGATCCTCCTCTCGAATTGATCGATTGTATCTTGGTATTTTCCTTCAATTATCTTGATTATTGCAATAGAAACTACTATTTTTCTAATTTTCTATTAGATTTGTGGGAACTTCTCGCGGTTTTAGCCAAAATAATTAGGTTATACTTGAGATCTTCAAGTATTTCCTAACACAATCATATTGCCCATCAAATGCGCTCGTCAGTAGGCAACGTGATAAACACAAGAGAACCCGTACATGAATGTCCAAGCCCAAGGGAGACACTCACCTCGATGGAAATTGGTCTCCCAAGATCACTCGCCATCATCTAGGTCATCAAACTGTTGTAAACGTCCAACAATCTAGCTACAAAAAATGTACACCTTAGGGGTTCAAGACTGAGCCTCCAAACTCGATCACTCAGCTCACGATCATCACCCGAAGGGACCCTCCCCTTGCACTCAGAAGTCCATACATTGCATCCAAGGACTCCCCGCCTCATTCAGAGGACTCGCCCGGACAGACTCGTCCCACGTCATTTCTTGAGGACTCGCCCATAACACTTACCCATGAAGACTCTCCCAAGAGACTCACCCTAGAACAGTGGGCCAAATCAAAAAAAAGAGCCACGTGCAAGCCAATCAGCCTAGTCGCGTTCCAAGTATAGCCTATAATGAGTCACAATGAGCACTTTAATTTCATATTTTTTTGTGTAGCCTTCCTTGTAGCATCCCTCTAACCCTATAAATAAAAAGTAAAGATGCACAGTTTGGATCTTCGGGACATTATTTGATCATTTAACCTATTTTAAGCATACTTCATAGTTCAATCTCTCTCTCTCTCTCCATACTCACCCGAATCTCTCTAAGTTCTATAGTTCCTATTAAGAAGATTGTCTACTAGTAAATTCAAGTATCATCCACGAACAATTTTAAATCTAAATTCTTGAAAGGTGCGGTGAGCATGGATTGATGCTAATGATAAGAAGTGCACATTTTGAAGAACTAAAGAACCCAGAGCAAGTGGTGAACACAGATACCTCCAACTACACCGCCCATTTTGACCTTATGGAGATGAGGAAAAGCCCACTAAAATGATTTAAGATGAACTAGGACGACTGTCAAGAAATACTCCAAGAGAGAGCACTACGAGTCCTATGACTTAGCTATTTGTTACAAAAGTTCACAAACAAGTGCACTCACCTCGGCGCTCATTGGGGATTCAATTTTCAACCCCACATGTGATGAAGAGTACAACCATTCTCATCGACGAGTGAGAAGGATAAAACCCAAGCTGAACAATAAATTCTTAAGGAAGATAACAGAGGCAAGGTCACCTCCTAAGTCCAAATTGCCCAACTTGGAGTCCTGCAAGGGAAGGACAAATACCTCGGGCCATGTCGCCTATTTCAAGTCAGTCACGTCACTGTTCAACATCAATGATGTCTTAAAGTGTCGGTTATTCTATACCACCTTCACAAAGACCACACTCCAGTAGTTCACTCGCATGTTGCTAGATGTTACCACCTCCTTTGTGGAGTGCAAAAAAATATTTGTCACTCAATCAGCGAGCAGCCAAAGACCTCTAAAGAGCTCGCAAGCACTTCTAAAGATGCGATAAGAGCCCAGCGAGTCGCACTAAAGCTTCATCATACGATTCCAAAAGGAAACACTGAAGGTGAAGGACTAAGAGCCCGTTGTCGTGCAGGCTGCCCTAACATAAGGCCTGAAAGAAAGCTCATTTCATTATCCTCTCAAACTACAACCCAATAAATTGGTTGAACAGCTCAAAGTCGCCAATAGCCACATCAATGTGAAGTAAAACCACATGAGAGAGTCTTCTTCGACCACTCACCATCACGCATGATCAACCTCAAGATCGCAAGGGCGACTGAAGTCGCCAAAGAAACCATAGGGCCAATAGAAGGCTACATACACCACAAGCTCATCGCCGTCCTAGGTAGCCAAGGATGCCTCTACAAGCTAGGCTACTAAGAATCACAGGACTGCCCACCGCATGGATAAACGAAGCACCACGAGTCACTCACCCATACCATGAAGAGGGCACGACCTCTACCCATCGTTCTCCAACTATGATGGACCTATGAGTGTAAATAACATAACTAGTTGATGTCATTAAAAAAAATTTTAAGCATCCGCCAGCTATGAATGCAAGTGCCCACACCCAAGACACCTCCAAGTACAGCGCCTTCCACAAAGACTATAGGTAAAACACTAAGGATTATAAGCAGCTCCAAGGACTTGTTGAAGATCTGATCAAGGCGCGTAAGCTGAAGAAATTCATCATTGCAGACCTTGGTCGATGCCCAAAGAAAGCTCCGATGGAGGATCATGAAAAAGAGCTTTGTCACTACTCGCACAATCCATATTCATGGGATGGCACCCGCCATCCTCAAAGGAAAGCAAGCCGAGTCATCTACAGAAGCTAGCTCCAAGAGACCTCGCACAGGAGAGGTCAACTCAGCTACCCAACTCACAAGCTCCCGTAATCGTCGTCACTCCAATCATTTCCTGCAACAGGGACCGCCAATGAGCCTTCAATGACGTTGTGGTCATCATCGCACTGGTCGCCAAATACTTGATCAACAACATCCTCATTGATATTGGGAGCTTTATAAATATTATTTTTAAAATTGTTTTTGAAAAAATGAACTTATCCCCTAGCTTACTCCAACTTCATGTCCCCTCTACGACTTCTATGGCGAGCAAAGAGAGAACGATGGCATGATCACCCTTCCTATCACCTAGGGAGAGGGCCACCCCCAATACACTGCCATGGCCAACTTCATAAATGTGGATTAGTTAGCCACCTATAATACAATCTTCAAGCGACTACTTCTAAACATATTCAAAGTGGTCGTCAAGACATACCATGTAGCGATCAAGTTTCTGGCAAAAAGCCAGGAGATCGCAATGAGAGGCGACCTCACCCAGTCATCAGTGTGCTATTTGAAGTATGTATAGAAGGTGGAGACTTTCATAAAAGAAGTACTACAGGTAGAGGTAAAACGAGGACCAAGGTTAGAGAAAATTGAGGTAGTAGAGGTGTAATACCCAAATTTTTCTAAAGTATGTGCCAAATTTCTTTAATTTAAATATACCCAAAAATACTTTCACAAAATTATCAAAAAATATGTCATTCTGTTCTACTCGTCAAATGAAGCAAATTGGCATTTAAAAGTACATGCTAATTTGCAAATATATGAAAGTTATGAAATTAGTTTTTATTTAAATATTTTCCTGAAGTTTTTAATTCGTTTTACAGTTCATTTATGAAAATTACTATAGCAGGGTTAAGTAAATCCGTAAAATGTGCACTTAAAAAAGAATGCATTGGCAGGTGAGTGGGCAACAACAACACAAAAACAACATCAAGTCTTTATCCCACTACGTGGAGTTGACTACATGAACCCTTTTTCTCTGTTGTGCCATGTTAAGTTAGATTCTCATTTACATCCAATAAAAAAATGTCATTTATAATACTTTCTAACCAAGTCTTTTTAGGTCTACCTCTTAGGCCAAATCTAATAAATCTCTTCTCCTAACCAGTTCATCGGAAGCCCGACAATTTATGTGACCAAACCATCTAAGGCAGCTCTCTCTAATCTTATCTGTCACTAGAGCTACTCCAACCTTTTCACGCATATTCTCATTTCCCATTTTGTCTCTAAGAGTGAAGCCACTCATCCACCTAAGCATCCTCATCTCTGCGACACTTAATTTTAAACTTCTCTTTTAATGGCGACCATTATGCGCCATAAAACATTAGAGATCTCACCATCATCTTATAGAATTTTCTCTTAAGTTCAAGGGGAACTTTTCTGCCACGCAACAAGCTAAATGCATTCCTCCACTTCAACCATCCAACTTGAATTCTACTAATATTATCCCTATGTATTTCACCATCACTTTCAATAATAGACTCGATATATCAAACACGTGAACTATTTTTAATGATTTGATCACCCAAAGTCGCAATCCCCCCAATAGATTTATTACTACAAAAATTATACTCCATGTATTTAATTTTAGATTTACTCAAATGAAAATCTCACTCTAATCTTATCAACAAGAATATCATCAGCAAAAAAGCATACACCTCCGACAAATGTTGAGTAAGAACATCCATAACTAAAGAAAAAAAGATATGGGCTTTAGAACTGATCCTAGATATAATCCAACTGAAATAAAAAATACTTGGTCAAACCAGCTTGTATTTTAACATATGTAACAACTCCTGTATAAACATTCTTAATGACTTTAATATAAGCATTATTAACTCATTTATTTTCTAAAGCTCTTCAGAGCACTTCTCTTGAAATTTTATCATTAGCTTTCTCTAAATACATAAATATTATATATAGATTCTCCTTATTCTCTCTACACTTCTCCATAAAACCTCTCAATAAATATATGCTTCCATAGTAGACCTATCCGACATGAATTCAAACTGATTTTAAGAAACATTAGTATCTCATTGTAACAAGTGCTCAATAACTCCCTCCCATAATTTAAATGTATGGTACATTAACTTAAATCTTCTATAATTTACACACTCTTAAACATCACCTTTATTCTTAAAAATAGGGACCAACACACTACTTCTCCACTCATGTGGTATATTCTATCTTCAAAATAATATTAAAAAGTTTGGTAAGCCAAGAAATTCCTTCATCTCTTAAGCAATTTCACACTTCTATTGGAATATCATTATGTCCAACAGTTTTTTCACACTTATTTTGTTTAAACCTCTCTAACTTCGATTTTACAAATACGATAATAAAAATATCTCTATTTTCACTTAGGATGCTAAAGTCACTAAGGTCAATCGCATTCTCACAATCTTCATTAAAAAGCTTATCAAAATATCACATTCATCTATATTGAATATTCTCTTCTAATAAAAGTATTTTTTATCTTCATCCTTAATGCACTTAACTTGAGCTAAATTCTTACTTATATCTCTTTGCTTGACAAACTGATACATATATCTTTCGTGCTCCTTACTACCTACTCTATCATATAAATCATTATAACAACAGCAAGCATTTATCCCACTATGTGGGATCAGCTACATGAATTCGTTTTCTCCATTGTGTCCTGTTAAGAGTCAAATTTTCATCTAAATCTAATAAAGAAAAATCATTTCTAATATTTTCTAACCAAGTCTTTTAGGTCTACCTCTACCTCTCTTAACATAAGTTAAATCTAATACATCTACTTTCCTAACCGGGTCATCAAAAAGCTGCCGTTTTATGCGACCAAACTATCCAAGGCGAATCTCTCTAATCTTATCTTCCACTGGAGCTGCTCCACCTTTTCACGTATATGCTCATTTCATATCCTATCTCTAAGAATAAATCCACTCATCCACCTGAGCATCCTCATCTACGCAACACTTAACTTAATATTATGATTCTCTTTTAATGGCCAACATTCTGCACCATAAAGCATTGCAGGTCTCGATATCATCTTATAGAATTTTCTATTAAGTTTGAGAGGGAATTTTCTATCACACAACAAGCCCGATGCATTCCTCCACTTTAATCATCCAACTTGAATTCTACTAATAATATCCCCATCTATTTCACCATCACTCTAAACAATAGACCCAAGATATCTAATACGTGTACTTTTATTAATGATTTGATCACCCAAAGTCACGATCCCCCCACTAGATCTATTATTACTAAAATTATACTCCATATACTCAGTTTTAGATCTACTCAAATAAAAGCCTTTAAACTCTAAGGTTGACCTCCATAATTCAGGTTTACTTCAACTCTCACTCTAGTCTTATCAACAAGAAGAATATCATAAGCAAAAAGCATACACCGGGTACAACTTCTTGCAAATGTCTAGTGAGAACATCGATGACTAAAGCCAAAAGATATGGGCTTAAGGCTAATCTTTGATGTAATCCAACTGAAATAGAAAAATACTTGGTCAAAACACCTTGTGTTTGAACACAAGTAACAGCTCTTACATACATATCTTTAATGACTTGAATATAAGCATTATTAACCCCTTTCTTATGTAAAACTCTCAATAGCACTTCTCTTGGAACTTTATCATATGCTTTCTCTAAATCAATAAAAATCATATGTAGATTCTCCTTATTCTCTCTATACTTCTCCATCAAACCTCTCAATAAATGTATAGCTTCCATAGTAGACCTACCTAGCATGAATCCAAATTAATTTTGAGAAACATCAGTTTTACGTTGTAACCTATGCTCCATAACTCTCTCCCATAGTTTTAAAGTATGACACATTAACTTAATTCCTCTATAATTCGTACAATCTTATGCATCACCTTTATTCTTAAAAATAAGAATCAACACACTCATTCTCCACTCATCTGGCATCTTTTTGGTCTTTAAAATAATATTAAAATGTTTAGTAAGCCAAGAAATTCCTTCATCTCCTAAGGAATATCATCAGGTCTACACCACATATTACTTTCTTAGACTCCTTACAGGCTTCTTTATATCTTTCACAATTTTTTGAATTTTTATATCTAAACAAATTTTAAAAACAAAATTTCTTATTTTTATCATTTTACCTTTATATCTAAATCAATTTTTATAGGAAAATTTCCTATTTTTGATCTTTTCATGCATATTTTGATTATACCACCAACAACTTTTACCATTAAGAGTTTTTCCATTTGATACTCTACGCACATACTTTGCAATATTTTTAATATCACTAACTATGTTTTTCCCACATAACATTAACTTTCTTATGCACAGTCAAATGCTCATCTATATTTTTCAATCTAGATGTCTTCTATAAATGCTCATCTATATTTATTTGCATATATATTCATTCTTAATTATTTACTATTTTTCACTATGTTTAAAATAGTATGTACTATGCCATGCGCTATATATTATGGCTCTGCAAGACCTTTATTTTATGATGCGCTATTTTTCATTGACAAATATGGGCAAATAGTAGGGAGTTAGCGTGAGCAGTATTATGGATATGTTAATTGGGAGCAAGCATGAAAGCAAACACATCAAACTAGTACATGCATGAACAAGTATGGTGCAATGAACGAGCACAAAGGGGGGCGTGGGGTCGGTTTGGTAGAACGCAAGGAGGAAGCAACTACGGAAGCAACAGGGAGCTGTAATAATTATGGAGAGAGTGACGTAGGGTGTGTTACTATGGATAGGGCAAGATAAGGTTGGCTCTAACACCAAGTTTGAAGAAAACCTCTTCTACTTATTATCAATTAAATAAAGGGACCAAAATATAAGCATACAAATAAAAAAAAAGTAAATAAAGGAGAGAATATCTTCATTCATGAGGCTATAAAAAATTAATAGAAGCATAACTTCCAAATCTGACAACTCCTATTATAACACTTCCCAATCTAGAAAGTTCCTACAACAGCAATTAGCAACATAGTTCACATTTGTTGGATTAGCCTCTCACTCAATCCAATCCACCCAAATACAATCTTTTGAGCAATGGTGATTGGAAAATCTCAACATAAATAAACTCAAAAGACAACTCTCCTAAGCTATTAGGATAATTCTATATTAATTTTCAAATACTTAAGCATTCAGGGATTTGCAGATTATTCCGGGATGGGCAAACAACATGGCAATGTCATAGTAAGTACGCCGTGAATCAGGGGGATCATTGGCAACTCTACATCAAGGCTTTAAAATAATTCATCAAGGTTGTATCAGAAAATCAAGCTCTCAACCTAGTTGCTCTCAAAATATGAGCAGTATTCATTTTTTTCACAACCCAGACAAAGTTTCATATAGATACATTGACATGTTAAACAATTAAAGCAATTAAAACAATGAGATAAGTAACAATGACATTTACATGGATAGAATTGGAGTAGCAAACAAACATATTTTAAACAATGAAGAAAAATAAGTTGATCAAATTTGATTACAGATGCAGTATTATCGTATAATTTTAAAGCAAGTGTATAGTGCAGCTAGAGATAAATTTGAATAGTGATGGCTTCTCAAAAAAATCCACCTTCGAGGAATATGAAAGCTCATAAAGTTAGAAAGAAACGTCAGAAAATGATCAAAGTTGTGATATGGAATATGCGAACTTTAAGCATAAACCTACCAGACAAGTAAGGAACCGCATTGATAGACGAATTCTGTCACAGCTGCCCTCCTCTATGGCATCCTGAACATAAAGAGAAAATATCAACGAGCGTGTATGACCTGGAACTAATAAATCTCAGCGATGTCACAATATCATTGAAAATATGGTGAGAAAAAGCTATGCATAAATTCCAATAACAGTTGCATCACAACATAGAGAAAAATATTTGAAGGCAGATTTACATGCACAACACATGAATCCTACCTATTTACAAATCTGACAACCATATCACTTTTTTAAACTATCTAATTCATGTATTTATGCATACCATGATCAAAACATTGAAAATTTGACAAAGAAATATAGTTAGGATTTTGTTGTGAATTTCATTATTTTGATGAGAGTTTGAAAAGTGGAGTTAGGAAGGTGTTACTTTTGGAAATAATGAAGAATTGAGTGTTATGTATGTAATTGCCCCAATATTTAAATACTCACACATTGTAAGATAAAAATAACAAAGAGTAGCAGAGCATCCAAAGCCATCATTTAAGGTCAATGTTATATTAATAATTAAGAAAAGAAGTCATAATCAAAATAGCACAAATAACATAATCTGTTCAAGATGTAATAAATGATTAGACAAGAAAATAACTTACCTGAAATTTGGTGAGGGTATTAGCCACTATTTCTTTAGCAAAACCCTCGTTTTCAAGGTTTATTAGACCAGCCTGCAGATGATACAGCATAATATTGGTAAAAGGAGTAGATAAACATTATCTCCAAATCATATGCAGACATCTGTGAAGCAGCAAAGAGTTCTATACAATAATGGTGAAAATTTGATAGAAACGAGGAAACACTTTACATCAACCAAGAAAAACAACCACATACCCAAGTCAAAAATATGGACATAGAGAGTTCTTGCATTCACGCAAGAATAGTTCTGGATCTTGCCCAATGTTTGATATATATATATATATATATATATATATATATATATATATCATGAAAGTTTTTCATGGGCATAAAGTATACAATTTAGTACATCATAGACCAATCACCAGATCTCTCATTAGACACGTCCCTGCATGCCATAATATATCTAGATTTGATTCCTATTGTAATTTGTTATTTGCTTATTACATCTTTCTCATGGTATTGTAAATAATTTCCAAAGACTCGTAGACTTAGGCTTTGTGCAATATTCCAAGGCAACCCATATGGCCAGCCATATCATCAAAAGGAGCAAGCCAAGATCAAAATTCCAAGCAAATATCAAGAGTCAACAGCCTTAATTGGACTTGTTCAAATGCTTAGCTATTTTTTTGTGGAGAGCATTCAAATGACACAACCAATACCTCCCCAACTTCAAGGAAGCGTGCCAAGAGAGTTACAAAAGATGTCTGACCATCCAAAGAGCCATGGTCAAGCACATCCAATAGAATTAGGAATCGCCGAATCGGCAAAGATAACCTCAGACATATTCCAAAACCGCCGCCTCCATTCTAGGGAACCTCCGGCCAACCACAGTTTTTTGTTTTAAACTTTCAATGTAAAGAGAGGAAGAGGATGTATTTATGTATTTTGAAATGTAATTGTAAAGACTACTGCAGGGTTGAATGAATTTAGAAGTTGCTTCAAGAGATTATTCTTTAATTTGGCTTGGTAGATGAATTTATCCATTTTGGTAAGATTTGGAACTTTGTGTTGTTTTAATTCTAGAGGTGAAACCCATCTTCTTCAACCACCCATAAACATCAGCACCCTTCACTCAACATCATCATATTTAATTTTTGTGAAGTTGATTAGTGATAATTAATGAAATTAAATGCTATTTAGAACAGTGGAAGATTCTCCTAGTTGAGCTGAGACAATTGTCAAAGTCTAATTTCATAAAATTAAATATTTGAAAGGATTTGAAGTGCGGAAGCAAATAAAGTGGGTAATTATTGTTATTTACATTATTTTATTCTATTTGAATTTTTAAATACATTATTTTGCTTAATTATTCAACTATTATGTTTAAAAGTTATCATGTTCATAATGATGAAAGCTAGGCATTAAAGTTATAAAGTAATATAAGCATACATAGGTATATGTGAATGATGCATATTAATTTAAAATAAATGAAATTAATAAGGAAATTATACCATACAAATAGAAAGTATTAAAAGAAAGAAAAGATACATACATGCAAATTACAGGAGTTCACCCACTTATGGTACTGACTGGGGAAACATACCCATGCACATTAAATAGAAATGAAAATAATTGTACTTTTATTGGTATATTTAGACGGTGCTCTTGTACTAATTAAAAGGAAAAAGGAATAAATATCAAATGAAAAAGAATAAATGAAACATAAAAAGAAATGAATTAATTAGAAAAGCTAACTATGAGGATATACTGCATACAAAATGTTATATGTTCAATTGAAAAATAAATGAATAAGAATATGCATGAGTATTTTATATATGCTTTAATATTATAAATCAATGGTGATTATCTAATGAGTTTACTATGTAAACTCAAACTGTAATACTAATTTTTCGTTTTTTGATAAGTAGAAATGGCTAAAAGAGATGAATACGTCTACAGAAGATGACGATCAAAAGAAAGAATGTAAAAATATGATTTATGTATATGTTCAAATATGAAAATTGTGTTAGTGGCTTTAAGTTTTTATATGCAATGTACATAATAAACTATTTTCTTTTAATTTGAAAGAAATATTTTAACAATCTGATTGTTTGTTCCCACCTCGTTAGTTCCGAGTCTCTGGGCCTGATCGTGATACTAAAAGAGCCACTAAAACATCAAAATTTTAAACTAAAATGCTTATGTTCTCTACTCTTCTACTCATTTACATGATTCAAATAATACTTGTGAATGTTTTGCAAATATAAAGTTAGTCACAACTCAATGAGTATATCATGCTTTAAATTACAGTAATACAAGGCTTTTGAAATAATATGCATGCTTATTTAAAAAATAATAAAATAATTTTATTAACATTCATTTTGAATATGACCATCAATGTTATTCATATCTATATGCATCACATATATCATATCTTTATCGTTTATGTAAATAATACAACTATCATAAGAGACCGTTTAAAAATAGCACCGATGAAGATACTTCTTTTTCTATTTTCTTTTTCATAACCTCTTCTATTTATATGTGTGGGTACATTACATCTTCAGCTAGTACCATAAAGGGGTGTGCTCCATCAATCAACATGAACATGCAAAAAATTATATCTAATTATTTCATTTATATATCATGTAAGAACTTTCAGTATATGTACTATAAAAAGTTCTTAAATGATATATCAATGAAATTATTAGACATAATTGTTTGCATATGCATATTGATTGATGGAGCACACCTCCTTATAGTACCGGCTAGGGACGCAATGTACCGGCGCACTTAAATGGAAAGGATTATGAAAAAAGAAATGAAAAATGGAGTACCTTCATACTAATTTAAGATGGTATCTCCTGTAACAGTTGTATTATTTATAGAAAAAATAAAGATATGACATATGTGACGCGTATAGATATATATAACATTGATGGTCATATTATAAATAAATTTTAAATAAAATTATTTTATGTTCTGAGGTGAGCATACATATTGTTCTAAAAGCCTTGTATTATTATAATTTAGAAGCATAATATACTCACTGAGTTGTGACTAACTTTATATTTGCAAAATATTCACAGGTGTTATTCGAATAATTTAAATGAGTAAAAGAGAAGAGAACATGTATCGCAGGCATGATGCTCCGAGAAAAAAGTATTTATAGCATTTTACTTTAAAATTTTGAGATTGTAATGGTTCTTTCAGTGCATAAGAAATAGCTAGTAAGTAGTCAAAAATTTAATCAACCATCTGACCGTCTGTTCATGTCTCCTTAATTCGAGTCTTTGAGCCAAGGCGAAGCTAGAATTGAAAGTTTTACATTGGAAGTAACGAGATAACCAAGACAACAAAAAAACAAAAAAATGCTGCGAGGAATATTGTCACTAGGCGGAGCTAGAATTGAATCACTTCACCAAAGCGATAGGCCAATACTGTTTCTTGTTTGTCCAAAAGAAGAGACGCAATGTTACATGCATAAATTTTAAGTTGAACACAAAGAAAGATAAACAAAGACTATACGGTTAAAATAAATGGTGATATATAACCACATTGTTATTTATATGAGATCTGAAGGATAGACCAAACGTTTATGATATGATAAGCCAACGGATAAATTTCATATGCTAAAGTTCTGTGAATATGTTAACTGTTAATAAGATTCAAAACAAGGCTTTACCACTATTATTTAAAGATGCATTATTCATGTAACTGTTTTTGTGGTGAAAATGGTAACAAGGAGAATGTATTTTAGCAACACCTATTGCTAATAAATTTTGATTATAAGAAACTACTAATTTGCATATAAATTTTAAATAAGTATAACAAATGTTTTGTGACCATACCAGTACTCCATAAAAAGGAATCTTATGTGGCAGCTGCTCGGCACATTGGAGAAGAAGCTGTTCAATCAGAATAATGGTGTGAGCATAGGTGACTTCAACCTTTGAATAATTTAATCAATGAAGTTAATGCTTGCTTTTTTTACAGCTTTTTTTTTTCCTATCAGGAGAAATCAACAAAAAACTTCACTAAAAAGACGACTAATTTCAATTAGTATTAAGTTGACCTTCTTCAATTTGCACAGAAAGTTTTTAAGACCGTCTTTTATCACGAAATACAAGTACATCTACGTTTAAAGGGTAGAGCACATAGCATCTTCCTCACCATCACTTAACGGTTCATACAAATATCGGAGTGACCAAGATTGCTAAACAAGAATAAAAAAAGATATTGACAACTAAACACTTCCGTAACACCAATTCCCTCGCATGAAATGCCAACTTGATGTAAAATATGAAATATTCGAGAAGGGAGCCTTCCACTAAGACCTTACTACAGAGTACTAGGTAAACAACGACTTTAATTGCCATGCAATTTAAGCACATGCATCCTAGAAATGATTAATTAGATCCTTAATAAAAAGAAACCTAGGTGAAATAAAACGTTGTAGTAGACGAAGAAACAGCTATAGAAAAAAAAAATTATTAGGAAAATATTCCAACGTTAAATCACCTTCAAAAAAATTATTGGCTAATCTAGCACGTAGGATTTCAATTTTCCGCAAAAAGGAATAGGTAATTTTGTAGACTAATTATTAGTTGGGAGTCGAAGAGTTTGTACACAAATTAATTCTGTACCCTAAAGTAAAAATATTCGGAAAAACCCAATTTCATTAACTAAAATAGATCATTACATCAAAAAGGAATGTAAAAGTACAACTCAATGCAGAGTAATACCGTAAACACATAAAACTGTATACAAAAATCAAAATGCTACAAAAGATTTAGAAAAGGAGAACAAAGCAAAAACTTCCAAAATCTAACTCAAATTGAACAAAAGCAGCCCGAATATTAAATTAATATGAAGATATGGCATACAATTGCACTCCCATTTTACTGATCCAGTGGTAAGAAAAGCAACCAATAAAAAATATTTTTTGTTGAGATAAAAATATTGTAAAGATTTTTTTCTTAATTATCCCAAAATCAGCTTTACAAAAGCTTCTTTTGAGATAGCATCATAGCATCATAGAAACTGTGGTTAAGAAAATAGCTTTTAAAAAGCTCTGACAGCATATGCATGAGCAGAGCCCCAATAACGCTTAAAATGACTAGGTTTACATAGACTACATGTCTATTTGAATCACAAAAACAACAATTAATCAAGGTTCTTTATTCTAAAAAACACAATCAACAAATTGGAGAACAATAAAGTTAACTTATTAACAAAGCTCAATTTAATGTCCAAATATATAACATTATAATAGAAAACCTATTTGCAAAGGTTTCAATATCTAACAGTTACTAAAAACCTAAGAACAAGCTACCAAAAACTATTGAGAAACTTCTGTGAGTAGGCGATCTCTGCACTATTCCGTTTCTACGAATTGGGTGTGGTTGTAGTGTGAGAAGTTTATAGGAGGAGGTGACCATCAATCAACTCCTCACTCTAATAATGGTGGTGGTGAGGATAAGGTGGTGGATGATGGTAATCGGCACTCTAGTGGACTGCATGGAAAGGTTACCCAGGCTTGCCAAGCTTGGGAGGCTCGTTCTCAACAAAAGATTGCAGCCACTGCTGCTAAAAATAGAAACATAGGTGTGGTTTCTATGGTTGATCAACCTAATGGTCAGCAGGATCGCAGTAGTCACACTGAGGAGGGCCAATGGGCGCTGAACTCTGTCCCTGTCCAGCAATCTGCACATTCTGAGTACAGTTTGAGCATCGAGAAACCAATATGCAATGCAATGGAAATAGAAAAGCAGGAATTGGAGCTGGGAGCCAATCAAAAGTTTGGTTATTTCTTGTGCCAACGGTGACCCCTCATTGACAGAACGCCAAATGCTGGCTGAAGCAGCCCGTGAAAGAGCCCAGGTACATAAAACTTCCGCAAAACCTGCTTGTATGTAAGTCTGTGGTGAGGTTCACGTGAAGGACTGCATGGAAATGGGCTGTGAAATAGAAATAAATGCAGTTGGTAGTGATCTGAACAGGTGTGATAAACCAATAAATGCAGAAATTAATGATCCTCGTATTTCTGTGCAATGCCCATCAACTGTTCAATTAAATGCCTGATGGCCACTTGAAAAGTGGAATTGCCCAACTCCCCCCACGGCCGCAGCTCCCTTCACAACCAAATGCTAACAGGAGTTATTCTAATGAGCCTAATGTTTGGAAGAAGCCCTAAGTATTCAGCATTGCCTCAGTGAATAAGTCAGGAGTATTGGAAGAGGATGGAATTTCTGCATCTCTGAATTTGGACTCTATTCAGCAGAATGTTGCAAAACTAGAGAAAGCACTTGTTGGCAAGTTTATTGGAAAAAGGCTACCGCACATACTATTGAACAATGAACTAAAGGACATGGGCACATTTGGGAGATTTTCAACTCCTCACCATCTCAACAAATTATTTCATTTGCTTATTTTAAAGTATAGAAGCCAGAGACACAGTTAATGGGAGGATCACGGTCAATTGGTAGACATATCATTGGTATGGATCGGTGGACACCATCATTTTCACCTCAATCAATGCATGGGCTCTTCTCCACAATTTGGATTCAGTTCCCACAATTACCGCTGATCTATTGGGATAACATCCATATTGTTAGAATGCTTCAGTTATTGGATAACTACTATGGATTGATGCACAAACAAGCATGTGGGGAAGAAATACTTATGCTTGCGTGTTGCGTGTTGATCTTGCTTCAAAAGCTTCCAACAGGTGTTTGGGTGATGGGCTTGCAAAAAAAAAATTCCATAAAGTTGAATATGAGGGAATTTCTCAACAATACTCCCAATGTAGGCACATTGGACATAAAACTAGCCAATATTTGATTAATTCTCAATAACAACAACACTATAAGAAGCAGCCAACAGGTCTCCCAATTGAAAAACAGCCTACTGTAGCGAAAAATAGCTCTCAGTCTGCCTCTCTGGTAAAGGAAAGCAGCATCCCTCTTGCAAGCAGCTCACGGTCACCGTCTGCTGGACCAAGTTGCAGCTCCCAGAATGAACATGACGCTCTTACTAATCGGGTTATGGGTTCCTTTGTCAACCCGACAGCTCTTAAGGAGCAAGAACACAATGCAGCACAACAAGCAAATTTTAAAAAGAAAGTCAAAGTGAAAGCACAAGACTTAACAGTATAGCAATGCTGATGATAAGACCCAAGGATATGATCCTTGGTGTTTGGTTACAAGAAGAAGAAACGGGAAAACAAACAACACAACACCAGAAGGTATTATTAAAGGAAGAACTGACAACAACTTCTCTGCCTTATCTAGGGGATGTCAGTAGGCCGAATCGTCTAAGCAGATTCAGGATACTACCTCTACATAACAGACCCTCCTTTTGATTTCAACAACCCTACACCTGTCTTATTTTCAGCTGGATGGCTTTCTGAAGACACTGAAGGCAGCACAAAGAGATCTAATCCATTTAAAAAATGGGAAAGCGGAGGCCGGATTTCAAAAGCTCCTTTTTGATATGGAATTGTTACAAATCATTTCAATCTAACCACTTCCAAAAAAAAGGAAAAAAGGCACATTTGAAGCAGCAAACTTCCTTCCTCATTTGAAATTGTAGGGGGCCAGGAAAAATAAGGCAAGCAAGTACCTAAAACAATTGGTTGGCGACCATAATGTTGCTTCTGTGGGTCTTCTGGAAACCAAAGTAGAGGACATTTCCAGGAAAGATGTGGAAAAGTTGGTTGGAGGCAATTGAGATTTTTTTTACCAAGCTACCATGGGAAAAGATGGAGGAATTATGGCTCTCTGGAGACGTGAACTCATTTCCTTTACTGTTATTGAGCAAAGCACACAATATCTTATTGGTAAGGTTCGTTACCCAAACACAAGACATGGATGGTTACGATAGTTTATGTTAACAACGATTATCTCATATGGAGATCTCCGCGAAAGTTGCTGGCTAGTAAGTTGGATATGACATTTCCGACTATTGTTGCTGGAGATTTCAACTGCTTTCTTTTCCCAAGCTGATACAAGGGGCAGTAAGGGATTCACATTTTCCCAAAAGGTGCAAGATTTCAAAAATTTCATGCACCGTTGTGACCTAGTCAAGTGGCCCAACGTACACATGGAGCAATAATAAGCAATGGAACTATAAAATTTGAGTCCGCCTGGATAGATTTCTCATCCATACTATAGCATCAGATCTTCTACCATTCTTCAAAACAAGACATCGTATGAGATTGATCTCCGACCATTGTCTCATTCTCTTGACCAATGACAATGCTCACATTGCACCCCCGCTCCCCACAAGATGGCTTCCATTTGAAGAGACATGGCTCTCATATGCAATTCCTTAGAAAGTTGCCTACACAAAGTGGTCTAAAACTAATCAAGGCTCTAATGCAGAAATCCTCCAAAGAAAGTGCTCTTGAATACTCAAAGCCTTATTCCATTGGAGCATATAAAAAGTTAAAGATCTTAGCACCCTTCAGTCCTCTCTTGAAGCTGAAATTATGAACCTGCAGATGGAGGAATGCTCTCAGAATGGATTATCCCCCGATCAAGAAATCACTCTCCGCATTAAAATCAAGGAACTAAAATTCACTTTAGCTAGAAACAATTTGTGGTGGAAGTAGCGTGCCAAAATCAGATGGCTGAAAGAAGGAGACGCAAATACTCATTTTTTTCATATTGTTGCCTCTTCCAAGAGGAGTAATAGAATCAACCAGGTCAGACATTCCACGGGTTAGCTTTCTGAGGGCCCAAACATTATTCCCTAAGAATTCTACAAGTTTTTCACTGAAAATTTTGAAGGGAAGTTTTGTTTCACAATTGGCCTCCATTTGAGACAAAACCAAAAATCACTATCGATATGGCTGCTCAACTTGACTCCATGGTCACTGATCAGGAAATTTCGGAGGCCATCCATACCATGAGTAGCAATCGGTCTCTTGGAGTTGATGGGATAATGGCATCTTTTTCAAAAACTTTTGGAGTGTGGTTAATAAGAATTGTGTTGTTATTCGTGAGTTCTTCATATCCGACCATATGTCCCAAAGTAGAAAAAAATTTAGTTGTTCTCCTTCCTAAGTCTACCTCAGCTGACTCCCCTTCCAAGTTTATACTAATTAACCTTTGACGAACAATCTATAAAACTGTGATGAAGGTTCTAGGCCTTCTAATTTTTGAAGAGCAAGGAGCTTTTGTGCCACAAAGGAGCATTCCCCTATCAATGTCTACTTGCCCAAGAAATCATCAATAAGTTTCAACATTCCACCTTCTCAAGAGAGCTTATGGCAATCAAAATAGACATGGAGCAAGCACACGATAGAAAGAGTTGGGCCACTCTGCACAAAGTTCTTGAAGAATTTGGCTTTCCCAACGAATTCATTCAATGGACAAAGCAATGCATACAACAGGCAGCATTCACCTTACTCATCAATGGAAGGAAGTCTGCCCGGACTAGTGCTCAATGTTGATTTAGGCTAGGGTGCCCATTGTCCCATTGCCTCTTCATCCTATGTTCAAAACTCCTTTCCATGGCTTGTCACCAAAGAGGTCAGTATATGGGGATTGCAATTATCAATGGTGGAACTATAATCTCTCACCTTGTCTATGCAAACGACATTCGTTAACAACAATAGCCTCTTCTATGGCTGCCAAAGAAATCAACTCCATACTCAAAAATTATTGTAGCTGGTTTGGCCAATCCATCAATACAAACAAGTCAGCAATTCTCTTTAGCAAAGCAACTATCAATTGGAGAAAGCAGTAGAGTTACCAAAACGTTTGGGTTTCAAAAAGTTCAATAATTTGACTATCTAGAAATTATATTGGCCACGAGAAAACTTAGCATAAACAATCATTGTGATATGCTACACTGTGCCAACATGAGACTTAAGGACCAGGGGGACCACCATCTCTCTCTGGTCAAAGATCAACTCTCCACAATTCATTTTAGCTTGCTCTTCCTATGTATCTCCTAACTCATACTTTGGTTCCTCGAGGAGTTCTCAATAGACAAGAGAAATTGTGTCGAAATTTTTTCTAGTGTAAAAGCTCAACTCAAGTTGGCATTCACTACATCGCATGGAACGATTTACGCACACCTCAAATAAATGGAGGGTTAGGGTTTCATGCTCAACAAATTAGGAAGGCCCATTTCATGCCTGCATAAGTTGGCAATTCCTCTGGCAATCAACAATTAGTCTCTCCCAGGCACCTGCTTGCATGAAAAATATGGAGAAAACAAATGGGCCTCCACATATAGGCGAATTGATTAAAAATCCTGGCAAGTTAGTGTGGGCGGCAAAAAGGCATTAAAGATATAATCCATTGGAAGATTGCCAATGGCGCAAGCATACATGCTTTGACTCAATTTAAATCCTTGATGTGCCGTTAGCTAGGTGACCAACATTCCCGAATATTGAGCATGTCGAGAATAAGCAAGTGTCAGATTTTATTTCAGCTAGAGGAGAATGGGATGCTGCCGAACTACAAAATTGCTTTGCAGACTGCTTAGTTCAACGGATTCTGACAATTCCAATCCACAATAACGATCCTAAGGACCAACCAGAGCTATTGCATCTACCCATTTCTAAAACCATAACTGCCTGGGCATATGCGGCTCGATTTTCCATAATTCAGGAGCAGAATTCTTAGTTCTTTAAGCTTAAATTGCACCCTCGTGAGAGATTTTTTGGGTGGAGATTGTTACACAATGCTCTTACCACTATTCAGTGGCTCAACATAACAAGACTAAGTGATTCTGCTAGCTATCCTTGCAAATGCAATTGGTAATTGGAGCTACTTGCTATTATGAAAATATTCAATAATTGGGGCTTCTCTCTGCCGCAATTTGGTACCTTAAATAAAGTCTTCTCAGCCTTCAACAAGCTCCAGGGCTCAAATATTGCTTGGGAAAGATTTTATTGTTGCATGGTTCATCAAAATTGGCAAGCACGCAATGCCAAAAAGCACGAAAGGCTTATGGAACCCCTCTTATCATTGCAGCCAATATACTAGAATCCTTAACTTTTTCTGCTTCTATCAATTACAAGAGCATTGGGGCAACCATCAGCCACCAAGGCTGTACACCTCTCAACTGTGGTGCCCTCCTCCTCCTGGATGTACAAAAGCAAATGTGGATGCTGCATTTCTTCCACCTTGCAAAGTAGGACTTGAGTCATCCTAAGAAATGAAAATGGGACTCTCATTATTGTGGCAGGCCGGACCTATAAACATTGGGACAACACAACAGTTGAGCGTCAGGCAATGCTTTTCATCTAGTCAATTTTGGAGACTTGGATGTATGAGGTTAAAGGGCTCATCCTTGAAGGAGACAACAAAAATGTCATTGACATCCTTCACCAAAGCATGATATATCAAATTTGAAGACTAGACCCCATAATGCCCCTGACATCAGCTTTTTGGAAACTCTACAACTAAGTAATCTTTCAACATGTGCCAAGGGAAACCAATAAAGCAGTTGATGTTTGTAGTCATTTAGCTTTACAATGTAATTTTATATGGAAAAGTGCCTATAGTAAAAACCTTCCTGATTTTTTTATTTTGCAGAAGGAAGAATCTGATAGAATTGTACATCAAAAGTTGTTCACTTTTGCTTCTTTGTTATGGTAATGCTAAATGCAAATTAAAAAAAAAAAAGAACAAGCTACCACTGTAATGTGACCATGGAGGAATAAAAAGTACAAACATTACACAACTTTAAAAGGCCAATGGTATCAATCCACACATTCGATCAATGGCATTCAACATGACTTCATCCATGGAGGACATGAGCAAGTATTAGCTCTATGCACAATAGGTCTCACCCTTGATAACACTAATAGTTTTATTTCCTTTAAAATTATCAACTTACATAACTAAATATATTAGATGACCACTCTGCCTAAATTTAGTGTTCCAAGTTAAAGTGCTTGTAATTTTCTCTAACTGACCACATCCCATTTTTCTTAATTGTGAGATCTTGTTAGGGCTAGTAATGTCTAAAACTTGAAATTAGCTTGATAATCGCTCAAAGTTGAATTTACTTGAAATCGGAGTCTATTTAATCCAACTTGAAGATGACTTGCTCAAAATCAATGTGTGAGTGCGCGCGTGCACGAGAAAGCGAGCAAAAATATATATTTATGTTCACATAACACACAAATACATGATACATGTATGAATATACATATATTTCATATTTAATAGCATAACTGAATAAATACATGCTAATGCATATATATATTCTTGATTGGTAATAAAATATATATTTTTAAAATTTATCAACTAAAATCAGCTTAAAAATTAACCAAAAATCAATCAATTTCAACATATAAGATCTTGGCTCAAGCAGAAATTAGAATCTTTGAGGTAGAGCTTAGATCAGTTTGCTCAAATTTGACCAACTATCATGCCTAGGTCTTGTTATAGCTAAATAAACACAGCCTGATAATATAAGCATGGAGTGAAGAATATTAAATGCATTATAAATATTTTCACAGCATACTCATCATCATTAAACTTATCCTAACTATCTGGAGATGATTTTATGCATCCTTATTATTGAATCAGTCTTGTTGAGCGTTGCATGAGGTGAATAAGTATTTTAACACAACTTATACTTCATTAAATCTCTGTAGTTTACGGAAGCAAAGTAGAACTTGTTGAGGTAGCAAAGATTTATATTTGTAAGCAAATTAATTTTATAATTACAGAGAAATAACAAAGTTTACCAAAGTAACAGGCATAAATAAACTTCCTTCAACTCACAAAAGGAGAAAAAAATTACTAAGCATAGTAGTATATATTTGAAGGGAAAAGAAAAATAGTTCTTTCCTGGACAACCTTGGACCAAAATGAGTGGAGTTTAGATAAAAAAAAAATTATTTCAAAAATAAATTTGCATTAAACAACCAAGTGTATCTGATGAGTAAAAAGAATGACAATCATAAATATTAAGATAAAAATTAAAATAATTGATTTAAACTCTTGTAAATACAGATCAAAAATAGCCATTATTGATCGCAAAAATAAAACAACTGTAATAGTCATTGTTTGCTAGCCTAAAGGATATATATCAGACAATCAAGCAGTTATAAAAGGGTTATTGGTTACAAGGGTTCATTGTTCCAACATAAATAAGTCAAACAAGAAAAGACATGCAGAAATCAAAAAAGCCTACTTACGCATCACATCTAATAAATGATGACAAGGCAACTATACCTCTATGATGTCATCTCTAGAATGCTCCAACTCTCGCAAAAGCACGCTGTAACATGCATCCTGCAATAACAGTCAAAACTTACACATTGAACAGTTTCTTTCCTCCAAAAATGAAGGACTACAGAGCGTTCAAACAGAAAAAAAAAATTAAAAATTAAAAATTAAAAATTGACAAACTAATCTTACATTTAAATTAAACGAAATATAAAAAGGTAAAAAGAAACTGTAAACTAAAGCTTTGACCATACAAAAGAAACAAAAATCAACTTGAATTGGCAAATTAAAATAAATTCTATGCTATCGACCCGCAACAAATCAAGAAACTTTCCCTGCAGTTGAAAGAACCAACAAGGTCAGCATTTGGGCTGAAGCTGCGTTCAATAAGAAGTTACTATGTGGCTCGGGGCTAGGTTTTTAGAGGATAGCGAGTGTTCGAGTAAAGGGGAAAGAAGGGGGCCATGGAAATACTCACGATGTGCTCCCTGTAGTCAACGGAGCCGCCGTACTCTGTGCATTTATCACCGATGCGGAGAAGCAGCGTCCTCCAGCTGTTCATCGGCTCGGGCATGGAAATTTCGAATGAGCGAGCAATCGAGGGCGGGATCGCGCGTAGGAGGCAAAGAGGATGATTGACGGGTCCAGGAAAGAAAGCAGCGATTTAAGACAGGTTGTACCGGTCGATCGGGAATGGCCCATTATTTTTGAACCAGGGTTATTATAGTGGATGCGCCTTCTCTCGGAAGAGGCATAAGAAATTTGGTTTATTAATAATATCGATGGATTAATAGTATATAAGTCGTATTTAATCAAATTTGTTTGTTTAATTTTGTTTGATCAATAATATTTATTGAATACAAATTATTCCTATCGGGAGTGTAAAACAAATATCATAAAGCACGATTTGTAACATAAATTTTTGGATTTCAAACCCTCAAAAATTGAATCAACTTCTAAAATTTATGTAAGAACTAATTATATTTCAAAATTGATAAAAAATAAAGTCAAGATGGCAGTCTCTTCATGATTATTTCAACTTATATTAAAATTACACAAACTTCGTATGCATTTAAGCCCGAACAAACCAACCTAGGTTAGATGAAGAGTTGAATCGGGCCCTTCATATGATTCGACTAGTACTGGTCCAATAAAAGTTAGGCCACACAATCTCATGTTATCACCACCAGGGGTAGCTAATCTGCTATTGATAGTTCTTGTCATGATTATTTCATTTCAAGCCTCATATTATATCGAGAAATGCTGAATTTTGCACAATTATCCTAAGTAGAGTGAAACTTTTTATGGAGATCATGTCCCTGTGACCTCTACAGGTGATTGATTCACAAGCCATTTTTTACGTTAGATTGCTCTAAATGTGACAACTACTTCAGCATAATAATGACGACTTCATCATCTCTAACATCAACATCTTCTTGAAGTTAGTATGGTTTCTATAATTTATAATTTATTTATTTACTGCATTGGATAGCTCTTAGTTAGATTATCATTTCAATATCACTTTTAGTGGACTTGATACGTCACCAAAAAATTCAACAATCATGAATTTTGAACCATATTTGAGTAAGAAAAATTTGAAATTAATTCATCACCATCAGAACTTTGATTATAACAAATTTATAGTTGAAATAATTATTTTGATGAGAATAACTCAATGACACTAGAAGTATGTTGACATGAATCCAAATGGCCCAAGAAGCAAGAAATTGAGTCAATCAATTGATGGGGTGGTGATTTGTTCACAACACCTATGGTCGTGATTTATTCATTTACAAGCCACATATCACATCGACACACCCTTAATTTCGCATAGCTCTCCAAACAAGAGTGAAACTTTTAGGGAGTCCATGTGACCTCTACAAGTGATCAATTTTGAAGCCATTTTTATGTTAGTTTGTTTAAAGTGAGACAACTATTTCAACACAATAATGATGGCATATCACCTCTAACATCTATATTTTCTTGAAATTAGCTTGGCATCTACATGCCTCCAATTTATAAGTTATTTATGGTATTTGATAAGTCTTTGTGGGATATAACTTCAATACCAATATAATTACATATCATTGCAATTTTTTTAGTGGACTTTAGATGTCACCAAAAAATCCATCTTTCATAAATTTTGAGCAATATTTGAATGATAAATTATTTTATTTAATTTGTGACCATCCAAACTCTCATTCTAGCAATTTTTTACTTGAAATGAACATTTTGATGAGATAACCCCAATGAAGCAAAATTTACCTTGATCCAAGTCAAAATGGTCATAAATAAAGTACTTGATTCAATCACTTATAGGGTTAGGTAATATGTTATCAGCACCTTTCATCATGATCATTAACTTTCAAGTCTCATGTTACATCAAAGCACATTGAATTTCACATAGTTCTCCTAAATAGAGTGAAACTTTAATAGTCCCTACGACCTTTACAAGTGATTGATTCTCAAGCCATTTTTTATGTTATGTTGCTCTAAGTGAGAACTATTTCAACATAATAATAATGACTTATCATCTCTATCATCAACATCATCTTAAAATCATTTTTTCTTTTATATGGCTCTAAATTACAAGTTATTTATGGCATTGGATAGCTCTCAGTGAGGTTATCATTTCAATACCAATAATATCACCTTTCATCACCATTTTTTGGCGGACTTGATATGTTACAAAAAAATCCACCAATCTTGATTTTTTAGCAATATTTGAATTTCAACTTAATTTATTACAATCGAATTTCTAATTATAAAAAATCATAGATGAAAGGAATGCTTTATAAGACAATCCCAAAAATGCTAAAACTACTTTGATCAGAGTCCAAATGGTCCTAAATAAAGCACTTTAATTGATCACTTATAAGGGTAATAGATTTGTTCTCAACACTCTCACCATGATTGTTCACTTTCAAGCATCATATTATGTCAAATCATATTTAATTTTGAACAATTCTTCTAAGTATAGCAAAATTCTTATGTATATATATTACCATTCATCCAATATTTACATGATGATTCATGCTAAAAATAGCATATACAATATTCATGATATTTAATCAAAAACAGCCTATCATTGTAAATATATCATGACTACAAAATAAAGAACTAATAGGAGTAGAAAGAAAATATAAGCTTGCAGCTCAGATCAACCTCACTCCACATGTTTCTTATCCTAACCTAAAAACATGTTAAAATCACATAATAAGTACATAAACCCAACAAGTCACGAATATCTACAACTGAAATTAATGCACTAAATAAAATAAAATGCAAGAAATTATATTCATATGAATAGTAACTCTAGTATAAATTCTTGTTATTTCTATATCAAATGAACTGATCATTTCATGTGTGTCATATATCATGTTTACATTAGTATAATATTAGTTTTTCTACATATCAATCATTAGTCATATTTCTGTTATCATTTAATCAATCAACTAGTCATCAGTCTTATCTATCATCCGCCTTATCTATCATCTATCTCATCTATCATCCATCTTATCTATCATCTGTCTGTATCTTCTATCATTTGTCTTATCTATTTTATAAATATCTCATCTATCATTTATCTTATTTATCATCTATCTCATATATCATCTGTCTTATCTAACATCTATCTTATATATCAATTGTCTTATTTATCATCCGTTTGTATCATCCATCATTTATCTATCTCATTTATCATTTGTCTTATCTATCATTTATTTTATCTATCATATATCTTATATATCATCTATTTGATCTATCATTTCTCTTATCTAGTATTGGTCTATTATATCATCTATCTTTTCTATCATTTATCATTGATTTCTACTCATCAATCATCAATCTCATATACATATATCATGAATCTCATCTAATTTCATCATATTAGTCATCCATCAGTAGTCTCTCATTAGTAATATATTAGCCAATAGTCATCTTAATTATATTAATATCAATCTCATCTATCTTATCTAGTACATCAATTCATTTATTTATTTTTTTGTTCTTACACACATTTCACATCATAATAATAGACATAATGTACAGATCATATGTAATTATTATAACAAACATATTTATCCAATGGGCTCATTAATATGCATATATTATGCCAAAATGTATGTTATTCCATATGAATTATAATTATATGCATATTTTATATCTCATATCCAAATTCAGTGCATTAGTTGTTGATTATTTGACACCCAGACTTACTTTACCCACTTTAATGAAAATATCATGTGTAAAACTAATTGGTGAAATTTTAATATAAGCCATTTAAAATATCGAGGATAATGGCATTTACTACATACTAAAAGTTACATAGATGAAAGTTTGTTAAAATGAGGGATATTGCATTTTTATCAATTTTAAGAGAAAGAAAATAGGCAAAACATAAAATCATTAAAAAGAGATGTAGCATAGATGTCACTTACAATAATTTAAACAATTTTTATAATTGAAGCAATAGACAAAAAGCCTTAAAAGACCTTCTCTCCCTCTCTTTCTCTATTCTCTCCTTTCCCTCTCTTCCTTTCTTACCCAGTAAGGAAGATGGAATGGTGAGGGAACGACGTGGTTGTAGGATATGTATATTAAATATATATAAAAACATCATTTAGTGCGTGACACCATAGAACAAAACTCTGCATGTAAAACCCTGAGTTACTGTAGAACAAATAGCAAAGCACAGCTGGGTTGCACTTTAGATTTTCATAATTTCAAATAAATTTAATTTTTGAAATTTTGGGTTATTACATTCTACCCACCTTCAGAAAAATATTGTCCTAACATTTGCATTTCAAAATAGTAACAAATAGAGTGTAACTAATCATCAATTACATCAATCATAACAATCTAATCATGCATTCATTCTCTAACACAATATGTGTAAGAGTTAATCAATCATGTATCATATGATGCATTTCAATCAAAAATTAAAAAAATTCATAATAATATTCAAAATAGAAACTGTAACAGTGGAACTATCATACACTTCTGAAATTTCTTGTCAAGGTTGATCAGATACCCTTGATTGCATAGGTTCAAACTAACTACCACTCATAGTTTCTTCATCAATATAAAAAAATCCTTGTCCATATCCAGGTAATAAAAAATGCATCATCTTGTGCCTATGGCTACCACAACTAAAGCACTGTCCTGTAATTCTATAACACTATCATGCATGTCTTCTTACACACCAAACACATTGTAGATTTCTTCGAGTAGGTACTTTCATTATCTTATCTGTCATCTTCTTACTACCTTAACATATTTTCTTGAATTGTGGAGGCTTCTATTTAGAAATAATTTGTTCAAACTGCTTAGTCAATTTATCACTAACTGGTTGTACTATCATATCAACAAACTTTAATACATCCTATAGTATAATTGAAGCTACTCATTACATTGTTTAGTCATAATTTCTTTCCCCTTTGGCACCATCTATTCCACCAGTATAATCCTTTTTCCTAATCTATTAAACATATCTTTAAAATATAATATATATTAAATTATATATATAACATATATTCATGTATGCAAGACACTACCCTATTTTTACCCCTCATAATTAATCCTACGGCTCTGGCTATAATTCTATTCTTCTAATAACAATTGCTCTGATACCAACTATAACGCCCCAAGACCTAAATTTGATAAACTTATAACTTTTATCTTTTTAATCATCAACTAGAGCTTACTAATTTCATCCTCATATAATATAAATAGCTATATATATATATATATATATATATTCATCCAATCTTTATCTGATGATCTATACTCAAAATGGCATATATAATAGTGATGATATTCAATCAAGAATATCCCCTCATCACTACACATACATTATGACTAAAAAATCAGGAACTACTAGGAATAGAAAGAAAACCTAAGCTTATAACTCAGATCAATCTCACTCAACAGGTTCCTTACCCTTATCTAAAAATATGTAAAAATCATAGAATGAGCACATAAGCCCAACAAGTCACCAATATTTAGAATTAAATCAAAGCACAAAATAGAAATAACATGCAAGAAATCATATCATATAAACATTAACTCATTGTACAAATTTTCATAATTTCAAATAAATTTATTTTATGAAATTTTGGGTTATTACATTTATGTTTTAAAATACCATGAACTTATGATTGATAAAAAATTATATGTACATAGATTAATCTACCTAATTGGTACCGTGAATCAAAACATTTATAACTCCTCATCTCTGTCAAGTTTTTCAAAATTTCTAGTAATGATCCCCTTCACTATAGTGATAAGATCTACTTAACAATTCCAAAGTTATACCCAACATATGTTTATACATGGAAGTACTACATTCTTATTTTCCTATTTGATTCTAATACACCTTTGTTAAGGATATAGATCAAACTGGGTTTTATCCTTGTGCAAAGCCTATTAACAAATTAAAGGAAGATTTGAGAAATTAGAAACATCATTGTAAGATTTAAAAGCACTGAGATCTAATATATATATATATATATATATATATATATATATATATATATATATATATATAAACATGCATTCTTAACATATCATAAGTCCAGAGAAAAATTTATCATAACATTGCAATTAATATAAATAAGACAAAATTCTTTGTAAAGATAAAAATAAATATAAGAGTATTATTTTAAGGATAAATAAAATAGGATTTCTCTTGAAATAGCAGATGCAAACACTCATCATTTGATATTTCTCTCCTTATTCACACACACTCTCCCTCACTACTATCCTTGCCTATAAGTAAGTATAAGAGATAAAATTGGCCTGACCCCTTCAATAATTCAGCCATGCTATCTATAATAAAAATCGTATAATTGAATCTAGCACCAAGTCACTTAGAGTGGTAGTGATGTGGCACTTCTAAAATGAGCTAACACCGCAACATTGATGAAGTACTCCACTTTGGCTCTCTGCTGAATTGACTTGTAATTTCCTAAGAGTAACTAAATTAATTGCTCCATTGTTGCTCTCTAGCGATTCAATGTTTCAGTGCATGAGACAATACTACATTTTAGTTATGATTTAGCTCTGTGATGCTTGGATAACACTGTGGCACCTTGCTCTCTATTATTGGGATTAAAATTTGATCTTGAATGCTTTGACACTGAGCATTTTGTTTGATTTCCTATATTTTATTTGACTTTTCCTGCATAAAACCATAAAGTGAGGTAATTTTAAAGCAAAAAAGGATAGCTTAAAACATAATAAATTTTAAACTAACAAAATCTTCCAAACTTAAATTATTAATTTTCTCTAAGTAATATATATGCACTTTATTACATGAGTTTCTTTTTTTGTTGGAACATAAACTTTAAAATTTTTAAAGTTAAGAAAATATTAACTTAATGGATTAAACTCTAGAATTCAATGGTTAATAATTCCATTAATACATCTATAATAGCCCAATATTTCATCTCTACTAATATTCACTATAAATCCAACTCTTAAATATAGCTATGAATATTTTGATTAGTTGACCTAGGTTTAATGATCTTGGGTTTAAGAGAACTTCATATTTATTTAATTTTTTAGTCATAATATAAGTTTCCTTAAGTATCATAATTCCTACATTTTCCTTAAGTTTTTTTCCTCCTTAGACCATTTAGGTGTAGGTAGACTTTCAAGCACTAATTTTTGAAGTTTTAGTACTTAGCTTTTCACATTGCTGCCATTTTTTCTTTTCACTTTTTTTCATTCCCTTTTTTTCTTTTTCTTTTATTTTCTTTTTTTTATATTTTTACTAAATACTTCCTAATGATTTTGAATACCTATTTTTCTCTCCCCCTTGTGTGATCTAAGGTATCACTACATAAGGTTCATCAAAGGTCTTATGATTCTATAAGTTTATGATTATACTTATCCTTCAAATTAATCTAAATAATTTATTCTAACTAGCCTTTTATAAATTAATCCTACGATAAGTAATCAACTGCTTATGTGCTTTTTAGGAGTCTTCTTTATTAGGAAGTACTAGTTTTAATGAAATTATTAGTTATATAAACTTGCTTGATTATATTATTTTCCACTTTATGCATTGTTAATCATTTAAGTTATTATTTTTCTTATTTTTAAAATTCTAAAATTTATAATCATAATAAATATAAGATATGATAATTAATATTCAAAAGTGCAATATAAATATTTGAAGGAAAATAATAAAATTAAGCTAACAAGATGTAATGAAACATAATTTCATTTAGCTCCCCCAAACTTATAATTAAACATGATAAAATTCAAACATAAAGAAAAATTAAGGAAAATATAAGAATACAAACAAATAAATATAAATATAAGCTATCCCCTTGTTTACTCCTTTTCTTCTTCTTCTCTTGTCCTCTTCTAATATTGTTGTTGTTGTATTAGGCCTCCTATAAGCTTCAATTATTAGAGTTATAGGGAAGAATGTCCTATCTGGACCCTAAAATAGTTAGCAGTTCTTGAACATGCTAACCAATGCCTTATTAAAATAAGAAGAATATTGGTAATCCTTCTATTGTAGGTCCACCATATAATCCATCCTATTGCTCCATTGCTTATTTTCATCCAAATAACTCTTGATCCCAACAACTTGATTGTTGAGATTGGCTACCTGATCTCCTAAGGTTCAGAGGTCTATAGGTTTAAGCTGGACAAGCTGACTCAAACTCTCTTCAGGTTCCCTAATGGGTGTTTGTGGACCTCCGAAAGGGATCCGCCGCTACAGAGTGCAGAGGGTATATGACCGCCCCACCCCGAGGGATAGAAATGATCGCAGGCCTCCACTCTCTTCGCATGCTGGCCAATGGGAGGGCAGATTAGATCCTACATACGATCAACCATTGAGGATAGTGGCTCTCGCTAGCGCACCTCGATGAGTGATAATATACATAACCTGATCAGTGTCACGGGCTTTCCCCCACTTGATACATCAGCTTGAGTGGGGTTTATTTATTATGGAATTTTGTTTCCCACAGGCACAAGCCCCAATGGTTAATTATATCTCAAGCTTGAGCCCGAGAATACTCTCAATTAAGGATTCGATATTATTCTTTCCAGAAAAGGGGATTGGAACATAAAAGGGACTAGAAAATCTTACTCAAAGGGAAAGAAAGGTTCAAGTGGGCTCAGTCAACATGTACGGCTCAGATCCACACGCGGAAGGACTAAGGCATTAAGGAGAGACTAGAGAAAGGAAACAAATCACTCAAAGCATGCAGAGGAAAATGATGGAGGTGGCGTCTTCCATGTGATGCAGATGGGTAAGGTTTATAATCCCTGAAGAAAAGGGAACGTACCCACCGATGAGGCATATTACGAGACGCCTAATGTAATAGCATTGAATCCTAAATCTAAGATAGATTTAGTGTTCTACACCCAACACTAACGCCTGTGTCCTAACTAATACAATATGGGCTTATATCTTGCCTGAAAAGGAAAGCCAGCTAACCACATAAATGCTTAAAATCCATGATGTCCACTCTTTATGAAAGATGGGTAGGTAGATCAGTTTTTGGAAGTGAGGCCGACGTCTAGAGAGTTTTCTAATTGGCCTTAGACTTATGTAGGGTGTATGCTCCTAGAATTAATATAATTAAAATTTTAATTTAGTTAGTTTTTAATACAATGCATGCTAGTTCAGGTATCCAAATTAAATATGCATAGAATTTTAAAAAGACTTATAAAATAATTTTTAGAAAAGACTAGACTTCCCCAGATCCAGCACCTCATCCTCATAGGTCAAATTATCTAGACTCTATCCGTAGGCGGGGAAGTGTCTTATAACAATAAGGGAGAGAAATACAATAATATGCATGCGACCCCAGAGGATTTTGGCTATTTCCTATGTCGTTAGGTTTCTATGTTATTTAATTCTTAAAATTTTAGAATTTGATTATGAGTAGAAAAAATAATTTTTATCCTAGAGAGCCTAGTGAAAATTATGCCAAATACATGCAAGAAAGAAACCTAAAAATATATATAATTTCTACT
Organism: Dendrobium chrysotoxum; assembly: GCA_019925795.1. Classification (NCBI taxonomy): domain Eukaryota; kingdom Viridiplantae; phylum Streptophyta; class Magnoliopsida; order Asparagales; family Orchidaceae; genus Dendrobium; species Dendrobium chrysotoxum. The sequence goes on from CM034297.1 coordinate 15,587,325, forward strand.
ACATACATAAAATAAACACATCAATATAAATCACCAGAGTAAGAGAAAGTACATAGTCTATGGCAAGTGCCGTATAAGTACAACTAGACTATGCAGAAAAGTATTGGTGGCCAGGCCCCACCGACAACAATCTGGATTCTAATCCTGCTGAATGATGCAAGTCTTACATGTAAGACATTTTGTCTTCAAGTCTTCATTTATAAGTGGATCGTCTTCCTTTAGATCGTTCTCCTTTGGATCATTCTCCATTTGATCGTCCTCCTTCGGATCGTCTTCCTTTAGATCATCCTCCAGAAGGGTACCCAAATGAGAAAGAAACTCCCCGAGAGAGGGCCATTTTTTCTCCCTTTAGGTACCTAATATTTAAAATGTCATGCCTTTAAAGACTTTCACAACTCGATACAAACTACAAATTACATTACATTTAAAAAAAGAAAATTTAGACTCTCCTACATGGTTTTCCTAATAAAAATCACAAGCAATAACATCCCAAGCAGTTATATATGGAAAGAAAACACATTGCCAAATCACACTTAGTCATGCCCTTTTTAATTTAGGGAGGGGGCTTTAACAATTTCTGGAGCATTTGTAGAAAACAACATTAGTTTTTAAAGCTTTAATTATTTTGCCCCCTTTATTAGTGCTGCATGAGCATGACCACCTGCATAAGATAGTGTTAGTAATAAGAGCTCCCCTAACCCATGGGTGATCTATCGCACAAACCACATCACAAAGAAAAAAAATACAATAATAAAATATCACAGCAATCACAGCAAGTCGAACCAAAACAAATCAATCAATCACATGTGCCACATGTAATGGATATTACATCACAGAAAGTAGAAAAAGTAAACACCGGCCCTGATCCTAGAGCTAGAAGTGGTGCCCTAGCAAACAACTCTATGTGTGTGTATTAGGCTTGTGTGGCTTTGGATAGTTCCTATATCAGGTAATTAGTTCAAGTTGTTTCGAGTTCAAGTTTGTTGAAGGCCATAAGGGGAAAGTTTAATTAAAGTTTAAATATTAGTGGATTAGGATCCATTTTAGTTAATTTAGTTTGTTGATCCATCTCAATGCTTAAGATAGTGATCTTTAGAGTTTATGTTGCCTTTATGGATTTCAGAAGGTCCAGGGTCCTCCTATCTACTAGGCTAAGGGGGGGTCTAAAAGGTCACTATTGAAAATAGGCTAGGTTTGGGGGTTCTAGCATTTTAATTAAATATTGGTCTCTAAAAGGAGTAGTTAGGATTTCAGTTTGTTGGATTTGGAGTTTTCTAGGCAAAGTTATAAATTTTAGAAGTTTCGGGCCTAAGTTAATGAGCTACAATTGACCGAAAAGTTGACTTTTTGATTTAGGTTAGTTTTTAGGAACCTAATTTTTTTAATAAATACTAGGCCTTAATTAAAGTTGAATGCCTTTTAGTTTGCCAAATTTGGAATTTTCTAGAATTAGTTATGAATTTTTAAAGTTCGGGGCAATTAATGAATTATCGAAATTGTTTAATTAGGGATGTTTTAGGAGTTGTGATCCAAATCAATTCCAAACTACTTGGAATCACCCCCAAAGGTCAGGAATGACCTAAAAAAGTGTTCCCAAGTGTTTGGGAAAATTTTGGAATTTTTAATAATTTTTAATTATTTAATAAAGGCAAAAAGATAATTTTTAGTTAAAGTTAAATTAAGGCTTAAATTAAAGTCTAATTAAGGGGCCCTAATTATCTGAGATTAAGCATTAAATTTTGAAGATTTTGAGGTCTTATAGGTAATTTTTTGAGTTAAAATGGATTTATTATAATTTTTTGAAGTTATCGGAGCCTAATTAAAGGTGAAAATTAGGTTTTGTTAATTAAGGGGTTTAAAGGGTCCTAAAAAAATCCTTAAAATTTTTTGGGAGGTTTAGGATGTCACTAAGTTTAAGTGTTGAAAGTTTTATATCAATTGGGGATCTATCCTAGCTCATGGAATTTTTCTAAGTTCGCTAGACGGGTCTTTAATTATTGTCCTTAGGGTGTCACTACGTTAAATAGGTTTAAATCAAATTTTCAACACTAACCCTTAGGGAAACATGAGGGGAATGCATAAAAAATAGTAAACACACCAACCTAAGATCCAGGAGGGCCTAATCTAAGTGCTCGTGCGTCCTACACATGCAAAAGATAATAAGACAAGGAATAAGCATGCTTATCTATACGATTAGTAGATGATTGGGATTCAATTACCCACTAATCATTCCCCCATGATTGCTATTCATATGTATGAATCAATGTTTAAAATTTCAAGAAGTGGATCTCCCAAAATTAGGGTACTTAATAATATGTAATTTTAAAATAGTTAAAAAAGTACATATTAAGCAAATAAATACATGACTTTAAAAATAACATAATTAAAAATAATTTCATGTTCATATGAGTGAGAGATCCACTGGCCACCCAAGAGAGGACTAAAAGTAGTTCAAAATAATTAGTATATTAATTATTTAAATAATCTTTAAATAATCAAGTAATCAAATAATAGCAAAATAATTTAGAAAAAGGAAGTCTCGATAACTAAAAATATTTTTAAATGAAAATACATATTTTTTTGAAAAATATGAGGTATTTTTCGTGAAAATCTGATTTAAAATGAAATAATTATGAATTTTTAAAATCTAAAGTATTTAAAAAAAGATTTTTAAATAATTTCAAAATAATTAATATTTAAAATAATTATTAAATTAAATTAAATTAAGTATTAAAGCTTCTGGAATTTAAAGTACTTTAATAAAAATAATTTTTATAACTTTTGAAAAATAAATGAATTTTCAATTAATTAATTATTAATTAAATTATTTAAGTATTTAATTAATTATAATAATCTAAAATGGGAAAAATATTTATTAATTTAAAATTAAATAACAAAAAAAATTCCCTGATTTTAAAAATAATTTAATAAAATTATTTTTTATAAATTTAGAAAATATTTAAATTTTAAATTAATTAATTATCAATTAAGTAATTTAAGTAATTAATAATAAAAGAAAGTATTTAAAATAAGGAATATTTATTAAATTTAAAAGAGTAATAAATAAATAAAAAAATCTCTAATATGTTAACATATTTGAAAAAAAAAGATTATTTATAAATTTGAAAAATAATTAAATTTTAAATCAATTAATTATTAATTAAATAATTTAAGTAATTAGTAATTAAATTAAGTGTTTTAAAATAAGAAATATTTATTAAATTAAAAAAAATCTCTGATTTCGAAAATAATTTAATAAAATTATTTCTTATAAATTTATAAAATATTTGGATTTTAAGTTAATTATTGATTAATTAAGTAATTTAAGTAATTAATGATTATATAAAGTTTTTAAAATAAGAAATATTTATTAAATTTAAAAGAGTAAATAAATAAATAAAAAAAATCTCTTATACGATTACATAATTGAAAAAAAAAGATTCTTTACAAATTTAGAAAATAATTAAATTTCAAATTAATTAATTATTAAATAAGTTATTTAAGTAATTAGTAATTAAGAAAAGTGTTTTAAAATAGCAAATATTTATTATATTTAAAAAAAGTAAATAAATAAAAAAGAAATCTCTGATTTTGAAAATAATGTAATAAAATTATTTTTTTTATAAATTTAGAAAATATTTAAATTTTAAATTAATTAATTATTAATTAAGTAATTTAAGTAATTAATAATTAAGGAAAATATTTTAAATAGGAAATTTTTATTAAATTTAAAAAAAAGTAAATAAATAAAATTTTTTTTGATATGTTAACATAATTAGGAAAAATAATTTTTACAAATTTAGAAAATAATTAGATTTTAAATTAATTAATTATTAGTTAGACAATTTAAGTAATTAATTAATTGAAATAACTCAAAATAGGAAAGTATTTATTAATTAATTAAAAAATAATTTAAAAATAAGAAAGATATTATTAATTTAAATTTACATAATTAAAATAATATTTCTTTGATTTTTTAAAATAATTAGGAAAAATAAATTTTTATGAATTTTAGAAAATAATTAATTAATTATTAATTATTCATTAAAACATTTAATTAATTAACTAATTAAGAATTTTTTAAAATAATAAGTATAAACATAATTTTAAAATTAAATAATTAAAAGTAGTAATTAATTTTTTTTGAAAATATGATAGGTAAAGAAATATTTATTATTATTATTTTAAAAGTAATTAATAACTATTAGTATTAACTAAGTCTTTAAATATTAAGTAATTAAAACTATTTTAAATAATAATAAATATGACATAAAATAGATTCAATTTTTTTAAATTAATGTATTTTAAAAATAATTATTAAATTATTTAAACATATTTTTAAATAAATGTATTTAATTTTAAATATATATATATATATATATTTATTTATTTATTTATTTATTTATTTATTTTTGTAAAGATCAATGGCTCAAAATTAATACAATTCATGCACACCGGATTCCATAACCCTAAAACGAAAAAGGGTTCATTCTTGAAGAGGTGGGGAGAACTCTCACAACACAAAAATTTCGGCTTTGAGAGCTTAGGGAGAGAAAAAATATAAAAAAAGGTCCCTTCTAAGATACCCTGAGTTCTCTATTTAAAGGCCTATGGTCTAGATGGACTGTTATGATTCGATCAAGAGTGAATTAGGAGAAAAACTAAGGGATTTAGCCGTGGGTTTGATTGCTTGATTTATGAACAAATTTAAGCTCATAAGAAGAAAAAAAATTAAATTAAGCACATTGAATTAAAATCAAGCTCAAAATTAGATTCAATTCAGGTCAATTTGGGATTCAATTTGATTTGCTCAAATTAACCCAATTAAATTTAAATAAAATGATGACTCGAATCATAACAAACTCGACGCAGCTAAGGTGGACTAATCGAGCTTAATCGAGCACAGTCGAGTCTAATTCGACTCAATACGAGCTGATTCGAGCTCGAATTGGACTTGACGGGGCTTGATTAAATCGATCAAAGGCCCTTGAGGGCACTCGAATGAAAATTGAGGTTAACAAATGGACCCCCAATAGGTGCGATGAATAAACTAGTTAACCGCACATGTTGGCGTTAACCGAATGTGATAAGAGAAGTAAAGCACAGAACTCAAACAAAAGATCACCAATAGGTGATAAAGTATGGGGATCCTCTCCCGGCCTTACCCTATAGCAAGGGCAGAGCCGAGGAGAGAACAAAGAGCAAAGTAAAGTAAACCAACTGCCTGCCTGACCTTATCGAAATAGTAAGGTAGAAGGTGAAAGGGGGTGGTGAGGAATGCCTCCCAGCGGCTCTATCGGGCTCTCTCAACGAGGTAATTTTTTACATCTGCTTGACCAAATTGGCCTAACTAATGAAGAGGGGCTCAATACTCACCCGATCATTTCAAACAGGTGAATAAAGAGTTCGGGTTTGACGCCTTCCTGATCACAATAGGACATCAGAAAAGTAAAGTGTGGTGAGGAATACCTCCCAAGGACTCTATCGGGCTCTCTCAACCTGGTAATTTTCTACATCCGCCTGACCAGATTAGCCTAGAATATGAAGAGGGGCTCAATACTCACTTGGTCATTTCAAACGAGTGAATAAAGAGTCAGGATCTGATGCCTGCTTGATCATAATAGGGCAATCTGAAAGAAAAATGTGGTGAGGAATACCTCCCAGGGGCACTGTCGGGCTTTCTCAACCAGGTAATTTTCTACATCTGCCTGACCAGGTTAGCCTAGCAAATAAAGAGGGGCTCAATACTCACTCGATCATTTCAATCGAGTGAAAAAAGAGTCAGGGTTTGAAGCCTTCCTGATCAAACAGAACATCAAAAAAGTAGAGGGTGGTGTGAGGAATGACTATAGGGACTCTATCGGGCTCTCTCTCAACCAGGTAATTTTCTACATCTACTTGACTAGGTTGGCCTAGCAAATGAAGAGGAGCTTAATACTCACTAGATTATTTTAATCGAGTGAATAAAGAGTCAGTGTCTGATGCTTGCCTGATCATAACAGAACATTAGAAAAGTAGAGGGTGGTGAGGAATGTCTTTCCGGGACGATGTCAGACTCTCTCTACCAGGTAATTTTCTATATCTGCCTGACCAGGTTGGCCTAGCAAATGAAGAGGGGCTCAATACTAACTAGATCATTTCAATCAAGTGAATAAAGAGTCAGGATCTAACGTCTACCTGATTATAACAGAACATCAAAAAAATAGAGGGTGGTGAGGAATGCCGCATAGGGACTTTGTCGAGCTCTCTCATTCAAGTAATTTTCTACATCTGCCTAACCAGATTGGACTAACAAATGAAGAGGGGCTCAATACTCACTTGCTCATTTCAAACAATTGAATAAAGAGTCAGGGTCTGATGCCTGCTTGATCACAACAGGGCAATCAGAAAGAAAAAGGTGGTGAGGAATGCCTCCTAAGGACTCTGTCAGGCTTTCTCAACCAGGTAATTTTCTACATCTATCTGACCAGATTGGCCTAGCAAATGAAGAGGGGATCAATACTCACTCGATCATTTCAAACGGGTGAATAAAGAGTCAGGGTTTGATGCCTGCTTGATCACAATAGGGCAATCAGAAAGAAAAAGGTGGTGAGGAATGCCTCCCAGGGACTCTGTTGGGCTCTCTCAACCAGGTAATTTTCTACATCTGCCTGACCAGGTTGGCCTAGCAAATAAAGAGGGCCTCAATACTCACTCTATCATTTTAAACGAGTGAATAAAGAGTCGAGGTCTGACACCTGCTTGATCACAACAGAACATTAGAAAAGTAGAGGGTGGTGAGGAATGCCTCCAAGAGACTCTGTTGGACACTCTCAACTAGGTAATTTTCTACATATGCCTGACCAGTTTGGCCTAGCAAATGAAGAGGAGCTCAATACTCACTAAATCATTTCAATCGAGTGAATAAAGAGTCAGGGTGGTGGGGTATGCATCCTAGGGACTCTATCGGGCACCCCACCAAGTAAGTAAGTGACTGACTACCTGTCAGACCCTATCGAGGCCGCAGGATAGAAGGCGAAAGTCACCTCAACACCATCCTAACACAGATCTATATAGGGATATGAGGAAAAAAAGTAAAGGTAATTGAAAGAATTTCAAGGAAAAAGTTGTCTAAGACTTCCCAAACCAACTTTAAGTTACCACGTGGTAGAGGACAAATCATCGTGGCCTCGAGTATCCAAATACCGACGGAATTCCTTAGGCAACTTTATCACCAAAACAACAAAAAAAGGGGAAATTGAGCTCTTAGAGAGTAAAGCCGGGTTCCACCTGTGACAAAGACAACCAGTTTTGCTCAACTGAGAGCTTCTCTTTTTTTATTATCATATATATATTTTTATTTTCCTTTTATATGTTCACAATCAATGACTAAAACATAAAGAGAGGAAGATAAGGTTGGATTTGATAACCCAGGCCATATTCGTCACATGAATAAAACTTAGGAGTACAATCATAACAAAATTGACATATAAATCAAATTTATATATGGATAGTAAATCAACATTACCACTCCTTACTGACGTGGGTTGGCATGGACCCAGTATCACACATTTCAAGAGTTCAAGTCAATGGTTCTGACATCCCAGACCCCATTCAACTTGTGTGAATGAACTGGGGAGTATAATTATAATGAAATTGATAGGAGGAAGAAATTAGCATAGAGATAGTAGATCAACATCATCTCACCTAGCTAACACAGGTAGGCATGGACCCATTATCTCATCTTAAGACAAGTTTGAATTATTGGTTTTGATATTCCAGACCACACTTGGGGGTGACAAGCAAAACTGAGGAAAGAGAAATTGGATAGGATCTTGCAAAGAATTGAAATATTGGCTTTGATAACCCAGGCCACATTCACCACGTGAATGAAACTGGGGAGAACACATCCTCACAAGGAGGGGATGAATTAAAGGGTTCTGTGCGTTAGCACTAATGTGATTGGTGTGCACAAACATAAGTACAAACATCCCTACGACGTATCAATATATCACCTTTAAGGATAGCCTTGTACTCTTCGTAACAAATATTGTGTGGTCCAGGGTAAATCATCGTGGCCACACAGACTGCCAAAAAGTAAGAGGAATCCTTTCAGAGGGTACAAATACAGAGGGATATATACATGAGGCATGGAGGCTCATCCTACGAAGTACTAAACTCAGGCATATTACCTTTTAAAGTACTATTTGTTGATGATAGGCATATGATCTGATTCAGTACCTAAGTTTACCTGACATAGTTCATCCATGGCTGAAGTAGTGTCATTTTCGAACTCTCGTGGAGCATCATGGACCCTATCTTCAACATCATCCGGGTCTTCTTCATCGGTAAGAGAAACTATCGGGTAAGAATAAGAGATAACACGAATATTGGTATGAGTAGACCGACTCTGCCCCATATAACCCACACCTTCTAGAGTTCGAGGGAGATCGGTTAGCCAAATACGGGCTTGCCGTATTGCTTGTTCATCAAACCAAGTCGAAGGAATGACACCCCGCTATACATATCCCTATACAACAGTAGAAAAGTAACGAGGGACACTAGTAATCTCTATTTCCATAATGGTCTCCTTCGGACCCTGACTCCCAGGACCCAGTGGGGCACCTATACTATGGGATAAAGAGACACACTCACTAGATCGTGGTGGCATGAGGGATTCATACAGTGGAGGTAAAGAATGCTTGCTAGTCTGTAGTGAGCTTCCAACACTAGTGAAATGAGTTACAACAGATCTTTGATGAGACTTTTTAACTCTTATTCTGCAATTTTGATGGAAAAGAGATTGTTTGGTAGTAGTCTGACATCGGGAGTCTACTTCCTCATCTGAGCTACTATCAATAACTAAACGACCCTTAGGAATCAAGTACCTACGAAAGGTAGGAAGCAAAATATAATCAATAAAACCTGGGGCTAGCGGAGGAACTGAATGACAAGGAACATCAATCATTTTATCCTCAAAAGAGTCAGACTCGACAGTCAAGGAGAAACTGTAGAGATGCGAGGGAGGAGGAATTCAAGTGTCAAAGTTTCTCGTGGGATAAGTAGACTCTCTACCTCTACCTCTCCCTCCCCTACCTCTACTAGGGGAACATCGTGCCCAACTGTAAGCTGGAAAGGAGACCTTACATGATTTGCAACAAAAAACATTTGCCTCAATACCAACCTGTGATGGACCCTGTGCAGGTGACTGCGTAGGACCCTATATAATACTAGTAGGTATCACTAGTGATTGGGCAGGAGGAGGTTTACAAGACTTCTGAGGTACATAATACTCGATATTATCATAAACAAAAACCTCATGTATGGAAAAGGGATGAGTATCTCTAGGGATAGAATACTCGACATCATTCCTCATATACTTCATACACTGGTGCAAGGTAGAGGGCACCATTCTATACTCGTGGATCCAAGGCCTTCCTAAGAGAGCCCTGTATGAAGTATTAGCCTCAATCACATGAAACTTTGCCTCAGTTAGGAAGTTTTCAAACTTCAAAGGCAGGGTAATTGACCCTAGAGCATTCTGACCTTGGTCATTGGAGCCTTTCAACATAATATTATCAGAGGTGAGCTTCAGAAGACCTAGGGAGAGGCCCTTTAAAGTTTCATAGGTAAGGATATTTATTGAAGCCCCTTGGTCGATGAGGACCCTGTTCAACTCATAACTATTGACTTCAATAGTGAAATATAAGGGATGATTATGGTCAAAAGTTCCCAAAGAAGATCACAATCTGAAAAGGTAATGCATGGCATTTCTCTCAAGTGGTATACATCCCCAACAGAATCAGAAGCAAAGAAAGCTTGATAGGACTCTAGCTCAAGTAGTGCTTTTACCAGTGTCTCTCTTAAGTTAGCGGACATCATCAAAGCATCATAGACACTAAGAAGGAAATGAATTTTTCTTAAGTGAGCCAACACATTGTAATCGACCTCCAACCGAGGGCCTTTCCCTTTCTCTTTAGATTGCTCTTGGGAGGAAGGGATATGATCATCCTGCTGGGTAATAATATTTTTATCTTTTTCTTTCACATTTTTAGCCAGTTTAGGTGGAAGGACCTTTCCTGAACGTAAGTGAACTTCCTGTATTGAGTCATCCTCAACAGGAGATTCACTTGGTTCAATGGTGATGGCTTGTGCTGGCTCTAAGAAGAGTGACTAGAGTGGGTTCTTGGATTCATCTCCTGAATCCATATAACAACCACCCTCTAGAATAATAAAGATGGGTTCTTCATCACACTTAGACTCAACTTCACTTACAGGATCATTTACATTACAAGAAGTATGTAAAATATGAAAAGAGCGAGTGCTAGAAGAAGTAGAAGTAAAAGTAGGAGCAGAAAATTAAAAATAGCTAGAATCACCTTCTTCTATTATTTCATCATCAATCGAAAGGAGAATGAAGTCCTCCAGCGTAAGTGCTGGAAGGAGCCCCGTCTTCCATTTTAAAGTTACAATAAGCTTTTCTTTCTCATACATCTTTCTAGTACATGTAAAAGAAGAAGAAGAAATATGCTCAGTAGGCACTACAACATAAGAAGAAGGAGAAAAAGGTGCTGGCATAGTAACTGGGATGATAACTGTCGACTCAGCTTGGGTAGGCCTCCTCTCAATTGCCTTTGAACTCTGAACTACTCGGTCGATCATCTTCTTTATCTTTTAAGAGAGTGCTAGCTGCCACTCTCTCTCAGAACCTCTGGGTGATCTACTACTCTTGCCCTGACTATCATTGTGATTGTTACTGTGGCTGGAACCAAATCATCTGAACTGTTTGAGTGGTCTTGCACTGGGGCTGCACTAAGTCACTGTCTTGTAGATGTATCTTCCCACTGGCATTGAGCCTCTCAATCTTATTCTTGAATACATAGCAGTCCTCTAAAATATGCATGATATGTCTGTGATAGGGATAATAAAGGGGGTGGTCTGTCTGTCCCTCTTCCTCCACTCTATTATTATTCAAGAATGTTAAGATATACTTCTTAATAAGGAATTTAAAATTTTTTTTACACTTTCTTTTTTTAATGGATTTTCCTTACTAAGCTTCTCTTGTAGATACTACTGGCCCTCTAGAGTCCTACGGAAGGGCTTGGACTGTTCTGCTAACTAACCGGGTGAGTACGACTATTGTAGCAATGCTGAATTGACTACGAGCTCCTTGCCCTTATCTGGTGTCCCATAGGTACTGTGTACCTCCCCTTTTCTAGGAGGAGGTGCCCCTGAAGACTCCTACCGCTGAGATCTACACGAAGGTTGACTCTCAACCATAGGAGGGACTGCATCGGTTATACTGTCCTTCAAGATAATCACTTTCGTCAATAACTTCTGGAAGGTTTTAATACTGAAACCCTTCAAGTAGGGTGCTATGGGACCATCAATGTTCTTCAATAGGATCTCTATTATATGCTGCTCCTGTAACTAGGGCTCATACACTAGGCTGAGGTTCCTCCTTTTGACTATGTAATCCAGGAGGGTCTCTTGAGGACGCTGTCTAGTCACAACGAACTCTCCAACTATGACCCGGTGCTCAGTTCTGAAAAATCTTTGAACAAAAAGCTACTTTAACTCTATAAAGGTGTGAATTGAATTATTAGGGAGGTCGACATACCAAGAAAATGCTACCCCAACTAGGCTACTGACAAAGAGTCATAACATCAGAGCGTCGTTTCCCCATATATTGCAGCATATGGCCCGGTACTGAGCCACATGTTACCTCGGGTTTCCAAACCCATTAAACACTCTGAACCATGGGGAACGAAGCCAGGGGTAGGGCTCCCTCTCATACTCAACTGGGTAGGGTCTCCCCCTACTAACAACCTCTCCAGCCTTCCTGGAGGAAATTACCTGTTCAACCTTCTGGGCTATCAAGTCTTGAATCTGTCCTGCTGATAATTGTACTGACTAACTCTAAACTATGGTAGTATCTACTATAGGTGGGCTTGGTGCTAGTGGTGGTGCTACGGGCTCGTCCCTAGATGTAGTAGAAGTGGCTATGTGATGCGGATGGGTAGGGTTTTACAATCCCTGAAGAAAAGGGAACTTACCCACCGATGAGGCATACTATGAGATACCTAATATAGTAGCCTTGAATCCTAAGTCTAAGGTGGGTTTAGTGTTTTACTCCCAACACTATCACGCATATCCTAACTAATGCAATCTGGGCTTATATCCTTCCTGAAAAGGAAAGCCAGCTAACCACATAAATGCTTAAAATCCATGATGTCCAGTCTTTATGAAAGATGGGTAGGTAGATCAATTTTTAGAAGTGAGGCCGATGTCTAGAGAGTTTCCTAATTAGCTTCAAACTTATGTAGGGTGTATGCTCCTAAAACTAATACAATTAAAATTTTAATTTAGTTAGTTTCTAATGAAATGCATGCTAGTTAAGGTATCCAAATTAAGTATGCATAGAGTTTTAAAAAGGCTTATAAAATAATTTTTAGAAAAGACTAGACTTCCCCAGATCCAGCACCTCATCCTCATAGGTAGGATTATCTGGACTCTACCCGCAGGCGGGGAAGTGTCTTATAATAAGGAGGGAGAGAAATGCAATAATATTTATGCGACCTTGAAGGATTCCGGCTATGCCCTAGGTCGTTAGGTTTCTATATTATTTAATTTGTAAAATTTCAGAATTTGATTACGAGTAGAAAAAAATAATTTTTATCCTAGAGGGCCTAGCACAAATCAGGCCAAACACATGCTAGAAAGAAACCTAAAAAAATATACAATTTCTACTATACACATAAAATAACACATCAATATAAATCACCAGAGTAAGAGAAAGTCTACAGTCTACGGCAAGTGCCGTATAAGTACAACCAGACTCTGTAGAAAAGTAATGGTGGCCAGGCCCCACTGACAACAACTTGGATTCTAATCCTACTGAATGACGTAAATCTTAAATGAAAGGCATTTCATCTTCAAGTCTTCATTTTTAAGTGGATCATCTTCCTTCAGATCATTCTCCTTTGGATCATTCTCCATTGGATCGTCCTCCTTCGGATTGTCTTCCTCCATATCATCCTCCAAAAGGGTACCCAAATGAGATAGAAACGCCCCGAGAGAGGGCCATTCTTTCTCCCTTTGGGTACCTAATATTTAAAATGCCATGCCTTTGAAGACTTTCAGAACTCGATACAAAGTACAAATTATATTACATTTGAAAAAAGAAAATTTAGACTCTCCTGCATAGTTAGCCTAATAAAAATTACAAGTGATAACATCCCAAATAGTTATATATAGAAAGAAAATACATTGCCAAATCACACTTGGCCATGCCCTTTTTAATTTAGGGAGGGGGCTTTAGCAATTTCTGGAGCATCTGTAGAAAATAATGTTAGTTTTTAAAGCTTTAATTATTTTACCCCCTTTATTAGCGCTGCATGAGCATGGCCACCTTCATAAGATAGCGTTAGTAATAGGAGTGCCCCTAACCCATGGGTGATCTATCGCACAAACCACATCATAAAGAAAAAAAAAATATAATAATAAAATATCACATCAATTATAGCAAGTCGAACCAAAGCAAATCAATCAATCACACGTACCACATGCAATGGATATTGCATCACAGAAAGCAAAAAAGTAAAAATAGTCCCTGATCCTAGAGCTAGAAGTGGTGCCCTAGCAAACAACTCTATGTGTGTGTAGTAGGCTTGTGTGGCTTTGGATAGTTCCTATATCAGATAATTATTTCAAGTTGTTTCGAGTTCAAGTTTGTTGAAGGCTATAAGGGAAAAGTTTAATTAAAGTTTAAATATTAGTGGAATGTGATCCATTTTAGTTAATTTAGTTTATTGATCCATCTCAATGCTTAAGATAGTAATCTTTAGAGTTTAAGTTGCCTTAATGGATTTCAGAAGTTCCAGGGTCCTTTTATCTACTAGGCTAAGAGGGGGGTAGGGGTGTCAATTTTTGACACGACCCGAAACCCAACTTGGAAAAAATTAGGTTTGGGTCGACCCAATTGTGAAATGGGTAGGGTTCAGGTTTAATAAATCGACCTGTTTAAAAAATCGGGTTGGGTTCGGTTAACCCGGCAACCCAAAAATAACCCGAAAACCCTCTGCCTGAGTGTGCTGCCCACCCTGCCCGAAACATTGAGTGCCCGACTGCCCGCAATGCCCGAAGCATCGAGTCGCAGTCGCTTCATTGTCGTGTTCCCCAAAGCATCGAGTCGAGTCACAGTCGCATCGCTGCTTCGCTTCGAGACATTCGCGTGCCGCCTGCCGTAGTGCCGATACACGCCTACACTGCCGGCTGCCGTAGTGCCGATACACGCCTACATCGCGCCGCTACTGCTAAGTGTTGCTGTGTTGTCGGGTCTGTCGGGAGTAGCGACTGCTGACCGTTTGAGATTTTTTTCAAAAATCCGGGTCAGGTTGTGTCAACCAGGCAACCCACGCGGGTCGGGTCTGGGTTGAAAAAGTCGACCCATTTATAAAAATGGGTCGGGTTTGGGTTGACCCGTTTAGAGTCGGGTCAACTCGGGTTCGACCCGAACTCGACCCGTCGACCCGAATTGACACCCCTAGAGGGGGGGGGGGGTCCAAAAGCTTGTTATGATTTGTGTAAATCTGTTCGTTCAAGTGAATTCTGATACAAGTTATTTTTGATGATTATAAAAGCTTTTTGTTTATTTTATTCTTCTCCTAATAAATATTGGAATTTTTTTTATTATGTGTACTAACATGTTTTTTAGTAAAATCACACTCCAGATTGCTGAAGACTTCAAGTTTATTTATTAATGTTAATTGAAAGTGAACAGAAAGTGAAGTATGTCTTTTTTATTTTCTTGAGTCTAAGTGAGTGTTATTGTAAGTTGGATAACAGTGCACACACATAATGGGGGAGTGGAATAAAAATTTTTAAATTAATCGTACAGTACGATATTGGATCTTACAGGATGATCTGTATTATATGTCCTCCTCAACGAACCTATCTATCTTGAAATTTTTTCTAAGTTCTGTTCGTACAGTATGAATTAGAGTTCGTACAAGAGATTTTGAGGTACCAACGACACTTAGTTAGGTTCGTACTGGATCGTACAGGACAAATCGTTTAATTTTTGAACTATTAGTACAGTACGAAATATAATTCGTACATGATATTTTGAGGTATGAATGGCTCTAAATTGGGTTCGTATGGAATCATACGGGATGATTTGTTTAGTGATTTAAACTATTCGTACAGTACGATGTGCGATCGTACGGGACGATCAGTACGCGTGAAACTTGCAATTTTTAGTTTTTGGACGGTTTTTCTTGTCCTATGTACTTAAGGGTCTTAATACTGATTGAAGGAAATATCCTTTTGCGAAAATCTTTTTGTGAGTGAAAGGGAGAGTGATTGGAAGAGTGTTTGGGAGTAAGTTTTGAGAGATCTTTGAAGAGAAAAATTGTGAGGGGATTCAGAAGGTTATCCAATAGTGAGGTTCTCGTTGTTTGTACTTCAAGCATCTTCCTAATCTCTTTGAAGACTCTTGCAAGAGGATGGTTCGAGAGGTTTCTGGTTCTCTGCCGTCACTTGGAGGGTGAAAAAGGATGATTGGTTCTTTGCCGACACCTGGAGGGTGTAAAATGACGTGTGTGGTTCTTTGCCTTCACCAGGAGGGTGAAAAAGGACGACAGTTCTCTACCGCACCAGGTTGGTGGAAGAGAGTTTGTAAAGGCTTCTCCGCCTTACTGTGGGGGCAAAAGCAGATTCACTTGATTATAGTGCAATACTTAGAGAAGGAGTCTCTAGGGAGTGGATGTAGGTCGTATTTGACCGAACCACTATAAATTCTGGTGGTATCTATTCTTACTTTTTACTTTTCTGCATTATTACTTTTATGCATTTTATTTTTCTGTGGTTGAATTTCTATGGTTAAAGAAAGCAATAAAAATTATCTCTGTTCGTACTGTATGAAGCTAAATCGTACAGTATAATTTGCTTAAGTTTTTAAATTAAAAATTTTCCAAAATTCCAAGAGAAATTTTTAAAAAAGGACCAATTCACCCCCTTCTTGGTTAGCCTAGGGACGTAAACAATAGGTCTGACAACCTATTCACACTTTCAAGTAGTATCATAGACAATTTCAAAAATCACTATTTAAAATACTTTTTAAAATTCGATCATGGCTAATTTTGGAAACCAAAATACTTTAAAAGGTTACTCGATCACTAGACCACCTTTGTTTGACAATATCCCATTTGATTTTTGGAAAACTCGCATATCTACTTTTCTACAATCTCTTGATTATCGTATGTGTATATTAGTATAGGAAGTTTACACTGAACCCACTAGAATTATAGAAGGAATTAGAATTCAAACACCTTTCGCTGAATGGACTATAGAAGAATGTGAGTTAGCTCAATTGAATGCTAAGTGTTTGAATAGTTTCTTTTGTGCTTTGAAATTGGAAGACTACATGCGTGTTTCTACTTGTAAATAAGGAAAAGAAATTTGGGATAGGCTTTGCATTACTTATAAAGGTATAAATGAAGTGAAGTAAACTAGGTTGAATATTTTTTTTACACGATTATGAACTATTTCGCATAAAACTGAATGAATCAATCTCAGACATGTATACATGTTTTACGTATATAGTCACTTCATTGCATGCCTTAGGTTGGGAATTAACGAATGCAGAAAAATTAAATAAGATACTTCGTTGCTTACCTACTGCTTATGATGCAAAGATAACTGTTATAACTGAATCAAAAGATTTAAATGTCTATTCTATTGACAATCTTCTTAGATCACTAATTACTTATGAGCAATCTGTGACTCAAAGACAGATTGATGAAGGTGAGAAGTGAAAGGAGAAGAACATAGCTTTGAAGGTGGATGATTCAGAAAGTGATCAGTCACTACCTGAGGATGAAGAGGACATTACCTTGATGACAATACAATTTAGAAGTTTCCTAAAAAGGATGCAGAAAAGACGCCAACAATGGAACAAAGGTAGGTTCCAGAAGAATGTTGAGGCTTCTAATGAAGTTATTTGCTATGAATACAGGAAGCCAGGACACATAAAGACATATTGCCCCAATCTTAAGAGAAATCCTAACAAGGAGAAGGCCGAGGAGAAACCAAAAGAAAGAAGGGATAAAAAGAGACTTCAACGAGCTTTTTGGGCGAACTCAGCTTCATATTCATCAGAAACAGCACCTGAAGAGGAAGTCACAAACTTGTGCTTAATGGCTGACAATCTTGATCATTCAGATCAAGAAGTGGTATGTGACTTAAGTTACGATGAACTTTTTGAAATTTTTGAATGCATTCATTCTGCATATAGGAAACTGAAAAAGTTTCATGCTAAGTTAAATTTAGATTATCTAGAGCTGCAAAAAGAGTACAAAATTCTTAGGAAGGATCATGCTTTAATTAATAGCAACCACATAACTCTATTGGATGAATATGATGATTTAAACAAATAGCATGAACTTTTAAAATCATCACATACAGAACTTGAAAATGATTTTAAAACTTATATGGATGAATCAAATACTAGAGAGCATAATTTGAAGATTGATAATTCGATTCTAGAAAGTGCTAATGCTTATCTTAAAGTTCAGTTAAAAGCACTTAAAGAAAATTGGAAATCACCCAAACTTGAAGATTTTCACAAATCCTACTAGAAGACCACTAGTTCAAGGTCTAAGAAGAAATCTTTCAGGACGAATAGATTGGTGAATCCTTTTCCTGGAATAAAGTATTTTTCTTATGGTATGATAGGACATATTTCTCACACATGTACTATTCATCATAGAACACACCTAGTGTGGAGACCTAAGATGTATAAATAACAGTATATCACACATGCATCTATTTTAAAATTGTCTAGAGGTGAACCCAAACTTGTTTGGGTTCTCAAGTCTAACGTTTGATATTTTTATAGGAATGCTCTCATAGAAGACCTCATGAGAGTATTTGGTACCTGGACAGTGGATGTTCTAAGCATATGATTGGAGATGCAAATCAATTTATAACACTGGAAGCCAGGAATGGAGGCAAAGTTACACTTGGATTTTTTGAGTTAAAATGGATTTATTATAATTTATTGAATTTATCAGAGCCTAATTAAGGGTGAAAATTAGGGTTTGTTAATTAAGGGGTTTAAAGGGTCCTAAAAAAATCCTTAAAAAATTTTGGGAGGTTTAGGATGTCACTAGGTTTAAGTGTTGAAGGATGATAGCTGGGTTTTTCTAAAGAGAGAGACTCTGGCTTTTTCTAGGGAGAGATTACTGTTATTTTTTCAAATTTTTTTGGGAGCTTTTTTCGGTGGGTTTATTGGACGGTGGCAACGCTTGCCGGTCTTCACCGGCAGGTAGAATGAGGGTCGATAAACACCAGTATACCGGAGCGACGCCTGGTACTGAAGGTTTTGCCCGACCTTGTTCGGAATATGACAGTTCTGGAGGATCGGAGAAGATCGTCGAAGGGTACGCTGGCAATCAAGGATAACGTGGTTGTAGAACCTCAAAAGCCCTATTATGTTGATGGCAAAGGCAAAGGTATTTCTCTGATTGGTGACTGCAAAACTCCATGGAATTTTAAATCTCTTGAACTCTCCTTGCTCAAATCAAATGACCTGGAGGCTTCATCATCTGGCATGAACATTTTTGTAAATAGATTTGGCAATTCAAATGCAATCCCTGTCATTAACGATGGTGTGATAAATGCGAATTCCATGGTATCTAAATGCAAAAATGTTGATGTTAAGGACGATGACCTTACGAAGGGGAGCTCTGTCTCTAATAAGGTTCAAATTTCTAATAGAGTCTCAGTTGTAAATGATTCAATGGAGGGTAAGGTTTATTCTGATCTGCTGGAGGTTTGAAATTGTAAGTCTGGAGACTTAGGTTGTTGTGAAACAAATTCTATTGGTTTTAACTCCCGTATAGCAATGGGAAATCAGCTCAACGCCTGGAGAAAAATGGATAACATTAATGTGTCAGAATTGGACTTTGGTAATTGTTTATCAGAGGATGGCTTTACTGTTAGACTTCATGAACAACGAGAACAAGAGAATTCCAGTAAGCTTCAACTTTCTCTAGTGGTGAAGGTCTTTGGAGGAGAAGCTCTGTTAGCCCTGGTTAGCTCAGAGCTAAGGAAACAATGGTCACTATTTGGAAAATTCCACCTTACGGCGCTTGGTTTGGGGTGGTTTCTATGTTCCTTCTGTGAATATGACCACATGGATGCGATTTTGTCCAATGGCCCTTAGTGTATAAATGGCCAAATTATTGGAATTGATAGGTGGTCTCAGAGTTTTTCTACTAGCTCTTTGAAAGGATTGAGTGCCCCGATCTGGATAAGGTTACCTCATCTTCCTCTGCATTGCTGGGATGAAATCAACATCTTTAGAATTGCTTCGATGATTGGAAAACCTTACCTGATCGATGGAAATATATTCCTGTGGGGAAAAAGGGAGTTTGGGAGAGTTTGTGTTCGCATTAAGCTGGATGATAAATTGCCTTTAGGAGTTTGGGTGGAAGGTACTGGGGGCAAATTTTATCAAAAAATTGAATATGAACGTCTTCCTCAATTCTGTTTTACTTGTGGAAAAATCAGACATGTTAGAAAAGATTGCGATGATGATATCTTAAAGTCCAAGGTTGTTTCAAAGAACAAATCTGGTGGTGTTAATTCCAACAACCCTCCGACGAGTGAAGATGTGGCTCCTGATTAAGAGAAATCCTGTGATGTTCCTATTAAGCCTAGTTTTGGCCCATGGATGGTTGTAAATCATGGGAAGAGAAGGTTTAATAAACCAATTTATAAGAAGTACCAAGGCCGGGAAGAGAACAAGATTTCTGCTAAGGAGGTAAGAAAGGTTATAGGCACAGGTGTGGTCCCTCATCAGGATCCTGTTAAGGTGCCCTCTCCGAGTAAACTATTGAATGATAACTATTTGAATCCAGTAGTGGAAACTGATTTATCCAAACTGGCTGTTATTAGTGTTGATAATAGTTTTAAAGCTCTTTTGGGTATTGGAGAAGAAGGAAACATTGTTAAATCAAGGTGGGATGAGAGTATTGAAGATGAAACTGAAGCTTTGGTTATTCCCAGGGGTCCTGTTGATTCTTTTCAGAATGAAGGAATGCTAGGGAGAGTTGAGGGTGAATGTGCAATTCAGAAGGATCTGGTTCCTAATCAGGTGGAACTGGAATTATAAGAAGGAGAAATAAACAAGAATGAGGTTAGCATTGTTGCTGTTTCCTCAGTTAGCAATGTTGGTAAAGATGAAGGATTTTCTAAAGAGTTGGTAGGCGAAATTTCCAACTCTAATTCTCAGAGGCATAAGCTATTTAAAGAATTTAAGTCCCTAGGGCAATTAAATAAGTCCTCGAGAACTAGAAAGTATGAGGTGTTGAACAAAGGTAGGAGCGGGGGTCCTACCCCCTCTATATCCAAATGACTTCACTAGCCTTTTGGAATTGTAGAGGGGCTAATACAAGAGAAGCCTCTCTTTATTTGAAGGAATTTGTTAAAAATTTGGGTTTTTTTGTGTGGGAATTGTGGAAACTAAAATATCCTCTTTTGCAAATTATGACATTAGTAAATTTATGGGGGATGATTGGGACTTCTTCCTCTATCCATCTGATGGCTCCTCAGGAGGTATTATGGTTCTGTGGAGATCTAAACTAGCTTCGTTCTCCTTACTGGAAGCTTCACCCCAATGTGTTATTGGGGAGTTGAATATCATCAACAAAGGAACTTGGAGAGTTTCAACGGTGTATGGCAATAAAAATCTGTACCCAAGAAGGAAGTTGTGGGAAAGTATTGGCTCTAATTTGTACTTGGAAACTCCTTCGGTGGTGGGAGGTGACTTTAATTGTATATTATCTCAAGAAGAGAAGAGAGGGGGAAATAAATTCATCTTTTCTCAAGGGCCTCAAGAGATGAAATCCTTCATGTCTAAACATGATCTTCATGATATTGGTTTGGTTGGACCAAAATACACTTGGTGTAATAACAAATCCGGAGGGGCTCGCATTATGGAGAGACTTGATAGATGCCTTTTGAATAGCAAGGCTTTGAATGAGATTCATGATTCTTCGGTTAGGCACTTGCCTAGGGTTGCATCTGACCATTGCCCAATTCTTCTTAGGATTCTAAAAACCAGTGCTCCTAAGGACAATTTTCTTAAATAAGAAGATGTTTGGGCTTCTTATCCGACTTCAAAGGCAATTGTGTTGAAATATTGGAACAAAGAGGCTAACAGTGATGTAATGGAGGTTCTCAACATTAAGTTCAGAAGGGTCTTAAGAGCCCTTCACTTTTGGAGCAAAGCCAAATTAAAGAATTTTTTGGATTTGAAAAAGTCCCTAAATGAGGAGATTGCAAGTCTGTAGCTGGAAGAGGTGAATGGCAGAGGTCTTACCAATGATAAAATTATTCTTTTGAGATCCAAAACTCATGAATTCAATGGAATTTTGGCTCAGATTAACTCTTGGTGGAGACAAAGAGCAAAGGTTAAATGGATACATGATAATGATATGAATTCTAAATTCTTTCACGCATTTGCGAATGGGAGGAAGATCGGCAACTTTATTCATCAACTTAAGAATGAGGACAGATTGCTGATAGAAGATTATTCCAAGATTGAAGAATTTTTTGTTGAATTCTTCAGTAATAAGTGGAGGAGTAGAGAGGGCTGTTTGGATAGATGGCCTCCGGCTCTGAATACGATTACAGAGCAGGAATCGAACATACTGCAAGCTGATTTCTCCTTCAATGAGATGGATTTGGTTATCAAGAACCTGGGTAGTAATGTCTCTCCGGGATCAGATGGCATTACCTATTCTTTCTTCAAAAATTATTGGAAGCTTATTAGCAATGATGTATGGCTGGCTGTCCAACAATTCCTTTCCATAGGGAAGTTGTGTCCTAAATGGAAGGAAACATTGGTGATACTTATTCCTAAAGTTATGAATCCAATTACTCCTACTAATTTCCGTCCAATCAGCCTTTGTGTGTCTATTTACAAAATTATAGCAAAGTTGTTGCTCAATAGACTCTTGAAGGTCTTCCAAGTTTTGATCTCTGAAGTTCAAGTAGCTTTCTTAAAAGGCAGATCCATTTCAAATCTTGTTCTCTTAGCCCAAGAACTCTTTCATAAATTAAGATTTTTTAAATCTAAGAAAGGGTTGGTAACAATTAAATTAGACATGGAAAAAGCATATGATAGTTTGGCGTGGGACTCTCTTAAGAAGGTGTTGGAGTACTTTGGCTTTCCTAGCAAATTTTCTAATCTTCTTTTGGAATGTGTGGAAGATCCTAAATTTTTTATTATGATCAATGGCAAAATATCGAACCGAATTTTAGCAAAATGCGGGTTGAGACAAGGTTGCCCTTTATCTCCATATTTATTCATACTTTGCTCCTAGCTTTTGATAAAAGCTTTAAGCCATAATGGAAAGAATTTGGGTATGAAGACTGCATCATCTGAGCCTAGAATTTCGTATCTTTTGTATGCAGACGATATTCTCTGGTTTTCTGAAGCCAAAATTAGATCGTTGAAGAAGCTTAGAAGGATTCTTCTTGCTTATTGTGGCTGGACAGGGCAATGTATTAATAAGCAAAAATCTTCAATTATTTTTGGGAAGGTAGTAACTAGGAAAAATAAAAAAATTATTGCTTCCTTATGGGGTTACAAAGTGGCTAAAGAGATGGATTATGTTGGGATTAAATTGGTGTTAAGAAGGCTTTATCTTCAGATTTTACAGGCCTAATGCAAAGAGCAGTAAACAAGCTGAATGTATGGGGTAATCGGTTCATTTCACTAGCTGGAAGATTGCTGCTGGTTAAAGTTGTCTTACTTTCAATTCCTGTTTTCTTCTCAGCTCACTCTTTAATTCCTCTAAGTGCGTTGAAAGCCTTAGATAAAGCTTGTAGGAGTTTTTTATGGGACAAGCATGGAGGTGATCATGGATTGCACTACATTTCCTGGGATGTTTTGTGTAAATCTTGGAACATGGGAGGTCAAGGCATTCATTCGGCTGTCTCTATGGTTGGGCCGTTGAGAGCAAAATTTTCTTGGAATTTCTTAAACAAAAATGATTCATTGCTTTATAAATCCTTGGTAGCAAAGTATGGAACTGATTTAAGGATTGCGGCAATTAAGTGGAATCGATCAACTATTATGAAAATCTTATACAGTGGAGCTCTTTCCCTTCTTCCAATCACAAGATGGAAAATTGCATCAGGTACATCAATTCATATTTTAAAAGATGTATGAATTTTAGATAAAAGTCTTGACAAATGGCCAACTTTTATTGCGGTTGTTGATGGAGATTTTCCTCCTATTGACTTCTTCATTTGTGATGGAAACTGGAATGAGGAGTATCTTAGAAACTTCTTTAGCAACCCATTGGTGGAGGTTATTTTACAAATTCAAAATTTCACTAATATGGAGAGTGATTGTGTGGAACTCTTGTAAAAGTTTTCGGGAAAGAGCATTGCAGCATTGGCAGCTAATCCTCTCAGTGATGATCTCCAGATAATGGATTATGCAAAGTGGTTAAGAAAGCTTCACCTTTCTCCTCGGGTGGAATGCTTTTGGTGGTGTCTATTCAATAATGCAATTCCAACTAATGATTTCCTGATGAGCCGAAGACTGCTAGGACATAATTTATGTCCTAGAGGTTGTAATGAGGTAGAAGATATGGAGCATGTTATGGTGAAGTGTTCCAAACTGCTGCAGGTCATCGGTTTGCTTAAGGCATGGGGATTCCCAATTCCGGTTTTCTCCTCTGTATGTGATTGTAAATCCAAGCTGAAGGTACTTTCTTTGGCAAATCCGTTTGTTGCAAAAATTTATTGTTCCATGGTGTACTTTTCATAGAAAAGTAGAAACAAATGCAATCATGGGGATCCTGATCTCAGTTTAAGCTATATAGCTTCCAATGCTATTAGTTTTGCATCAATTGCAAGCACAAATCTATTCGTGGACCGCTGGGATGCTAACCAGCCCAACCAGCTATCTTCTTATTGCCACCCCCTCCCCCAGGATGAATTAAAGTCAATCTTGCTGCTTCTTTGGTTAAATCTAATAATGGTGGTATTGGAGGAGTGTTTAGAGATTCCAAAGGCCGGTTCTTACTTGCTTTTGGAGTTAATTGGATACATTGGGATAGTGGAATACTGGAATTATTGGCATTCCGGTCCTTGAAGAAAATCATTCTTGAATGGATGCTGGATGCTAAAGGAATTATAATAGAAGGAGACAATCGCAATATTATTACTCATTTGCATAATTCAGTGAGCAAAACAGGCGAAGACGTTAATAATGAATATTGGGAGGATCTTACTTTCTTGGAAGGCTTTGGCAAAGTTGTCTTTCATTTTTCAAATAGGGAGTGTAATAAGTTAGCGGATTATTGTGCTAACCTTGCTTTACTAGGCGATTTCTTTTGGGAAGATTTGGATTGTAATAAGGTTCCTCCTTCTTTTTTCTTATTGTTAAAGGAGGACTGTGATAGAATTCCTATCACACATTAGGTTGTACTTTCCTTTCTTTATAATGCAATGGGCATTTCTCTCAAAAAAAAAAAAAATTTAAGTGTTGAAAGTTCCATATCAATCAGGGATCTATCCTAGCTCATAGAATTTTTCTAAGTTCGCTTGACGGGTCCTTAATTATTGTCCTTAGAGTGTCACTATGTTAAGTAGGTTTAAATCAAACGTTCAAGACTAACCCTTAGGGAAACATGAGGGGAATGCATAAAAAATAGTAAACACACCCATCCTAAGATCTAGGAGGGCCTAATCTAAGTGCTCGTGCGTCCTACACATGCAAAAGACAATAAGACAAGGAATAAACATTCTTATTGATACGATTAGTGGATGATTGGGACTCAACCACCCGCTAATCATTCCCCCTTGATTGCTATTCATATGTATGAATAAATGTTTAAAATTTTAAGAAGTGGATCTCCCAAAATTAGGGTATTAATAATATATAATTTTAAAATAGTTAAAAAAAGTACATATTAAGCAAATAAATTCATGAGTTTTAAAATGACATAATTAAAAATAATTTCATGTTCATATGAGTGAGAGATCCATTGGCCACCCAAGAGAGGATTAAAAGTAGTTCAAAATAAATTTTAATTTTAAAATAATTAGTATATTAATTATTTACATAACCTTTAAATAATCAAGTAATCAAATAATAGAAAAATAATCCATAAAAAATAATTCTCGATAACTAAAAATATTTTTAAATGAAAATGCATATTTTTCTTAAAAATACGAGGTATTGTACGTGGAAATCCGTTTAAAATGAAATAGTTATGAATTTTTAATGTTTAAAGTATTTAAAAAAGGATTTTTAAATAATTTTAAAATAATTAATATTTAAAAGTAATTATTAAATTAAATTAAATTAAGTATTAAAGCTTTTGGAATTTAAAGTACTTTAATAAAAATAATTTTCATAAGTTTTGAAAAATAAATGAATTTTGAATTAATTAATTATTAGCTAAAAAATCTAAGTATTTAATTAATTATAATAATGTAAAATGGGAAAAATATTTATTAATTTAAAATTAAATAACAAATCAAATTCTTTGATTTTGAAAATATTTTAATAAAATTATTTTTTATAAATTTAGAAAATATTTAAATTTTAAATTAATTAATTATCAAATAAGTAATTTAAGTAATTAATAATTAAGGAAAGTATTTAAAATAAGAAATATTTATTAAATTTAAAATAGTAAATAAATAAATAAAAAAATATCTAATATGTTAACATAATTGAAAAAAAAAAATTCTTTACAAATTTGGAAAATAATTAAATTTTAAATCAATTAATTGTTAATTAAGTAATTTAAGTAATTAGTAATTAAGGAAAGTATTTTAAAATAATAATAAATATTTATTATATTAAAAAAAGTTAATAAATAAAAAAAATTCTCTGATTTGAAATAAAGTTAATAAAATTATTTTTTATAAATTTATAAAATATTTAAATTTTAAACTAATTAATTATTAATTAAATAATTTAAGTAATTAATAATTATTTAGAAGAGTAAATAAATAAAAAAAAATCTCTCATATGTTAACATAATTGAAAAAAAAGATTCTTTACAAATTTGGAAAATAATTAAATTTTAAATCAATTAATTATTAATTAAGTAATTTAAGTAATTAGTAATTAGGAAAAGTGTTTTAAAATAGAAAATATTTATTAATTTTAAAAAAAAGTAAATAAATAAATAAATAATATCTATTTTAGAAGATAATTTAATTAAATTATTTTTTTATAAATTTAGAAAATATTTAAATTTTAATTAATTAATTACTAATTAAGTAATTTAAATAATTAATAATTAAGGAGTATTTCAAATAGGAAGTATGTATTAAATTTAAAAAAAAGTAAATAAATAAAAAAAATTTCTGATACGTTAACATAATTAGGAAAAGTAATTTTTACAAATTTAGAAAATAATTAGATTTTAAATTAATTAATTATTAATTAGTTAATTTAAGTAATTAATTAATTGAAATAACTAAAAATAGGAAAGTATTTATTAATTAATTAAAAAAAATTTTAAAATAGGAAAGATATTATTAATTTAAATTTGCATAATTAAAATAATATTTCTCTGATTTTTTAAAATAATTAAGAAAAATAAATTTTTTATGAATTTTAGAAAGTAATTAATTAATTATTAATTAATCTTTAAGTCATTTAATTAAATAACTAATTAAGAATTACTTAAAATAATAAATTTAAACATAATTTTCAAAATTAAATAATTGAAAGTAGTAATAATTTTTTTTTTGAAAATAAGATGGGTAAAGAAATATTTATTGTTATTATTTTAAAAGTAATTAATAACTATTAGTGTTAAGTAAGTCTTTAAATATTAAGTAATTAAAATTATTTTAAATAAAAATAAATATAGCATAAAATATATTCAATTTTTTAAAATTAATGTATTTTAAAATAATTATTAAATTATTTAAACATATTTTAAAAAAGGTATTTAATTATATATATATTTATTTATTTAAAGATCAACGGCTCAAAATTAGTGCAATTCATGTACGCCGGATTCCATAACCCTAAAATGAAAAAGGATATGTTCTCGAGGATGGCTCAACTAATTTTGATGAAATTTTAAATGCAGATTAAGGACATGAACATAAGTCATGGGGAGGTGTTTGGGAGCTCTAACAAGCACTTATTAAAAAGTTATATAAGTCTAAGTGTAGTAACCTAGATCTAAGATTTTGAGGAATTCTTTCCATTAGATCTTCTATATTTTAAAATATTTGAGCTTGTAGACTATCCACGATGGATCTTCCTCTTGAATCCTCGATCTTATGAGCTATGGATCGCCTGTAGTAAGCCTTGGATGGATCTAGGCTTGCTCTCGTTGGAAGATCGCCACTAACAAGATCTCAAGGGTGGCTTTAGTTCGGGAAACATGTAAGGAGGTGGGGAGAACTCTCACACCAAAAAAATTTCGACTTTGAGAGCTTAGGGAGAGAAAAATCACAAATAAGGTCCCTTTTAAGATTCCCTAAGTTCTCTATTTAAAGGCCTAAGCTCTAGATGGATTGTCATGATTCAATCAAGAGTAAATTAGGAGGAAAACCAAGGGATTTAGCCGTGGGTTTGATTGCTTGATTTAGGAACAAATTTAAGCTCATGAGAAGGAAAAAGAAATTAAATTAAGCACATTGAATTAAAATCAAGCTCAAAATTAGATTCGATTCAAGTCAATTTGGGATTCAATTTGATTTGATCAAATTAACCCAATGAAATTTAAATAAAATGATGACTCGAATCATAACAAAATCGACGCAGCTAAGGTGGACTAATCGGGCTTAATCGAACACGGTAGAGTCTAATTCGACTCAATACGAGCTGATTGAAGCTCAAATTGGACTTGACGGGGCTTGATTAAATCGATCAAAGGCCCTCGAGGGCACTCAAACGAAAATCGAGGTCAACAGTGTCTTAAAGGATTGGATTTTATTTTTAGTTAGAGCATAAATAGGGATTAACTGCTCCTCCCAAGGGTCTCCTAAGACTCCAGGTTAAATACAAAGAGAATAAACTAAAGAAGGGTACCCAAAACCTACAAAAGTTTATCCTCTAATCATATAAAGGATGGAATGATAAATAATTCATACATCTATAATGAGGCCAGTTTGATTAGCTTAATTCAAAAGGCTTTATCTTTCATAATCTCACTAATATTTTTTCTTAGAATTAATCCTATAGAAATCAAGCAATGCCAATCCTTAGAAATATGGATAAATGCATATATAGGAAAACTTCTAATCTTTCCCTCCCTTGCTTTCCATTTGGCATTAGAGTTTGGAATGATAAGGGATTTTAGGATGTCTTTATAATTTATAGGTATGTTAACAAAGGTTATATAGTCATATTTTTCATAATGTTTTGTCTACAAATTTTATTTATTGAGATACTATTAAAAGGGATCCTTTTACCCCTAATAAAAATATTGTTGTCCTAGGTAACCTTTGCATTCTTAAAAAAATTCCTTGGTAATAGTGAGTATATGAGTAACGGTCTTGACACAAATGTTTCCTTCCCTCTATTGACAATCATGAGCTCTACTTAACCCCCTAGACTTAAAGTCTCTCTCATGGATGAATTACTTATAGATAATAGAGTGATTATAACTCTCTTCGATAGTAATGCTGATAAAGTTCTTCTTATCCAATTTGAAGAGGATGATAAGGACATCTTTTACCTAGGGTGATCTTGGGTTTTATTATCCATCACAAGAAAAGCCTCTTGCTCTTAACTTGGAAGATTTGAAATGTGCAAGTAAATAAAATTTAGCAGCCACATATACTTATAAAACTCATAGCATTATGGTGCAGAACAATCAAACGATCAACTGGTCAAATAAAAGGACTAGCACTCCTATACTATAATCAGTTAGCATCATGGTTCTCCACTTTAAAACTCAAAATGTTAGTTTTTTTTCATTGGTCTACCACTGTAATGCTAGACACGTATTAACACTACAATGCTGGGGAAGACCACCATTATGATGCTCACCTAATCTTTCTAAATAGAAATTAAGGGGGAACTGTGGTGCTCAAATGACACTATGGAACCCACTCGATTTGGAAAAAAACTCAAGATCTCAATGTCACAATGCTCAGAATGATGTGTTATGGCATTAAGTGGAAATTTAGCATAGTGATGCTTAGTTCTTGTGATGCCCTTTCAAAGTGTAAGACTGCAACACTATGGTTTTTAATGTTGTGGTGCTACAGATAGATTTTTCATAATTAGTCTATTTTACTAGGCAGGTCTCCTAACAACACACAAACTCCATCTTACACTAATAACACAAAGTAACACAAACACAAACACATCATAATTTTGGGTTTTCTCCCAACAAGCTATAAGTTTATAATCTTCAACCAGACTATGGATCATTCTATTTAGGATGTTCCAAATTAATAATCACTAAGGTGTGATTTATATCATCTCCTAGATAATGCTTTAATCAATGATAATCCACCTTAAAAGTTTGAGCTATTTTTTTATTCTAGATTTCTATAGCTCCATATGCATATTTTTCACTACAGTAATGGACCAGACCACTTAAACTTCAATTTTCAAAGAAACAACTTCAATCTTGAATTATATAAAAGTACTTCTTTTCCAAGTGTAAATTCTTTCTCAATTAGGTTTTTATCTTTCCATCTCTTTATTTTTTTTAATTATAAATCATGGCATTCTTATACCCCTCATGTCTAAACTCCTCGTACTCGTTCAGCTATATTAATCTCCTTTTCCAAGCATCTTTCATATTATAATTTAACTTCTTAACTACCTAATATCCTTATGCTTTAATTCTACTGGCAAATGACAAGCTTTTCTAAAAATAAGTTTATAGAGTGACATTCCTATTGGTGTTTTGAAAGTAGTCATGTAAGCCAATAAAGCATCATCCAATCTTATAAACCAATCTTTTTCTATTAGGGTTTATAGTTTTTTTTCCAAAATTCTCTTCATTGCATTAGTGGAAATTTCAGCCTTGCCACTAGTTTAGAGGTGATACGATTTTGCTATCCTATGCTGTATTCCAATTTTTGAAGTTAAGTTTTTCATTTTTTATTTTAAAGAAATGACTTCCCCCATCACTAATGAATGCTCTAGGCATTCCAAATCTAGTAAAAAATATTTTTGTTTAAAAATTTAATAACAACCCGAGCATCATTTTTTGGCAAAATCACTCCTTCAATCCATTTATAAATATAGTCAACTATAATTAGAATATATTGATTTCCAAAGATAATATAAATTTGCTCATGAAATCTAATCCCCACATATCAAATATCTGAACCTACAACATACGGTTTAAGGGTATTTCATATCTTTTTGTAAGATTTCCTACTCATTGATACCTATCACATTTCTCAACATATTCATTATCATCCTTAAATAGGCTAGGCCAATAAAATCCAGATTGTAAAATCCTAGAGGTAGTCTTATATCCTTTAAAATGTCCACCATAATCAGAGTCATAACACTAACTAATAATGCTATCAATCTCCTCAAAAGGGATAAATCTACTAATAATTTGGTCATTACATCTCTTATACATGTATGGCTCATTCTAGAAATAGAACTTAACATCATGTAAAAATTTTTGCCTTTGGGTATATGACATGTCAAATGATATAACACAACTATTAATGTAGTTCACTATATCTGCATACCAAGGAACATATTTGTCACTCAATCTAAATTTTTTTCCATATGGGAAATAATTATTAATGTCAAAATTGTCATGCATGGTTTTTTCCAATTCCAATCTAAATAAATGATCAACAACTTAATTTTATATTCCTTTTCTATTCAAAATTTCTATATCAAATTTTTATAATAAAAGAATCCATCTGATCATCCTAGGTTCAAAATCTTTGTTTGTTACCAGGTATTTGATAGTAGAATAATTGGTGTACATTTTGACTTTTGTGCCAATCGAATATGACCAAAACTTATCAAAGATAAAAAAAAATGACTAGTAGTTCTTTTTTAATTGTTGTATAATTAATTTGGCCCTCATTTAATACTTGACTAGCATAATAAATAACATGAAACTGATTATCCATTTTCTACCTTAATAGTGCTTCTACAACAAAGTCAATAACATCATGGATAAGTTAAAAATTAAGTGACCAATCAGGAGCAATGATATCGGGTGCTTGATAATGGAACAAATGCATGCTCCAAATTATAATTACTTTTAAGAAAATTCTACCTAAATCTTTTTTTTTTGTACTAAAAAGTAGTGAAATATGAATCATGATTGAAGAACCACAGCAGCACCACTGACTAGAGCGCCATAGTGCCACACTCAATAGCGATGAAGTATTATAAAGGGAAATGCGGTGGAGATGTCTAGGATTCAAGATAGAGAGCAAGGCATTGAGGAATTGAGGTAGAATCATCACATCACCATTTCGTTATTGCAGTGCCAAATAAACCTAACACTCTAGTGGTGATAGTTAATGTTGGTTGAGCCAACAAATTGATGCGATGATACTTGAACTAACACATCGATTCAATTCAATGCTGTAATAGAAAATAAAATAGTTTTGTAGTGCCATATAGGTCAGCATTGTAGTGCCAGTGCATTTATTATGGTAGAGTGTGGGTAGTGAGGGTGTATTTTTTGTTCCTTTTCTTGTGTGTTGTAAGTGTGTGAGAGAGAAGGGTAATATTGAGAATTCACATAAAGGGACCGAATATGATCTGATCTTATTTCTAGTAGCCTCCAAAGATGATACTGGTTTTGTTTTCAATTTTCATGTGTAACAAAAAAAAATATACTTTTTGTTTCAAGCATTGCTCAATAATTACATGTACTTTTCTAAACTTATGGTGCACGAATTTTTATGCTTGTTTAAGGAATATATTACTAATGTAGATAAATGCTATTTTATGCTCATATTTCTCTATGATTAATTTAACTATGTAGTTGGCCACTCTTTTTCTAAAATCTAGTGTGATCTAGGACCTTGATGGTGGCATAGTGGAATCAACAACAAGAATTTGAACAAGTGTTAATTAGACCTAGACATATGATGATTTAATTTTTGGGATCTTAAGAAGATATTTAAAAATCCAATAGTAGTTAGAATATATATGAACTCGATAGAGGCGAAGGATTATTATTGCTCTTATCCATTTTACCTTGTTGTAATTTGTATTTTTTATTTTCATAAAATCAAAAAAATTATTAGTTTAGAAATTTATATAATTATAAAAAATTAAAATTAAAAGTAAATTTTAGTGTAGATTTTACTTCTTCTAGTTCTCTTTTATTTAATAAGATAATTTGAAGTGGTTTGCAAAATTAGTTATTAGCTTTTCAAATTAAACTTAAGTTAATCCTCATTGGAATGATACTCTACTGATCCTTTTATTACCTTGTGGTTACATGTACACTCACGTGTTGAGCCATAACTACATAAACTTTATAATATTATGCGGTCTTATCAATGTTTTTTGGCACCATTTTGGGTTTTAAAAAGCCATTATGAGCAAGTTTATATTAATTCTAAAAGCCATGAGTTAGTCTTATTATTTCCAATTCTTGTTATTATACTATTACATATGTTCAACCCTATTTAGATTTTTATCAGTATCTTTTTATTTGTATGCATGTTAGTGTTATTGTAAGAAAAAAGAAAGAAAAACTTGTTTATGCTTTTGTATAATTGTTACATTCAGTTTAGAGTTGAAGACTTATTTCAGTTCTTGTTTAGGTTAATTTACTTAATTCACTTATTTTGGTTTATCAATTTGTAGAAACTAGTTTATTACAATTTAGAGTAGTAGATTTACTTTTACAATTGTTAATATTAGTTGCATGTGTTGTAGGGTCCTCAATTTGACACCAAAAATAAACACTTAGAAAATTTTAATAATCAAGAAAAAATAAAAAAGAATTAAAAATGGTAAATCCAATTAATGATAATGAATAGCCTAGACCTTTCACAAAATGTGCTAATCTTTCAGTAGATGACATCCATCAAAGCATTAATAGGCCAAACATTCAAGCAAATAATTTTGAACTTAAACCTTTAATTATTCATATGGTTCAAATTGCTCAATTTGGGGGTTCTCTTGTTGAGGATCCTAACCTTCATATTGCTAATTTTATGAAACAAGCTCAATATTTAAAGGTAATGGAGTCTCTAATGATGCCATTAGACTTTGATTATTTTCATTTTCTCTAAGAGATAAGGCAAAATTATGGTTAAATTTCTTGCCTAGGCTCTATCACAACTTGGAATGAATTAGCCTAAATGTTTTTAGCTAAGTACTTCTCACCATCAGAGACTGCCAAGTTTATGAATTACATTATATCTTTCAACTAATTATATGAGTCAATTTATAAGGCATGGAAGAGGTATAAGACACTACTTAGGAAGTACCCACACCATTCTTTCCGATTGGTTGATTATCCAAATATTTTATTATGTTTTGGTAGGTTCCCTTAGAGCTATCATAAATGTTACGGCTGGAGGCTCTATAATGTCTAAGCACTTGGATGAAATATATGCTTTAATTGAGAAAATGAATATGAATAATTTCCAGTGGTCTTTTGATAGAATGAACCTTAATAAGGTTGTAAGTATGCATGAATCAGATGTGTTCTCCATTTTGACCTCACATGTCACTGCCATTTTTATGAAACTAGACAACTTAGGAGTTAGTGTACCCTTAGGAACACTTATGCCCTTTGAAGAACTGTGACATGGAATACATGATGATCCTAGCTCATCAGATATAGAATCTTGAAATTTAATTAATTGGAATAATAACTTATATTCCAATATACATAACCCAAGTTAGAAGAAGCATCCCAATTTAAAATTGAGTAATTAACAAAACATGAAATTCTCTTCAATAATAGAATTATGCCAACCCTAAACCTAGTTATCCTAAAAATTTAATCTCCATACCTAATATAAGGATAAGAGGCCTATTGTAAAAGATTTAGTGTTGCTAATGGAACCTAGCTTTAAAGACAAGTTGCTTCCATTAGGAACCTAGAAAACTTGTTAGGGTAGTTAGCTAATTCTCTGAATAATAGACCCCAAGGAACTTTACCTAGTAACATAGAAATCAATCCTAAGGAGAAAGGAAAGGAGCATTGTAATTCTATTAAGCTTAAAAGTGATAAGGAGTTAGAGGAAGTAGTGAGAAATGATGAATAAACCAATAAAGTACCAATAGATGAACAGACTAAGGAAACATCAGTAGATTCCATCTTATCTCCAGAATAAACTAAACTTAATATTGCATTAGATAAACCCATTAGAAAAGTTATACAGAGACCACCACCACCATTCCCACAAAAATTGCAGAAATAAAATTTGGATAAGCAATTCTCTAGGTTTTAAGAGGTCTTAAAAAAGTTGACCATCAGCATTTCATTCAGTAAAGCCCTAGAGTAGATGCTTAGTTACATTAAGTTTATCAAGGATATCCATAGCAAAAAGCACAAGTTAGGTGATTATGAGATTATTGCTCTTATTAAAATATGCAGTGCAATTTACAGAGTAAGCTTCCTAAAAATCTAAAGGTCCCTGGTAGCTTTATAATGCCTTATGTTATAGGGGAGAAGTTTTGGGGAAAGTCATTGTGTGATTTTTGGAGTGAGCATTAATGTTATGCCTTTATATATTAAGAGACTAGACTTAGGTGAGGTACAACCCACAACTACACTCTATAGTTAGATGATAGATCATTCATTTATACCATAGGGGCAATAGAGGCTATATAGGTTAAGTTAGACATGTTTATCTTCCAGTAGACTTTATTCTGTTAGAAATAGAGGAAGATAGGGAAATATAAATTATTTTAGGTAGAACTTTTCTAGGAACTATAATCGCTATGATAGATGTCTAGAAGGGGGAATTAACCATGAGAGTTCAAAACAAAGAAGCAACATTCAATATTTTGAAGTCAATAAAATTCCTAAACGATGATATCAAGAACCATTATTATTGAGTTGATGTGGTCGATAACTGTGGAGGATGCTTTAGATGATATTTTAGGTTTAGAGGTGATTGATCAGATGAAGATTAATAAGGACATAGAGGGGCCTATGAGTGATATTATTATCCTTCTATGAGTTAGACATTTCCCTAAGAGGTATGAGATCGTAAATACTTTAGTGTTGGGTAGATCTTTGAAGCCATTTATTTTAAAGGCACCCACCTTAGAGCTCAAATCATTGCCATGTTACCTTATGTATTTTTAGGAAATTAAACAACTTTACCAGTGATTTTATGAATAGATCTAGATGAACTTTAAGAGAAAAAGTTGTTAGGGTTCTTAAAGACCATAGAAAAGCCTTTGGGTGGACACTAGTAGACATTCCAAGGATAAGTCCATTAGTGTATATGAATAAGATCTTGATATATGATCATTATCAAACCAAAGCTAACCCATAGTAGATGTTGAACCCCGCCATGATGGAAGAAGTGAAGAAGTAGATCCTTAAATTATTAGATATAAATGCCAAATACCCTATTTCTAACAATGATTGGATTGCCCAATTCACTGTGTGCCTAAGAAAGGAGGGTTAACTGTAGTCACAAATTAGAAGAATGAACTCATCCTAATGAGAACATTAGTTGGGTGGAGGATTTGTATCTATTATATGAAACTAAATAAAGCCACTAGAAATGACCATTATCCATTGCCATTTATAGATCAAATGCTTGATATGTTACCATGGCATTTTTTCATTATTTCTTAGATGGTTATTCAGGTAACCATCAGATTCTTATTACCCTAGAAGACGAAGATATGATGACATTTATGAGTTCTTATGAAACTTTTGGATTTAGAAGAATGCCCTTTAGATTATGAAATACCCCTTCAAAATTTTAGCGATGCATGATGTTTATCTTCTTGGATTTTTTAGAGCATGCATTAAGATCTATATGGGTTATTTTTTATCTTTGGAATGACATTTGATGTTTTATTATATTATTTAGAACTTTTTTTGAAGCTATGTAAGTAATCTAACCTTGCTCTCAATTGGGAAAAGTGCTAGTTCATGGTAAAGGAAGGTTTTATCCTCAGACATAAAATCTCTGAGAGGGGTATAGAGGTCTATAAGAAAAAAATCTAGGTGATTAAGAATTTTTCACCCCTATAAAGTTAAGGGAGTATTATGTTTTTAGGTCATGCTAATTTTTATAGAAGATTTATTACATATTTTTGAAGATTACAAAACCCTTATGTGATTTACTTAAGAATGATTTACCCTTCGAGTGTTATTTAAACTATTTAATTTCATTTGAAAAACTTCAGAAGTGCTTAGTTACAACACCTATCATCATTATTCCTTAATGGTTTTTAAACTTTGAATTGATGTGTGATGCTAGTAACTATGTGATTGGAGTAGTTTTAGGACAGAATAGATAAGAATATTCGTGCTATCTTTTACATTATTAGAACTTTGAACGGTGCTCAAATTAATTACACCAAAATTGAAAATGAACTATTTGTTATAGTCTTTCTGTTTGATAAATTTAGATTATATTTAATTGGCACTAATATTAATATTTACACTAATCACTCTATTATTAAATACATGTTAACTAAAATAAATGTTAAACTAAGATTGATTAGATGGATTTTACTGCTATAGGAGCTTGATGTAGAGATATTAGATAGGAAATAATCTAAGAATCAGGTGATTATTTATCTATATTAAAGAGGGAGGATTCTGTGTATAATGATTTTGACATTATTGAATTCTTCCTTGATGAGAAGCTATTTACTTTGCATGATATTACTATGGCTTGGTTTGCAGACATTGTTAACTACATTATTAGTGGTATTATACCATTTTAAATTTCATAACACCAAAGGAACAAACTTTTGCATGATGCTAGGTATTACTTTTGGGATGAGCCATATCATTTTTGGAAATGTAGTGATCAAATCGTTAGAAATTTTATTGCTTTAAAAGAAACCCAAAGTATTATTAGCTAGTGTCATAGCTTTGATTATGGTGGGAATTTTGGAGGATATAAAACTACATCAAGATTCTGCAATCTAGATTATATTTGCTTACCCTATTTAAGGATTTTAATGAATATGTTAGGAAATATGATAGATGTTAGAGAGCAGATCTCATTACAAAAAAAAAAAGAAAATACCCATGAATTTCATGTTAGAAGTTGAGTTATTTAATTTTCGGGGCTTAGACTTTATGTGACCATTCATTCAATCATTTGGTAATCAATATATTTTGATACTTGTTGATATGTATCTAAATGGATAGAAGGTTTTTCTTTCCCCATGAATGATGCCCAGGTTGTTATGAAATTCTTGGAGAGATTTTTTTTTAGATTTGGAACACATCGAGTAATCATTAGTGATGGTGTAGTCATTTTTGTAATTATAGAGTAGGAAACCTAATCTTCAAATTAGGTATTCAATGTAGAAAAATAACAACTTATCCCCCTCAGACTAATGGACAAGATGAAATTCATAATAGTAAGATTAAGAAAATCCTTTAAAAAACTATAAACCCACTGGAATTAATGGTCTATTAGATTGGATGATATTTTATGGCTTACAGTATAACATTCAAGACTCTTATTGAAATATTTCCCCATAGATTGATTTTTGGGAAAGCTTATCACTTGCCAGTACAATTAGAACATAAGGCTTTTTAGGCTATAAAGAAATTAAATTTTAATCTTAAGGATTTTAAGGAGAAGAGATTGATGTAATCAAATGAACTTGAGGAATTTAGATTGGAGACAAAAATGCTAGGATTTATAAATAGCAAAGTAGGAAATAGAATGATTAAAAAATTATTAGGAAAGGATTTACAACAGTATAGGAAGTATTTTTGTATAACTCTAAATTAGGATTATTTCCTAAGAAATTAAAGTCTAGGTGGTTAGGTATTTCAGTATCAATAGTTTGTCCTTATGGAGTTGTTAAAATTTTGGATAAAAGACTGCCCAATCATTTAAAGTTAATGGGCATGGACTTAAGCCTTATCTAGGTGGAGATATAGACTAATCTAACATTATCTTAGCATTGGCTCATCTTGAGTAATATTTAGCATAATCTGGTTGAAGACTATAAACTTAGCATTATTTGGGAGGCAACCCAAAAGAATATTTCTTTTTATTTCTTTGGGTAGATTAGATTACATGTTTATTATCATACTTGTATGTGTGGACAAATTTTATGTCATTTGCAACTTAATTTACTTTAAATATTTCTTTAGTCAAATCTACATAGATTAACATTATTCCATCCCGAAGGGCAGACTAATATTTCACTTTCAATTTGAAAAAAAAAGCTCTCAATTTATTTTTATGATCAAAAGTAGCATAAGGAATATTCAATTCATCCCTAAGGATTCAAAGTTTATTCACTTATCATTTTAATCATGAAACTAAATCAATGAATTTTTTTCATAATAAAAAATGCATAATGAATATTCACTTCATCCCTAAGGATAAAAGGAATATTCACTTATCATTTTAATCATGAAACTAACTCAATGCATTTATTTCATAATCAAATAATATAAGAAATGTTCAATTCATCTCTAGGGATAAAAGGAATATTCACTTATCTTTTTTATTATGAAAATAAACAAATGTTTATAGCTTAGGTCAGTGCCCTCAGATTTTTCCCTTCCTTAGAAAGAAACTAAGATAGAGTTTATTTTAATTATGGGGTATAGACTTCCTATAAGGGCAAGCCTCTATATTTAATTACATCTCCTAAAAGAATACTCTTGATTAAAGTGGAGATTAAAGTTTTTAAAGTCATATAGATTTAAAGAAAGGTTTGGGCTATCAAAATTTTATTACACAGGATTTAGATTGTAAATTCTAATTTAGATTAAAGGTCTTGGAAAGATAAAATTGGAAGGATGTGCTGAGACTGAGGGGTGTATGTAATCTAGACTTACACTTGCTTAGAGTGAGCTACCAGCTAATAATCTTAAGCACAATTAATCATCATACGAATGCAGGATTAGATAGGCTAGATCCTACGAATCAAGGAATTATATTTTAAAAAATTATAATTGGGACTTTACAATATATACATGATCATGCAATAAAATGATGCATGAACAATAATGTATAAATAAAAACTTTTATTCATTAATAATTTCTCAGAGTATAACCCAGGGTCTGCTATAAAGTAAAAGTGGTCACGCTCCACCAACAACAAGATGGATTTCTATTCCTAAACAAATGTAGATTTGAATATGATTTTTTTAATCTTCAATATTTTGGCTTTTGGATCTGCTATAGAATTGCAAAAGACAATGATATTTAAAAGAAGAAGAATAATTTCCTTTTAGAATGATATACATGTATATATAAATAATCATTTTAAATATTTTATAATTCTTGACACTATACAACTCAATCAAGCTATACAAGAATCTAAAACATTTACATTTGCCTTTAAATCATTGCTTAGATACATTCTACTTTTTTAGGAATATAAAAGAACAGTTTATATATAAAAGAAATATACATATGTAATGCAATGTGAATGTATATAGAAAATTAAAGCAGCCTAAGAGCCTACTCTAAATATGCACCAACCTAAATACAAATATGGAATTCAGAGTATAAAAAAATCTAAACATGAGTACCCTCTAGGCAAGGCACTCCATAAACAAACCAAATCAAACCACGGCCATAGCCTAGGCTAGAGTTGGTTGTCCTAGCAAACCATCTAAGTGTGTGTATAAGGCTATATGGCTTGGGTAGGTCTTAGGTTTTATTTGTTCAAAATTATCTAACATTGATTTGGTTTGTTTAGAGTAAATGAAAGGTGGTTTAAATTTAAGTTTTAATATTTTAAAAGTTTTACATTTCATTTAATGGGTGTTTTAATTATTCAAGTTATTTAACTTTAAGTTTTGAGGAACATAGTGCTCAACAACTTCTAAGTGCCAGAAGTTATTGATTAGTAATTCCTAGGCTAGTATGTATAATGCTGCCAATCATCTGAAATGGGGTAGAATGGTTGCAAAGTCTTTATATTTTATTTAAGTATTTTAAGTCCTTAACTTTTTCAATCCAATACTTATTTTCCTTCCTAAAAGGAGTCAAGCACAAGGGTATGAAAAATTCAATGTCTAAATATTTTATTACTAATTTTTAATTAATTTAGTTAATTGATTAATGATGTATAAAATTTATAATTTAATATTTACATTTTGTCAATTCATTTATGGCGTTGTCATAACGGGCATGAGGATTATAGCCTCCTTAGGAAATATTGACCCGCAACTAAGGTAGTCCAACCTAAAATATTTATTGATTGATCTGATTTAATTCATTAAGTTATACATTTATTAATTTTTTTGGTGATTTATTGAATTTTTCTATTTATTGAATTATTTAATGAATTAGGTTTAACTAATTGTTGACATTTTGATTTATAATGATTTCTAGAAGTCTTGTATTTTTCATAAATACTAGACTCATAGATGAGTTCAATGCCTTTAAGTTTGTATGATTTCAAATTTTATGTAATTAGTTATATTTTTTACAATTTTGGCATATTTTAATGAATTAAATGTGACCAATTATTTACTTTCTTATTTACAATAATTTCTGAAAGTTTTATCTTTTTTATAAATACTAGAACAAAAGATGAGTTTAATTCCTTTGAGTTTGCATGATTTGGAGTTTTCTATAAATAGTTATGATTTTTAGAAATTCAACATATTTAATGAATTATTTAATTATTTAGTTAGAGGGGATTCTTATTTTTGTACCAAATCAACTCCTAACCTCTTGAAATCATACTCAAATGTCTCTAATGACTTCTAAGGATTACTATAAGTGCTAAAAATTATTTTGGAATTTAATTTTGAGCAATATGACACTTACCATTTCTTTTTTAGATTTAATTTTGATTTATTATGAATTATTGAAATTTCTAGGTCACTTACGTGCATTGAATTTGAGTTGACTAGTTAACATATGTTTGGATTGAAAAATA
Organism: Dendrobium chrysotoxum; assembly: GCA_019925795.1. Classification (NCBI taxonomy): domain Eukaryota; kingdom Viridiplantae; phylum Streptophyta; class Magnoliopsida; order Asparagales; family Orchidaceae; genus Dendrobium; species Dendrobium chrysotoxum. The sequence continues at coordinate 15,628,360 of CM034297.1, forward strand.
TAGTTTTGAAAAGGTTTAATTTTCTTTGGGAAATATTTAATTTTTGGAATTTTTAATTTTAAAATTGAACACTTATTATGAATGATATATCACCTCGAAAGGTGAACATATCGTTCTCTAATAGGTTCAGATTACAAATCTTGATTTACCCTGATTATCATAGTCAAACTCAAGGAGAAACAACATATAATCAAGATCACGATAATAGTACGATATATCTTTCCAAGTAAAGAGGATATTATCTGTTATCGATCATTTGAAGTCAACTCTTGAATTTCCCAAAGATAATTAATTAAAATTTTGAAAAAAAACTTGATTTTGAAATCTAGTCTGGGTTTCTAAATCTCCTACGAGCGCAAGCCCTCATAGTTAATTACATCATAGGAAACCAAAAATTTTCCTATGAATACTCTCGATTAAAATAGCGAAATGAATTTTATTTAAGATTTTCAAAGTTTGATATTAAGGGAAATAGGGACTGGAATTTCAACAAGGATTGGTTCAAGATTGAACAGTTCTTTCTGGAGTCAAAGGAAGAATGGTAGGAGGTGTTTTGAGATTCTAAATCACTTCAGAAACACCTTAAACTATCCTAAGTGTTGGGCTTGAATTAGATTGAAAGAGAATTAATATTTAAATGATTGATTTTATTAGAAAGTGGGAATTAGATTCCCAGAGGTTGAGATCTTAAGATTAAAGATATGCCTCAGAACCTAAGTCTAAAATGGGCACTGAAAATCAGTAACCCGGATCCTAGCTAATGCAATGCAATCCTGAACTTACCCCGGCCTAGATTGGGGAGCCAGCTAAACCACATAAATGCTTCAAAACTATGTGTATGGTCTTTTATGAAAGTGTGGTTAGGGACGTTATTTAAGATTGAGTTTGAGGAATTGGGGTCGACATCTAGAGCAGATTCCTAATTGACCCCTTAACTTATATTGGGTGAAATGATTAAGCTAAAAATGCAATTAAGAATTAGACTCAATTTAATTTGTTACTAATGCGATGCATGCTAGTTGACTCGATTAAATGCTTGAAATAAAAATGAAGCAGTTTTAAAATTAGGCTTAAAATAGGTTTTATCTTAGAGATTGGACAACATCTCCTTGGGTAGAACTGCACACTAATAGGTCAGGTGGTCTGCCAAAACCCTCAGGTGGGGACGTGCCTAACAAGATAGAGAAGATTCAATATAATGCATGAAAAACTCCCGGCGAGTTCGGGCTTACTTCTTAAAGTAGTTAGTGTTTCTATCTGAGCCTAAAGTTTTTAATTTTATCAAAGTACAAATAGTTTGACCGTACCCTCACGAGCCTCCGATCGGATTCCAGGCTAAATCGAAATCGACATGCAATAGCGCAAAAAAAAAACTACTAAAAGTATACAATCCCTAATCACAATCAACATCAAATCAATTAAATAATCAAATTAATTAAATGTAATATTCAAACTAAAAAGTTCAAAGGCAAGTGCCTTTTAATTGTACAACCCAGGGTCTGTAGTAAAAGTAAAGTGGCCGGGTACCACTGACTACAACCTGGATTCTACTCCTAAGACTTAAGTGACTTTAAGAATGGGTCTTCTCTTTATTCTTCACTTCTTCATCTCCTTGGAACTCTTTGGATCATCAAGTCCGGATATCCAAATGAAAAGAAACTCCCCCTGAATAGGGGTGTTATCTTTTATCTTTGGATATTTAAAAGTTATCCTAATTTGGATCTCCAAATGGATAGGAACTCTCCCCTAAGGGATGTCCCTTCCTCTTTGGATTTCAAATTAGATGTTTAAACATCCCAATCTCAAAGTACTTAACACATGACAACTCAAATTCATATCAAATTAAATTGATCAAAATTGAAAAATCTAGACTCGATCCTGTAAGGTTATCCTAATAATCAGTAATTTATATTTGACATCCCAGGCAGTTATAATAAATCTCAAGCATTTAATATTTAAAATATAAAGAGAGCTCAATCACAACCACACTTGACCTTGCTCTTTAAATATTAAAGGGGAGGCTTAAGCATTCTGGAGCGCCTGTAGAAAACAGCATTAATTTAAAGCTTAATTATTTGATTGCCCCTTTAATTAATACCCTGTACGAGCATGGCCACATGCATAAGATTGAATTAGTACAGATCGTTCCTAACCTAGGGGTAGATCTAACGTATAATCAATCACATTACAGAGTGCAGTAAATAAATAAACAATCACAGCAATTCTATTACTAGCAAACAGCATGTAGTGAAAGCTCGAAAACCAAGCACAAAGCAGAAAAGTAAATATCGACCTAGCCTAAGATTAGAGTTTGTTGTCCTAGAAAATCATCTAAAGTGTATGAGGTAGGCTGTGTGGCTTTGATATATCCTAAATAGGGTAATTAGTTGAAGTTGTTTGATGTTTTGGTTGGTTGAAAGGCTTAAGGGATTTAAATTTGAGTTTAAGTATTAATGGATTAAAATTGATTTTAAAGTGTATTTAAAAGATTATTGATTACCACCTTTGTTTCACACCGAGGCCATGAAGTTTATTTCACCTTCCTTGGGGCTAATTTAATAGCTTCGTAAACTTGGGTTACCTAGTGATAATTGTATAGTTAAGTGGTTTAATTGATTAAGGATTTGAAAGTTGATTAATTTTTAATTAACTTTAATTGGTTGTTGGTTTCAATGTTAATTTAATATTTTTAGGAATTTTGAATGATTTATTGAATTTTGGAATTTTCTGGATTATTTCAATCAATTAATTAAGGGGTCAAAAGTTGACTTTTTGATTTAAAGTGTTTTATAGAAAGTTAGTATTTTATTAAAATACTAGACCTTAATACGATCAATTAGAATGTAAGTACATTAAAATTGGATTTTTTTAGATTTTATTATGAAGGTTTGAAGTTTTGACTTCATTTTGAACTAGGTTTGACCAAAAGTTAACTTTTTCAAATTTGTTTGATTTCTGGAAACTTGATATTTTTGATAAATATTAGACCTTAATTTGAGTTAAATGCCTTTGAGTTTGCTCAATTTGGAGTTTATTTGAATTAATTATGAATATTTAAAGTTTTGAGTATTTATTGAATTTTTAAAAATTGCTTAATTAAGGCCCTTTTATTGATTCGAATTCAAATGACCTCCAAACTCCTTGGAATCAACTCCAAAGGTCAGGAATGACCTAAGAAGAGATTTCTAAGTGTTTAAGAGAGTTATAGAATTTTTAATTAATTAAATTAATTAAATATTAAATTTTAATTAAACTTAAATTAAGCTTGATCTTAAAGTCCAGTCAAGGGGCTTTTATTTTTAATGGATTAAGGGTTTAATTCTGGTTAGTTAGAGGGGTTGTGTGTAATTTTTGGGTTTAAAATTTATTTATTACATTTTTTGGAAGTTTTTAAGGCTTAATAAAGGTTTAAATTTGATTAAGTTAATTAAGGGGCTTAATGACTTCAAAATCCAGTGGGGAAATTTTTGTAGGCTGTAGATGTCTCTAAGTTCAAATGTTCAAAGTTTCAAGTCCAGAGGATGTGAATCCTAATTATTGGAAATATTCTAAATTTTCTAATCAAGGTCCTTAATTATTGTCCTTAATGATGTCTCTAGGTTAAGTGGGTTCAAATCAAAGTTTCTAACCCTTGGACATACATGAATAATATGCACACACAATGATAATCAAATCCTAAATCTAAGAGAGCCTTAAATCTAAGTGGTGTGTGCATCCTAAGTATGCAAAGGATTAAGATGACTCAAATAATTAACAAATTGATTAGTGAATAATTAGGATAATTATTCACTAATCATCCACATCAAATCTATTCAAATAGTTCAATCCATGCTTAAAATTCCATGTGATCTCTCAAAGCTCAAAGATTTAAATATATAAAATTTTAAAGTGGGTTTCAAAATATACTTATATATAGAACCTATATATAATAATATAAATTTTAAAATAAGATAATTAAAAATATCATCAATTAAAGATAGTTTGAGAGATCCACTGATTTTAAAGTTTATTTGAAAATAAGTTTTTAATTTTAAAAAAAATATATATTAATTAAATATTAAAGTAATTAAATAATTAATATTAATTAAAATAAATCAAGCCTTTTAATCTCTGAAATTAGTTTCAAATTAAAGTACTCAATTTTCTAAAATTTTTGAGATATTATGTTAATTTTTCTGATTTAATTTGAATTTATAATAAATTTTTAAAGTTTAAATTTAATTAAATGAATTAAAAATAATTAAAAATAATAATATTTTAAAAATACTTTTAATTGGATTAAATTAAAATGTTAAATGAATTCTGAAATTTTGAAATTATTAACAACAAAATTATTTAAAACCTCAAAATTATTTAAATTTAAATTTAATTAAATATTAAATAATATTTTAGTATTTAATTAATCAAATGTAGTTTAAAATATATAAAAAAAATACATTAAATTAATATAATTTCAAATAAAATTATTTTTAAAATAATTCATTGATTTACATGTATATATACATATATATATGGAAAATTAATTATTTGGAAATATTTAAATTAATACTAATTAAATATTAATTAGATATTAATATATTAAAATTACTTAAAATAATTAAATAACATATTTTAAATTAAATTCAAGTTTAAAATTTAATTAATTTTTAAAATAAAATATTTGAAATATTTCTCTAGAATTTTAAAATATATTTTTTTAAAATAGTTTTTATTTAAATTTTAAAAGTTATTTTAATTAAATATTAACTTAAAATAATCAAAATTCAATACTTGAAATATTTTAAATATATTTAATATTTTAACTTGATATTAATTTTAAATTAACACTTTTAATTTGTTAATAATATTAATACAGAATAAATAATTTTAAAATTTTAAGACAATTTTTAATAATTTTTATTAAGAAATCAGCATTAAAAGTGATTTTTTTTAAAAAAATCATTTTTAAATGGAATTGCGGTGCCGACGGCTTAGTGGGTCCACATGGCAGCGTCGGATATGCGAACTCAAAACTGCGCGGCAGCGGCAATCATTGGAAATGATTGCGCCGCCGCACAATCATTGCCGGCTGATTAAGCGGTGGTGGGACCCACGCGCTATTCACTTAACACAGTCAGCAAACGCCATCCGCCGTTGGATCGCCCACGGTCTGGATTGGATGGTGGAGATGAAGCCGAACTGAGAGATTAACTGCTAAATTGAAAACACGATTGGATAGAACCGCTGGAAAGCTAAATCTGGGTCGTTGATCGTGAGATCAACAGCCCAAATAAAACATAAGCTTAATATGGATGCGGTTAAACCCTAGAATGGAAAAACGACTTGTTCTCCCGAAATACTCAATCATTTCCTACGAAATTTTAAACATGGAATTCATATATGAACACGATTTTTGTGGAAATAATTATATGGTTAAATAATTGCTTAATAAAATGCTAATTTCTCCTAAATGTCCTAGACTAGGGTTACATTTTATACCTGATCCAATGGATTATTTTGAAGGTTCAAGGGTCGGTTGAGCTTGTTGACTGTCCGTGCATGATTCGTCTTCAGAAATCATGGTCTGATAAGCTCCCAATCGCGTGCTCTTTGGGTTGGACGGATTTGGAGCTTGAGTGGCCGAAAGCTCACCGCCGGTGAGCTTCTGATGGCCGGATTTGACTTGAGAAATGAAGGTAGGATAGTTTAAAGCTCAAATGAAAATAAAAATGGCCTAGAAGGGGCTGGGATAGAGAGAGAGTGTAGGTTGAAGAATGATCCCATTTTTGATGTTTTAACCCTATTCAACCTTGTCCAGATTGAATCAATGGTTGAGATCAACAAGAAAGAAGATTGGATTAATGCCATCTGTCTAAGAGACGATTAGGAGCAGATGGGGGAGCACATGGCAAGGACATTAGGTGTAAAGGTCCTTTTGTCCCCATAAAGTCATGTGGGATAGATCTAGACCATTGGAATTTCATCTAAAGGCTGAGATGAGTTATAGGAAGGTTCTAGATCTCAACCAAGCTGCTGGATTAGTTTTATAATCAATGGATTAGTTTAAAGAGAATGATTTGACCACTTAAAGCCTCTTAAATCTATATGGAGACTTGTTGACTAGGTTGACCAGTCAATCGGTCAACATGGATGTGGCATGGAAAAAAGCCTAGGAGCTGGTTGGGTAACTCCAAAGGGAATTTAATGTTTTGAGGTTAGATTTTGAATGTTTTAAAAGGACTTAAGCTAGTTTGACCAAGTCTCAATGTGTTGACTTGGTCAACTAAACTTGAATTAGGTTGGCCAAGCATTAAGGCATATCAAGGGCATGATTTTAAATGAATCTGATGGCTTGAAAGTAGTGATTTGATGGAGTGAGTTAATTTAATCCAAATAGGCTAGATTTGACTAAACTTAGTTCAGTTGACCAAGTCAACTGGTGACTTGGTCAAGGGTCCCATCAAGTCCTAATTATTGAGGGATATGTTCAAAGGGTCTTAATGGGGTTTTGAACAAAGTTTGAAATGCATTTGGGGCTTGATTCAAAGTAGAAAAGCTTAATGGTTGAACTGGTCAACCTGGGTTAACTTGGTCAACCAAGTTGATGCAGGGCCAGGGTTTGGGCTAGATAGGTTTGAAATAAAATTATGGATTTGTTAGAGGTGATTTCAGGGATCAGAATGATCACCTGATTCAAAAACACCTATTTGAGCCCTTAATGGGTTATTGAGTCAACTTAGGTTAACTTGGTCAACCAAGTTAACCCATGGGCTAGAAGTGGGTCCAATAAATTCAAAATAATATTCTGAATCTATTGGTGGTGGTCCCAAGGTCTGGAGAGTTCAATTTGATTAAATGATATATTTGAACCCTTAAAGGCTTCCTTGGTCAACCTAGGTTGACTTGGTCAACCAGGTTGACCCAGGGGTTGGTTTTGGGTCCAACAGGTTTGGTTTGATATTTGAAACTTGTTGGAAGTGGTTGTATTTGATTTGGAGCTCATTTGATCAAAAGAGACCATTTACACCCCGTAGGGGTATTTTGGTCATTTCGGATTTTAATCAACTAGAGATCAAAATGAGTCCAATAAAATGCATTTTAATGTTTAAGAGGTTATGATTAAGGATCTAGATGTGATTAGGGGCTTTGGGTAAGTCTCTAAGGTCTAAATCCACTGGGTGGTAGGTCCAGTGGCATAGGCTGTAAATATTTGAAGGTTTTACACCCTTTGGATTTTGATCCAGATTCTTAGGTTAGAGACCTCAGAATGAGCTCAAATTTGGAGGGTTGCCTCTAGAGACATGTCATATACATATGGAATTGATAGACTCTGAATCAGAAGTCATTTGATAGGGTTTTGAAGTGTTCAAAGATCCATTGAAAAAGGCTTTTAGGACTTAGACCTTTAGCCTTTGAATTTGATCTAGATTTCTGGATTGGAGTTGGATTTTGAGTTTGAATGATAGGGTTTGAACTACTTAAATCATTTACAATCATTTAGGTGGTTGTAGATGATTAGATAGGAATAAGGTTAGGTCAGAGGCTGTGACAACTGGATCTGGGTTATTTAAAGATCAAGGTTGGTCAGGGGTTTGAATTGAAGTAAGCTCTGGATTGATTTGAGTCTTGAATCGATTGATTTAAAGTTTGGGTTAATCTAAAGTTTGCATAGATTTGAGGTCTGGATAGATCAAAGGTCTAGGAGAATCCTAAGACCTAGATTGATCTAGAGTCTGGGTAGATCTAGGATATGGGTAGATCCTAGGACCTGAAGTCTGGAAGAATCCTAAGGTCTAGGATCTAGGAGGTCTCTATAATCTAAGAAATCCTATGTTCTAGAATCTAAAAGAGTCTTAGGATCTAGAGTAGATCTTAAAGTCTGAATTCTAGGAAGATCCTAGGGTTTGGAAGTCCTAGGGCATGGGGTCTAGAATGATCCTAAGATCTAGATGGATTTGGAGGAATCCTAGGGTCTAGAGTAGATCCTAGGGTCTAAGAAGATCATATGATCTAGAGTCTATCAGAATCCTAGGGTCTAGAGTTGATCCTAGGGTTTGAAGTCTAGGAGGATCCTAGAGTCTAGATTAATCTGGAGTTTGATTGAATTGAGTTTAAAATTAATATGGGATTAAGATTGATTTGAATCTGGAATGAAATTAAAGTCTGGATTGATCTAAGATCAGATTGATCCTATGGTCAAGATTAATCCTAAGGATTGGAAAGATCCTAAGGTCTGGATTGGTCCCACTAACCTCATACAAAAATGAGGTCAACAACATACCAAATAACTTATAAATACAATGAAATTTAAAGCATAGGTTCATCTAAATATGTGCTTCAAACCCGTGGAATTTAGGCTTATCAAAGCCTTCCTAGGTGTCATAATCAATCATTAAAGGAAATATAACTATATCTTTGATGATTTAATTTAGGCTATCTACTTGTTCAATTTAGATGAAATCAAAGGCATTTAACCCTTGCATAAACATAAACATTGCACAGAAAAATCAAAGCCTAACTATGTGTGGATGGAGAGTTATGGATATGGTGGTCTTCCAATTTCTCATTTGAGTTTTGCTGATGATTTCATTATTTTTTCTAATAGATCTATTAAAATGCTTCACATTTTGTTTAAATTTTTCAACAAGTTTTAGCAAGCTAGTGGGTTGATTATTAACCCCTCCAAGAGTTGTTTTATTCTTGCTAATTCTATTTCCTCTAGAAGAATTACTAGTATTGAAAACAATTTTGGGTCATTAAAAAGAATTTACCATTGAAATACTTCGTACTCCTCTCTACAAAGGTAGAAAATGTTCTCACTTATTTGATGGCATTTTCTATAAGATCCATAAGAAACTCTCTTCTTGTGCTTTTAATTTTCTTTCCTTTAGTGGTAGAATTATTCTTATCAAATATGTGTTATGTTCTATTCCTATTTATCTGTTCCATACTTTACGTCCTACTCTTAATGTGTGTAATAGAATAGATGTTTTGTTTAATAAATTTTTCTGTGGAGCTAAAGAAGGTAAACATGTTATTCGGTGGGGTTCTTGGATTAACATTTCTAGGGATATTGATGAAGGTAGACTAGGGTTTAAAACTATGACTAAGATGTCTAAAGCTTTTTCTTATAAACTGTGGTATACATTTAGAGAAAATACTAGCTTGTGGGCCAAATTTATGGCCGCTAAGTATTGTGTTGGTAAACATCCCCTCAATTATTTTTTTAAACAAGGAGATTCTGCTATCTGAAAAAGATTATGTTCTATAAAATGGGTGGCTGAAGAGGTTATCCAAAGGGGTTTAGGAGCTAGCAATATTTTCTTCTGGCAAGATAAATGGTTGGGCAATTTTTCTATTGATATCCTTCTTAGCACTCATTCTACTTCTGCTTGCAAAGTCAAGGATTTTATTATTAACGATAATTGGGATATTGATTTGCTTCATGATTTTGTGCCGGATTTTTTTATCAGTATTATTCTCAAGATCACTATTCATTTACATATTGATGACTGTATTTTGTTTAATCTTTCTAATGATGGTAAGTTTGCTACCAAGCAGGTCTGGGATTTTTTTTAGGAAATCATACCCTAAAGACTCTCTTTATTTGGCTATTTGGCATGCTAGCATTCCTATATCTTATTCGTTTCTGTTATGGACAATTTTGCATAATTTGTTTCCTCTGGATTCTATTTTAATTAAAAAAGGCTTTTACATAGTCTTCAAATGTCAATGTTGTTATCATATTGAGAATATGAACCATGTTTTATTTATGGACCCATTGCTATGAAAGTATGGATTTATTTTGATAGTATATTTAATGGGCAATCCTCTTTTTGCTACAACTCTATCTATAATCTACTTAAAGATTGGTTTGTTCCTACTAAAGGTCATATTAGGAACATCTTACCTATTATTATTTGCTGGTTTTTATGGAGAAGAAGAAATGAGTCTAAACATGAGAACTTTAAGATGAATGTTACCAGTATTATTTCTAAAGTTAAGGAGAAATTTTTTTAGCTTTTTTTGGCTAATTTATTAAAGGTTGACTCTTGTAAAGGATGTTATCATGTTGCTAATGAGTTTGGTGTGGCTTTCCAATCCTCTCCCTTTGTTGTTAAACATAGAATTGTTATTTGGAAGAAGCCTTTGGAGGGTTGCTTTAAGCTTAGTACTGATGGTTCTATGAATAATTTATAGGCGGGTTGTGGTGGCATTATTAGAGACTCCAATGGGATTGTTATTGTTGCTTTTGCTGGTCCTTTGTCGGTTATTACTGCTATTAAAGCTGAAATTGATGCTCTTCTTTATGGCCTTTAACTATGCATTTCTTTAGGCATCACTAATGTTTGGATTGAAGTGGATGCTATGCTTTTGATTCATTATATTAATGGATTCTAATCCTGCTAATTTTTATATGTTAAGAGATATTAATCACTGGCTTTCTTTTATTACTTTCTCTATATCTCATATTTGGTGTGAAGGGAATGTTATCACTGATTCTCTTGCTAAAGTGGGGTGTAATTTAGATGGCTTCATGGAATTTATGGAACATTCTTTACCCATGGAGGTTAAAGGTTTGGTTAAACTGGATCATTTTGGTCTCCCTTATATTTGCTTATCCTAGTCTTTCTTTTTTCTTTTAACTTTTCCTATGCTTATTTTTTTGCCTTCGGCTTTCTTATTTCCTTGGTTTTTGTTGGTTTTTACTGTGTTTGCTTCTCTAGTATTTTGGGCCTTTGCTGTATTATTGTGTGCTTGAGTCATTTTTATCTTATGCTTTTGGAGTGGTGTTTGGATTTTTGGTCGATTGGCATTGTTTTGACCCACTTATTATATTAGGATTCCTTATGGTATTGTTTCTATTATAAACTTTCCTTTTTACTGTTCTTTGTTAACTTTAGTGGCTGGTTGGATTTTGGCAATGATTGGAACATTTACATCACTAATTTAACCCCTAAATGTTGCTCTCTTTTCTCTTGTTGGAGCTGTCTGGAACCCTTCTATCTGATCCCTTTTTGTCCTGTGGGGTCTGCTATTTGTGGTATCAATTATGAAATGGTTTGTGTGTGCTATTTCTAGTTTTTTCTGGATTAGGGATGCTGGAATCAGGATTTTAGTTATGTGTTCATCATGAATTCTTTTCCCTCTTTCTTCTCCGTCTAGTCCTTTGCTGAATTCCTGTGCTGCTTATGCTCGGGTGGGCTTGGGATTAGATTTGAGTGGCATTTGGGGTTACTTCATAATGGTATTACTCATACTACACTCCTGAGCCTTGCTCTTCCAATTCACTTCAGTGTTGGTTTTCCAGTTAACTTTTGCTGCTGTTGAGATTTGTGGGTTTATCTTTGAGTGGGATCTTTTAAGCTTTGAATTAATGCCTAGTTATTTTTGTGTATTAGAGAATATCTCTCTGGGAAATTACTACAGGTTCAATGGCTATATTTATTTGATTATGAGTCTGATCATTATGAGACTTATTAGTCATGTTTGTTGCTGGCTATGGAGGCATGTCTCTCAGTTTTGTATTTTTTGCTGGCTATGTCTCTCAGTTTGTGTATGTTGTTTCTTAGATTGGGTTTGCTGAAATCAGGATTTCAGTTGTGTGTGCATCATCAATTCTACTTCCTCTTACTTCTCCATCTATTCCTTTTTTGAATTCCGGTGCTGCTTATGTTTGAGTGGGCTTGGGATTAGATTTGAGTGGCATTTGGGGTTACTTCATGATGGTATTACTCATACTACACTCCTAAGCCTTACTCCTCCAATTCACTTCAGTGTTTTAGTTTTCTAGTTGACTTTTGCTACTGTTGAGATTTGTGGGTTTATCTTTGAGTGGGATCTTTCCAGCTTTGGCTTAATGCGAGACTATTTTTGGGTTTTGGCGAATATTTCTCTGGGCAATTATTACAGGTTCAATGCCTGGATCTATTTGGCTATGAGTCTGATCATTATGAGACTTATCAGTTATGTTTGTTGCTGGCTGTGTTGGCTTGTCTCTCAGTTTTTTTTTTTTGCTGGATGTGGAGGCCTGCTACAGAATTATTGCTTACTTTGGCTGTCTATTTTTGGTTTCCTGGTTGGATTTCCTTTCTTTTGGCTGGTTTCCCTTCGTTCGCTCCTGTTTTTACTCTTGTTGGTGCTGTTGTAGCCTGGATTATCTCTCTAGATTATTATGTTGAATTTCTAGTTATGGTTTGGCTCAGGTTATTCTTTATTGGTGCTAAAGGGGTTCCCTTCACCTATATTTTGTATAAGCCTAATTGAAATTAAATATTATATAGTTACATTCATCTGTGTTACTTCCTTCTTTTGCTTTGCTTATTCTGTCTTTGCAGTCCTTATTTCTTGCAGGTTCTTTGAACTGAAGTTTTTGTGGACAAGTTGATTAATTTCTGCAAGAAGTGCGTGCTGAAAGTCTACTTTATGATCTTCCTTTTTTGGGTGCTGTCTACTTGCAGCCCTATGATGTTATTAGGGATTTTTGTTTATCATAGTATAGGGGACCATCAGCTCTTAGATTTTTCTTTGAATATTTTTTTATATCTCTGTCTAGCCATAGTGAGCTGAAAGTCCTCTTTAAGGACCTTATAATCTTTGCTTTTTATTAACGCGTAGGCCCCTTTGCGGGTTTCCAAAAAAAAATGGATATCCAACATTTTGGGTCAATATGTGACATAGAACTTTGAAATTCAATCCACAAAAATCCAATGCTCATTAAGGCCTAAGAAAATTAGGGTATGTAGGACACACAAGTTTACCCTGTCCAAATTTGGGCTCAATTGGACCACTGGTTTGTGAGTAACAAGTGGTTCAAAATTTATTGGATGCAGCCAGGTGCACAACTTGATCTAAGTTGTTTAGTCGTGATACGCACGTGATTAGATGGTCGAGATAATCCCAAAATTTTTAGTTCAAATTGAACTAAATATTTAAATGTATATATCTTTTTATCTACTTGTCCAAACTCAATAAAATTTGAAATATAACTTCATGGTACCCTAATCTTCCAACCCTTGGAGTTTGGGGATCCATGCATTGAGATATTAAGGAAATTGTAAATTGAATTTTAAAGCTTCAAATGTAAAAATACTTCTAACTAATGGATTTATTTCCTCAATTTTAGGCTCTATGGACTCCTAGACATGTCCTATAAATCTTCCTTGAAAACCCCAAGCTCATGAAACCATTGGATTAGAAGCTGATTGAGCAAGATAACTTTCTCTCTCCTCTCTTTTTTCTTACTACAAATGGAATTTTCTTGAATTGAAGAAGGCTGGGGAGGCTATGAAGAGCTTATGGAGTTCCTATGAAGCTATGGAATCAATTAATCAACCCATTCTTAAAAAAATTTAGGGGTATTTATAAGAGAGAGAAATTTGAATGGAGGGCCAAGATCTTGCCATCTAAGTATTGGTCAGCCACCATTTTAATTGGGGACTGACTAATATGAGCGAAAAGAAGGTTCTAGAGTGTTTGAGCTCATTGGGACAGGTGTCCAATTAGTTATGTTTGAACCAATAGTTGGAGAGAGATTATTTCAAGGAATTTTACCACATCAGCAGCCCATGTTGTTAGAGCTTGACATGGCATGTGGGAAGAACATTCTGGAATACGTTCAAGTGACAATAACAACTAATTTGAGCTGGGTTATCAATGGGCCTAAGAAATTAGGTTTTGGAGGGCTTAGTTCAACCCAATTGGTTGACCCAAGTCAAACCATAGGTTCAGCTTGCTAAGTTATATGCATGAGATCATGTGATATTGATACAATCATTTATGCAATTTAATTTGACTAGGGTCAAAATTTAGTTTTAGAAAACCCCTTTTGGTGCACTTTATTCAACCCAATTGGTTAAACAGGTGAGCCCAAGGGCTAGAATTTTTTTGGTTGACTCATGGTGGCCCCATGAACCATCCCTAGGAGTTTGGTTCATTGATTTCATCAAAAGCATGAGTTTTGAATTTTTGAAGCCCATAGGTGTCATTTGGTCAATGTAGGATTGACTTGGTCAACCATGTTTGACCAGGGGTCAATATTGAGTTCAACTCACTCCAAATGATATTTTAGACATGTTGGAGATGGTCTAATGCAATGAGGAGTTCATTTGTTTCAATGTACATATTTAAGGGCTTAAAGGGCCCTTTGGTTTACCTAGGTTGACTTGGTTAACTAGGGTTGACCATGGCTTAGGTTTGGTTCTAACTTATTCTAAATGATATTTTGGACATTTTCAACCAAGTTTCATGCAACAGTTAGGTTTAAATGATTAACATAAAAGTATAGGGTTTAATGTGCCCCGTTTGGTCAACCTAGGTTGACTTGGTCCACTAGAGTTGAGCATGGGTTGGTGTCAGATTCAATACACTCAATTTCACATATGAGATGTGTTGGAGGAGGTTTCATGGCTTGGTTTGACTGAGTCATATTGAAATTTAAAGAAAATTCAGCTTTAGTGTTATTAGGGTTTTAGGGTTTTGGGACTTCATGGTTAACCAAGGTCCACCAAGGGCTCAATGTTGGCTCAATGCATCATTCTCATGTCAATGGTGATGTTCAATGGTTTTGGAGAGACTTCCAGGATCAATTTCAACAATATGCTATGCCTAGTGGCATAGGCTATAAATATTTAAAAATTTTGTAGCTTTTGAATATGCTTTGAGTTTCATGGGTTGTGGACTTGGAATACCTCCAAACTGATATGGTTGACCCTAGGGACATTCCTAGTCAATATGCCACTAATTGATCATGAATTGAAGGTCGTTTGATCAGGTTTTACAGTAATTGAAATTTCTCCAACAATAGGTTATGGACCAAGAGATTTTGGGCTTGATTATAACACTAGAATTTAGAGTTTTAAATTATCAATAAGATTGATCAATTGATTTGATTTAGATTTGATTTGGTCAATGATTCACAAGAGTCTTAGAATTTTAATGCTTAGATCATTGACAACCAATGATGTCTATTACTGATTGAACATGTGAGATCAAATGACCAATTATTGAGGATTGCCAACTAAATGATTTAAATTTTAATTTTTAATGGATTGTGAAGTTTATTGTGAAGGTTAATGATTGAAGGGAGATTTACTCTTGATATGATCATATCATTGATAATCATTTGATTATTAGCTTGTGATTGATCAGATGATCAAAAGACAATCAAGGGTAACTATGAGATGATGGATTTTAGGGTCAGTAATGTGATCACTATGCCAAAGTATCATGCTAGATTGTATTTGATGTTTGGAATGTAGTTCAATGATTGATGTATGGAGATTGGATGTTTGATGTGGGAAATTGACCTCACTCAAAAATGAGGTCAACAGTATGCACTTCAATGTATTTAAAGTTTGGCTTTCTAATAAAAAAATGAAAAATTAATGAAAAATGAAAAATTAAACTGGCATTGAGGAACAACATCATCAAGCATTATAGCACTACAGTTAGAGTAGTGCCATAGTGTTGTGAAAGTGTGAAGCATTGCAACAGTTTTTAGCCATGTTAGATAGTGGGAGAACTTTGAGGCATTTAGTGTTGCAATACTATAAGTTCTAGTACTTGTATACCCTTTATCAATAGAATTTTAGATGTTTCATTCATTTAACTAGCTCTTCTGCACTTACATTCTTTTAATTTATAAGATCATCTTCTCTTTTTCTTATCAATAAATAACTCCTAAAATTTCTTTGGGCAAGAAGAGTTTAGGCTCTACCTTCTTAATGCTAGGAAAAATTTTAGTGGTGCCGTAGAGGACATGTACAATAATTTTGGTTATCCACAAGACCCTTATCCCTGAGCATGCCTTTAGTAACCCTTTTGGAGTTATAAAAGTCTTAATAGTACATATTTGTAAGTCAACCCAACCCTACACTCTTCCCTTCCATATAAAGATTCTTTGTTAATGCAAAAGAGCCCCTAATGACTATTTATATTACAGGGAAGTGGGTACCCTTTACCCTAGTAGAAATAAATCAAGTCTTCCACACCCCCTATTTTTAGTTTGATGAGAAGAGTACCTTAACTTCTATATCTCTCACATTGACTATGGAGAGATCCTTAGTTTCTTTACCTATAAGAACTCTTATGCTCAATAAAGGAGAAATGAAGATAAGATAGTCAACTTTCCTACTTCTTCCCTAACCCAAAAATTCAAAGCCTAGCATAATTTCATTTATGGTAAGCTTATTCCTAGTAGAAATATGAGTAAAGTTACTAAGGATAGGACCATTTTAAATTACTATATTCAGAAAGAGTTTATTATTAATTTTGGGAAGGTTGTATTTTAGCCCATTTAGTATATGCTTAGGGGGTCCACCACTATAGGATTAGATCACCCTTATCTAATTTATTAGGTTTGCATTGATGTTGGAGCCTTCAGAAACTCAAGAGAGGAATAAATTTTCCTTATCTATATCATCACTTAATCTAAATTCAAATCCTTCAAAATCTTTTATATGGAGTAGGGAGATGGATACATCTAGCCCACCCAACC
Source organism: Dendrobium chrysotoxum (assembly GCA_019925795.1). Lineage (NCBI taxonomy): Eukaryota > Viridiplantae > Streptophyta > Magnoliopsida > Asparagales > Orchidaceae > Dendrobium > Dendrobium chrysotoxum. Next base: position 15,644,837 of record CM034297.1, read on the forward strand.
CAGCTAGTCTCAGGGTAGAGATCCTAGAATTCTAAGAGATTAGGTGGCTGACTTTAAGGATAAAGTGGACTAGGTGCAGGTTTCAATGAATAGCTTTGGGAAGTAGATTATTGGGAAAGAATAGGAAATGTACCAACACTATGATTATATGATGGTCTAGGATTAGAAGTAGTATCAATACCAAATTGATTTTAATACAGCTATGGTTGGGATATATAGGAGCTAGGAGATAGACTCCCATGGTTAGAGGAATATTTTTCTTAGTCCATACATTTTGAGTTATACATCGATGCATCAGTAACAATAGTAGATCCAGAGGAGGAAGAGGAAGAGGACGATGAAGATTAGGGAGAAGTCCTTAGTAGTTATATTTTATGTTTTTTTATTTTTTATTTTTATTTTTTGTAGTATTGAGGAAAGTGATGAAAAACAAAAGCTCCAAATTTCCATGTTTTCCAACTTTATTATTTGTGATTAATTCTTTCTACAGTTATTTGAATCTTTTTATTACTTGAAAAATGAAAAATTGAAATTAAAATAAGAATATTTAAGTAATTAGTAGTACATAATTTTTAAAATTTACTAAATAAAGAAATTTAACTAAGAACTAAACATTTCATTTAAATTTGTAATTCATCATTAATAAGACTCCTAAAATCACTTAAGCATATGACTACTTTTATTAGATTAATTGATTTAAGGATTAATGTGAATGAACTATTTAGATTGATTTTAAGTCCAATGTTTAGTGAGTATTTGTGAAATTATGAAATCTCTAATGAACCTTAGATAGAATAAAAAGTGGAGGCAAAAGATATGTATTCAAAATTATTATAAAGTTTTTAGAATTTGAAAATGTTAAGAAAGTGAAAATAAAGAAGCTAAGTTCTAGACTATAAAAAATTGGTACTTATATTGTCTAGCTGAATTAAATAAAGAGTGGAGGAAAAAGGAAGGTATTCAAAATCATTATAAGGTACTTAGCAAATAAAAAAAAAGAAAAAAAAGTAAAAGTGAAAATTAAAAAGCTAAATACTAGAATATCAAAATTTGGTACCTGTAATGTCTAGCCGCAGTTATGCACTTTTAAGATGAATTATTGAAATCATAGAACTTAAGTAAAGCTTGTAGTGTGATTAGTGAATTAACTAAATTTTGAAAGTTTGTGAAGGTTGTTAAACCATAAGGAACTAGCTCGAGGCTCACCAAGAGGGGGGGTGAATTGGTAATTTTTAAAATTTTTCTTAACTCCAAAATATTGATGACAATATTATTAAAAAAGTTTTCAGAAATTGAAAATAACAAATTCCAATTTATTGTGAAATCAAACAAGTTTATAAAAATATTGATTTAGCTATGATGATATTTTGATTTACAAAACAAAGTGATAATCACTGATTTTCCCAAGTAGTTATAACAAAAATAAAATACAGGAAAAATAAAAGTGCAAAATGAAAAAAAAACACACCATAAGTTTTTATAGTGGCTCGGTCAACCTTGACCTCTGTCCACTCCCTGGAGCCCTCTGCTCTGAGAATTGCACTAACACTAAGTGACTCTCCTTTTGCTCCCACAGCAAGGTGAAGAAGCCTTTACAGACTCATTTTCACTAAACCTGATGCGATGGAGTGCCAAATGCTATGTCACCTTCTCGGTGACGGCAGCAGACCTTGACTCATTTTTCTCCCTCCTAGAGGAGGCAGAGAACCTCAGCTCCTTTTTCTCCCTCTTAGTGAAGGTACAGTGCCTTGAGGACTTGACCTAGAAGGCTCTCTCCCTAGAGAGCTTTCAAAGACTCACCAAGGCCACTGGAGGAGCAAGGGTGTAGCTATCCCGAAGCAACCGTGTGATCCCCTCACACTACTTCTCCCTCACGCTCAACCTCACCTTCTCCTTCCTCTCAAACCATAGATTTCTCAAAATCTTTTCCTCAGAGTTCCTTAAGCAGTCACGCAATCCTCTCACCATTACAAAGAGAGTTTCTAAAACTTTCTTAAGTATTGGGCTTCAAGAAACCATAAAAAATCAAGTTAACCGTCACTATTTGTATAGTACAATTTGAGTTCGTACAGTACAATCTGTTCAAAACTAGTCCCATCTAGTATGATTTAAACAGCCGTTTAAATGAACTATTTAATTTATTCAAAGACATCGTCCAATACGATCCAGAGATCATAGAGTACAATCTATTTGATTTCCTCTATTCGCACAGGACGATTCCTGGGATGACTGGAAATCGTCTATGTGAATTATCTCGTACTGCTCTTATCGTATAGTATGGCTAATTAATTTCAAGTAGGTCATCCAGTGTAATATGAATATTATATTATACGATTAGTTCAAAAACCATGGTTTCCTGTAGTACGATCTTTGGGATGACCAAATTTCATCTTTGTTAATTATTTGGTACGATCAATATCGTACAGTACGATTGGCTATCAATAATTAAATCATGATTTAATTAACTAATTATGGGAGTTAATTTAAGTAAGATTTCAAATTATCATATAGAATGAATTAGATCATACAATACGATTAGTTCAAAAGTTAATTTTCAAATATCTTACTTAATTTATCCAGCGTCTAGGGTTTTTAAATCGCAGTGAATCATCAGTATGATCCAAATTATACAGTATGATTAGTTCATAGAAATTAATTGTCAATTAGCCATTAAGCCCATTCTTTCTATACTCATCATACAGTACGATTGTAAGTTGTATAGTATGATTAGTATGAAAATCTTAACCTTTAAAATTTATCTCATTCCCCCCATGTGTGTGTGCACGGTCACTCAATTGCATACACTCTTATGTCGCCAGACTCAAAAAATAGAAAATAAAGAAAAATAAAATTATAGACTTTGTTTACTTGACATTCCTATTCTACCCATTCTTGAGCTTTCAGTAGCCTTGGGTAGTGTATGTCTTATCTGCAATATTGGTGCTCACATATAGAAGAAATATCTAAAATATTTAATGAAAGAAGTAACAATTCAATCAATAATATTTATCATCATCAAAATCATAGACTAGAGATCCTAGATTGTAACAATCTCCCTCTTTTTAATGATATCAAATAATGTTGGTTGATAGGCAAGATAAAAATGCTTTTCTCCTAAGGTCCCCCTCACTAAGTGATAGTTTTACAAATTGGTGGTCACAAATTTTTATTTTTATTATTATTTTTTTATTTTTTTAATGAAAGACAATAGAAAAAAAAAGTAACAGAAAGTAAAGTAACACAAACACAGGATTCTATTAAGCTGAAACATTCAACCAAAATATATATTTTCTCACTCGTTTGACATCACCAAAAAGAGGATGAATAACAAAAAAAGTGAATATTTCAAGAAATAAAAGTAGAAAAAATATTATAAATAGAACACTAAAGATAAGACGGATCCTGATCAGGTGGTGGTGGTGGTGGTTGAAAGTACTGATTGATGGAGGTAAATTGATTGTCAATGGAGGGAAACATTTCTCCAAACCATCATATGTCTTCCTCATGGTGCTGTTATTGTTGTTGAATATTATAATTGAGCTTAGTTTCTAACCGCTGAATTATGTCATCGTGAGGGTATGCAGGGTAGGCAGGTGTATGTGGTGGGAGTGGTGGTGGTGCAGGTCCACAAGAAGGAGCAGCTTCCCCTTCTTCAGCAAACTCTAGCTCATCGTGCTCGTGCCCCCGATGGAAAAGAATATGGAATGAGGCATCCGTATAAAAATGGGAACATTATCGGGAGGAGAAGCATAATTGATTTGGTATTTTTTGTCTAAGATATATCCTATGATGTGTCCTAATGTGATATTTTACTTTATTTGGATATTGGGATGTAAAATATGAGTCATATTTTGGATATAATCAAGAATTATTTGGGCTTCATCAAATTGGGTATTCAACATTATTAGGTAGGTGACTACGGAAAGAAGTTGGGTAATGTTAACCCAATCCCTAGCTTTGGGTATAATTGAGGTTCTAAGTACATGCTTGATAAATCAAGCATTCTAATTTAAGGTGTGGACTAATGGTTGATGTTGGTTTATGGCCATATTCCTAATAGTCAAGTTTACAGAACTCCAGTCAAAGTCAGTTGTAGAGATAAGAGATTGTTAACGAGGTCCTTCGGTAAAATGATCGATATGTTCCTCTTAATCTGCCTTAGTGATTTCTATGGGTTGTCGGCAAACATATGAAGTCATGGTAGAGATTTGCAAAGTTAGCCTAAGGTTGGCTAAGAATTCATAAAGAAGTTAGGAGTTGAAGGGAAAAGCTAGTGTGAGTAAAAATTGAAGAGTGGTGGAGGCAAAGAGGTTCATCACCTCGAAGTTAAGAGCTGGTTAATTCAACAGTCTAGATGGAGTGATTTTAGTGTCATTGTACTTATAGTAGGAATCTTTATCCATTGCAGATAGAAAATGATCGTCAAAGCGACGAGAGGAGGAGGAGCTCCCCTGGGTCATTTTGTCGCTTTTGCTTCCACCGGTCATTGGACAGTTAAGGTTCAGAGGGTATGTGATTGAGGGAGTTGAGTAAATTGAAATATGAAAATCCATCCAATTTGTAGATTTTAGGGCAGATCATATAGTATGATATTGGTTCGTATAGTATGATCAGAGAAGTTAATTCATCTGGATGACTTGATGAAAAAGTGGTCAAATCGTACAGTATGATCGGGAATCGTACTTGACGATCTTAAGGAATTGTGTTCGTCCCGAGGGGTCATTGGTACGACATTTTACAAAAGGTATTATACAGTATGAACAGATTTTCATACAGTATGAAATGTAATTATTATCATACCGTCCAAATAAAATTTTTCCCAATCCAGTTTGACACGTGTATCGTATTGTATGAAGAGAGGTATCGTACCATACGATTGGCAATAATTTCATTCCAAATGAAATTAATTCCCTAATGGTTAGTTACACGTAGATCATACAATATGAGTAGAGGTTTGTAAATTATGATGTACATATCATGGACCTAATCTGGACTATTGATTAAACTAAGGGTTGTGATCTATGCATCTGTACATATCATAGAGTACATACATGGATCGTACGATACGATATGAGTATAATTTGAAAGATTTTATGTGTTAGTGAGGTGTGTGTGTGATGATCAGGAAACATCTTAAACAAATTTTTTTTAAATAATAAATAATAAATAATAACACATAAACATGCACAAGAACAAACACATACAGTTTAACATATGTGAATGAATGATTTCAAATTAATTTTTTTTAAATTTATCTTGAATTAAGCATGAATGTCTATAACACCTAGTTTTATCCTCAAGGTACTAAAGGTATCATAGGCTAGGGGTTTTGTGAAGATGTCTACCAATTGCTATCCTATAGCTATATGATACAATTCTATATCTCCCTTGGTTCCATGATCTCTTATAAAGTGATGTCTAATGTTTATATACTTTGTGTGTGAGTGTTGAATTGGATTTTTGGATATGTGAATAGCACTAGTGGTGTCACACATAATTGGAATGGTTCCTACAAGTAGTCCAAGATCTAAAAGTTATTACTTTAGCCATAAGACTTGAGCAACATAGCTCCCTACTGCTATATATTCTGCCTCAGCTGTGGAAAGGGCTATTGAGTTTTATTTTATACTGGACCAGGAAACTAAAGATTGTCTTATGAATTTGTAGGTTCAAGAAGTGCTTTTTTTATCTGTCCTACATCCTATAAAATTAGAATCTAAATATCCTATAATTTCAAAAGAAGTGTTTTGTCTAAGATACCAGATTCCTAGGTTTGGAGTGCCAAATAGGTATTTAAGGATTCTCTTAACAACAGTCATGTGGGATTCTTTTGGATCAGCCTGAAATCCCGCATAGAGACACACACCTAATATTATGTCTGGTTTTCTAGCTGTCAAATAAAGAAGTGACCCAATTATCCCCCTATACTTTTTTTGATCTTCTAATTTTCCATTTGGGTCCTTGTCTAATTGAACAGAAGAGCTCATGGGAGTATTCATGGCCTTAACATTATCCATTTCATACTTTAAGAATATCCTTGATGTATTTATGTTGGCTAAGGAAGGTTCCATCATCCATCTTCTTCACACTAAATCCAAGAAATTAGCTTAGCTCTCTCATCATACTCATGTCAAATTCTCTACTCATAATTTTTGAAAATTCATCATATAGGTTTTTATTTGAGGATCCAAACAAGATGTCATCAAAATAAATTTGGATATTGAGTAAGTCTGCTCCTTTCTTTAGGAAGAGGGTGGTGTCTACACTACCCTTAACAAAGCCTCTATCTAGAAGGAATGTGTTAAGCCTTTCATACCAGGCTCTAGGTGCTTGCTTCAACCAATATAAGGCCTTCTTTAATTTGAATAAATGATTTAGGAATTGTGAATTTTCAAAACTTAGAGGTTACTTAACATAAACATCCTCCTAAATCACCCTATTTAGGAAGGCACTCTTAACATCCATTTGATAAAATTTAAAACCCTTAAAGCAAACAAAGGCTAACAACACTCTATTAGCTTCTAGTCCAGCTACAGGTCCAAATGTTTCCTCAAAATCTTTTCCTTCAATCTGGTTATACCCTTTAGCTACTAATCTGTCTTTATTCCTTACTACAATTCTTGAATCCTCATCTTATTTTTAAAAAACCACTTTGTTGCAACCAAACTTTGATCCTTAGGTCTCTTGACTAGTTCCCATACATCATTTCTCACAAATTGGTTTAGCTCTTCTTGCATTGCTAGGATCCAAAATTCATCAGCTAGGGCTTGATCAATATTGGTGGGTTCTTTCATAGAGATAAAAGCTAAATGATTAACTTCCTTCCTAACTCCATGCCTAGTTCTAACACCTTCAGATGGGTCTCCTAAAATAAGTTCTTTAGGATGACTAGAAGAATATCTCCATTCTCTAGGCAATTTTTCTTGAGGTTCTACTCTATCTCCTATAATAATGGCTTCTACCCCTTGAATGACCTCCACTTCTTCTTTTTTAGGTTTAGATTCAGAGGTCCTATCTGATTCATCAAATACCACGTGGGTAGACTCTTCTACTCCAAAGGTCCTCTTGTTGAAGATTCTATAAGCCTTACCTATAGAAGAGTAACCTAAAAAGACACCTTCATCAAACTTGGGATCAAATTTTTGTAAGGGTGATTTTCCATTGATTAAGATGAAGCATCAATATCCAAAGACATGCAAGTGAGAAAGGTTGGGTGTCCTACCCTTAAGGAGTTCATAGGGTGTCTTATTAAGCTTGGATCTATTATTCACCCTATTTAAAACATAACAAGAAATATTCACTGCTTCTGCCCAAAAATACCTAGGGAGTGAATACTCAGCTAGTATTGCCCTAATAGCTTCCACCAAGGTTCTATTTTTTCCTTTCAGCTATTTCATTCTCCTGGGGGGTCCTAAGGGCATAGAAATTATGTTTTATTCCTATCTCTTGGTAAAAGGATTCAAACTTATCATATTTAAACTCTCCACCATGATCATTATAAATTATTAAGATTTTACATCTTAATTTTCTTTGAATCCAGGTGGAGAATATTCTAAATTTCTCAAATGACTCACTCTTATGTGTTTGGAATCTAACCCAAGTAAATCTGGAGAAGTCATCTACTATTACAAACTCAAATGTCTTTCCTCATAGGCTGACTATGCTAACTGGTCCAAATAGGTCCATATGAAGGATTTCTAGTGGCCTAGAGGTGTTAATATCTTTGATTGAATGAAATGAAGATCTAACTTATTTTTTTAGTTGGCAGACATCACATAGGTGGTCCTTAGTGAAGTCTAACTTAGGCATGCTTCTAACTAGGTTTTTTTGGGAGATATTCCTAGGAGTCATTATGCTCGCATGGCATAGTCTCATATGCCATAGCCAAGATTCATCAATTATAGTTTTTAAGCATAATGAATTTGAAATTTCAATGTAGTTCAAGTCTAACATGTAAACATTGTTCTTTCATTTTCCTTCTAACACAAGTTTTCCATTTAAACTAATCATGCATTTGTTAGAAAGAAATTTTATATCAAAGCCTTTATCGTGTAATTGACTAATACTTAATAAATTATGCTTTAAACTATCAAATAATAAAACATTTTTAATCATAAAGTTTTTAGAGTTGCCAATTATACCTGAGCCCACCACTTTCCTAGTGGTGTTGTCCCCTAATGTCACATTACCTCTTGACCTGGCCTCCAGTGTGATGAACTGCTTCATATCACTAGTCATGTGCCTCGAGTATCTACTATCCAGGTACCCCATGCTCTCACTAGGTCTTTTGTGAGAGCAACCCTACATAATCATTTAAAGGTTAGATTTCAGAATCCAAGTGAGTTTGGGTTCCACCTTATGCTTGAATGAATGAGATGAATGCATGCTATGCTGTGATGAATGCAATTTAGGCCTCAAAATAAGATATATCCTATGGTGTATTATGCAAGTGCAGGTTATGTGACCTAACATGCCATAAGAGTAACACCTAACACCAGGAAAGAGATTTACTAACCTACATTGGTTATGGTGCCTTCTCCTAGGTTTATATGTTGCATGCTATGTTTAGGGCCTATGAAATTATTCTAAGTAGGTGGTGGTTTGTTATTCTCAAGTACATATAGTTTTGTTTCTAAAAGTATGTTTGCACTTTCAAGAATGGATATTTCAATTTTCAATGCATGCTCTCTACCATCTAGTTCAATTTTCAATGCATGCTCTCTACGCATTAATTAGAAAAAAAATTACACAGTCCTTAAAGGGACCTCAAGCTCACTAATGCTCAAAAGAGCTACAAAAAGAAATCCAAAAAAACTTATGAGCTTGGGTTCCCTACTGATCAAAGATACAAAAAGACATAGGTACATTCTACGGTGCACAAGAACGAGCACCCAAAAAAGAGAAAGCAACAAAAATCAGCAATGAGCTCCAGCTTTCCCACCAAAAGATCATGACAATGATCACCTGCATTAAGCATATTCTGTAAAAAGGACAATACACAAGAAAGCAGGAAAAAGAAATAACAGCAGTAGTTAATAAGATAACAATAATAGCTAAAAAGATGAAAGAACTAATAATAATACCAATAACCATCAAAAGCTAGGCCAACAGGACAAGGGGGAGACCATCCCATAATCCACCAAATCAAATACAGATAAAAAGACATAAGCTCCATAATAATAAACCACCTCCATATAAAAGAGAGAAAACTAGTCAGAGGCATGCCACCCAGGCCCAAACAAACCACCTGACTGGCTGCAATAATAAACCCCCAGGAATAAGCAACTAACCCCGCACCGGACAACCAATGGGCCCAGGAATTTGACACCCAACAGGCACCAAAATTCCCCAAACAGAAATAAAAATAGGGCATCTAACAGGAATACAGAAACAATCACAAACAAACATAAAAAGCCTCATCCAGATCAAGGCAACATCAAGATGATCCAAGAAACTAAGCCGCAAGCACGGCCACCTGAGAATCAAGACCCAATAAATAAGGCAACAAAGACAGATAGGCTGGCAGAAAACCAGCCAAACAATCAGTAAAAAACAACACAAGCAGCACCATTAAAATTTAACAAAAGGTAAACCAATTTTATCCAATATTAAAAGGCTTTTCAAAGGAGCAGGAAGGTTAGAGGCCGAGAATTCCCCTAAAGAATCCAAGCCACACCCCCACTTGGTAATCCAATTAGCATAAGCATTGCCAACCTTAAGGACAACAGAAAAAGAACAGTTCATAAGGTTCAATAAATTCTTAATATCCCTCATCATATAAAACATAGTAGAAGAACAAACAATATCATCCAAAGTGAAAAAAGGATGTAAGCAATAATTAGAACCAACCTCAATAATAGTATTAGTGAGGTCAAGAGAAAAACAAAGTATTATGCCATGGAGAATAACAGAAGTAGTAGCAAACTTAACATCACAATTAAGTAAAGGACCAGCAAAACCCAAAATAAAATTATCATGAGAATATTGAAAGTTTGTTAGGGATGTTAAGCCCTTATGAACTAGCCCAAGGCTAACCAAGAGGGGGGGGGGGGTGAATTGGTAATTTTAAAAATTCATTAGTAGAAACACGATTTAGAAAATAGTTTTAAATGTTTTAAAATATTTACAGTTTCGTGATGATGTACAGATGTTTAATAATAATAAAATAATAATCAAAATCACACAATCATCAATAAAAAAGTAAGTGCAAAAAATAATTAGAGAGAACACACCCGATTTTATAGTGGTTCGGTCAACTTGATCTACGTCCACCCCCGGAGCCTCCCCTCTGGGTATTGCACTAACACTAAGTGACTCTCCTTCTGCTCCCACAGCCAAGTGGAAAAGCCTGTACAAAAACTCCTTTCCACCAACCCTGTGAGGCAGAGAATCTGGACTCCTTTCACTTTTTCCTGAAGTAGGAAGAGAACCTAGACTCCTTTTGCTTCCTCCTGAAGCAGGCAGAGAACCTGAACTCCTTTCACTTCCTCCTGAAGCAGGCAGAGAACCTAGATCTTCTTGCGGACGATCCTACTATAGAGACACCAACAAGACAAGAGACAACGACCAGAGAAGATGACTCAGATCCTTACTTGGAGCAACCTTGATCGTTCAGGATGATATCTCTATCATCCCGTATGATTAGTTCAAAATCAAGAAAATCATCCAAAGAATACTTCGGGGCCTTACAGGTGAAATGCACTGGACGGTCAGGATTTCTAATAGATTGTCCAGGATGATCTTGCGATCGTCTGAGATGATATGATCGAATCAGTCAATCCTTAATTAATTTTCTTAATCACAATTAATTTAGGCATGATTGTAATGGATCATCCAGGATGATACACATATTATTTGGGATGATTAAACCAAATTTCTAAAAATAAAAACTTGCCTAACTTAATTTGGCGGCTGAGAATTTCTAATTTGAGCATATCATCCTACACGATGGGTGTATCGTCTAGGACAATCTGCTTAATTAAATTGACTTAACATGGTCACCCTAATTAGGGTTTCTATTTTCACTGGATCATCCAGGATGATCTTGTAATCATCCAGGACGATATGAACACAAAATGAACAGAAACTCCAACTCACTAAAACTCTACCCCTGAGTGTGTGTGTACAAGGTTATTTAGCTTGGGGATCCGTTACATTACACTTGACATAAAAAAGATAAAAAAATTACATTAAACATGAAATCACAAATGGACTGACTCGATCTTGAGCTGGCTTGAATTGTAATTGATCTTGTGAACCTGAAATATTAGTCACTCAAACAGAATCAAAAAGATTTACTATCATCAAAATCATAGTCCTTGAAACCAGATTCATAACAATCTCCCCCTTTTTGATGATGGAAAATATATGTTATTAATTTAAAAGTCAGTAAATAAATACGGTGAATATTTGGTTCAAACATTACTAAACATTTCCATAGATAATAAAAAACTTTATAATGACCCACAAACTGCTCCCCCTTTTGACATCTCAAAAAGGGGAAAACACAACACAAACATCAGCAAAAATAAAAACAAACAGACAGAAAAAGAAAATAGAACAAAAAGAACATAAACATCAGTAAACACAAGCAGACTAGTAGAAAGGGGGATCCTGATCAGATGGAGGAGGAGGTGGTGGCTGAAATAGGCTGTGTAGAGTGGCAAACTGCTCGCTAAATCAGGCCATATCCAGGTCGTGCTGCTGCTGCTGCTAGGCTATGTAGGTATTAAAGTGGTGGACATCCTCAGCATATTGCTGCTCCTGGGCAACCACGTAGGAGTCAAGATGTGCCTCCCATTGGTCAAAACTGTGCACCAGGTGATCTATCAATGATTCTATATGGAGAGGGGCTGGTGCAGCAGGCTCAGGAACAACTTCTTCCTCTTCTCCCTCAACATCCGTGCTGGGCTCCGGATGAAGTCGTGTACTGTACAGAACATGGAAGGGGTTGTTGGAGAAGAAGGAAGGAGGGACATTGGCTGGAATCGAATATTACAGATTGTATTTGGTCTTGAGAGCATAGGCAATGATGTGTCCTAACGTTAGATTTAGGCGTCTCCTGTGGCCCGGATCCCTAATGCTAGTGAGATGTTCGATGTAACAAAAGAGGAGATCAAGAGCATTAAAATCATGGTGGGCCAGGATATATAAGATAGTCAGGGAGAGTAAGGGGCTGATGTGGATGCGGTCCCCAGCTTTTGGAATGATAGAGGAGCAAAGGATATGCTGGATTGTCCGAGCATCCTTAAGTAAGGAAGAGCATGCATTATCATGATAGTGGATGTTGGTACCCCTAAGAAATTGATTTGTGACACTCCAGTCAAAAAAAGGTTTAGAGGAGATGAGATGGAGTTTGTCTCTAGTAATTGAGAGTTAGAGAATATCATGGAAGTCTTGGGTGGTTAGTTTGATAGGGCGGTGATTGACAAAAGATCAGAGGGCGAAGTAAGTGGAATTAATGCGAAGGTTCGCAAAGAAAAATATGTAAAAGCTCAGTACTGAATGGAAAAGTTAGAGTCAGGATAAATATGAGAGAAGTGTGAGCAAAAATATCTAAGACATGATAAGTCAGAATGTGGGGATTGACGATTTTAGATTGGGTGATCCCCACCTCAAGGTGTCACTGGAAGGCAGCCTGATCGGCTACGTCAGGAAAGCGGGGATCGGCATTTCCCTGGGATGAACTAACACCTTGATGCCTAGATCATTGGCCACCAGCCATTAGAATGTGATTGATTAAGGATTGAAAGAAGAGTGGTGAAAATGGTGGAGAAAATGGTTGTTTAAATAGAGTTTGTCCCGATCGTCCAGGAAGATCGCAGGATCGTCCAGGATAATATGATCAATAATGACACACCCAGGACGATTGGTCAAAAAGGCGGTCGGATCATCTGGGATGATCAGATATCATCCAGGATGATTAGACACAGACGATCAACCTGATGAGACAGGCTGGACGACTTTTGACTAAAGGTATCGTCCAGGACGATTAGGTGGATCGTCTAGGATGATATGGAATAAATGAATCGGCCAAGACAAATTTAAATCATCCAACTGCTGCCACATGGATCATCCAAGAAGATGAAGTGGATCGTCCAGGATGATCACCAATAATTGGTGTATATCAGTCATTGGATCATTGTGGGATGATTTGAATGGATCATCCAGAATAATATATGGATCATCCAGGATCATGTGTGGATCGTCCAGGATGATGTTTGGATCATCCAGGATGATGTGAAGAAAACAAATTTGACCAAGATGAGGAATGGAGAGGAATGACCAGGGATCCCAAAACATAAAAAAGAGAAAAAACAAAATCAAATCAAAGGCAGAAATAATTGAAACAAATAAAAATATTAAAATTTTTTTTTGAATTGATCCACTCGAGTAAATCAAAATTTTACTTAATTTTTAATTCAAAAGCCAATAAGAAGAAAATCGACATTTTTGAATTCCAGAAAAAGTTGCAAAATTAACTTTTGTAACTTCTACCTCGGACACCTTACAGGTTCAAATTCCTTTCAAATAAAAGTCTAATTAAGAAGAGAAGAAATTAGATTTGAAAAGAGATCCATTCGAGCCTCATTCTAAAAAAATATCTGATAAAATAGTATTACGAAGTAAGGAATCAAAAATCATGATTTTCAATCTCAAGCTTTTGAAAATATTAAGTGGCGCAAGGATTTTTCTATGACATTTAAAGATCTAAAAGGGAAGAAAGCTTGTTTCTTTGTGGGCTCATTTTGTGCCTCTTTTTCAATTTGTTCGGCGCACTTTATGCATCTTTTGATTTTTTTGATAAACTTTGTGTATCTTTCCAATTTGGCGACATTGCGCATCTTTTCAGCTTTGGGCTCATTTTATGCCTCTTTTCATTTTGGCGCTTTTTACGCATCTTTTACAAGCTTGCTTCCTTTTATAATCATTAAAGAATCTCAGTTGTGAAATTACCTTCCAGACATAAGAGAAGATAAAACTCACTCTCTATAATAAGGAGGAGTAATTCACAGAATAAAAACCACAAATCATATGATAAGTGCAATCACCTGATTAAAAAAATATAATAATGATTCAAAGCTTTGAAAATACTATTCATATGAGGTAGATTACTATAGGAAGATAAAATAGATCTCTATTTCAAAAACTAATTTTTTAATTTTGAAGAAGATTTTTTATCCAAAAGAAACAATACACCCTTAAAGGAGTTAGAGGAAGAGAAACAATCATCAACGTTTCTTCCCTTTAACAGATTCAGAGGAGTCAATCACTGCTTACAGGCTTCCAAACAAAAATAAGGCAAAACACTTAGTCAAAAATCTAGTTTATCAGCAGTAGTGAGCAGTGATCTGATTTAAAAGAAAAGCAGTAAATTAAGAACAAGTAGGAAATCGCATCAAAATAAATACTCAAATCAGGAAAATAACAACAAAAAAAATTAGCAGAGAATAAAAATAAATAGGAAATAAATAATTGAATCAAATAAAAACTAATAAAATTAAAATGAAAAATAGGAAATTCAGAAATTAGCAGTCATCAGATTTATGCATTTATGCAATCACACCCAATCTGGTCCTCAAAATGCGGAATGAGTCAAAGGCCAGTGGTTTAGTAAAGATGTTAGCTAGTTGATTATCAATTGCTACATGGTGTAACTCAATGTCCCCTTTTGTAACATGGTCCCTAATGAAGAGATGCCTTATGTCAATATGTTTGGTTCTTGAATGTTGGATAGGATTCTTAGAGATGCAGATGGCACTAGTGTTTTCACATAGAACTAAAATTGTGCCAACAGGTAATCCTAGATCCAAAACTTGTTGCTTCAACCATAGGACTTGGGACACATAACTTTCTAAGGCAATGTACTCAGCTTCAGCTGTGAAAAGTGCTACAGAGTTTTGTTCTCTACTTGACCAAGATACTAAAGACTATCCTATGAATTGGCAAATTCCTGAAGTGCTCTTTCTATCCACCCTACACCCTACAAAATTAGAATTAGAATATCCAATAATCTCAAAAGAAGTGTTTTGTCGAGGATACCAGATTCCTAAGGTTGGGGTCCCTAAGTGATATCTGAGGATTCTCTTAAATGCAGTCAGGTGGGATTCCTTAGGATCAGCTTGAAATCTAGCACAAAGATAAACACTAAACATGATATCTGGTCGGCTAGTAGTCAGGTAAAGCAATGATCTAATTATTCCTCAAAACTTCTTCTGATCAATAGATTTTCCATTTAAATCCTTGTCTAACTGGACAGTAGAACTCATTGGAGTGTTTATTAGCTTGACTTTATCCATTTCATATTTCTTTAAGATGTCCTTAATATACTTTAATTGATTGATAAAAGTTCCATCATCCATTTTCCTTATGCTAAATCCCAAAAAGTAGGACAATTCTCCCATCATACTCATCTCAAACTCCTTACTCATTATTTTAGAAAAATCATCACATAAGTTTTTATCAGAAGATCCAAAAAGTATATCATCAACATAGATCTGGACAATTAGTAAATCATCACCTACTTTCCTCAGAAAAAGGGTGGTGTATACGCTCTCCTTAACAAACTCTCTTTCTAATAGGAATGTGCTAAGCCTCTCTTACCAAGCTCTAGGTGTCTGTTTCAAATAATATAAGGTCTTTTTTAATTTGTAAAAATGATTAGGATATTGGGAACTCTCAAAACCTGGGGTTGCTTTACAAAGACATCTTCCTTTACTACCCCATTCAAAAAGACACTCTTGACATCCATTTGAAAAAGCTTAAATCCCTTATAACAGGCAAAGGCTAGTAACACTCTAATGACTTCCAATCTAGCTATAGGGGCAAAGGTCTCCTCAAAATCAATCCCTTTTATTGATTGTATTCCTTAGCCACAAATCTTGCCTTATTTCTAACCACCACACCAGAATAATTCATTTTATTCTTAAAGACCCATTTGGTTCCCACTACACTTTGATTCTTAGGTCTTTCTATTAACTCCCAAATATCATTCCTTATAAATTGGTTCAATTCCTCTTGCATAGCTAAGATCCAAAATTCATCAGAAAGGGCTTGATTGATGTTGGTGGGTTCAGTCATTGAGATAAAGGTAGAATGATTTACTTCTTTCCAAAGTTCATGCCTCGTTCTAACACCTTCAGAAGGGTCTCCTAAGATCAGTTCTTTAGGATGACTCGAAGAATATCTCCAATCTCTAGGCAAATTATTTTCAAGTTCTACCCTTTCCTCCATATTTATATTTTCAACTCCTTGGGTAATCTCTCCTACCTCTTCTTCTTCCTTAACTCTAGACTCCTTAGGACCAGATTCATCAAACATCACATGAGTAGTCTCCTCCACCACCAAATTCCTCTTGTTAAACACCCTAAAGAATTTCCCCACACTTGAATATCCTAAGAACACTCCTTCATTAGATTTTGGTTCAAATTTTTCTAAGGATGATTTCCCATTATTAAGAATGAAAACTTTACAGCCAAATACATGGAAGTGGGACAGATTTGGAGTTATACCCTTAATGATCTCATAGGGTGTCTTATTCAGATTGGATCTAACATTCACCCTATTTAACACATAACAGGCTGTGTTCACCATTTCTGCCTAAAAGTATTTTGGAAGTGAATACTCATAAAGCATGGCTCTAGCGGCTTCCACCAAGGTTCTATTCTTTATTTCAGCTACCCCATTCTATTGAGGGGTCCTAGGAGCTAAAAATTTGTGGCTAATCCCTTGATCCTCATAGAAGGTTCTAAATTTCTCATTTTCAAATTTCCCACCATGATCATTATGGATGGTCACAATCTCACAGCCTAACTTCTTCTGAATCTAAGTGGAGAAAGATTTAAATTCATCAAATGACTCAGATTTATGTGACATAAATCTTATCCAAGTGAACCTCGAGTAATCATCAACAATCACAAATCAATAGACTTTGCCCCCTAAGCTGGCAGTGCTAATGGGTCCAAAGAGATCATGTGAAGGATTTCTAAAGGTCTAGAGGTGCTGATGTCCTTAATGGAGTGGAAAGAGGATTAGACTTGCTTCCCTAATTGATAGGCATCACACAGGTGGTCCTTAGTGAACTTATGCTTGGGGACACCTCTAACTAAGTCCTTTTGGGTGACTCTTCTAAGTGTTTTCATACTGGCATGACATAATCTTCTGTACCACAACCAAGACTCATCAGCAGTAATTTTTAAGCAAAATGAAGCAGCATATTCGATATTATTTAAATCAAGCATGTAGACTTTATTAATCCTCTTGCCCTACAAGACCGTGTTATTATTTTAGCTTAAGATGCAAGTATTTGCCAGGAACTTAATGCTGAACCCTTTGTCACAGAGCTGACAGATGCTGAGCAAGTTGTGCTTCAATCCATCTACAAGCAAAACATTTTCAATCAAAAGATTCTTAGAGTTTTTGAATATACCTGCACCTACCACTTTCCTAGTGGTGTTGTCTCCAAGAGTGATCTTGCCTCCAGCCCTGGCCTCCAGCGAAATAAATTAATTTGCATCTCCAGTAATATGTCTTAAACATCCGGTGTCAAGGTACCATATGCTCTCATGAGGTCTTGTGTGAGAGCACACCTACAAAATCATCAAATATTAGATTTAGGAACCCAAATAGATTTGGATTCCTTCTTATGAAAAGAACAATATAATGCATGTGTGATGTGCTGTGAAACATGCAATTTGGGCCTTTACACCCAATGTGTACTACGGTGAACAGTGCAGGTGTGAGAGATATGTCCTAGCATACCACAAGAAAAACATCTAACACCAAGAAAAGGGTTAACTAATCTATGTGGGTGACAGTGCCTCTTCCTAAGTTTGAATGAAACATGCTTTGATGATTTTGAATTAGATTCTTCAAATGGTGGAGGTGTTTCATTATTCTCAAATACACTAATTTTCACACTTAGAAATTTATTTTCCTTCTTAAGACTTGTAATTTCAAATTTTAAGTAATGTTCACTACTATCCAAATCAGATGCATGAGTTTTTAATTCCTTAAATGCAGCTTCTAATTCAACATGCGATGCTTTTAATGAATCATGCTCAATAATCAAATCAGAATGCTTTTTATTCAACTCATCAAATTCATCAAGTAATGACATGTGATTGTTGTCAAGCATAGAAGGATCCTTAATCAAAACTTCATGCTCTTTTTTCAAGTTTAAGAATTCCAATTTCAGGCTAGCATGCATTTTCTTAAGTTTCCTATATGATGAATGAATTTTCTCAGAAATATCAAGTAATTGATCATATGTCAGTTCACATGCCTCTTCTTGATCAGACTGACCATGATGTTCATCTTCCATCAAACACAAGTTTATAGTCTCCTCCTCAGATTCAGTCTAAATGGATTCAGATGTAGAGTCCACCCAGAAAGTCTTTTGGATCTTCTTCTTGTTCTTCTTGAACTTGGGTTTCTCCTCACCCTTCTCCTTACTTAGGTGAGCCTTAAGTGTAGGATAATCAGCCTTTATATGTCCAGGCTTCCTGCATTCATAATAAACTGTATCAGAAGAATCTTTAAAATTTTTTTCTTCTTATATTTGTTCCACTTCTGAATGTTCTTGTGTTTCTTCCTTAGAAAGCCTTTGAATTGCCTAGTGATTAAGGCAACATCATCGCTATCAGACCCGAAAGTATCATTATCAGTATCGTTGGCCTTCAGCGCCTTAATTTTTTCTTTCTTTTTCTCGCCTGCATCAAGCTGTCTTTGGTTCACCCCTTGCTCGTAAGTAATGAGTGATCCAAGTAAGTTATCAATAGAATAAGTATTCAAATCTTTAGATTCAGTGATCGTAGTTATCTTGGCATCATAGGAAGAAGACAAACATCTCAAAATCTTGTTAATTTCTCATAATTAATAAGCTCTCTTCCTAAGGCATGCAAGGAGGTGACAATCTGAGTGAACCTAGTATACATTTCAGATATTGACTCACTAAGTTTCATGCAAAAGAATTCATAGTCATGAAGCAAGATGTTCAACATAGACTATTTAACTTCAGATGTACCTTCATATGTAATGCATAATCTATCCCAGATTTCTTTACCAGTAGTGCAAATGGAAACACACATGTAATTTTCATATTTTAAAGCACAAAAAAATAGTTCAAATATTTTGCATTTAGTTGTGCTAAATCACAATCATCAAAAGTCCATTCAGCAAAAGGGAGTTTAGTTTTAATGCCATTAACAAGTCTAAAAGGTGCTTCATAACCATCATTAGCAAGCATCCACATGTGATAATCAATAGATTGTAAAAAGGTGGACATGCGAGTTTTCTAAAAATCAAAAGGTATGTTATTAAAAAAAGGTGGACGAGTAATGGAATAACCTTCAGCAGTATTTCTATTACCAAAGTTAGCCATGGATCAAATTCAAACATTTTTCAAAACTAGATTTTGTGAATCCCGCTCTGATACCACTTGAAAGTTTGTTAGGGATGTTAAGCCCTTATGAACTAGCCCGAGGCTAACCAAAAGGGGGGGGGGGGGTGAATTGATAATTTTAAAAATTCATGAGTAGAAATATGATTTAGAAAATCTTTTTGAATATTTTAAAATATTTACAGTTTCGTGATGATGTACAGATGTTCGATAATAACAAAATAATAGTCACAATCACATAATCATCAACAGAAAAGTATGTGTGAAAAATAATCAGAAAGAACACATCAGATTTTATAGTGGTTCGGTCAACTTGACCTACGTCTACTCCCCGGAGCCTCCCCTCTGGGTATTGCACTAACACCAAGTGACTCTCCTTCTGCTCCCATAGCAAGGCAGAGAAGCATGTACAAAAACTCCTTTCCACCAACCCGGTGAGGCAGAGAACCTGGACTCCTTTTGTTTCCTCCTGAAGTAGGCAGAGAACCTAGACTCCTTTTGCTTTCTCCTGAAGCAGGCAGAGAACCTAAACTCCATTCGCTTCCTCCTAAAGCAGGCAGAGAACCTGGATCTTCTTGCGGACGATCCTACCACAGAGACACCAACAAGACAAGAGATGATGACCAGAGAAGACGACTCAGATCCTTGCTTGGAGCAACCTTTGTGAAAACCTCATAAACTCCCCCTCACAAGATCCTCTCTCTCTCTCCCAAGCTCTCTCTCTCTCCTTCTCAAAGCTCTCACAAGAAAGGATAGTGGCAAAAGATCTCAACGATAGAAGATAAGAGATCTTAAATATGAGGGCTCAAAAATTTTCCTAAATTTCAACTAGCCATCAAATATCATCCAGGATGATCGGTAGATCGTCCTGTACGATCAGTGTAAATCAGACCCTTTTGTTCTGGATGATCTGGTTCTTCTGGATGATTAGAAGACAAATTCGGTTCATATCATCTAGGATAATTTTGTGATTGTCCTGGTCGATTAGTTTAAACTATGAATATCATCCAGAAGATAGCTCAGGACATCCAGGAGAAAAGCCTGGACAATCTAAAGAAAATGACTTGATCGTCCAGGATGATAAGTATATCATCACGTACGATTAGTTAAAAATTGCCCAAAATCATCTGGTACACTGTTCGGGTCGTACAGGTAAATCATGCTGGATGATTTCAAAATGACTAGATCATCCAGGATGATATATCTATCATCCCGTACGATTAGTTCAAAATTAGGAATATCGTCTGATAGATTGTTCGGGTCGTCCAGGTGAAATACACTAGACGGTCAGGTTTTCTAATTAATCGTCCAGGATGATCTTGTGATCATCCAGGATGATATGATCGAATCACTCAAAATTTAATTACTTTCCATAATCAACTGACTAATTTAGGTATGATTGTAATGAATTATCTAGGATGATACATGTATCGTTCAGGACGATCAGATCAAAAAGCTAAAAATAAAAACTTGCCTAACTTGGTCTGACGGCTGGAAATTTCTGATTTGAGTATATCATCTTGTATGATGGGTATATCATCCAGGACGATCTGCTTAATCAGGCCCACTAAAAATGGCCACCCTAATTAGGGTTTCTATTTTCAATGGATCGTCCAGGATGATATGAATATCGTCCAGGATGAAGTGAACAAAATTTGAATAGAAACTCTAACTCACTAAAACTCTCCCTCTGAGTGTGTGTGTGGAAGGTTACTTAGCTTGGGGATCCATTACATTACACTTGACTCAAGAAAGATGAAAAAATATATTGAACCTAAAAACTCAAACGGACTGACTTGATCTTGAGCTGGCTTGGATTGTAATTGATCATGTGAACCTGAAAGATTAGGCACTCAAGCAGAAACAGAAATGTTTGCTATCATCAAAATCATAATCCTTGAATCTAGATTCGTAACAATAATTATTGAAAAAATAATCAAACCTAAGTTTAGTACTCAACGAATTAAGCTTAGAAGAGGAAATTAAAGGCTCCAGCAAGACTAACAAATTAATATTATAAATTCTGCATAAGTTCTTAACCCTATCCCTAGATGGAGAGTTACCAACTCCCTTAATATTTCAAATGAGGGCTTTAACCATTGGAAGAGGAATTATTGGAAGCTCGAGTAACTTTAGAAGGCTGACCTTCAGAGAGTTTTACATTTTTAGATTTTTTTCTTCCCAACTTTTATATAACCATTATCAATATTATTAGCATGTTGTTTAGAAGGAGTAGATAACATAGAAATGTCCTTATTACCTTTTGTATTCCCTAAAGTAGAGAAGTCTTGGTTTGAAACAATTTCTCCATCCTCCATATTCTCATTTTCACCCCCTTCCTCATTCTCCAATTGCTCACCACCAATAAAATTTAAAGTATAATGTTTCTGAGTCACATCACCATCCTCATAAATATTTGAAGGATCATTAACTACGGCAGGAACATGAACTAAATCCTATGAAGGCAATTTACTAAGTTCCATGGGGTCATTATCAATGTTAAGATCATCTGATCCATCAATTTTGGGTAAGTCATGATTCCAATAAATAAAGGTTTCCCTCATTAGCTTCATTATCCATACCAGGATTTCCTAAAGGTAGATTATCCAAGCTTCCTTGGTTTGTTGTAGGATTTTCTGAAGGTAAAGTAACTACGTTGTCTTTAACAGCCATAATTTCATTATTCACCTCTAAAGGAATGTGAACCTTGTTCCCAATTAAATCATCATTAACAGAACCAACCACTTTTTCCCCTCTTTAATCCCCTTTTTAAGAAGGGGATGAGCCACAAAACATTCATTAAAGGAATGGCCATGGACTTTGCAATGGGAACAAAAATTAGGTATGTTTTTAAAATCGACCTTTTGCAAGTAACCCAAACTTTCAGATCCAAGTCATACCTCACGAGGATGTTTTTTGGTGATGTCCAATTCCACCAAAATATGAGCAATAGAAGGCTTGCATCTTAAAAAAATTAGCCGTAAAAAAAGTCTATATTTAGGGTTTGTATTTTAAATGACTTAATGAGCTCCAATTAATGTCAAATTAAATCCTAGAGTTCATAATGTAACTAAGTGTGTTAGGTTCAAATTTTATACCTATTGGAGGTAGAATGAATTTCCTACAATTTTTTTTAAGTTGGCTAAACATAACCCTAAGTTGATTTGCTTAGGTATCTCTATTATTCAATTTATCTTACAATCAAATGTATCTAACCCTTGCATAAAACTGAACAATCCATACAAAACGATGTTCTAATGCTCTATGGATGAGTCAAGATGAATTTTCAAACATTTAAGTCAAAATTTGACCTAAACACTTGAAAATTCAAATAAAAATAGTAAAGACTTCAATTAAGGTTAAGAAAATTATGGGATATAAGTAGCATCCCATAGTTTACTCTTTCTAAATTTCAAGTAAAACAAATGAGCACAAAGGTCTTAATAAATGAAAAATAGTGAGCAATCAAAGTGAAATAACATGATATATACTCATCAAAACTAATGAAACTTATTTTTATATTATAAAGCTTTTTTTCTTGAATCCATAGAGCCCTCATGTGAATAATTCAGCAAAGTAGTTTATTTATAGTGTTTTTTTAAAGTTTTGTTATTAAAATCCCTTTTATATTTAATTTAAATGAAAATTAGGCTAGCAGCGCTGACTAGACAAGGCCTTTACACATGATAGAAGAAGATTGGCGACATGAAAAGGTGGTAATCATAACTTATCAATGTCGGCTTCCAAATAAACCATTCGATCCCATTCCAGATAAAATAGATGGCCAAGATGGAGTTTGATATACAGTTTGGAGGCGTCAGATCGAGTGATTAGAATAACCAAATCATTGCCAATAAAATTGAATAGGGAAAGCAAAATGGTTGTGATTGAAAGTTCGAAAGGGATGTTAAGCCCTACTGAACTAGTCCCGAGGCTAACAAGAGGGGGGGTGAATTGGTTATTTAAAAATTTCACGATAACAACAAAAATCTTTTCGATACTTAGCAGCGGAAACAAGTAAACAATAACGAAAAGATCAACCAACGATAATCACCCAAGCAGTTTATATTGAAAAGTAAAGTGCAAAACTGAATCAGAAAAGAAAACCAGATTTTATAGTGGTTCGGTCAACTTGACCTATGTCCACTCCCCGGAGCCTCCCCTCCGGGTATTGCACTAAACGAAAGTGACTCTCCTTTTGCTCCCACAGCAAGGCGGAGAAGCCTGTACAAAATACCTCCTTTTCACCACACGGTGAGGCAGAGAACCTGACCTCCTTTCGCTTCCTCCTGAAGCAGGCAGAGAACCTTCGAACTCCTTTTGCTTCCACCTGAAGCGGGCAGAGAACCCCGGATCTTCTTGCGAACGATCCTCCCACGAAGAACACCGACTAGACGACAGACGACGAGCGGAGAAGACGACTCTGATCCGTGCTTGGAGCAACCTTAGTGAATCCCTCACTAACTCCCCCTCACAAGATCTCTTCTCTCTCTCCCAACTCTCTCTTCTCTTTAGGGTTTCTCAGAGAAGGAAGGCAGCAAAAGATTTTTTCAAAAGTTGGAAAAAGTTCTTTTTAAAGGAGGGCTTAAAATTTGCCCTAAATCTCAACTGGTCAGCTAATATCGTCCAGGACGATCGGTAGATCGTCCTGTACGATCAGTTCAAATTCAGCTGATTCAGTCTGGACGATTAGGCTCTTCTGGACGATCAGTAGAAAAAGTTGTTCATATCGTCCCGTACGATACTACGATCGTCCGGGATGATTAGTGCAAATTGAGGAAAATCATCCAGAAGACAGTTCGGGTCGTCCAGAGAAATCTGTGCTGGACGACCAAAAAATGACTTGATCGTCCCGGACGATTGGGACATCGTCCTGTACGATTAGTTCAAAAAGGCCCAAAATCGTCCTGAACACAGTTCGGGTCGTACAGCTGAAATGCACAAGACGATCACGATCGTCCGGGACGATCCTGCGATCGTCCAGGACGATGTGATCGTATCAATTAAATATTAATTGCTTTCCTTAATTACCAGACTAATTTAGGCATGATTGTAGTGCATCGTCCAGGACGATACACGTATCGTCCGGGACGATCAGACCAAAATACTTAAAATAAAACTTGCCTAACTTAATCTGGCGGCTGGAGATTTCTGATTTGAGCATATCCTCCCGTACGATCCAGAGATCGTCCAGGATGATCTACTTAATCAGACCCTCTTAACTTAGTTGCCCTAATTAGGGTTTCTGTTTTAACTGGATCGTCCAGGACGATGATACTATCGTCCAGGACGATCTGAACAAAATTTTAACAGAAACTCTAATTCACTCAATCTCTCTCCCTGAGTGTGTGTGTGCAAGGTTACTTAGCTAGGGAATCAGTTACATTACAATTGACTCAATAAAAGAAAAAATCATACATTTGACACACTTGGACCCGATCTTGAGTTGGCTTGAGTAGCTTGCGGTCTTTTGTGCCTGAAACTGATTAGCCAAGACAAACACACTGGAAACATGTTTGTCATCATCAAAACCAGATTTGCAACAATCTCCCCCTTTTTGATGATGGCAAATATTTGTAAAGTAGTCTGAAAATAAAATGAAACTAAGAAATCAAATAAAACAAATATTTTTTAAATTTTCATTTAACAGCTCAAATAATACAGACAACATGAAAACGGAACATAGAAACATACAGACAACATGAAAACGGAACATAGAAACAGACACGACTACAACTGACTCCCCCTTTTGACATCACAAAAAAGGAGGAGGAAAAAATAGAACACTGAAATAAAACATAACATGGAACAACTACAAAAGCAGGAAACTAAAACAGAGGTGGATCCTGATCGGAAGGAGGAGGCGGTGGTGGAGGATTGAGGTAATGGTGAATGGCCTGAAATTGAGCTCCGAACCAGGCCATGTCCTGGTCATGCTGCTGTTGCTGCTGCGCAACATAGTCCGTGAATCGTGCCTCCCACTGGTCAAAACGCTGCACCAGGTGGTCAAAGGGAGAGGCAATGCGAAGGGGAGTAGGTGCCTCGGCTGCCGCAGGAGCGGGAATGGCCGCTTCTTCCTCTTCCTCAACATCCGGGGCGGGCTCCGGATGTAGTCGGGTGCTGTGAAGGACATGGAAGGCATTGTTGGTGAGGAAGTGAGTAGGAACATCTGGGGCTGCAGGATATTGCAGGTCATACTTGGTTTCAAGAGCATAGGCAATGAGATGTCCTAAGGCTAGATTTGGGCGACGGCGATGACCTGGATCTCGAATGGTGGTAAGGTGCTCAAGGTATCGGATAATGAGATCGGCGGCATTGAATTCCCTACGGGCCATGATGTAGTAGGTAGTCAAGGACAGGAGGGGGGTGATGTGAATTCGATCCCCCGCCTTTGGAATGACGGAGGAACGAAGAACATGTTGGATAGTCCTGGCGTCTTTCAGAAGTGTGGAACAAGCATTGTCATGGTAAGGGGCATTTGTATTGCGGAGGAAATGATTGGCGACACTCCAATCATAGTCTGGGTCGGTGGTAAGTGTGTGGAGTTTGTCGCCAGTTATAGACAAGTGGAGAATGGAGTGAAAGTCCTGATAGGTGAGTTCAACAGGGCGCTGATTGACATAGGACCGGAGAGTGGAGTAGTCGGCGGTAATCCTTAGGTTCGCGAAGAAAACGCGAAGAAGTTCGGAACTAAAGGGAAAAGCGAGGGTGAGGATGAAGGTGAGGGAGGTGTGGGCGAATAGATCAAGGACAGGATATGTGAGTGTACGAGGATTTACTATTTTTGAAGGCGTGATCCCCACCTCGCAGTATCGCTCAAAGGCAGCCTGATCGGCTGCATTTGGGAAGCGAGGATCAACCGGCCCCCGGGAGGAACTGGCACCCTTCTGACGAGAACGCTTGCCACCAGCCATGAGGATTTGAGAGAGTAAGGAGGAGAGGTGGAGTGGAGAAAACCGGTGTGAAAAAAACTCAAGAAATCTGCTGTTTATAAAGAAAACGGACTGATCGTCCCGTACGATCGAGACATCGTCCGGGACGATCGGGGCATTTATGTCGTCCTGTACGATTGGTCAAAAAGGCGGTCCGATCGTCCAGGACGATCAGATATCGTCCGGGACGATTAGACACAGGCGATCATCCCGAGGAGTCAGCTGGACGACCGTTGACGAAAAGGTATCGTCCCGGATGATTAGGTGGATCGTCCAGGACGATTTACAATAAATATGTCGGATGGGCCGAATTTAAATCGTCCAGCGGCTTGACAGGTGGATCGTCCGGGATGATAAGGGGATCGTCCGGGACGATGGGCAATAATTGGCGCAATCTCAGCCGTTTGATCAGATCAGGAGGATATGGATCATATCGTCCAGGACGATGTGAGTATCGTCCGGGCCGATCACCAATAATTGGAATTTTTCAGCAGCTGGAGCAGTGGAGGGGCGATTCTGAACGAATCGTCCAGGACGATGTTTAGATCGTCCAGGACGGAGTGGATCGTCCAGGACGATATGTGGATCGTCCAGGACGATGTGAAGAAAACAGAACAAGATGGATGATGAAGATGACCAATCAGGATTCCAAAAACATAATTATGTAAATCAAAATGCCACACACAAAAAAAGAAACTCACAGAAGAAAAAAAAACATGAAAAAGCAAAGTTTTTTTTTTTTTTGATCAAGCTGCTCGAGTAAATCAGAAATTTTCCTTGATTTTATATTCAAAAACCAATAAGAGAACGATTGACAACGCTGAAATCCAGAAAAGGTTGAAAAAATTGACTTTCGTAACTCCGACCCCGGGCACCTTCTCGATGTAAACCTCTTTCAAAACAAAAATCCGATTCAGAAGAAAAGACATTAGATTTGAAAAGAGATCCTTTCAAGCCTCGTTCCAGAAAAATATCTGATATAATAGTGTTACAAAGTAAAAAATCAGAAATCAAGATTTTCAAACTCAAGCTTTTGAACGTATTAAGTGACACACGAGTTTTTTTCTAAGACATTTAAAGATCTGAAAGAGAAGAAAGCTTAGGTTGGGCTCATTTTGTGCCTCTTTTTTTTTTCAATTTATTTGGCGCACTGCGCATCTTTTGATTTTTGATACACTTTGTGTATTTGGCATTTTCGCATCTTTTCAGTTTTGGGCTCATTTTATGCCTCTTTTTCAATTTGGTTGGCGCACTGCGCATCTTTTGTAAGCTTTCTCCTTTTCATAATCATTAAAGAGTCTCAGCGGTGAATCTATCTTCCAGACATAGGAGATGACTCTCCACAGTAGGGAAGAATGATTCACAAAACAAAAAACCACACATCATATAATAAATGCAATCACTTGGTTTTAGAAAATCAAACTAATGACTCAAGACTTTGAAAAACACTAGTGATATGAGGTAGATTACTGTAGGAAGATAAAATGATCTCTATTTAAAAAAAAAAACTAACATTTTAATTTTGAAGAGGATTTTTATTCAAAAGAAACCATACACCAGTAAAGGAGTTAGAGGAAAAGAAATAATCATCAATGTTTCTCCCCTTTAACAGATTCAGTGGAATCAATCACTGCTTACCAGCTTCCAAATCAAAACAAGGTAAAAACTCCCGGTCAGAAATTCAGATTATCAGAAGTAGTGAGCGGTGATCAGATTTTGAAAAACATAAAACAGTAAGTGCAAGATATGAGCTAGTGAATAAAAAAAACAGGTATAAAATCATATCAGAGTAAATACCTAAATCAAACTAACAATAAGACTAAAACAGAAATCAGCAAAAGACATAAAATCAACTGAAAGTAAATAATCAAAGCCAAAAACTAACTAACAGAAATCAGAAATCAAAAGAAAAAATAAACCTAACTAACAGAAATCAGAATACCAATCAGAAAGATAATAAATCAGCAGTCATCAGAATCAAGCATTTATATCAATCACTCCTAATCTGGTTCTCAAAATGCTGAATGAGTCAAAGGCCAGTGGTTTAGTGAATATGTCAGCCAGCTGATTTTCAGTTGCTACATGATGTAGCTCAATGTCCCCTTTTGTAACATGGTCCCTAATGAAGTGATGCCTAATGTCAATGTGTTTGGTCCTAGAATGTTGGATTGGATTCTTAGAGATACAGATGGCACTGGTATTATCACACAGAACAGAAATTGTGCCAACTGGTACTCCTAAATCCAAGACTTGTTGTTTCAACCAAAGAACTTGGGCCACACAACTCCCTAAGGCAATGTACTCAGCTTCAGCAGTGGAAAGTGCAACTGAGTTCTGTTTTCTACTGGACCAGGAGACTAACGACTGTCCTATGAATTGACAAGTCCCAGAGGTACTCTTCCTATCCACCCTACACCCCGCAAAGTCAGAGTCAGAATATCCAATGATCTCAAAAGAGGTGCTGTGCCTAGGGTACCAAATTCCTAGGTTTGGGGTCCCTAAAAGATATCTAAGAATTCTCTTAACAGCAGTCAGGTGGGACTCTTTAGGATCAGCCTGAAACCTAGCACAAAGACAGACACTAAACATGATATCGGGTCGGCTAGCAGTCAGGTAAAGCAGTGAACCTATTATCCCTCTATACTTCTTCTGATCAACAGATTTTCCATTTGAATCCTTATCTAACTGAACTAAGGAGGGCATGGGAGTATTGATTGGCTTGGCTTTGTCCATTTCATATTTCTTCAAAATGTCCTTAGTATATTTTGATTGATTGAGAAAAGTTCCATCATCTATTTGCCTTATGCTAAACCCCAAAAAGTAGGACAATTCTCCCATCATACTCATCTCAAACTCCTTACTCATTGTTTTGGAAAACTCATCACATAAATATTTATCAGAAGATCCAAAAATTATATCATCAACATAAATCTGGACAATGAGTAAGTCATCTCCTATTCTCCTCAGAAAAAGGGTGGTGTCTACGCTCCCCTTAACAAACTCTCTTTCTAACAGGAATGTGCTAAGCCTCTCATACCAAGCTCTGGGTGCCTGTTTCAATCTATATAAGGCCTTTTTTAATTTATAGACATGACTTGGATATTGGGAACTCTCAAAACCTGGGGGTTGTTCTACAAAAACATCTTCTTTAATTACCCCATTTAAAAAGGCACTCTTGACATCCATTTGAAACAGCTTAAATCCCTTGTAACAGGCAAAGGCTAGTAGCACTCTAATGGCTTTCAATCTAGCTACAGGGGCAAAAGTTTCCTCAAAATCTATCCCTTCTATCTGATTATACCCCTTAGCCACCAATCTTGCCTTATTTCTCACCACCACACCAGAATCATTCATCTTATTCTTAAAGACCCACTTGGTTCCCACAATACTTTGGTTTCTAGGTCTTTCTACTAACTCCCAAACATCATTCCTTACAAATTGATTCAATTCTTCCTGCATAGCTAAAATCCAAAACTCATCCGATAAGGCTTGATTGATGTTGGTGGGTTCAGTCATTGAGATAAAGGCAGAATGGTTTACTTCCTTCCTAAGTCCATGCCTAGTCCTAACACCTTCAGAAGGGTCTCCTAAGATCAGTTCTTTAGGATGACTCGAAGAATATCTCCAATCTCTAGGCAATGTGGTTTGAGGTTCTACCCTTTCCTCCAAATTTGTATTTCCAACTCCTTGGGTAACCTCAACAATCTCTTCATCTTCTACTTCAGATCTAGACTCCTTAGGATCAGATTCATCAAACACTACATGGGTTGTTTCTTCCACCACCAAAGTCCTCCTATTGAACACCCTAAAGGATTTCCCCACACTTGAATATCCTAAGAACACTCCTTCATCAGATTTGGGGTCAAATTTTCCTAAGGGTGACTTCCCGTTGTTTAGAATGAAAACCTTACAGCCAAAGACATGGAGGTGGGACAGGTTTGGAGTTCTACCCTTAATGATCTCATAAGGTGTCTTGTTCAGCTTGACTCTCACATTTACCCTATTCAGCACATAACAGGCAGTGTTCACCGCTTCAGCCCAAAAGTATTTAGGAAGTGAATACTCGGCAAGCATGGCTCTAGCGGCTTCCACTAAGGTCCTGTTCTTCCTTTCAGCTACCCCGTTCTGCTGAGGGGTCCTAGGAGCTGAGAAATTGTGACTAATCCCATGATTCTCACAAAAACTTCCAAATCTTTCATTTTCAAACTCCCCTCCGTGATCACTATGGATGGTAATAATCTCACATCCTAACTTCTTCTGAATCCAAGTAGAGAAGGATCTAAACTCATCAAATGACTCAGATTTATGTGACAAAAACTTAACCCAAGTGAACCTTGAATAATCATCAACAATCACAAAACCATAGACTCTCCCCCCTAAGCTGGTAGTGCTAATGGGTCCAAAGAGGTCCATGTGAAGAACTTCTAAAGGTCTAGAGGTGCTAATGTCCTTAACTGAGTGAAAAGAGGACTGGACTTGCTTCCCCAACTGACAGGCACCACACAGGTGATCCTTAGTGAACTTAAGCTTGGGCACACCTCTAACTAAGTCCTTTTGGGTGACTCTCCTAAGGGTTTTCATACTGGCATGACACAATTTCCTATGCCATAACCAAGACTCATCAGCAGCAGTTCTTAAGCAAATTGAATTATCAGATTTAATGCTACTTACATCCAGCTTGTAGACGTTGTTAATCCTTTGCCCCTCCAAAACAACTTCATCATTTAAGCTAGTGGGCAGGAATTTGATGCTGTATCCCTTGTCGCAGAGTTGACTAATGCTCAGCAAGTTGTGTTTCAGTCCATCTACAAGCAAAACATTATCAATCACAAAATTCTTTGAATCACCAATCATACCTGTGCCTACCACCTTCCTGGTGGTGTTATCTCCAAGTGTAACCTTGCCTCCAGCTCTGGCCTCCAGCGAAATGAACTGATTTGCATCTCCAGTCATATGTCTAGAACATCCGCTGTCCAGGTACCACATGCTCTCACGAGGTCTTGTGTGAGAGCACACCTACAAAATCATCAAATGTCAGTCTTAGGAACCCAAACAGGTTTGGGTTCCTTCTTATGAAAAGAAGAATGCGATGCATGTGTGCTGTGCTGTGCAACAGGCAGTTTGGGTCTCCACACCCAATGTGTACTACGGTGAACAGTACAAGTGTGTGATATGTGTCCTAACATGCCACATGAAAAACATCTAACACCAGGAAAAGGATTAACTAAACGTCGTGAGTGATAGTGCCTCTTCCTAGTAGTGTATGAAACATGCTTTGAAGAACTTGCAACAGAATTTTTAAAAGGTGGCGGTGCATAAAATTGTTCAAAAGTAGGCGGTATTTTATTATTTTCAAAAGAACTGATTTTCACTTTCAAAAACTCAATGTGTTTGTTTAAACTTCCAATTTCAAACGTTTTTGCACTTTCAATACTTTCTAACTCAGATGCCAAATCATTCACTTTCTTAAAAGCAAGTTCTAATTCAACATGCGCTGTTTTTAACAAGTTATGCTCAACAATTAAATCAGAATGCTTTTTATTCAGTTCATCAAACTCATCTAGTAAAGACATGTGATTGCTATCAATAGTGGAATGATCCTTAATCAACACTTCATGCTCTTTTTGCAAAGTCAGATAATCTAGTTTCAAACTAGCATGGATTTTCTTAAGCTTCCTATATGATGTATGAATCTTTTCAGAAACTTCAAATAACTGATCATAAGTAAGCTCACATACCTCTTCCTGGTCAGACTGACCAGGGTGATCATCAGCCATCAAACACAAGTTTGTTTCCTCCTCTTCAGCTTCAGTCTCAGAAGAGTCGGATGCAGAGTCTGCCCAGAACGCCTTCTGAATCCGCTTCTTGTCCTTTCTGAACTTTGGTTTCTCCTCACCCTTCTCCTTGCTTGGATGAGCTTTAAGTGTCGGACAATCAGCCTTAATGTGTCCGGGCTTCCTGCATTCAAAACAAACCGATTCAGATGAACCCTTAAAGTTTTTATTGAACTTACCCTTGTTCCACTTCTGATGGTTCTTATGTTTCTTCCTTAGAAAGCTTTTGAATTGCCTTGTGATTAAGGCAACATCATCGCTATCAGACCCGGAAGTGCTAGCATCTGAATCTTTGGCCTTTAGTGCCACTGTCTTCTCTTTCTTGCGTTCACCTGCATCAAGTTGCCTTTGGTTCACCCCTTGCTCGTAAGCAATGAGTGATCCAAGTAAGCTGTCAATAGAGTAAGTATTTAAATCTTTGGATTCAGTAATAGCAGTAATCTTAGCATCATAAGAAGCAGGCAAACATCTAAGAATCTTGTTCACTCTTTCGTAGTTGGTAAGTTCTCTACCTAAAGCATGCAAAGAGGTAACAATCTGAGTGAACCTTGTGTACATTTCTGAAATAGTCTCACTAGGTTTCATGCGAAAAAGTTCGTAATCATGTAACAAGATGTTTAACCTAGACTGTTTGACTTCAGTTGTACCTTCATATGTTATACATAATCTATCCCAAATCTCTTTTCCCGTTGTACAAGTAGAAACACGCATATAGTCCTCAGATTTTAAGGCATAAAAGAAACAGTTCAAACATTTGGCATTTAACTGTGCTAAATCACGATCATCAAACGTCCAATCAGCAAACGGCAATTCAGTTTTTACATTGTTAACCATTCGAAAAGGTGGTTCGTATCCGTCCTTAACTAACATCCACATGCGATAATAGATAGACTGAAGAAAAGTAGACATGCGTGTTTTCCAAAAATCAAATGGAATGTTATCAAACAACGGTGGTCTAGTTATAGAATAACCTTCAGCAGTATTACGATTATTACAGTTAGCCATGGATCAAATTCAAAAGTTTTTAAACAGAAATTTTGAATCCCGCTCTGATACCACTTGAAAGTTCGAAAGGGATGTTAAGCCCTACTGAACTAGTCCCGAGGCTAACCAAGAGGGGGGGGTGAATTGGTTATTTAAAAATTTCACGATAACAACAAAAATCTTTTCGATACTTAGCAGCGGAAACAAGTAAACAATAACGAAAAGATCAACCAACGATAATCACCCAAGCAGTTTATATTGAAAAGTAAAGTGCAAAACTGAATCAGAAAAGCAAACCAGATTTTATAGTGGTTCGGTCAACTTGACCTACGTCCACTCCCCGGAGCCTCCCCTCCGGGTATTGCACTAAACGAAAGTGACTCTCCTTTTGCTCCCACAGCAAGGCGGAGAAGCCTGTACAAAATACCTCCTTTTCACCACACGGTGAGGCAGAGAACCTGACCTCCTTTTGCTTCCTCCTGAAGCAGGCAGAGAACCTTCGAACTCCTTTTGCTTCCACCTGAAGCGGGCAGAGAACCCCGGATCTTCTTGCGAACGATCCTCCCACGAAGAACACCGACTAAACGACAGACGACGAGCGGAGAAGACGACTCTGATCCGTGCTTGGAGCAACCTTAGTGAATCCCTCACTAACTCCCCCTCACAAGATCTCTTCTCTCTCTCCCAACTCTCTCTTCTCTCTAGGGTTTCTCAGGGAAGGAAGGCAGCAAAAGATTTTTCCAAAAGTTGGAAAAAGTTCTTTTTAAAGGAGGGCTTAAAATTTGCCCTAAATCTCAACTGGTCGGCTAATATCGTCCAGGACGATCGGTAGATCGTCCTGTACGATCAGTTCAAATTCAGCTGATTCAGTCTGGACGATTAGGCTCTTCTGGACGATCAGTAGAAAAAGTTGTTCATATCGTCCCGTACGATACTACGATCGTCCGGGACGATTAGTGCAAATTGAGGAAAATCGTCCAGAAGACAGTTCGGGTCGTCCAGAGAAATCTGTGCTGGACGACCAAAAAATGACTTGATTGTCCCGGACGATTGGGACATCGTCCTGTACGATTAGTTCAAAAAGGCCCAAAATTGTCCTGAACACAGTTCGGGTCGTACAGCTGAAATGCACAAGACGATCACGATCGTCCGGGACGATCCTCCGATCGTCCAGGACGATGTGATCGTATCAATTAAACATTAATTGCTTTCCTTAATTACCAGACTAATTTAGGCATGATTGTAGTGCATCGTCCAGGACGATACACGTATCGTCCGGGACGATCAGACCAAAATACTTAAAATAAAACTTGCCTAACTTAATCTGGCGGCTGGAAATTTCTGATTTGAGCATGTCGTCCCGTACGATCCAGAGATCGTCCAGGATGATCTGCTTAATCAGACCCTCTTAACTTAGTCACCCTAATTAGGGTTTCTATTTTAACTGGATCATCCAGGACGATGATACTATCGTCCAGGACGATCTGAACAAAATTTTAACAGAAACTCTAATTCACTCAATCTCTCTCCCTGAGTGTGTGTGTGCAAGGTTACTTAGCTAGGGAATCAGTTACATTACAATTGACTCAATAAAAGAAAAAATCATACATTTGACACACTTGGACCCGATCTTGAGTTGGCTTGAGTAGCTTGCGGTCTTTTGTGCCTGAAACTGATTAGCCAAGACAAACACACTGGAAACATGTTTGTCATCATCAAAACCAGATTTGCAACAGTGATTTTATCTTCTTCATTAGGTCAGTAGTGAGTAAGATATTTTATTTTAATTTTAACTTAATATAAGAGGGATATTAGAGTGTCAAAATAACCCTAGAAGGTCATAAGATCATAAAGATATATTGTATGAAGTATAGAGGCTTCATACAATGAATCATAAGAGATATTTAAATACTTAGGGTAGAGACTAGGAATTTAATTTAGCCTCTATAGGAATGTTCTTTAAAATTGACTTTAGGTTTGGTCTCTTCCTTAGCTCGAGAGGAATAGCTTTGATAAAGAATGGAAAGATGAAGGAGCAGTGGATAAACAGTTTGAAAACTTAGGATGGAATAGTGATCAGACCTCACTAGTTCCCATCATCGGTGGCCTCCAACTAGCAGGAAAACACCCTAGAAATATGAAGGAGCTTATGAGAAGCAAAAATGAAATGCTAGTTGGCTAGAAAAAGCTCTATGTAGGGAATAATGCTTAAATAAGCACTTTGAGTGTTTTGCCCTATTCAAATCCATGGTGGCTAAGGCAATGGCTAAGATTTATCAAAGAACTTCCATGGTAGATTTCCATATGGAATAGGTTATTAGGGAACAATCTCTAGGGTTGGGGGTGATTTGAAAAGCAAGATAATAACATGGGGCCATTTTTATGTACGAGACCACCTGGGCAAGGCCTAGGTTAGCCCAAGCTATGGGTTGGGTTCAAGAGTTTTCTAAAAAGCTTCTAGACCTAATTTAAATAGACCAAATGGGTTGGCATGGGATGTATATGTGGACTTATACAATTTTGACCATTTGAGAAATTTTAATGCATTTAACAAGTTTGACTAGTCAAAGATGGTTAAGCCACCTAGGATAGACTCTATATGAGCTTTAGGTGCTGTTTAGGCCAAGTCTAAGGATTTAGAGAAAATATTTAGTTTGACCAATTTAGGTGAGTTGACCAAATTAACTCCCCATGGGTTTGACTCATCCATGCTTTAAGCATGTTTGGCCTATCAATTGGAGTGAGGTTGAATAATTAGAGTGATTTTGTTGATTGTATATAATGGTGCGACTCAAGCTAAACTAGTTTGACAAGTTTTATGTTGATATGACCAAGTAAAATTGTGACCAAGACAAGTTGACCAAACATGTTCAATCCATTAGGAGATTTATTTAAATTAATTTTGTGAAGTTTGATGGAGAAATGAAATTTATAAAAGATTAATTCAGAGGTCTGCTCAACTAAGCTAGCCTAATAGATGTTTATGTAGGGTTTGAAGTCAAATGATTAGTGAATTCAAAGTGTAGTCCACTAGACAGGCTGAATGTACATTAACGTTTAGGATTCAATAACTAAGTTTAAGGCATCTAGACTAGTCATAAGATCCAAGATAGGATGATGAGTTCAAGGATTTAAGGTTTGAATGACCTCTGCTTAAAATCAGGTCAACAAGGATGACATAGGAGAGGTTGATAGATATTTTTTTCTTGTGATTAGTGAAGCCTTTAGAGTTTTCAAGAGAGATATGAAGTATTATAAATAACATATGTATGGAACTTATTGAGACCAACTATTATAGAGGTGCTAGTTCTAAAGTTAAAAGCTTTGCCTGACCATTTAAAGTATGCATTCTTATGCGAGCAATCAACTTTACCTCTCAATATTTCTGCTGAGTTAGGAGAAGACCAAGAGGTTATGTCAATTAGGGATCTTAATAAATATAAGAAAGTCTTTGGTTAGACCATTATTGATATACAGGGGACTATTCCATCCTTGTGCATGCATAAGATCTTGATGGAAGAAAATTTCTAATCAAAACTGACCCACAAAGAAGATTGAACCCTACTTTAAAAGTGGTTGTGAAGAAGGAAATACTTAAATATCTTGATGCAACCATTATTTATCCCAGTTTTTTATTATTCATGAGTTAGTAATATCCATTGTGTGCCAATAAAGGGGGGCTTGATTGTAGTAGCCGATGAGATGAATGAGTTAATACCCACTATGATGGTTATAGGTTGGTGGAATTGTATATACTACAGGAAACTAAACAAAGCTACTAGGAATTATCATTTTCAATTACCATATATTAATTAGATGCTTGATAGATTAGCATGGAACCCCTTTTATTACTTCTTAGATAGACACTCAGGATACCACTAGACTCCTACAACACTAGAAGACTAAAATAAACAACTTTTACCAATCTTTAGTGAACATTTTTTTTAAGAGGATGCCTTTTAGATTATGCAATGCCCTATTACCT
Organism: Dendrobium chrysotoxum; assembly: GCA_019925795.1. Taxonomy (NCBI): domain Eukaryota; kingdom Viridiplantae; phylum Streptophyta; class Magnoliopsida; order Asparagales; family Orchidaceae; genus Dendrobium; species Dendrobium chrysotoxum. The sequence continues at coordinate 15,681,971 of CM034297.1, forward strand.
TTTAGAGGTGAATGATGATAATTTTTTGAAATTTAATTGAGAAGGATATTAAGATCTTCAGGGATGACTTTTCATTTTTGGTACCTATTTTGATTCCTTTCTTGAGCATTTATCAGTTGTTTCAAAAAGATTTGAAAAATTAAATCTAGTAATAAATTGAGAGAAGTGTTAATTTATGATTACATAAGGTTTTGTGTTAGAATACAAGGTTTCAGAGAAAGGTTTAGAAGTGGATAGGGCTAAAGTACTAGTAATAGGAAAATCTGCTACGACCAACTTTTGGTAAGGGAATTAGAAGTTTCTTAGGATATGCTGGTTATTATAGAAGATACATTAGGGATTTCTCAAAAATAACTAAGCATTTATGTCATTTACTTGAAAAAATGCCCCTTTTCAATTTAATGATGAATGTCTTAAAGCTTTTGATATTTTGAAATAACACTTGACCACTACACCTGCTATTATTACACCTAATTGTACATTGCATTTTGAAATCATGTGTGATGCTAGTGATTATAGTGTTGGAGTAATCTTAGGGCAAAGAATTTATAAAAGCTTTCATGTCATATATGAAAAAAGACACTTGTAAGTAGAAAATTTGATATATTTTATACTATCCACTTTTGCTTTGAAAATACCTCACTTGATGATTTTAAATTTTGGAGAATTTACTTAAAAATCACAAAATTGAAGAAAAAGAACCATCATGTTAGGTGAGAGAGTAGTTAATTTAGTTACCATACTGAAATGACATGTTGATTCAAACAAAGCACGGCAGCAGTGGACCTTGTATGCATAAGGGTGTTAGCTTAACTTAGTAGAACCACAGCTCTACCACTAACATCTCAACAATGCCCGAGTCAATTATAGATCTTAAGTATAAATTATTTGGTCAAATTTTGTGAGTGGGATGGCCATTTATTCTCTTGTATTGTTTATTAGGCATAGTCCAGAGTGAGAACAAGAGTGTGTGCAAGCCAAGGGAAGGTGGACCAAGTTTGCAAGGACTGTTTATTTGCATTTACAAGTATACATGGTTCTATATTTCTTTACTATTCTCTTATACTTTTGTTCATGATGGAAATGAAATATTTTTTATTTATTTTAATTGTAAGTGTTGGCTAAGTTAATTCTCTAGGCTTATGATACATTTAGAACAATGACTCTATAGGAATAGATCCTTTTTATATGAATCAAGCTATATTATTTTTAAATCCTCCATGATTCATTATTGAGGCCTTACAAAAATTTAAAATTTAGTGTGATCTATGTCTTTGATGGAGGCATACTGGAAATAAATAGGGGATTTATAATGATATTCTTCAATTCATTGATATATGGTGGTTAGAGTTCTAGAATCATTAAGGAGATATAATCCCTATAGTTAAGTGTACCTTGGATAGCACTCCAACGAGCTCGATAAAGATGAAGAGTATTTATGCTATGATTCACAGTAATAGTACAAAAGACCTAGAATTTTTATTTATGAATTCCAAACTATCACCGGTTAAGAGTCACTTAAACATAAGGATTTTACTTTTTATAAACCTAGTTGATTTTTCAAAACTAGCATCACCCTGAAATTTTTTGCAATAAGATAAATCTAGCAATTCATAGGAGTAGTACTAGAGTGGTTTAGAGGTTACATATATCCTTATGGGAATGATGCTTAACTCACTACATTATTATTTTACATGACACGTGCACTTGCATAGATCTAGTAATAACCCATAATTGACATAGATCGCAACAGTTGTTATATCATATTACACACAATATTAACATGACACATAATTAGCATGTATTTGAAGATAAAAGAATAATGATTCATAACTAAAATATTATAATATTTATATAAAACTTTATGAATGTAATAATTCTTAATTTACTTTTATTTATTGATATTCTAAATATTCTTGGACCAACATTAATTTATTGATCATACTTATTCACATTGATTTATATTGATTCATATTATTCATTGATTAATGATTATTATTCATACTGTACGATCATGATCGTATTATATGAAGAATAGATATGAAATTTAGTCATACCAAATGAAACCATAATTTTTGAACTAATCGTATGGTACGATATTCATATCATATTGTACGACCTACTTGAAATCAACTAATCGTACTATACAAAGCATAAAGTGCGGGACAATTAATAGAGATGACTTTTGGTCATCTCAGGATTCATCCCATATGAACAGAGGAAATAAAATAGATCCTACTAGATGATCTTTAGATCATATTGTATGATGTGTTAAAAATTGTGAAAAGTTCGTTTCCCTTCATACTGGATGGGGTTAGTTTTTGAACTAATTGTACTATACGAACCAAGTTTGTACTATACAAATAATGATGGCTAACTTGATTTTTTAGGGTTTTTTGAAGCCTAATATAATATTTATGTTTTTGTATTAAAAAATACAGAAAAAAAGAGAGAGGAAAGTGTGACAACTGAAGGTACACTGAGAGAGAAGCTTTGAGAGATCCAGGTTTGAGAGGAAGGAGAAGGCGAGGTTGAGTGTGAGGGAGAATGAGTGTGAGGGGATCACACAGTTGCTCCAGGATAGCTACACCCTTGCTCCTCCTATGGCCTTGGTGAGTCTTTTGAAGTTCTCTAGGGAGAGAGGCTTCTAGGTCAAGTTCCTCAAGATTCTCTGCCTTCTCCATGAGGGAGAAAAATGGGAAGGTCTGTTGCCGTCACCGGGAGGGTAACATAGTGTCTGACACTTTATTGTTGACTCACTCCTTGCTCGTAGGCAATGAGTGACCCAAGAAAATTATTAATTGAATATACACTTAAAAGTTCGATGACTTCTTTCTCTCTACAGCTGATGAAAAAGTCTATAACAAATTCAAAGAGGCCAAGATTACTCCTTCACGCATGATTAATCAAGCTGCGCTCAATTTTGAGGTTATGAATCTCTTTGCCTCTACGACTCTCCAATTCCTCCTTACACTAGCTTTTCCAATTTACTCTGAACTCCTCTATAAATTCCTAGAAAACCTTAAGATCAACTTAGAATGGACAACCCTTACCTCCTATGTCTGCAAATGCAATGTCGTCATCACTAAAGACGACATAGCTGAACACATTTGCCCATCCACTGAAGGACCTCGTCCTAATCTCTCCTCACAAATGATTTTGATTGGACATCTGTCAACATGCTCCTTAGGAATGTACCCATCAATCAACACCTACCTCTTATCCAAATTCTTAATCAAAATGCTCACGTTATCCAGCATGTTCTTTGCACATCCATTATACCCAAAGCTGTAGATCGTATACACATTACCCCGTTGTTATCAGTAGTCACCTATTTAATCATGTCAGTCACCAAATTCAATGAAGCTCAAATGATCTTAGATTATATTCATGCCTTGGCTACTCTTCGATATCCCAGTGTCTGAAGAAAACAAAATCTTGCTCTAGGACATGTCATTGGATACATCATGGACACCAAATATCAACTCCACAATCCTCTCCCTCCGGACACTCTTCCTATCTTCTATATAGATGCCTCTTTTCATATTATATTCCATCGAGGGGCCGCGCATGCTGATCCTAATTTTGATGAAGAAGGGGCTGCTGCTCCTACCGAAGCCCCTCCACCACCACCAATACACCCACCTAGACTTGCCCACCCTGCCTACCCTCACAATGACATTATTTAACGACTTGATCATCTGGAAACTAGACTGAATTCCCATATTGATCAACAACACCGCCAGCATGAAGATGGTATGAAATTGTTTGGGTAATGCTTCACCTCAATAGATCACCAGTTTGCATCCCTCCATCAGCACTTTCAGCCACCACCACCAACGGATCAAGATCCCGACCTTTGAGCACTTTAATTTATTTGTGTTTTGTAGTACTTCCTTCTATTAGCTACTTGTGTTTGTGTTTGTTTAGTAGTTCTTTCGTTTGTACTATTCTGTGCTGTTCTTCTCTTTTTGCTCCTATCAAAAGGGGAAGTTCTGTGATGTTATGTTCTTCAATTTAATGATATTTGTCATTCTTATTATGTTCTATTATTTTCATTCTGTTATATTTAAATTTTAAAAAATAACATAAAATAAAAAAAATATAAAAAGAATTTTGAACATCCTCCGGTATTTTAAAATCCATCATTCTAGTGAGGGGGAGCTAAGGAAGAAATAATATCTATTGTGGGTATTAGTTAATATTATTTGACACCATCAAAAAGGGGGGGGATTGTTGCAATCCAGGATCCCGAGCACTTGATTTTGATGATGGCAAAAAATACTTACTGAATTAATATATTCTTCTTTGACAAATATAAATGTTTATTCTTCTCTATGAGCACTAACATTTCAGGTAAGATACAAACTGCTCAAGACTGCTGGAGACTCAAGACTGGGTAGAATAGGATGTACAAGAACTTATATTTTTTATTTTCTTTAATTTTTTTTCTTTTGTTGAGTCTGCCACAAAAGCATGTACGTAAAAGGAGTGACCATACACACACACTAAGCGGGAAATTTTTTTCCAAGAATTTTTTTAAAAGCAATTCATACTGTACAATTGTCAATCATACTGTATGATATGTCATTAATACTCAGGCTAACGGCTAAATTCTAAAAGATTAGTTTTGCGAATTAATCATATAGTACGATAGGTATCGTACTGTATAATTGGTTTCTTTTCAAAAACCCTAGCCGCCAGAATAACTTTGGTAAGATTTTAATTTTGATTTTCTGAACTAATCATATTGTATGATACCAATTGCACTGTATAATTATTTAAAATCTTACCAAAATTATCCCCAGTAATTAGGTAATTAAATCTTGATTTCTTAATTACATTTGATCGTACAGTATGATTGACAGAGACGATTTTGGATCGTACTAGACGAAACCATGATTTTTGTACTGATCATCCCAGACAATATTTATATCGTACCGGACGATAGACTGAAATGAACTAATCGTACTGTACGAATGGTACAGTGCGAGATGATGGACAGGGATGAATTTCATTCGTCCCATAGATCGTCCCGTACGAACAGTTGAAAATAAAATGATCGTCCAGTATGATGTTTATAAAATTTGTGAAATGTTTGTCTGCATTCATACTAGATGAAACTATTTTTAAACTGATCGTACTGTACGATATTGGATCGTACTGTACGAGCAGAACCATCAAATTGGAATTTTTAGGGTTTTCTGAAGCCTAATTCAAAAAGACTTTTTAATTATTCATTGAGAAGAGTTGAGGCCATGGTTGACAGAAGAATGAACTTTTGAGAGGGAGCTTTTGGAGAGATCCAAGGTTTTCGAAAAGAAGGAGAAGGTGAGCTTGAGAGTGAGGGAGAAGGAGTGTTAGGGGATCACACGGTTGCTCCGAGCTAGCTGCATGCTTTCTCCTTCTGTGGCTTTGGTGAGTCTCAAGAAGGTTCTCTAGGAAGAGAGGCTTCAAGGTCAACATCCTCAAGGTACTATGTCATCTCCAGGAGGGAGAAAAAGGAGAAGGTCCACTGCCATCACCGGGAGGGTGACATAGCAACTGGTATTCCGCCACACCGGGGAAGGTGAAAGTGAGTTTTGTAAAGGCTTCTCCGCCTTGCTGTGGGAGCAAAAGGAGAGTGAACTTTTAGTAGTGCAAATCTCGGAGTGGAGGACTTTGGCGAGTGGACGGTCAAGTGATCGACCCACTATAAAAATTTATGGTGTGCTTTTTCCATTTTTACCGCACTTTACTTTTCATGCATTTATTTACTGTTTAATTGCTTGGTGAAAAATCTGATCTTGATCTTGTATTATGAAATTTGCAATTATGTCACTAATATCATAGTTGTGAATGAATCATTAGCTTCCGTATTTTACATGTTAAGTTGTTATTTTAAAAATATATAAAAAAAAATTAGAACTCCTGTTTAGGTTTAATTTTTAAAATACCAATTCACCCCCCCCCCCTCTTGGAGCATCTCGTACTTTCAAGTTTAAAAAATGATTTACCTCGATTGACAATCAGTTTGCCTCTATCCATTTATTCTTTCAACCACCACCACCTGATCAAGATCTGCCTTACCGATAGTGATTGCTTATTTTGTCATACTTTTTTTGTCCTATTTTCTATCTTTTTTGGTTACTCCTCTTTTTGGTGATGTCAAAAGGAGAAGAGAATGTATGTTTCAAAAGTTTTGTTTCATTATGTTTTAATAGAATCTTGTGTTTATTCTACTTTATTTTCTGCTCTTTATTTATTAATGTCTATTCAAATAAAAAATGAGAAAATTTCAAATTAATTTTTTTTTTAATTTGTAACCCCTAAATTTTAATTCCATCACCTAGAGAGGGGGAACTTAGGAGAAAAGAATATTTATCTTGCCTAACAAATAACATGGTTTGACATCATCAAAAAGGGGGAGATTGTTGCAATCCAGGATCCTTAGTCTGTGATTTTGCTTATGACAAACAATATTGTTTGAATTATTTCATTTCTCACTAAATATTTTAGATATTATTTTTGTCTATGAGCACTAGTATTTCAGGTAGAATATATACCGCTCAAGACTACTGAAGACTCAAGGTTGAGTAGAATAGGATGTAAAAGAGTCTGTAATCTTATTTTTTATATTTTCTATTTCTTGAGTCTGGCCACATGATAGTGTATGCAAAATGGGTAACCATGTGTATATACACAGGGGGAGAGAAAAATATTTTTGAAATTAAAATTTTTTTGATCTAATCATGTTGTATGATTTCCCATCGTATTGTACGATCTGACTATCTGAGAATAAGCTTAATAGCTAATTGAGAAATTAGTTTTTGTGAACTAATCATACTGTATGATTCATTTTGATTTGAAAACCCTAGCAGCCAAATTAATTTAAGTAAGATTTTTTAAATTTGATTTTTGAACTAATTGTACTATACGATTCTAATCATACTGTACGATCATTTAAAATCTTGCTAAAATTAACCCCCATAATTAGTTAATTAAATCATGGTTTAATTAATGATTGATGTTCGTACTGTATAATCATGATCATATCGTATGAAGAATAGAGATGAAATTTTTTTGTCCCAAAGATCCTACTAAACAAAACCATGATTTTTGTAGTAATCGTATGGCATAATATTCATATCGTAAGGTACAACCTACTCAAAATTAATTAATCATACTGTATGAAGCATGCAGTGTGGGATGATTAACAGAGATGACTTTCGATCATCCTAGGATTCATCCCGTACGAATAGAGGAAATGAAATAGATCATATTGGATGATCTTTATATTGTACTGTATGATGTGTTGAAAAATTATGAATTGTTCATTTCATTTCATACTCGATGGGGTTAGTTTTTGAACTAATCATACTCTACGAACCAAGTTCATACTACACGAACATAGCATCTGGCACTTCGCCGCATCAGGTTTAGTGAATGTGAGTTTTGTAAAGGCTTCTCCACCTTGTTGTGGGAGCAAAAGAAGAGTCACTTAGTGTTAGTACAATACTCGAAGTGGAGGACTCCGGGGAGTGTACGTAGGTCAAGGTTAACGGAACCATTATAAAAATATCTGGTGTGCTTTTCTTTTTCAAGCATTTTACTTCTCGTATTTATTTTTTCGTTATCACTGCTTGGTGAAAAATCAGAAATTAATGTTCTGTTGTGATAATTAGAATTTTATCATCACTATTTTTTAAAGCATATTTAATTTATTAGCTTCTGTCTTTAAAAATTAAAATTGCTTATTTCTAAGTTTTTTTTGGAAAATCTATAAAAATTAGTACTCTTGTTTAGGATTATTTTTTAAGTATCAATTCACCCCCCCCCCCCCCCCCCCCCCCCTCTCGGCGCATCATACTTTCATGAACTACTCATAAGTAGCAGGTGCATGATTGGGTGAGGTTTCCCCTAACCACGATTTCTTTCCCTTCGATTGAGAATATGATGGTGATATGGTTGGTGGTTACCATGGCTCTAAACGTGTTTAAAAAGGCCTGCCAAAGATGATATTATAGGTTGTTAGGTTATCCATAATGATGAAGTCAGCCATTATGGTGTACTTGTGGTCAGCCTCTCCCCAAGTGATAGGCAGGGCAAGTGTCCCTTTTGTGTCCCTATGCTCCCTATGCTCTACCAAGAAGCAATAGAGTAGACCTACTGAGGGGGTGAGCTAAGAAGCATGCAAGTACATATTTTCAAAAATTAATTCTAAGATTATATTTATAAAACTTCTTATCTCTATTAGAATGATGCTAATATGGTAGTTGGTGACCAGGTCAATGAAAACCATAACATCATTAGATTGGTTCCCACCTATGGACTTATCAGCTTCAGAGAAAGTGATTTGGACATCTAATGCAGGATCTTTAAAGGTAGATACCAAGTTTATGTAATATCTATTGCAATAGTATTATAATCCAGTCTGGTAAGATTGATATAATAAAATTTTTGCATTTTTCATTATGTATGTGTCTGTGAGTATTGGTGAGTGCATAAGTATATAAGTGCATTACAAAAATTTGAAAATTTTTCCATATGGGCATCATGATGCTGGGGTTGGCAATGCTAAAGCATTGAACTCTCTGTATTTTTGAAAAATTCAGTAACACTAAAGCACTGCTATCTAGAGCATAATAGCGCTAAATCAAATTTTTATAAAACCATCAAAATTCAGTTAAAAATCATTTTGGAAAAATCTTTCTCCTCTTAAGGAAGCTATTTTAGAGAGAGGGGGAGAGAAAATCTAGAGAAAAAAGTTTGTTTTTGTCAAATTTGGTTTCTTTTTTACTATTAGCTTAGTTCAAAAACTTATCCAGGTCGAGATAGGTTATACTCTGCCTATCTCAATTTTTAATAATGTGTAAATTATGAAATTTTTAATTAAAATTATAAAATCATTGGGTAAAAAGGGGGATAACTTCATATCCACTAAACTTTTACCTTTCTGTATATTATATATAAGAGTATTTTATATATTTTTGTATTTTCTTCAAAAAATTCTATTCAGTAAATTAAAAAGTAGCTATTTCTAATAAATTAGAAAATAATTCCTACCTTAGGAGTTAATGTTATTGAACATCTAAAGCTTTAAAATAGAGTACTGTATCTAATAATCTAGTGAAATTATGAAATTGTGAAATTCTACTCATTTGCTGAATTTTTATGCTGCTAGTATAACATTCTATGAATTCAAGTTTTTCTGATATTAATATTTATTTTATTAAAATGTAATTATATATGTGTATTTAATTGAAATGTGTGATTCTGAGGAGTTTTGATATTGGAAGAAATTCTATTGTGACGAATGCATTGGGAGCAATAAGGGCTTGAATTTCTAAATATCTTATTTGTTAAGCATTTGGGAGTCATAAGGGCCTAAATTCTGATCTATATTTTTATTATTGAGAGAAATCTATTACTTTTTGCTCGAATATATAAAGTATTTATTCATTTACATTTCATGTAAAGTTATTTAACCTCAATTATCTATTAAATTTTCTTTATTCAGTACAATAGCTTGTTAAATACAGGTTTAATTTAGTTAAATATATATTGGGTTAATTATTAAGAATTTAAACCAGTGGGTGTGACCTACTGTGCTGTTTTAGCTCACACCTATTCTTCATTCTATTTCAAGTCAAGCACAGGGTAAGGTGCCAGTTCAGTAGCTAAGGTTGCACATTCTCATCTTTTGAGTTTGTATAGGTATCTTATATTTTTTGGTTTTTAACATTTTGTGTAGTCATAGCTATTATCTACTTTATTCTATTATAGTATTTAGGCATGTATTATTATATAGAGATTGTATTATTATTATTATTATTATTATTATTATTATTATTATTATTATTATCATCATCATCATCATCATCATCATCATCATATACATGCATTGAAGAAATAAAAAAAATAGAATTTGTGGATAAGTATATTTATGTTTCTTAAAAGTAAATTAATAGCTTTGTTGTTTATTAACATTTGAACAAAATATGAAAAGCTCTCCAAAACTAGACCTTGGGGCTTGGTCTATTATAATCCAACACAATATGGCCCATCTGATCTGTGGGTTATATTAGGTTAGGTTGTGACAGTTCACTTCCCAGCCTTCATTCTTTTGCACTTGCGAGCAAGTTTTCTCACAAGCCACCCATGATGAAAACACTACTCTAGTGATATATATATAGAGCAAGCAGGCAAGGGATTGTTCAGAGAACTTTCCATAAGTACCTTCCGTGGGTGCTAAACAAGGTTAGCAAGCATAAACTCCTTTACTTTTTCTACTTTATTAAGTTCTTCTATGACACCAGGTGTGGTGACATTCCTCCTTATTTTGGCCATGGCATTTTTGGAACGCATAGTACCTGAAAGTATCCCTGCCATGCATAATCACCTTCATAGGAACTAAATAACTAGAAAACTCTTAGTTTTGAAAGGCCTTTATAAGCTTGACCATTAATAATCTCAAAGGAGGGCATACTTTGGTGAATGGTTAGAGACTTCTTTATGGTTGGGCTGAGTGATAAAAGTGGGCCCCTCTATCCTTGGAACTGGTGGTGTTGTAATTCTCAATGGCTTGGGCTGAAGCCGCGCTCAGATATTCATGTGATGGAATCTCTCAGTGACTTGGACCTCCGGCACCTCCTATTCCTAGGATGAATTCTTTCTTTTTCATGCCCTCATTACTTTTCTATCCTAGTAGTGAGTTATAGGGGTGAGTGATTGAGGAAGCCTCTGCCACTTTGTTATACTCTTCTACATTTACATGGTTGTTAGCTAGCTCAAACAGCTTGGTAAGGGTTTTTGGTTGTTGAAAGCCAAGTGCATATCTAATAAGCCCCTCCCTCAGTCCTTGGGTCAATGCAGCCTAAGAGTGAATTTTCACTTTCAACATATTCCTTTGAAACCTCACAATGAAATTTCTTAATAACTCCCCTAGATCATAGCTCAATTTTTAGTAGAGCTTTGAGCTCTTCTAGGTCTTTTAGGTGTCGGCATACTAAGTTACAAACGTTCTCTTGAACTTAGAGAAGGAAGTGATCTCCTAGCAACTGACGAGTGAATTGCATGAGAATTGAATCCTTTATTACATTGAAGAACATACAACACTTATAAACATCATTCACATCTAGAAGAGAATTCATTATCTCAAAGGGTTCCACATGATTAGTTAGACCAGCCTTGCACCTGTAGGACTCTATGTGTGGCATCTTGAATTTGGGAGGCATCTTGGCCTTATCAATGAGCTGGGTGGGGTTCAGTTCTTCTAATTCATCATGTTAGCAAGTTAAAGTCTTCATCACTCATCAATATTTGTGTGTAATCAAGAATTGATGTTAAAGTTAGCGCCCTTTTCTAGCTACTTATGACAAACTGCTGAGTTAAAAGATTCTCAAGGGTGTTGTCACCTTGTACTTGCCCTTGGAGGCCACTTATAACATCTTGGACTACCTTCATGATTCTTTCCTCTATTTGGGTGAGGTCATGATCAATGGTGTACTCAACAATCTCCATGTTAACAGATGACTCTAGCTGAAGTCGCTCGTAGTTATTCTGAGGGGGGGGTGAGTGACTGATGGAAGCTTGTCTTGAGTGAAGCTTTGGGAAGAAGATTTCTTTGGTATCAAAGGACCTGGCTACTTTGCCGCATCGGCAAAGGTGAAAGTGATTTTAGGTTCTCTACCTTCTCTAGAATGGTGAAAAAGGAGTGCGAGGTTCTCTACCTTCACCAAGAGGGTGAGAAAGGAGTGTGAGGTTCTCTGCCTTCACCAGGAGGGTGAAAAAGGAGTGTGAGGTTCTCTTCCTTCACCATAAGAGTGAAAATGAGGTCAAGGTTCTCTATCACATGGGTTGGTGAAAAGATTATAAGGGCTTATCTTCCTAGGTATGGGGGCTAAAGGAGAGATACTAAAGTTTTAGTCTAGTACTCAGAGAAGAGGACTCCGGGGAGTGGATGTAGTTATTATTTGATCGAACCACTATAAAATTTTGGTATGCTGATGCTAATTTTTAGTCCTGCACTTATTTTTTCTACAATTTATTTTTTAAAAAATTACATGTTAAAAATCTGTGGTTGATATTAGATTGATTGGATTAAACTATTATCACCATTATTATAATTGTTGATAAGTTTATTAGCTTCTGTATCTGGTGATAGTACAGCTTGCTTTTAAGTTATCAAAAATCCAAAAATATTATTTTGTGTTTAATGTTCTAAAAACTATCAATTCACCCCTCCCCCCCCCCCTCTTTGTGTACCTAGTGATAGTTCACTGAGGACTAACATCCTACATCAAACTTTTAATTGGTATCAAAGCAGTTCTCAGATGTAGAATTTTAGAAAACCTTGAGAAAAATAATCCATGGCATACTTTGGAAATAGAAATGACGTAGAGGGTTATTAAATAACTCAACCACCACTTTTTGATAATATTTTGTTTAATTTTTATAAAATCTACATGTCTACTTTTCTGCAATCAATTGATTTTTGAATAAGGCATATGATTCAAACTGGTTATTATGTACCATTATGTATTAATAATGGAGTCAAACTAACATTCCTTTTATTGAATGGAGTAGAGAAGAACAAGTCTTTGCATAATTGATTGATAAATGCTTAAACTAATTTTTCTGTGCACTTAAGTCTAAAGATTACATAAAAATTTCTTCTTATACCACTAGCAATAATATTTGGGATAAACTATGCGTTACATATGAAGGTACTAGTGAAGTCAAATAATCTAGATTAATCATAGTATTGCATGATTATAAACTTTTTCGCATGAAACCTAATGATACTATCTCAAATATGTATACTAGGTTTACTCAAATAGTGACATCATTGCATGCTTTAGGTAGAGAACTTTCAAAATTTGAGAAGGTTAAAAAAACTCTACATTATCTACCTGATATTTTGATGCCAAAGTCACTGCTATATGTGAATCAAAAGACTTGAATTCTTATTCTATTTATAATTTGTTTGGCTCACTCATTGCCTATGAGCAAAGTGTAAGTCAAAGACTTTTGGATGCAGGTGATAAGAGAATAAAGAAGACTATAGCGGTAAAGGCCAAAGACAGATAAAAATGGCTTAGGAGATCATGAGAATGAGGAGATAGCATTAATAACAAGCCAATTCAAAAGTTTTCTAAAGTGCAAGCCCAAGCATCAACTAAAGTGGAGCAGAGGTAAAAATGGTTAAAACAATAAGTTTTCTTTTGACATTATTTGCTTTGGGAGTAGGAAACCTAGACTTCTGAAATATGAATGCCCCAATTATAAAAGCCAACCTGTGAAAGAAAAGGGTGAGGATAAGCCAAATGCTGAATGGTCAAGGATTCAATTATTAACTCTGATCAGGTATAAGTATGTTAAGGTTTATTTGTGTATTTGTTTATATATTTTATTTTTTATAATAGTTATGTTTTATGCATGATTGTATGTTGTAGTTTCTTTCTGTATGCTTTCATTTTTTATCCTTTTGTGTTGTGTGTTTTATTTATTTTCTTTCCCTTTTTTAAAGTTTTTTTTTATGCATGTAGTTCAATTTATGTGCTATATTATCTCTCCTTTTTTGTGATGTCAAAAGGGGGAGTATATCTATTTTGTTGTATTTGTTCATTTATCATTTAGTTTCAAATTTATTTTTTTATTTCTCTATTTAAATTAAAATAATAAATATTTTCCCCTATTTTTAATATAATTTTCTTAGTGAGGGGGAGATTAGGAGAAAATATTATTAGTTTACAAATTCAACCAATAATATTTGTCATCATAAAAAGGAGAGATTGTTACAACTCGGGCTCCCAAGCTTATGTTTTTTATGATAACAAATATTATTGATAACCCCTTTATTTCCCTAGTATTTGTAGTACAAATTTATTTGTGCGTGTACTAACTTTTCAGGTACATCATGCACCATTCAATAAAGATTTAGGGCTCAAGATTAGGTAGAATAGAGTGTGTTAAAAGAGTATATAATATTTATTTATTTATTTATTATTTCTTAAGTTAAGTTCGGTAAGGGTGTATGCTAGCCTAGTGACCGTACACACACACACACACTTAAGGGAGTGAGATAGTGAGAAAATTAGAAGTGCAATTTTCTAAACTAATTGTGCTATACAATCCATATAATATTGTATGATCAGCTATTCAAAAAATCATTATAATGGTTAATTGCATAGTTAAAGCTATTTTAACAAATCTACTATATGATCCAAATCGTACAGGACGATTTGTTGAAATCAATATCTCTGTCGCCAATCATAATTTAGGCAATATTTTAAAATTTAAAATTTGTACTAATTATACTGTACTATAGGTATTGTACTATATAATATAATCAAATCTTGCCTAAATTAATCCTATAATTAAGGGTTCAAATTTGGATTAATTAATCTTGTAAGATCATACTGAAAGATTTGACAAATCATACTGTATGACTCGATCTTTGCATGGGATGATATTTATTTGCCACCAAACATACAGGATGATAATCCAAATGGATTAAACTAATCATACTAGATGTTGCTTCATATTATACTGGACAATCAGCTCAAATATGTGAAATGATCGTACAATGCCTTATTCTTCATACAGTATTAATAGGGTTATTTGAATTAATCGTACTATACGATATGGGATCGTACTATACGATCAGTGTCGACAAAATTAAGTTTTTAGACTTTTTTGAAGCCCTTTATTTAAGCTTTCTCATAAGACTTTATAAGAGTCTTTTTGGCATTCATTGAGTTATTTTCTTCAGAAGAAAGCATGAAGAGAGAGCCAAAAACTTGGGAGAGAAAGGGTGAAGTTTATGAGAGGGGGAGAAGATCCTTGTGGGTTTTAAGGGAGTGTGAGAGGGAGTTCCACATGGTTATTCCAGTAAGCTTGCACCTGAGTTCCTCCATGTGTCAAGGTTTCTCTTAAGGGAAGCTTTGGGAAGAAGATCCCTTTGCTGTCAAAGGACTCAGCTACTCCACTGCACTGGGAAAGGTGAAAGTAATTTCAGGTTCTCTACCTTCATCAAGAGGATGAAAAAGGAATGTGAGGTTCTCTGCCTTTACCAGGAGGGTAAAAAAGGAGTGTGAGGTTCTCTGCCTACACTAGAAGGGTGAAAACGTGTTGCAACTTAGGCTCCTGAGTTTATATTTTTTATGACAACAATTATTATTGATTACTTCTTTATTTCTCTTAATATTTGTAGTGCATATCTGTTTCTGTGTTGACTAACATTTCAGGTACAACATGCACCATTCCTTGAAGATTCAGAGCTAAAGATTAGGTAGAATAGGTTATGTTGAAAGAGATTATAATTTTCATTTATTTATTTTTAACTTTATGAGTCAAGTCCTATAAGGGTGTGTGCTAGCCTGGTGACTATACACACAAACACAAGGGGAGCAAAAATAATGTTAAATATTTTAATTTTTTATACATCCTACTATACGATCTGTATTGTACTATATGATCTAGTGTTATAGAAATTAATTAAAATATTTTTATTTTCTTGGAAAATAATTTTAAAATACAGCCAATCATATAATATGAATACCACATCATATTAGACGATTTGTTATAATTAGAAACCTCACCATTCATAAAATTAGGCAAAAATTTTAATTTAAAAAATTATTTTATTCGCACTGTACGAACCTAATTATATTATATGATGTTCAAAATATTGCCTAATTTAATCCTATGATTAATCAATCGAATTTGCTTAATTTTGATATTTTGATCGTACTATACGAACTGTATTGTACTATATGACCAAAAGAGACAATATTTTGTCGTCCCATGATTCAACCTGGATGAGCTGCATTTTGGTTGACTAATCGTACTATACAATTGGTCATTTATATTGATGATCATATAGCACTAACAAGAAAAATTTGAACTATTTGTATTGTACTAACTAGTGATCGTATAGTACTAATAGGTCAAATTCTACACATTGTACTAGACGATCCTGCGATCATACTACACGATCTTTGATGGTTGAATTAAATTTTTAGGGTTTTTTTAAGCCCTCTATTTAAGCTTTCTCATAAGACTTTATAAGAGTCTTTTTGGCATTCATTGAGTTTTTTTCTTTTAGAGAAAGCTTGAAGAGAGAGCTTTGAGCTAGGGACAGAAAGGGTGGAGTTTATAAGAGAGGGAGAAGATCCTTGTGGGCTTCAAAGGAGTATGAGAGGGGGTTTTCACATGGTTACTCTAGCAAACTTGCACCTGAGTTCCTCCAAGAGTTAAGGTTTATCTTGAGGGAAGCTTTGGAAAGAAGACATCTTTGGTGTCAAAAGATATGGCTACTCTGCCGCATCGGGGAAGGTGAAAGTGATTCCAAGTTCTCTATCTCACCATAAGGGTGAAAAGGAGTCTAGGTTCTCTGCCTCACCAGAAGGGTAAAAAGGAGTCAAGGTTCTCTGCCTATGAAAGGAGTATGATCCTCTGTCGCACCTGGTTGGTGGAAGAGAGTTTGTAAGGGCTTCTCCACCTAGCTATGGGGGCTAAAGGAGAGACACTATTATGATAGTGCAGTACTTAGAGTGGAGGACTTTGGGGAGTGGACGTAGGTCATGGTTTGACCGAACCATTATAAATCTCTGGTGTGTTTATTTTGATTTTCACATTCGCACTTTACTTTCTTGTATTTTATTTTTTGTGATAATTTCTTGGTGAAAATATGAGATTAATATTTTATTATGATAATTAGAATTCATCATCATTTTTGAAATTATTAATAAGTGTACTAGCTTCCTCATCAAGTGATAGTATTGCTTTCAAATTAATGTGCCTTAGGGATAGTTCATTGAGGTCTTACAACCTCCTTAAACTTTCAATTGGTATTAGAGTAGTACTCAAAATAGTATTTTAGAAAACCTAGAGGAAAATGATCAATTGACAAATTTGGAAATAAGAATACTATAAAAGGTTATTCAATAACCCGTCCACCATTGCTTGAAAACATACCTTTTAATTTTTAAAAATCTACATGTCTACATTTTTACAATCTATTAATTTTAAAATATGGCATATGATTCAAACTGGATATTCTACAACATCACGTATCATCGATGGAGTTAAAATAAATATTCCTTTTACTGAATGGAGTAGAGAAGAAAAAATTTATGCTCAATTAAATGCTAAATCCTTGAATTACTTTTTCTGTGCTTTAACTTCTGAAGATTATATGATTATTTCTACATGTATCATTGGCAATGAAGTTTGGGATAAACTATGCATTACATATGAAGGTAGTAGTGAAGTCAAACAATCTAGATTAAATATATTATTACATGACTTTAAACTTTTTTGCATGAAACCTTATGAGACTATCTTAGACATGTATACTAGGTTTACTCATATTGTGATGTCATTGCATTCTTTAGGTAGAGAACATTCAAACTTAGAAAAGGTCAACAAAATTTTACATTGTCTACCTAATAAATTTGATGACAAAGTCACTATTATATGTGAATCAAAAGACTTGAATGCTTATTCTATTGATAATCTGATTGACTCACTCGTTGCTTACGAGTAAAGTGTGAATCAAAGACTTTTGCATGCAGGTGATGAAAAGGTTATAGTATTAAAAGCAAAAGACAGATAAAGACTGCTTAAAAATGATGAGAATGAGAAGATGGCCGTAATAACAAGCCAATTCAAAAGTCTGCTAAAGCACAAGCACAAATATGAATAAAAGTGGAGCAAAGGTAAAAATGATAAATATGATAAGCTTACTTCTGACATTATTTATTTTTGGTGTATGAAACCTGGACATTTTAAAAATGAATGCCCTAATCTTAAGAAATATCCTGTAAAGAAAAAGGGTGAGGATAAACCAATTGCAATAAGGGGAAATGAAAAGAAGCAAAAGATCTCCTAAGCAGACCTAGCTTCTAAATTATCAGAACAGGAGCAAGAAGACGAGGTAATAAACTTATGTTGAATAATCAAAGATTTAATTATTAAATTTAATCAGGTATAAGTATGTTAAGATTTATTTATATGTTTTATGTGTTTGTTTATCTATTTTGTGTGTTTGATTTTTACTATATTTTAAGTATGATTTCATGCTTTAGTTTCTTTTTGTATGTTGTTACTTTCTTCTGCATGTAGTTTAACTTATGTGTTGCATTTTATCTCTTCTTTTTGAAAATGTCAAAGGAAGAGAATGTATTGTGCTTGGTTGTATTTGTGGTTAGCTGTTATTTTTCTATTATTTAGTTTTAAAACTTTATTTATCTTTAAAAAAAATTCTCCTATTTCTAAAATTAATTCTCTTAGTGAGGAGGAGATTAGGAGAAAATATATTAGTTTACAAATTCAACCAATAATATTTTCCATCATCAAAAAGGGGAAGAATGTTGCAACTCATGCTCTTGAGTTTATATTTTTTATGATAGCAATTACTATTGATTACCTCTTTATTTCTCATAGTATTTGTAGTGCATATATATTTGTGTGTTGACTAACATTTCAAGTATAACATGCACCATTCTTTGAAGATTCAGGGCTCAAGATTGGGTAGAATAGGTTATATTAAAAGAGTCTGTAATTTTTATTTATTTATTTTTAACTTCTTGAGTTAAGTCTTACAAGGGTGTATGCTAGCCTGGTGACCATACACATAGACACAAGAGGAGAAAAAATAATGTTAAATATTTTAATTTTTCTATACATCATACTATATGATTTGGATCGTACTATATGATCTAGTATTACAAAAATTAATTAAAATAATTTATTTTTCTTAAAAAAATAATTTTGCAATATAACTAATAGTGCAGTACAAACACCACATCCCACTGGACGATCTATTATAGTTGGAAACCCCGATGTTCATTAAATTAGGCAAAAATTTGAATTTGTCTTTTCGAACTGTACGTACCTAATTATACTATACGATGTTTAAAATATTATCTAAATTAATTATATGATTAATCAATCAAATCTGCTTAATCTTGATATTTTGATCATATTGTACGAACTAGATTGTATTGTACGATCAACAGAGACAATATTTGGTCATCCCATGATTAATCCTAGATGAATTATATTTTAGTTGAACTAATCATACTATACGATTGGTCATTAAAACTAATAATCGTACAACACTAAAAAGAAACATTTTGAAATGTTCGAACTATACTAACTAGTGATCATACAGTACTAACAGGTCAAATTTTGCACATCATATTGGATGATCATGCGATAGTATTGTATGATCTTTGATGGTTGAATTGAATTTTCAAGGTTTTTTGAAGCCCTCTATTTATGCTTTCTCATAAGATTTTGTAAGAGTCTTTTGGCATTCATTAAGTTATTTTCTTTTGGAGAAAGCTTGAGGAGAGAGCTTTGGGCTAGGGAGAGAAAGGGTGGAGTTTGTAAGAGAGGGAGAAGATCCTTGTGGGCTTCAAGGGAGTGTGAGAGGGGGTTTTCACATGATTGCTCCAACGAACTTGCACTTGAGTTCCTCCAAGAGTCAAGGTTTGTCTTGAGGGAAGCTTTGGGAAGAAGACCTCTTTGGTGTCAAAAGACCCAGCTACTCCACCGCACCGGGGAAGGTGAAAGCGATTCCAGGTTCTCTGCCTCACTAGGAGGGTGAAAAGGAGTCTAGGTTCTCTGCCTCATCAGGAGGGTGAAAAGGAGTCAAGGTTCTCTACCTGTGAAAGGAGTACGATCCTCTATCGCACCGGGTTAGTGGAAGAGAGTTTGTAAGGACTTCTTAGCCTAGCTGTGGAGGTTAAACAAGAGACACTATTATGATAGTGTAATACTCGGAGTGGAGGACTCCGGGGAGTGAATGTAGGTCATGGTTTGACCGAACCACTATAAATCTTTAGTGTGTTTGTTCTGATTTTTACGTTTGCACTTTATTTTCTCACATTTTATTTTCTATGATATTTGCTTGGTGAAAATTGGAGATTAATATTTTGTTATGATAATTAAAATTTCATCATCATTATTTAAATTATTGATAAATATACTAGCTTCTACATCAAGTGATAGTATTATTTTCAAATTAGTGTGCCTTAGAGATAGTTCATTGAGGTCTTACAACCTCCTCGAACTTTCAAAAAGAGGTTAAGGTTCTCTACAGCATAAGGTTGGTGAAAAGATTGTAAGGGCTTATAAGCTTAGCTGTTGGGGCTAAAGGAGAGACATTAAGTTTTATTGCAATACTAAAAAAGGTAGACTTTGGGGAGTGGATGTCGGTCATTGTTTGACCGAACCATTATAAAATTTTGGTGTGCTTATTCTAATTTTATTTTCTTCACTTTATTTTTCTGTAATTTATTTTTTTGATAATTGCATATGGAAAATCTATGGTTTATATTCTATTAAGTTGATTAAACTATCATCACAAATATTATAATTATTGATAAGTTTATTAGCTTCCATATCAGGTGGTAGTATAACTTTCTTTTAAGTGATTAAAAATCCAAAAATATTATTTTGTGTTTAAAGTTTTAAAAAACTACAATATCATCCCCCTCTTGGTGTGCCTAGGGATAGTTCACCAAGGACTAACATCCTAAATCAAACTTTTAATTAGTTTTAGAGCGGTTCTAACAAGTAATATTTTAGAAAACCTTGAGAAGAATGATCCATGACACACTTTGGAAATAGAAATGCCACTGAGGGTTATTCAATAACTAATCCACCACTTTTTGCTAATATATTTTTTTTTGGAAAATCTACATGTCTACTTTTCTACAATCAATTAATTTTCAAATGTGGCATATGATTCAAATTGGTTATTATGTACCGTCTCGTATTGATAATAGAGTTAAAACTAACATTCCTTTTATTGAATGGAGTGGAGAAGAACAAGACTTTGCACAACTAAATGCTAAATGCTTAAACTATTTTTTCTGTGCACTTAAGTCTGAAGATTGCATGAGTGTTTCTACTTGTACCACTAATAATGATATTTGGGATAGACTATGAATTACATATGAAGGTACTAGTGAAGTCAAATAATCTAGGTTAAATATATTATTGCATGATTATGAATTTTTTTGTATGAAATCTAATGATACTATCTTAGACATATAAACTATGTTTACTTAAATGGTGACATCATTGCGTACTTTAGGTAGAGAACTTTCAAAATTTGAGAAGGTTAATAAAATTCTACGTTATCTACTTAATAATTTTGATGCCAAAGTCAGTACTATATGTGAATCAAAAGACTTGAATGCTTATTTTATTTATAATATGCTTGGCTTACTCGTTTCCTACGAGCAAAGTATGAGTTAAAGACTTTTGGATGCAAGTGATAAGAGAATAGAGAATACTATAGTGCTAAAGGCCAAAGACAAATATAAAAATGGCTTAGGAGATGATGAGAATGAGGAGATAGCATTAATAATGAGCTAATTCAAAAGTTTTCTGAAGCGTAAGCCTAAGCATCTTCTGACATTATTTGCTTTGGGTGTAGAAAACTTGGACATCTGAAATCTGAATGCCCCATTTTTAAAGCCTTCTTGTGAATGAAAAGGGTTAGGATAAGCCAAATGCAAAAATGGGAAATGAAAAAGAAGCAAATAATCTTCTTGGCAGACTTAGCCTCTGACTCATCAGATTAGGAGAAAAAAGAGGAGGCAATGAACTTATGATGAATGGTCAAGGATTTAACTGTTAACTTTGATTAGGTATAAGTATGTTAAGGTTTGTTTGTGTTTATTTATCTGTTTTGTTTATTTTTCTTATAATAGTTATGTTTTATAGAATATTATATGGTGTAGTTTATTTCTGTATGTTTTCATTTCTTTTATCCTTTTCTGTTGTGTTTTAGTTATTTTCTTTCCCTTATTTTAAATTTTCTTATTTATGCCTATAGTTCAATATATGTGTTGTATTATCTCTCACTTTTATGATGTCAAACGGGGGAGTATATATTTGGCTGTATTTATTCATCTGGTATTTAGTTTTAAATTTATTTTTTTATTTATTTTCTTAAATTATAATAAAAAATAAATAATAATAATAATAAAAATAATAAATATTTTCCCTTATTTATTAATATAATTCTCTTAGTGATGGGGAGATTAGAAGAAAATATTTTTAGTTTGTAAATTAAACCAATAATATTTGTCATCATCAAAAAAGGGGAAGATTATTGATACTCAGGCTCTCGAGCTTATGTTATTTATGATAATAAATATTATTGATTACCTTTCTATTTCTCCTAATATTTATAGTACATATTTATTTGTGTGTGTACTAATATTTTAGGTATATCATGCATCATTCAATTAAGATTTAGGGCTCAAGATTGGATAGAATAGGGTGTGTTGAAAGAATCTATAATATTTAATTATTTATATTTGATTTCTTGAGTAAAGTCCTATAAGGGTGTGCTAGCCTAGTGACCATACACACCCACACTTAGGGGAGTGAGATAGTGAAAAAATTAGAAGTGTGATTTTTTGAACTAATCATACTGTATGATACATATCGTATAGTATGATCAGCTATTCAAAAAAATATTATAATGGCTAATTGCATCATTAAAGCTATTTAAACTAATCATAATATATGATCTAAATTATACAGGATAATTAGTCATACAGTACGATTAGTTAAAATCATGATCTCAGCTGCAAATCATAATTTAGGTAATATTTTAAAATTTAAACTAATTGTACCGTACGATAGGTATCATGCTGTAAGATATAATCAAATCTTCCCCAAATTTATCCTGTAATTAGGGGATCGAATTTGGATTAATTAATCCAGTAAGATCATACTGGATGATTGGACCAATCATATTGTATGACCCGATCTTTACATTATATGATATATTTTTTCCACGAATCATACGGGAGGATAATCCAACTTGATTGAGCTAATCGTACTAGATGATGCTTCATATCATACTAGACAATCAGCACAAATACATGAACTGATCGTATAGTGCCTTATTCTTCGAACAATACTAATTTAATTATTTGAACAAATCGTACTATATGAAATGGGATCGTACTGTATGATCAGTGTCGATAAAATTAAGTTTTTAGGGTTTTTTTAAGCCCTCTATTTAAGCTTTCTCATAAGACTTTGTAAGAGACTTTTTGGCATTCATTGAGTTATTTTCTTTTGAAGAAAGCTTTAAGAGAGAGCCTAAAATCTGGAAGAGAAAAGGGTGGAGTTTGTGAGAGAGGGAGAAGATCCTTATGTGTTTCAAGGGAGTGTGAGAGGGAGTTCCACACGGTTGCTCAGACAAACTTACACCTGAGTTCCTCCATGTGTCAAGGTTTATCTTGAGGGATGTTTTAGGAAGAAGATATCTTTGGTGTCAAAGGACAAGGCTACTCTGTCGCACCGAGGAAGGTGAAAGTAATTTTAGGTTCCCTACCTTCACCATGAGGGTGAAAAAGGAGTGAGAGGTTCCTTGCCTTCACCAGGAGGGTGAAAAAGGAGTGTAAGGTTCTCTTCCTTCTTTAGGAGGGTGAAAAAGAGGTCATGGTTCTCTACTACACCGGATTGGTGAAAAGATTGTAAGGGCTTCTCCACCTAGCTGTGGGGGCTAAAGGAGATACACTAAAGTTTTACTGAAATACTTGGAGAGGAGGACTCTGGGGACTGGATGAAGGTCATTGTTTGATCGAATCACTACAAAATTTTGGTGTGCTAATTCTAATTTTTATTTTCTACACTTTATTTTTCTGCAATTTATTTTCCTGAAAATTGTACGTTGAAAATCTATGGTTGATGTTATATTGCGTTGATTAAACTATCATCACAATTATTGTAACTATTAATAAGTTTATTAGTTTCCGCATCGGGTGATAATATAGCTTGCTTTTAAGTTATCAAAACTCCAAAAATATTGTTTTGTGTTTAAATTTTTTAAAACTACCAATTCACACCCCCCCCCCCCTCCTGGTGTGCCCAAGGATAGTTCACTGAGGACTAACATCCTACATCGAACTTTCTCTAAATTATAAATTTCATTTTTTTAAATAATTTCACTTATAATTTATTGATAAACTATATTTTAAACTGATACATTAAATTTTCACTTTAAATAAAGTAATTATATATCAAATTAAAACTTAAATAGATATAAATTTGCAATACATTACTCTTGCCTATCCAATTTTTTTTCAAAATCATGACACAAGTGTTATTTTTTCCTTATTTTTATTCTTTTTTTTTAATCATAGCATGTAATAAAATTCATTATTTCATAAAAATCACATGAATATGCAAATCTTTACATCCAAAGACATCAAATTACACTTAAAATAAAACTTAAGTAAAGTAAATGAACATCAAATTAAAAAAAATAATAACAAAGCAAAGCAAAGTAGAACATAAATTTCACTATTTCAGTATATAATCACATCATTTTAGAAAATCAATTAAGAAAGTTTCATAATAAAGCAAAAACAAGCAAATAAATGATAAAAGTCTTCAAGTGCTCATCTCTATGATATTTTATATTTTGATGTATTCCAATATTTCCTCTTTAGCATCACCACACATTAAAGCAAGCCTTAAAATTAAGATCAAGAAATTATATAAGAATATAATTGAAGAGAGCATTACTTATAAAAACACTTTGTAAAAACTATTTTAGAACATCAACATGAATAGTATTTCTAACCTTTTAACCACTTATGAATTGTATTTCTAACATTTTAACCACTCATGAATTATGTTTCCTTATGACATTCATTAGATGTACACAGGTATATGATGAATGGTATTCTCAGCCAAAGCCGAATCCAACTGTGATTTTTGGAGCATTTATAAAGGGGCATGGGTTGAGGGATGAGTTCTTGGATGAACGTGGGAACTATATGAAAACGAAAGAATGCACATATAATACAACACCAATGGTTGGACTATTTTCTAAGTTGTATTCTCTTGCATAGAGGCATCTCTCAAAAGGAACACTTGCTCTACTATCTAAATAGAATGCAGGTAGAATAAAGAGTTTGGGAAGCTAACAGTTGGCAAGAGAACAAAATTGATAAGAATACAATTAGTTTTTATAAGAATAACTTGAGTAAAGACTAAATTGGTTGCCATTGTAATTTTTATATTGGGAAAATGTTGTAAGTAAAAAAGGGTATATAAACCCTGGAAGAACATAAGAAAGAAAGTGGGGAAAATCTACCCATGAGTAGCTCATTGAGGTAGTAAGAAGGTTTTTCCTGTAAAGATGTGCTAGTATTGGGAAAGATTGCATGTTAGCTTACCAAAAAAGAGGTGATGGGTGCTAGTGGAGATTTAGTTATGGTGTTTAAGTATTTGTGGAACAATAGTTCATTTGTGTTGCCCCTAATTCAGTATGGTTTTTTTCTAGAGTTGAAATATAGTACATCTACATTTATTGTTGGATTATGTATGCTTAAATATATTTTTCCAGCTCCTTGATTCCCACCCATTAATATATATTTATTATCTATAAGAATTTAAAAATTAAGAAGTGTCACTTATTAACAGTAATTAATGAGCAATGACTTGTGAGAATCAACAAAATACAAAATCTCTGAAGCAGGAAATCTATTCCTAAATAAATAATGGGACCACATATCTCATTCAATGACCCAAATTGATATGACCCGACACCACACAGGTCATAGTGTGCCCAATCGTGGCAAGAACCAAAAACTGACTCCAAAATCCAGTTAGAGAAGTATGGAAAAACTATATCTCAAAAATGATTTTTCTATATATCATCCATATATATATAATCAGAGGTATATCTACAACAATGCTTGATACTAGAGAATACAAAAAAGTCATGCCTGCAAAACTAAACTAGCCAAGACATACCTACAACAAAGATCTGAGCGTGTTATCAAAACTACTAGGCTCGGTCCTTACTCTTCCCCATACCTAAAAATGGAAGTAAAAGACAGAGTGATCTAACATGGCTCGGTAGGCTTTTGTAGACTAAAACAAAAATCAATAGCTCAAACCAAAAGGATTAAAAATAATGTGTTGTAATAATAAACTCAAGTATTGTATTGAACAACTGAAATAAAATTAAATACTAATATTGAATTTTTAATATGCATTTATAAATAACTACTAAAACTTAAACAAATATCTTATAGCAAATATCAGAATAGCCCTCAGGCTCAAATTTCTAGTATATAGAAACAATAACAAATCCCTTCATATACATCCCAATCCTCCTTCACACTGGTATTTAAATACATAACGTAGTATAAATAATACCTAACAAAATTTATAATCTGCTCTTAGCACCAAAATCTGAATATATATCATAGTGCACATAGTACCTAACAGTTCTCATATCATGCATATAACACCAGAATATGTCTTTTAGCCTCTAGAATATGCTTTATAGGCATTAGAGCAAATCTTCTAAGACTTCTCTCTTTTTTACTCCAACTTCCTTAGCCTACTTATTTCACCCAACAAAGCATATTAAATCACATATTTTAATTCATTATAGAAATTAAAGCATAATTGATCATATTTTTTAGATTTATTAGAGGTTATAATGGAAAGCAATACAAACACTACTGCAAAAATTTATATTTCTAAAAATTAACCAAATTACTAGAGAATTTGTATTATAGTAATATGAAGATTTAATTGAACAAAAGCACTATTTTTATATGTCAAAAAAAATATTTCGAATCAATAAAAATTGGTGCTCTACAAAATCACTTAATAAAAAATCTTAAATAAATACTCAAAACAACTAGAACAATCATATCTATAACATATCAAAAGTCACATGAAAGAAAGTTCCAGAGTCTGATAAAATTGTATTTTTTGTACAACTCAATTATGAATTTGATTAAAACAATCCCAAAAATATTGAATTACTGAAAATTGAGATAGGGAAAGTATGACATATCTCAATTTAGATAACTTTCTAAACTGGGTTAATGGCTAAAAATAACTCAAAGTGACTCAATCAGACTTTCTCTCTCTATAAAATCCCTCTATATTTTCCACAGGGCATAGCTTAAATGAAACATAACAGGTTAATAGTCGAATTGGATATTTTTAAATATTAAAATTTTCTCTAGCGATGTGGTGCCATACAAAGCTCAACATGATGCTCCCTATAGAAATTATAATGTCACCTCCCACGCTGCATGCCAGAGTGCTAAATTAAATACACATTTTCTTGAGGCTTCAATGTCAGAGCACCAAAAAGATAGCATTGGGATGCTCTAGGGAAAATTCCAAAATTTTTTAATATGCATTTAAAGCCTTAAAATCCACTATATAACACATGCATACCTCTACATGCACATGGAACACTCTCATATGTGAGAAAAAGAGCTTAAATGCAAAAATTTAACAAGTTACCCGACGTTCAGTCAGGTCAACCAGTTTGAATAGAACTCTGAATCTAGAGGTCTTACAACTCTCCCCTCCTCAAAAAAATATCATCAAGTAGCCTCTTTAGCGGTTTTGTATATCCACTACACCTTGACTATCAAAATCTATTTACTTCTAAACTTCCTAACATCTTATGTTATAATCATATCAGGCTCTTCCTTATAGTGCGGATTTGGATGAACTACAACATCATCAGTAGATATTTTTTTCTTAGAATTAAATACCCACTACCTCAAAGAAGGCACATAAAATAAGTTATGTATATCTAACATATGGTCAGGTAATAATAATCTATAAGCAGAACTAAAAATTTTCTCAATAATATCAAAGGTCCAACATACCTTAGACTCAACTTACTAATTCTTCCAAATCTACTAATACATTTCATGTAACTAATTTTGATATAAATAAATTGCCAACTTGAAACTTAACGATTCGGAGCCTCTGATCATAATATTCCTTCTACCTATCTTGTGTATATTTCAATCTTTCTCTGATCAAAGGAATCTTTATTATAATGTAATCCACAAAAGTTAATCTTATCACCTGTATATAACCCACCTCCATCAAAGTCAAAGGGGTCCTACACTCTTTACCATATAGAGCTTCATAAAGAGTCATACCTATGTTGGACTGATAATTATTATAATTAAACTCAATTAGTAGGATAGGATCCTCCAAACTTACCTCAAAATCTAAAATACATAGGCTCAGAAGATCCTCCTGTACCTAAATGGTCCTCTTAAATTATCCGTCTGTCTATGGATGAAAAGTCGTACTGAAGTACAAATTTTGTACCTAGTATCTGCTAATAACTCTCCATAAACTAGAGGTAAATTGACCTTCATGATCAAATACAATCACCTTCAGCACATAGTGTGATCAGATAATGTCTCTGACATATATATGTGTTAACCTATCTACCAGATCAATCTGTCAAATTTAAATGAAATGTGTAGACTTCATTAGTCGATCGATAAAAACCTAAACAACATAATGCCCTATCTTGATCTGAAAAAACCCATAGTAAAATCCATCATCACTTCTTCTCATTTCCACTCTAAAATAGGTAATGCATGCAGAATACCACCCTATCATTGATGCTCTTCCTTCACTAACTGACAGGCCTCACACTTTGAAATAAATGCTGCTACATCCTTCTTTAAGCTAGGCCATCAGAACTTACCTTTCAAATTTCCATATATTTTACTACTTCTTAGATGAATAGTGTATCCTAAATAGTGTGCCTCATGTAGAATCTCAAATCTCAAATCACCAATGGAAGGAACCTATAATCTACCTTTGCAAAAAATAATACCAAAATCAAATAGCAAAAGCTTAATTCTCTTACCAAACTTAATTAGACCACTTAATTCCAAGTACTTTGTAACTGACTTCTAAGATTTTTTAATTCTTTCCTACAGGGTAGGCCAAAAAATAATCTAAGTTAATAAATTTGGATTTGTTTCCACATATGCTACCTCTATCTCTAGCTTCTTTAAATCTCAAATAAGAAAGTCTATAAAAGTAAGAAATAGAAAAGAAGTAACTGAAGACTTCTAACTCATAGCATTTGCCACAGCATTCACTTTATCAGGCTGATACTATATAGATAGATCATAATCTGTGATCAACTCAAGTCAACTCCTCTATCTTAAATTCATATCCTTCTAAGTGAAGATGAACTTCAAACTCTGATTATCAGTGAAGATCTCACATCTGACTCCATACAAATAATACCTCCAAATCTTTAAAGCAAATATAATAACTACTAACTCTAGATTATGTGTTAGATAGTTCTTTTTATGTGATTTTAATTATCGAGATGCATATGCAATAACTCTACCATGTTACATCATCACACATCCCAAACCTCTTAATGATGCATCATTGAAAACCTGAAACCCATCCATATCTAAAGTAATAGTCAAAAGTTAAATGATCCTTCAACATCTAAAAACACTCCTCACACTCTTAAGTCCATATAAAAGCTATTGACATTTGAATCAGTCTTATTAATGGAAAGAAAATCTTAAAAAACCTCGGACAAAGTTTCGATAGTAAGTAGGTAAGCCTAAGAAGCTATGAATCTCTAAAATTACAGTAGGCCTTGGCCAATCAAAAATAGCTTAAACCTTTTGAGGGTCTACTAAAATACTAAAATACCTACAATGCTCATTACGTGCCCCAAAAATGAAATACTATTCAGCCAAAACTCACACTTCAAAAATTAAACATATCACTAATGTTGCCTCAAAATCTCCAGAGCAATCCTCAAGTGTGATGCTTGCTCATCCTCATTTCTGGAATAAATCAGAATATCATCTATAAAAACTATTACAAACTTGTCCAAATACTTCCTAAAACCTTATTCATCAAATCCAAGGCAATAGTCACCCCAAATAGCATGACGAAAAACTTATAATGCACATACCTCATGCTAAATGTAGTCTTTTCCATATCCTCCTCTCTCACCTTTAGTTGATGATAACCAAATTGAAGTTAGATCATACAAAATACTGAACATTCAGCTAGTTGATCAAACAAATCATCAATCTTAGGTAAAGGATACTTATTTTTTATAGTTACCTTTTTCAGGTCTCTGTAGTCAATACATATTTATAAGGTGCATCCATCTTCTTTATAAACAATACAGGTGCTCCCCATGGAGACACACTGGAATGTATGAAACCTCTATCCATTAAGTTCTAAAGCTGCACATTAAACTCTAGAAGTTCCTTAGGCAAAATTTGATATGGGGCCTTAGAGATCGGAGTAATACCCAAAAAAATATCAATACAAAACTCTACCTCTTTGTTTGGCAGTAAAGCACTAACTCCTTATAGAACACAACTGAAAACTCTAAAACTATAAGGACACCACTCACAGATATAAAAGAGATCCTCATATCTCTAACATATACAAAAAATATTGAACTAAGTTTCCTCTAAAGTTTATCCACTTCTAGAGCAGAAATTAAATAAGAAAGAATAACCCTAATTCCATGAAAAATAAAGCTCTCACCACTCTGATACAAAGTCACTTTCTTCCTTAAATAGTCAATCTAAGTGTCATACCAACTCATCCAAACTATACCCAATATTGAATGCAAAAATAGGAAATATAATCAAACAAATCTCTAAACCCTATAAAAAAGCTCCAAATCACAAAAATAAACTATACTAGCCACCATATTATGTCCCGTAGGTAAAACCACAAACAAGAAAATATATAATAGTATGAAAGTTAAACCAAGAGAATCAAAATACTATTATGACATGTAAGAATGACTAGCACCAGAATCAAATAAAATATGGCAAGAAGATGCAGAAATATAAGTCATACCTATCATAATATTTAGAGACTCATTGGCCTCTTATAGTGTCAAACTATAAACTTGTGGTTATACTAGAGTTAAAGTAATAGAACTCCATGTACTCTTTAAACCTCCAAAATGCTAACCTCCTATTAAAAAAACTAGCACTCTTGATATTGAAAAACTCAAAATATGATTGAGGAAATATTGTCCTTGGCCTACGCACTAAAGATTATCTAAAGCTATCAATCCTCCAATCAAAATATTTATCAAATCCACCCTGTGAGAACTTAGCCATCCTGTGTCCGTACTGATCACAGTGAAAACATTGGCCTAATGCTCTATAATATTGACCATTGTGTCTTCTGTCATACTATTGGCATAATAATGCCCCACTAATTAAGCCTCTAAAGTTGGAAATACTACCTCTATCTAATCTAAAAGAAAGTACTATCAACTATCCCCTCCTAAACATAGCAGGTCTAAACTTACTCTTCTTCCCAAAATGGCTATTGCTAGTTGTCTCACTACCAAACCTCTTCCTTCTCACAGTCCATCGCTGCTGAACTACTACCAAATCAACCTCTATCGTCTTGGGCCTCTCGACCAACTGAGCAAATTTTGTAATATCTTATACCATTAATAGCTATCTTAAAGCATCTCTGAGCCCCTTTAGAAACCTGTCACACTTCTCCTCAGGAGTGTTACTTAACTATGGAGCATAGTTATAGAGAGTATTAAACTCATCCCCATACTACATCACTGACATACTTCCCTAAAATTTCAAAAAGAGTTTTATTGTTGTTCCTAGTAGACAGAGGTACAAACCATGTCCTAAATGTCTCCGTAAACTCCTCATAAGTAATTAGGGTATTTATACGACTCTAAAACTTCTCCCTCTGCTGGCTTAGCTAGCAGAGCTCTACTTCATTATTAAATAGAAATATAGCTAATGCAACTCTCCTATTGGGAGGACAATACAACCCATCTAGAGTCATTTCTATCTTCATTTGTCATCCTCAGCTATGCTAGGCTTAATAACACCTAAAAGTCTAAGAGGTTGTAAACTAATGAAATTCTATAAATGCTTATCTATGGCATCAGATTGGGAACGAAAACTCACATATGAGCCTCACCTACTAGCCATTCTAACAGACCTACAATATAAGAAACTACCTTTGAATTAATCACAAGAGATATACCCTAAACTTGAGTTTCTTGATTAGAGTTTTCATCGTGGATCATATCTAGATCTAGCTTATCAATCTCAAAAATACTAAACACAGTTGTATATAACACATGCATATAAAAACAAACAAAATAAGCACCCAATATTACACATAATCATCTTACTATTTGACATATTAAATCCTATAGCTCTATTACAATTCACTTCTCCAATTGATGCTCTGATAATAAAAAGCTTGTCATGACCAAACCTGATATGATCCAAAATCACATAGGTCATATCATGCCCGATCATAACAAGAACCAGAAATTGACCCTAAGATCTGTTATGATTTGGGTAAATCTGGTTGTTTCAAGTGAATTCTAATCCAAGTTATATTTTGATGATTACAAAAGCTTATTGTTTGTTTTATTCTTCTCCTAACAAATATTTGAGTTTTTTGTTGTGTGTACTAAAGTATTTTTTAGGAAATTCACACTCCAGATTACTGAAGACTTCAAGTTCATTTGTTTACTGTAAATAAAGTCTATAAATTTTATTTTTCTTAAGTCTGAGAGAGTGTGATTGTAAGTTGGATAACTGTGCACGCATACACTATGGGGGAATAAAAACTTAAATTTTTAAACTGATCGTACAGTACGATTTGTATATTATATGGGATGATCTATAGATTATGTCCTCCATATCGAACCCATATGGCAAGAAATTTTTCTAAGTTAAGTTCGTACAGTATGAATTACTATTTGTACTTGAGTTTTTGCTGTACGAATGGCTCTGACTTGGGTTCATCCAAGGGTTCGTACTGGATGAACTGATCGTACGAAGCGCTCTGACTTGATCGTCCAAGGGTTCATCCGGGATGATATGCTCGTACAAAGCGCTCTGACTTGATCGTCCAAGGGTTCATCCGGGATGAGATGTTCGTACGAAGCGCTCTGACTTGATCGTCCAAGGGTTCATCCGAGACGATACGTTCATACGAAGCGCTCTGACTTGATCGTCCAAGGGTTCATCCAGGATGAGATGTTTGTATGAAGCGCTCTGACTTGATCGTCCAGAGGTTCATACAGGATGAAATGTTCGTACGAACGGCTCTGACTTGTTCGTCTCATGGTTCATATGGGATGGATCGTTCAATATTTTGAACTATTCATACAGTACGATCGTCGATCGTACGGGATGATCGGCACAGATTAACTTGAGATTTTTAGTTTTTAGATGATTTTTCTTGTCTCAAGTATATAAATGACTTAAAACTGATTGAAGGAAAGATCCTTCTGTGAAAATACTTTTCGAGAGTGAAAGGGAGAGTGATTGGGAGAGTGTTTGGGAGTGAGTATTGAGAAATCTTTGAAGAGAAAATTATGAAGGGATTCACAAGGTTATCCAATTGTGAGGATTTCTTTACTTATTCTTATAGCATCTTCCTACCTTCCTTGGAGACTTTTACAAGAGTTTTTGTTTGAGAGGATTCCGGTTCTCTGCCGTCACTTGGAAGGTGAAAAAGGATGACGGTTCTCTGCCGTCACTTGGAGGGTGAAAAAGGATGACGGTTCTCTGTCGCACTTAGAGATTGTAAAAGGAAGTTTGGTTCTCTGCCTTCACCAGGAGGGTGAAAAAGGACGACGGTTCTCTACCGCACCGGGTTGGTGAAAGAGAGTTTGTAAAGGCTTCTCCACCTTACTGTGGGGGAAAAAGGAGAGTCACTTGAGTTTAGTGCAATACCTAGAGAAGGAGTCTCTAGGGAGTGGATGTAGGTCGTGTTTGACCGAACCATTATAAATTCTGTTGTTTTCTGCTCTTACTGTTTATTTTTCCACACTATTTTTATTACGTATTTTATTTTCTTTATGTGGTTGAATTTCTGTATTTTGAAGAGAGAAAAAAATTAAATCTGTTCGTACTGTATGAAGTGTTCGTACTATATGATTAGGTTAAGATTTTCCAAAATTTCAAGAGTAATTTTTTAAAAGGACCAATTCACCCCGCCTCTTGGTTAGCCTAAGGACGTGAGTAATAGGTCTAACAACCTATTCGCACTTTCAAGTGGTATCAGAGCTAATTTCAAAAATCACTGTTTAAAATACTTTTTGAAATTCGATCATGGCTAATTTTGGAAATAGAAATATTTTAGAAGGTTACTCGATCACTAGACCACCTTTGTTTGACAATATTCCATTTGATTTTTAGAAAACTCGCATGTCTACATTTCTATAATCTCTTGATTATCGCATGTGGATGTTAGTATAGGAAGGTTATATTGAACCTACTAGAATTGTAGAAGGAATTAGAGTTCAAACACCTTTTACTGAATGGACTATAGAAGAATGTGAGCTAGATCAATTAAATGCTAAGTGTTTGAATAGTTTCTTTTGTGCTTTAAAATCAAAAGATTACATGCGTGTTTCGACTTGTAAATCAGGAAAAGAAATTTGGGATAGGCTTTGCATTACTTATGAAGGTACAAATGAAGTGAAGCAAACTAGGTTGAACATTCTCTTGCATGACTATGAATTATTTCGCATGAAACCCAATGAATCAATCTCAGACATGTATACATGTTTTACTCACATAGCCACTTCATTGCATGCTTTAGGTAGGGAGTTAACTAATGCAGAAAAAGTTAATAAGATACTTCGTTGCTTACATACTGCATATGATGCAAAGATAACTGCAAAAATAGAATCTAAAGATTTAAATATTTATTCTATTGATAATCTTCTTGGATCACTAATTGCTTAAGAGCAATCTATGACTCAAAGACAGATTGATGCAGGTGAGAAGCGAAAGGAGAAGAATATAGCTTTGAAGGTGGACGATTCAGAAAGTGATTAGTCACTACCTGAGGATGAAGAGGATATCGCCTTGATAATAAGGCAATTTAGAAGTTTCCTAAAAAGGAAGCAGAGAAGACGCCAACAGTGGAACAAAGGTAAGTTCCAAAAGAATGTTATGGATTCTAATGAAGTTATTTTCTATGAGTGCAGGAAGCCAGGACACATAAAGATAGATTATCCCAATCTCAAGGGAAATCCTAGCAAGGAGAAGGCCGAGGAGAAACCAAAGGAAAGAAGGGGTAAAAAGAGACTTCAACAAGTATTTTGGGTGGACTCAGCTTTAGATTCCTCAGAAACTGCACCAGAAGAGGAAGTCACAAATTTGTGCTTAATGGCTGACAATCTTGATCAATCAGATCAAGAAGAGGTATGTGACTTAAGTTATAAAGAATTGTTTGAAGTTTCTGAATGCATACATACAGCATATAGGAAACTAAAAAAATTGCATGCTAAATTAAATTTGGATTATTTAGAGCTGCAAAAAGAATATGAGATCCTTAGAAAAGATTATGCATTAATTTATAGCAGCCACATGACTTTGTTGGATGAGTTTGATGATTTAAACAAATAGCATAATCTTTTAAAATAATCTCACACTGAACTTGAAAATGATTTTAATACTTATATGGATGAATCGGATACTAGAGAGCATGATTTGAAGATTCACAATTCGATTCTAGAAAGTGCTAATGCTAATCTTAAAGTTCAGTTAAAAGCACTTAAAGAAAATAGAAATCCACCTAAACTTGAAAATTTTCATGAATCCTACTACAATACCATTAGTTCAAAATCTAAGAAAAAAATTTTCAGGAAGAATAGATTGGTGAATCCTTTTCCAGGAATAAAGTATTTTTCTTGTGGTAGTTTAGGACATATTTCTCATACTTGTACACTTAAATATAGAACACATTTAGTGTGGAGACCTAAGATGCATAAATTACAGCATATCACACATGCATCTGGTTTAAAATTGTCAAGAGGAGAACCCAAACTTGTTTGGGTTCCCAAGACTAACATTTGATTATTTTGCAGGAATGCTCTCACACAAGACCTCGTGAGAGTATTTGGTACCTGGACAGTGACTGCTCAAAGCATATGACTAGAGATACGAATCAATTTATAACACTGGAAGCCAGGAATGGAGGCAAGGTTACACTTTGAGATAATACTACCAAGAGAGTGGTAGGTACAGGTATAATTGGAAACTCTAGAAACTCTGTGATTGAAAATGTGCTGTTGGTTGAAGGTTTGAAATATAATCTGTTGAGTATAAGTAAATTGTGTGACAAGGGCTATCATATAAAGTTTTTGCCTACTAGTTGTGTTATTAGTCTGAATGGAACTGTTGTTTTGAATGGTGATAGAGTTAATAATATTTACATGCTAGATTTGAATTATATTAAACCTTCTACTGCTCTGTGTTTGAAAATTATATCTGATGAATCATGGTTATGGCATAGAAGGCTTTGTCAAGCTAGTATGAGAAATCTTAGAAAAATTACCCAAAAGCAACTAGTTAGAGGTGTACCCAAATTAGACTTCACTAAAGATCACTTGTGCAATGCATGTCAATTAGGAAAATAAGTGAGATCCTCTTTCAATTCAATCAAAGAAATTAGGACTAGCAAGCCCTTAGAAATTCTTCACATGGATTTATTTGGACCTGTTAGTACCTTAAGTCTAGGAGGAAAAAGATTTGGGTATGTTATTGTGGATGACTATTTTAGATTCACCTGGATTAGATTTTTGAATCATAAGAGTGAATCATTTGAAGAGTTTAGAGATTTTTCCACTTGGATTCAGAGGAAACTAGGTTTTGAAATAGTTACTATCCAAAGTGATTATGGGGGAGAATTTGAAAATGAAATGTTTAATGATTTTTACAAATCTCTTAGAATTGAACACAATTTCTCAGCTTCTAGGACACCTCAACAGAATGGAGTTGTAGAAAGGAAAAATAGGATATTAGTTGAAACTATTAGGGCCATGTTTGCAGAGTATTCACTTCCAAAATATTTTTGGGCTGAAGCAGTTAGCACAGCGTGCTATGTGTTGAATAGGGTGTACATAAGGTCTAAATTAAATAAGACACCCTATGAACTTCTTAAAGGTAGGAGTCCCAACCTCTCACATCTACATATTTTTGAATGTAATGTGTTCATTCATAATAATGATAAAACTCTCTTAGGAAACTTTGATCCAAAATCTGATGAAGGAATCTTTCTAGGTTATTCAAGTGTTGTAAAGTCCTATAGAGTTTTTAATAAGAGAACATGGGTAGTTGAGGAGACCACACATGTTCTTTTTGATGAATATTATGATAGTAAAGAGTCTAAGTTGGATGAAGATGAGGTTGAGGTAGTAACCCACTTGAAGATCGAAAGTTGAAGAAAGGGTTGAAAAAGAAGAAGAAAACTAATTGCCTAGAGAATGGAAATTTGTAAGGAGTCATCCTAAAGAGTTAATTTTAGGAGAACCAAGTGAAGGAGTTAGGACTAGGCATGGTTTGAGAAAAGAAGTAAATCATTCAGCATTTATTTTAATGATTGAACCCACTAATATAGAACAAGCACTTTTGGATGAATTTTGAATTTTGGCCATGCAAGAAGAGTTAAATCAATTCAAGAGAAATAATATTTGGGAGCTCATTGAAAGGCCAATAAATCAAAGTGTAGTTGGAACTAAGTGGGTGTTCAAAAACAAAATGAATGATTCAGGAGTTGTTGTGAGAAATAAGGCTAGATTGGTAGTTAAGGGGTATAATCAAATTGAAGGAATTGATTTTGAGGAGACATTTGCCCCTGTAGCAAGACTTGAAGTAATTAGAGTTTTGTTAGCCTTTGCCTGTTTTAAAGATTTTAAATTATACCAAATGGATGTTAAGAGTGCCTTTCTGAATGGGGTGATAGAAGAGGATGTTTATGTTGAGCAACCTCCAGGTTTTAAAAATTCTAAATTCCCTAATCATATTTTTAAATTAAAAAAGGCATTATATGGACTAAAACAGGCACCTAGAGCATGGTATGAGAGGTTAAGCACTTTCTTATTAAACGAATCATTTGTTAAAGGAAGTGTGGACACCACTCTATTTTTGAAAAGAATTGAAAATAAAATACTCATTGTACAAATATATGTGGATGACATTATTTTTGGATCAACTGATAAAAATCTATGTGATGAATTTTTAAAGACAATGAGTAGTGAATTTGAGATGAGTTTGATGGGTGATTTGAGTTATTTTCTTGGTTTTAGCATAAAGCAAAGTGAGGAAGGAACTTTTTTTTGTCAATCTAAGTATGTTAAGGATATCCTCAAAAAATATGAAATGGATAATGCTAAACCAGTAACTACACCCACGAGTTCTTCAATACTATTAGATAAGGATCCTAAGGAAAAATCTGTTGATCAAAAGAAGTTTAGAGGAATAATTGGATCTTTGCTTTATTTGACTGCTAGTAGACCTGACATCATGTTTAGTGTTTACTTATGTGCTAGATTTCAAGCTGATCCAAAGAAATCACATTTGACAGTAGTGAAAAGGATTTTAAGATATCTTCTGGGAACTCAAAATTTAGGGATTTGATATCCTAAGAATAGTTCTTCTTTTGATATTATTAGATACTTAGATTCTGATTTTATAGGCTGTATGGTGGATAGAAAAAGTACTTCTAGGACATATCAATTCATTGGAAATTCATTAGTATCTTGGTCCAATAGAAAACAAAATTCAATAGCACTTTCTACAGCTGAACAGAATATATTACCTTAGGGAGTTGTGTAGCACAGGTGCTTTTGTTGAAGCAATAATTGAGTGACTTAGAATTTTTAATTGGCACCATTCTAATCTTTTGTGATAACACTAGTGCCATTTGTATTTCAAAGAATCCTATTCAATATTCTAGAGCCAAGCATATTGATATAATGAATCATTTTATAAGAGATCATGTAGCGAAAGGGGAAATTGAACTGCATCATGTCGCTACTAAAGATCAGCTTGTAGATATTTTCACAAAACCCTTATCTTTTGACACTTTTAACATGTTAAGGACAAGGCTAGGTGTGATTGATTTAAATGCTTAATTAAAAATTCTGCAAATGTGTGTTTATATGTATTTGTTGGTATGTTCATTGCAAGTGATTTGTTTTCTAGTATTTTATGTTTTATTGGTATTTTGTGTTGTATTATAAAAGAAAAATAAATTTTTTTTTGTTTTGTAGTTTGTTATGTATTTGAGTGTTAGAAATAATGTAAGATTGGAGAGACGAATGTTTATCTGGTTTGTCTATTCGTACTATACGATGACCTTATCATACTGTACGATTACATCTTCGTACATGAACTTCGTCTGTACTAATTGGGAGGAATCACGGTTAGTGTCAGCAATTATATATTATCGTACATATGAATATGTCATTCTTCTGTACGATCCAGATATCATTTCACATGAGCGACAAACCTAACCGTCTCCTAAATGATCTTAAATTTTCTGATCATCCCAGATGAACACGTCATCGTCTGTACGATCAGGAAGTTAAAATGCCTGTACGAAAGGATGCCTCGGGACGAGCAGTTTACAAAAAACCATTTCATTTTGACTGCTTTCTTTCGTCCCGGATGAACTTTTATTCGTCCCGGATGAAATCAATTACGTACTGTACGAAGTTGGTTCGTACTGTACGATTTCAGATTTTTTCTATATAAAGGAGGGTCATTTTCTTTCATTTCACTTTCATTCTAAAACCCTTTAGAGCTTAGAATAGAAGTCGGGCAGTGGAAAGAGAGCACGTGTTGCTAGGGGTCTTGCTTCTAGGTGGGACTGGGATGATAACTTTCTGAGTGAGCAAAATGAGGAAGCATACCTTAGGTATGCTGCTTCTAAGGTCACCCCTTCCCTCATTCTGCTACAAGAAAATATTCATTTTGCAGTAATGCCCTTGTTTGATTCCACCCAATTTACTTTTCTTTTGACTCTGATCTATGCATTTAACAAGGACCTTTTTCATGTGTTCCTAGCCAACATGACATTCAACCAGGATCACTCTGTCATTTCTTCATATGTCCTTAAGCAGAAAGTTGTGATAACTAAGGAGGATTTAGGGGAATATATTCACTTAAGAACCTATGGGACACGGGCACACACCTTTCTACTAGACCGAAAAATTATTGGTCTGAGGTGAACCAAGTCCTTAGAGGTATAAGCACACCCACTCATGTTTCCCGGGTTGACTCCTTAAACCAGAATGCACGAATAATCCAACACGTACTTAGGCTATCTATCATTCCTAAGGAGGGAGATAGAATAAATATGACACCACTTCTTTCTTCTACAACCTATCTGATTATGAATGGCCAACCTATTGATGAAGTACAGTTAATCCTAGATTACATTTACTATCTCTCCGATATAGGTCTGGATAATGTAAAAAGAAAGAAGAATATTGCTTTAGGACACGTTGTTTGCTATATCCTTGAGAAGAAATACAATCTGGTCCATCCTTCTGGACCTTCTAAACTCCCACTTTACTCACTGATGTTTCTTTTCGAGCATTATTTAGGAAAGAAGGAACTGCTGACAGCTCTGATAAAGAACCAGCTTCTGCTTCTGCTCCTTCAACTACACTTACAGCTGCACCTGGACCATCTCAAGACTTCTACCAGGATATGGTCCAGTGATTCAATAGAATGGATCAAAGATTTAATAATATAGAGGTGCACCTAAAGCAGCAGGATGATCTGTACAAGGAGGATAGAGTATGGTTTATGGATCAATTTGATTCTATGAACACTAATATTGCTACGCTAAATAGCTATTTTGCTTTGTTTGGTAATCAGCCACCTCCTCCAGATCAGGGTC
Source organism: Dendrobium chrysotoxum (assembly GCA_019925795.1). Lineage (NCBI taxonomy): Eukaryota > Viridiplantae > Streptophyta > Magnoliopsida > Asparagales > Orchidaceae > Dendrobium > Dendrobium chrysotoxum. The sequence goes on from CM034297.1 coordinate 15,722,513, forward strand.
CTTCTGAGTTCTAGTATGCTTTGTTTTGGCTTGGGTTGGATGTTTTTGTGTTTCTCTTTTCTGATTGGCTGCTTTATAATTTGATTGGTTTATGTTAGTTTTTATGTTTTGAGAAAGTTTAGCACGTTTATCATATGATGTTATGCTAAAAAGTAAAGCTTGCTATTGTGTATGTTTTTAAAATAATCAAAAATGAAATGTTCAAGTGTTTCTGTGCATATCATTTTGTGTTATTGACTGAAAATATTCTAATCTTAAAACACTCGATTGTAGTTGATTAATATTCTATAATGTTAATTGAATTTATATTACAATAGAAAATTCTATGCATAAAATTAAATTCTCAAAAATATTTAGATTTTGTTATGATTTGGTGTGATTAGAAGATCTTACTTTATCTTATTTAGACATGTATTATTTAGTCTAAATTGATGTATATTTGATGTATTAATATTACTCTTACATTCTATATCAATGTGTTCATTATTGTATTTGTGACCCAGAGATAGTGTTATTGGAAAGAATCTTACATTCAAAGCAAAGCTTGAAAAGATGCACAAAATATGCCATACAATAAAAGATACGCAATGTCGCCAAATGTAAAAAGACACACAAAGTGTGTCATTCAATAAAAGATGCGCAATGTCGCCAAATCTAAAAAAGGCACAAAATTAGCCTACATTTTGAAAAGATGCGCAATGTCGCCATTTGTTCTTTCTTTTAGCATTTTTTCTCCAAGTTCACTAATCAATGATTGTCACTTTTGACTTAAAATTTTGGTAATGTTATTTCATCTTTTGTGCAAAAGTTGAGGCTACTAATCTGTCTAATACATTACTACTTTAGATCAACTTTTCTTCTTCTTAACATAATATGCAATCTAACACTTTGGAGTCTTTATTTTTGCATCTGACTTGAATATTGTAGTTAAACTTCATTTAACATTATTCCACTTCTCAACTAATTTGAGTGTCTTCCCTTTTTGTTGTTGTCAAAAGGGGGAGTTTTGTATTGTTTGGTATCATTTTGTATTGTTTGTTTGTCTTTATTTGTTTGTTTTGTTTGTTTGTTTGTCTTTATTTGTTTGTTTGTATTCTTGTGTATGTGCTTGTTGGATGTGCTTGTTGGTGTGTGTATGTACTTGTGTTTGTGTTTATCTTTCCTACTCTTCCCTTGTGTATTCCATGTTAGATTCTCTATCCTCGTATACCTTGATTAGGATAAGTCATTTCTTTAGGGGGAGCTTAGGGATCTTTTATTTAGGGGGAGTGTACATTCAATGGAAGCTTAGGAGACCTATTTTTTTTAATTATTTCATTTCAAATAATAGTTATTTTGCCATCATCAAAAAGGGGGAGATTATTATGATTTAGGTAAATCTGGTTATTTCAAGTGAATTCTAATCCAAGTTTTATTTTGATGATTACAAAAGCTTATTGTTTATTTTATTCTTCTCCTAATAAATATTTGAGTTTTTTGTTGTGTGTACTAAAGTATTTTTTAGGAAATTCACACTCCAGATTGCTGAAGACTTCAAGTTCATTTGTTCACTGTAAATGAAGTCTGTAAATTTTATTTTTCTTGAGTCTGAGAGAGTGTGATTGTAAGTTGGATAAATGTGCACACACACACAATGGGGGAATAAAAACTTAAATTTTTAAACTGATCGTACAGTACGATTTGTATATCATACGGGATGATCTGTAGAATATGTCCTCTATATCGAACCCATATGGCAAGAAATTTTTCTAAGTTAAGTTCGTACAGTATGAATTACTATTCATACATGAGTTTTTGCTGTATGAATGACTCTGACTTGGGTTCGTCCAAGGGTTCGTACTGGACGAACTGATCGTACAAAGCGCTCTGACTTGATCGTCGAAGGGTTCGTCCGCGATGATATGCTCGTACGAAGCGCTCTAACTTGATCATCCAAGGGTTCGTCCATGATGAGATGTTCGTACTAAGTGCTCTGACTTGATCGTCCAAGGGTTTGTCCAGGATGATATGTTCATACGAAGCGCTCTGACTTGATCGTCTAAGGGTTCATCCGGGAAAATATGTTTGTACGAAGCGCTCTGACTTGATCATCTAGAGGTACGTACGAGATGAAATGTTTGTATCAACGGCTCTGACTTTATTCATCTCATGGTTCGTACAGGCCGGATCGTTCAATATTTTGAACTATTCGTACAGTACGATCATCGATCGTACGGGATGATCGACGCGGGATTAACTTGAGATTTTTAGTTTTTGGAAGGTTTTTCTTATCCCAAGTATATAAATGACTTAAAACTGACTGAAGGAAAGATCCTTCTGTGAAAATACTTTTGGAGAGTGAAAGGGAGAGTAATTGGGAGAGTGTTTGGGAGTGAGTATTGAGAAATCTTTGAAGAAAAAATTGTGAAGGGATTGATAAGGTTATCCAATTGTGAGGATTTCATTACTTGTTCTTCTAGCATCTTCCTACCTTCCTTGGAGACTTTTGCAAGAGTTTTTGTTCGAGAGGATTTTGGTTCTCTGCCATCACTTGGAGGGTGAAAAAGGACGACAGTTCTCTGCCGTCACTTGGAGCGTGAAAAAGGATGATAGTTCTCTGTCGCACTTGGAGAGTGTAAAAGAATGTTTGGTTCTCTGCCTTCACCAGGAGGGTGAAAAAGGATGACGATTCTCTGTCGCACCGGATTGGTGGAAGAGTGTTTGTAAAGACTTCTCCGCCTAATTGTGGGGGTAAAAGGAGAGTCACTTGAGTTTAGTGCAATACTTAGAGAAGGAGTCTCTAGGGAGTGGATGTAGGTCATGTTTGACCGAACTACTATAAATTCTGGTGTTGTCTACTCTGACTGTTTATTTTTCCGCATAATTTTTATTACGCATTTTATTTTCTTTCTGTGGTTGAATTTCTGTGTTTTGAAGAGAGCAAAAAATTAACTCTGTTCGTACTGTACGAAGTGTGTTCGTACTGTACGATTAGGTTAAGATTTTCCAAAATTTCAAGAGTAATTTTTTAAAAGGACCAATTCACCCCCCCCCCCCCCCCCCCCCCGCCTCTTGGTTAGCCTAGGGACGTGAACAATAGGTCTAACAACCTATTTGCACTTTCAAGATCCAATTGGAGAAGTATGAAAAACTAAAACTTCTAATTTATCAAACCAAAGAGCCATTATTGAATATAAAATAAAGTGAAAGACTATATCTCAAAAATAATATTTTTATCTATCATCCAAATATATATATATATATAAAATTGGAGGTATATCTACAACAAAGCTTGGTAATAGAGAATACAACAAAATAAAAATAAAAGCTAAGCCTGAAAAATTAAACTAGCCATGACATACCAAAAATACATATCTGAGTTTGCTATCAAAACTACTCGGGTTGCTCTTTACCCTTCCCTAGACCTGAAAATGGAATTAAAAGCAAGAGTGAGCTAACACAGCTAGGTAGGCTATCATATCCTAAAACAAAAATCACTAGCTCAAACCAAATTGACTAAAAATATTGTGTTGTAACAATAAACTAAAGTATTATACAAAAAGCTAAAATGGAATCAAATATTGATTCTGAATTTTTAATATGAATTTATAAATAACTAATGAAAATTTACTAAAACATAAATAAATATCTTATATCAAATATCAGAATAGCCCTCATGCTCAAAATTTTAGTATATACAAATGACAATAAATCCCTTCTTTATATCCCATTCCTCATTCACACTAGTATCTAAATATATAATATAATGTAAATAAAACCTAACATAATTTATAATGTGTCCTTGGCACCAAAATATAAATATATAGCATAATGCACATAGCACCTAACAGCTCTTATATCATGCATATAGCACCAAAATATGATTTTTAGCCACCAAAATATGCCTTATAGTTATCTGAGTAGATCTTATAGAACTACTCCCTTTTTCGCACCAACTTCCTCAACCTCCTTATTTCATCCAAAGAAGCACAATAAATCATATATTCCAATGTATTATAGAAATTAAAGCATAACTAATCATATTTTAGAATTTCACTAAAGGTCATAATGATAAGCAACAGAAGCACTACTAAGAAAAATTCATATTTTTTAAAATTAACCAAATTACCAAAGAATGTGCATAATAGTATTCTAAATATTTAATTGAAATAAAGCACTATTTTTAGATGTCAAAATAAATTTATGAATCAATAAAAATCCCTCCTTTTCAAAATTACCAGGCAAAAAATCTCAATTAAATACTCAAAACAACCAGAACAGTCGCACCGATAACATATCAAAAGTTACATGAATAAAGTTTAATAGAATTTGATAAAACTATTTTTGTACAATCCAACAATAAATTTGATCAAAAAAAACCCAAAATACCAATTTATTGAAAATTCAGATAGGTAAAATGTAACCAACCTTGATTCAGACAACTTCCAGAAATGGGTTGACGGGCTCAAAGCTACTAAATCATACTTTCTCTCTCTATAAAATTCCTCTATATCTCTCACTAGATGTTGCTCAAAATGGAAAGAAATAGGTGAATAGTAGATCTGGACATTTTTAAGTATAAAAATTTACTCGAGCACTGGCCATAGTGCTCCATACAAAAATTACAGCTCCGCCTCCCATGCTGCATGTTGGAGCACTAAATTAAATGCTCATTTTCCCAAGGCTTTTATGCTAAAGACCCAAAAATATAGTGCTGGGGTGCTCCAGTGAAAATTCTAAAATTTTCTAATATGCATTTAAACCTATGAAATCCACTAAAAAATATATCTATACATTTAAATACACACGGAACACTCCCAAATATGAGCAAATGGGTTCAAATATAGAAATTTAATAGATTACCTAACATCCAGTCAAGTCAGGCTGGTTTAAACAAAACTCTGAATTTGGAGGTCTCACATCTCATAACACCATCAACCACCAATTTTAAAATAAGCTCATAAAAAAATTTGTAATGAAAGCATTTAAAAACAATTTTACAAACTATAACAAATTTATTAAAGGAAGCAACCATTAACCATGAACAATGAAGCAAATCTGTAAAGTTAGGGTTATATTTCAAACCTTTTAACTTCTCATATAATTGGAAAGGAAATCTCCACCTCTTCATCATCATCTTCTTCCTTCAAAAGAAAAGATGATCAAATGTTCATATGTAAGTGTTTGGGATTTCAGAAAAATGTAATGTATGTAATCACCTTAACCCTTCCCTTCAAAGCATAGTGGCAACAAACCCAGTTAGAGCCACAAAAAAGAGCTTGCACAATGTTAACCCCTAATTTCGGGCAGTATGTATCAACTACTCTTTCTCTAGTACTAAATATAGACACTGTAGCTGCTGTACTAATAAGTATGAATAAAATGTCAACAACCATTCTTGAAATTACATGATATTTGGTTTGATTTCTTCTCCATCATGCTATCACATCAAACATTTTCCCTTCACTATAAAGTTCTCAGCCATCTTCCAAGTAGTCTATATCAGATTTTTTAGATCTTGTGCTTTTTTTTTTTGGAAGAAATATATGTGGTAAAATCATGCCAACCACTATATTTTTTTATATTTTTTAGAGTTAGAATGATGGTTTATAACTTTATATAAACTATTTGAGCTCCTTGAATTCCCTCCTGCAATTCCTCCAACACCTTCAACTTTTGGTAGAAATTTTATGACATTCCTCATACATTTCATAGAGTAGACTTATTACAAGTGACACATTTCTCATGCTCTCCTCTCCAAGATTTATAATAAGATAGGTAAATTCAATAATAATAAGCATCATCCATGGATCTATCACCGCATTGAAAGCCATGAGAAGGTTGGATTCACCCTAATATTTGTCTTTCATTTTTTTGTTCATCTCCTCATTGAAGTTATCACTTGAAACTACCCCCTCATCCAACACCTTCTTTATAATACAAATTTGTGAATGAAATAAATTAGTTTTTTTTGTAATTAACTATTGAAATGATATTAGTCGCTTCGTTAAAGAACCCTAGAACATCACAAACTGTCTCAATTATATCCCATTCTTCCTCTGTTGGATAATTAACATATGCATTTCGCTTTAACTATATAAGAAAAAAAAACTTATCTTAGTTGCAATGCCACTATCAACATTGAGTATGTTGAGTTCCAACATATTGAGCAATCTATTACTAGCTTTCTTGTAGGCAATTTTAGTTGTTGACCAACTTCATCAAATCTTACTAATCTAGCTTCAGATGCATTAAAAAAGCTCACTATGTCTCTAATCTTATCAATGTGTACTCAACACTCTTCACACCATCCTTTACCATTATGTTTAGTATATGAGCACGACAATGAACATGAAACAACCTTCCTCTGAAAAATAACTTTTTCTTCACTCTAAATTATCTTTTAGAAGCTTCATCCCCTTATTGTTGTTTGCTACATTATCAACTAAGATAGTAGATCCTTTGTCCTCAACACCCCAATCATAAAGAGCCTTATAAAATGTATCAACTATTTTGGGAGCTATATATGGTGGTGGCAAATGTTAAAAAACTTAAAACTCGCTTCTATAACCTTCAGTTTGAATTAATGTAAAGAGTTGTCACTATCATATATGATATTCTCTAACTCTTTGACTTCCATAAATCTATAGTACAACATATTTTGTCAATACTCTTCAAAGCATTCTTTAGCTTTCTCTTCTCCTTCTCATACACTTGCATGACATCATTGCATGTTATAGCTCATAAAAAAGGAGACATTGACTTTAAAGTAAATTGAATACAAATTCTTTAACAGTTAAAAATAGCTTCTCATTAATCAGTATATAATGAGCTACCATTTCTCTAACTTTTCATAGTCATACTTGAATTTGGTCAGCTTTACACCATCTTGACTACTTTGGGCAAATGAGTTGTCTATATTTTTGGTTGAAAATGCTTTATTTTCTGCTTCTTAAAGGCATGAATCCTAGCAGCACCATATTCCAAATGCCTTTTAAATTGGGTGGTTGAACCAGTAATTCCTATAGCTAGTTGTTTTTTATGATGAAAACACTCTCCCTTTTTTTACCCATCAGGAAGAATAACTTCCTCGAACTCATCCCAAACTTTGGATTTTTTCTTCCTTTTCTTTCTTCCTATAACATCATCAACGTCTTCGATATCATTATCTTAGTTTTCATTATTCCATCTTTTAACGCCCTGATCAATGTCATTGTTATCATTAAGTGTATCATTCTCATTTATAGGTTCAATACCAACATAAGAGTAAAGATGATCATCAAGTCTCCCAATCTCAACATTTATGGGCTCAATATTATCTCCTTCCATGCTCTTGTGTTGACATGCAATGGAAAGATTTCAAATTAAAGAAGGAAATATTTCAAACTCAACTTCTATATGCATTTTCATAAAAACAAATAAAAAAATCATATTACTATTAATTTTTCTCATAGTTGTAATCTATAATAAGCTAAAAGTATAAGTAAGATAAAGGAGGTTACCTATTGTAGTGAGTTCACAACAAACTAAGTTGAAGAAAGAATTTATGGTAGTGTTTAAGCTAGAATTATTGAAATACTTACAACATCAAAACAATTTTTTAAGGATCTTACATTTTAAGAAAATGATAAGGTATAAGGTAAACCTTGTGTTACTTAAAGTAAAGTATTATTGGTGTTCCTTCAGCAACATTCTTCTTCCACATTAATAAAAAAATAGGTAAGGCCCCCAACTCAAAATAAAGAACATGCGTAGACCATCATTAAATCTTTAAAGTACAATAGTCTTCATTAGTATTTAATATGCTCTTTATATCATTAATCTAAAATAATAGATTTAGCCAGATATAGAATAAATGATAAGCGAACTCATTTTCATTGCGTACATAAAAGAAACAAAATACAAGAAAAATAGTATAATTTTATTACTAGGTAGGATCAAAGAATCTCCTTAACACTCCTTCCTTTACTTGTAGAATTGCTTCAACAAACATAAGCTAAACACTATAATAGATTGTATCATGTACTTCCCTAGCCTCCCTTAGATTTTACTCTAAGAGGATACTAGAGAAACACAATGAAAGTATTAAATTTTACTAAACTCTCTCACAAATAGAACATAACATCTATTTATAGGAAAACACATAAAAGGTGTCTGGCGCTATGGCGCTTAAAAGTGTGGTACTACGATGCTCAAAAGTGAAGTAGAGTCTTGGTGCAAAATGTTTCTCCATCGTGGCTCTTGATGATGTGGAATGGTTATCAAGTGAAAAAATGGGTCTTTTCACTTTAGTGACTTGTCTCTTGGAAGTTATAATTGCAACACCGTGATGCTGTGAAATTGGAGCGTTGTGGCGCCCGAGTGTGTTGCAAATCTGGGCCAAAACACTATGATTTTGAAGATAAAAACTATTATTGTTTTCTTATCACTGTTATTATTACATATCTATTTTGTTGCCCTGTTCACTAACATTTTAGGTCCACAAGTTCATTGGCAACATCAATCAGCTCAAGATCAGGTAAACGAGGGTTAAGTGAGTCTGTAATTTTAATTTCTATGTATTTTTATCTTTCTTGAGTCAAGTCATATATTTGGTGGACACTAAGCTGAGTAACCTTGCACACACATACTCAAGGGAGCGAGTTGGTGAGTTAAAAAACTTTTTGGTTTTTTAAACTATTCACATAGTACGATTTATATCGTAATGGATGATCTGCTAACCAAAAAACCCTAATTATTGAAACTCAAGAATTAAGATTTTGATTTTTTATGATAACAAAATATTATTTTTCTCATTTTATTATTTTTACTAGCATATATTGGATATGTCTATTTGTTTTGTGTGTGTATTAATATTTCAGGGAAATAAAATACTTCTCCAGATTGCTAAAGATTTCAAGACAAGGGAAGAATAGATTTTATATAATAGAGTTTGTATATCTCTATTTTTTATTTCTTGACTCTGAGCAAGGGTGATTGTAATTGAGTAACCGTACACACACACAGCGGGAGAGAGATAAAATTAAAAATTTTAAACTAATCATATTGTACGATATATAATTGCACTGTACGATTTGACTTAGATTTCCTCCAGAATGATATTACTCAAATATGGGCTTGAATTTTCTTAACAGTTCATACTGTATGATGTCAAGTCATACAGACGACTAACAGAGTACAAAATTAGGTTAATACTAGATCATACCAAGAAAACACACTTATGTTTTGAATTGTTCATATAGTATGATCTGCATTCATACAGACGACTGATAGAGTATGAAATTGGGTTCGTACTAGATCATACTAAACGAACGCACTTATTTTTTGAACTGTTTATATAGTACGATCTGCATTGGTAGAGATGACTGACAGAGTACAAAATTGGGTTCATTCCACATCATACCAGATGAAGCCCTATTTTTTGAACTATTTGTACGGGATGACCGTCGTATGGTTCTCTTAAAAAATTCAATTTTTGGATAATTTTTCATGTGTCTTTTATATAAGGAGTCCTAAAAACTATCTGATAATCTTTTGCTCCGAATTTCTCTTGAGAGAGACCATTGAAAGTGTATTTGGGAAAAAGTTTATGAATGAAGAGTGAGAGATCTAGTGAAAAGGAGTTGTGAGGATTTCATAAGGTTGCCCAAAGTGAGGATCTCTTTATCTTCTTCAAGTTTCTGCCCAACTTCGTTGGAGGCTCTTGAAAGAAGATCTTCAATATTCGATCAAGGTACTCTGCCTTCACCAGGAGACTGAAAAAGGACGTGACAATACTCTACCTTTAGCAGGAGCGTGAAAAAGGACGTGATGGAATGCTGCCGTCACTTGGAGAGTGTAAAAGGCGATGATTCTCTATCGCACCGGGTTGTTGAAAGAGAGTTTATAAAGGCTTCTCCACCTTACTGTGGGGGTAAAAGGAGAGTCACTTGTGACTAGTGTAATATCTGGAGAAGGAGTCTCTAGGGAGTGGATGTAGGTCAAGTTTGACCGAACTACTATAAAATTTAATGTTCTTCTATGCTTTTAATTTTTTCCTGTATTTTTATTTTTTTTGCATTTAAAATTTTGTGGTTGAAAAATTATCCGTGACAATCATTTCTATAAACAACTGCTTATTTTAGGATTCTTATTTTAACTTTCAAAAATCTAAAAAAGGTTTTTAAAAATCCAAGAAATTTTTAAATAACCAATTCACCCTCCTCCTCTTAGTTAGCCTTAGGACAGTTCTAAAAGGTCTAACGACCAACATGAACTTTCAAGTGGTATCAGATCCAATTTCAAAAATTAAGGTTTAGACTACTTTTTGAAAAATGATTATGGCTAATCTTAGAAACTGGAATACTGTTGAAGGAAATTCGATCACTAGACCACCTTTAATCGATAACATTCCATTTAATTTTTAGAAAACTCACAAGTTTACTTTTCTGTAATCACTTGACTATCGCATATGGATGTTAGTACATGAAGGTTATATTGGACCTACTAGAATTGTTGATGGCATTAGAGTTGAAATACTATTTACTGAATGGACTTTAGAAGAAAGAGAATTAGCACAATTAAATGTAAAATGTTTAAACAGTTTTTTTTGTGCTTTGAAATCTGAGGATTATATGTATGTTTTTACTTGTAAAACTGGAAAAGAAATCTGGGATAGACTTTGTATAACTTATGAAGGAACAAATGAGTTAAAATAATCTAGGTTGAATATTTTACTATATGAATATGAACTATTTCACATGAAACCAAATGAGTCAATTTCTGATATGTATAAAAGGTTTACTCTGACTGTTACCTCTTTGTATGCTTTAGGTAGAAAACTTATAAATTCAAAAAAAGTTAATAAAATTTTATATTGTTTAGCTATTGCTTATGATGCAAAGATAACTGCCATAACTGAATCTAAAGATCTGAATGTATATTCTATTGACAATATGCTTGGATCACTTATTACTTATGAGCAAGGAGTGAATCAAAGATAGATCGATGTAGGTGACAAAAGAAAAGAGAAAAATATAGCTTTAAAAGCTGATGATTCAGAGAGTGATCAATCAATGCCAGAGGATGAAGAAGATATTACGCTTATGACTAGGCAATTCAAAAGCTTTATTAAGAGAAAGTAATGATGATGTCAGCATTGGAACAAAGGTAAGTTCAATAAGAATCCAAAAGTTTCTAATAAAGTCATTTATTATGAATACAGAAAGCCTGGGCATATAAAGACTGATTTCCCAACTCTCAAAGCTAATCCTAACAAGGAGAAAGTTGAGGAGAAAACTAACATTAGGAAGGGTAAGAAAAGAATGTAAAGAGCTTTCTAGGCTTAGTCAGCTTCAAACTCTTTAGAAACATAAGCAGAAGAGGAGGTCACAAATTTGCACTTAATGGCAGATAAACTTAATCATTCAAATCAAGAGAAGGTATGTGACCTATCCTACGATAAATTATTTGAAGTTTTAGAGAAAATTCATAATGCGTATAGGAAACTTAAAAAAAATTGCATGCTAATCTTAGTATTAGTATTTGAATTTCCAAAAAGATCATAAAAATCTTAGGAAAGGTCATGCAGACATAGATAGTAATCACATGGCTTTACTAAATAAATTTGATGATTTGAATAAGAAGCATGAACTATTGAAAACATCTCATAGTAAGCTTGAAAATGATTTTAAAGTTTTTATGGGTGAATCTGATCAAAGGGAACATGAATTAAAGATTGAAAATTTGATTTTGGAAAGTGCAAACTCATATCTTCAAATAAAATTAAAAGCTTTTAAGGAAAATAAGTTACCTCCCACACTTGAATAATTTTATAATCCTAACCAAAAGCATACAAATTTAAAACCTAAGAAAAGATATTGCAACTCATATAGACTAGTAAACTCTTTTCTTGGTGTTAAATATTTTTCATGTGGAATATTGGGGCATATTTCCCACATTTGCACTATTCATAATAGAATACATTTAGTGTGAAGACCTAAGATGCATCAATCACAGCATATCAAATATGTCTGGATTATCATTGCCAAGAGGTGAACCTAAATTTATTTGGGTTCCCAAGTCTAATGCTTGATAATTTTGTAGAGACGCTCATATATAAGCCCTTATGAGAGCATTTGGTACCTAGACAACGGATGTTCAAAATATATGATTGGATATGTAAATCCATTTATATTGCTAGAGGCCAAGACTGGAGGCAAAGTGACACTTGAGATAACACTACTAAGAGAGTGGTAGGATCAGGTATGATTGGTAATACGAAGATTTTTTTGATTAAAAATGTCTTATTGGTATAGGCTCAAAACATAATTTGCTAAGTATTAGTCAGCTTTGTGATAAGGGTTTTAACATAAAATTTTTGCTTATAAGCTGCATTATAAGCCAAAATGATGCATGGAGATAGGGTAAACAATATGTACATGCTTGATTTAAATTGTGTTAAATCTTCTAATGCTCTTTATCTGAAAACTATTGCTGATGAATCTTGGTTATGACATAGAAGACTTTGTCATGCAAGCATGAAAAATCTTTGGAAGATTATCCAAAAGGAATTGGATAGAGGCATACCCAAATTATATTTCACTAAGGATCACCTATTTGATGCGTGTTAATTAGGGAAATAAGTCAAGTCCTCCTTTCTTTTAATTGAAGATCTTAGAACTAGCAAACCCTTAGAAGTCCTTCACATGGATCTTTTTGGACCTATTAACACTATAAGTTTAGGAGGGAAAGTATATGGGTATGTGATTATTGATGATTATTTGAGATTCATTTGGATTAGATTATTATCTCATAAGAGTGAATCATTTGATGAGTTTAGAAATTTTTCTGCTTGGATTCAGAGGAAGCTAGGTGGTGAAATTCATACAATTCATAGTGACCACGGGCAAGAATTTGAAAATGAAAATTTTGAAATTTTTTATAAATAACAAGGGATAGATCACAACTTTTCAGCTCCTAGGACCCCTCAACAGAATAGGGTTGTTGAAAGAAAGAACAGAATTTTGATAGAAGCTGTTAGAGCCATGTTGGTTGAATATCACTTCCTAAATATTTTTGGGTTGAAGTGATTAATACAGCCTGTTATGTTTTGAGTAGGGTGAACATTAGATTTAAGTTGAATAAGACACCCTATGAACTTCTAAAGGGTAGGATACCTAACCTCTCACATCTATATATCTTTGGAGATAAAGTGTTCATTCATAATAATAGTAAAACTCTTTTAGGAAAATATTATCCTAAATCTGATGAGGGAATTTTTCTAGAATATTCAAGTGTTGGCAAATCCTATAGAGTTCTTAACAAAAAGACATTGGTAGTAGAGGAGACCACTCATGTACTTCTTGATGAATCTGATAATTTTGGAGGGTCTAGGTTGGAAGAAAAAGATGTTGAAGAAATTACCCAAGGAATTGAAAAATGCAAATCTTGAAGAAAGAGTTGGAATAGAAAATAGTTTGCCTAGAGAATAGAAATATTCTAAAAGTCATTCAAAAAAATTGATTTTAGGAGACCTGGGTGAAGGTGTTAGAATTAGACATGGACTTAGCAAAGAAGAGAACCACTCAGTATTTATTTTAATGATTGAACCCACTAATATAAATCAAGCACTTTCTGATGAATTTTAGATCCTAGCTATGCAAGAAGAGTTAAATCAATTTGTTAGAAATGATATTTGGGAGTTGATAAAAAGACTTGAGAATCAAAGTGTTGTTAGAACTAACTGGGTTTTCAAAAATAAAATGAATGATTCAGGTGTAGTGGTTAGAAATAAGGCAAGATTGGTGGCCAAGGAGTACAATCAAATAAATGGAATTGATTTTGAGGGGACTTTCGCCCTATAGCCAGACTTGAATCCATAAGGGTACTTCTTGCCTTTGCTTGTTTTAAAGGATTTAAATTATTTCAAATAGATGTTAAAAGTGTCTTTCTTAATGGGGTGATTAAAGAGGATGTTTATGTTGAGCAACCTTCAGGTTTTAAAAATTTATAATTTCCTAATCATGTATTTAAATTGAAGAATGTATTGTATGGACTAAATAAGGCACCTAGGACATGGTATGAAAGGCTAAGGACATTCCTGCTAGAAAGATCTTTTGTTAAAGGGAGTGTGGAAACTACTCTCTTCATAAAAAGAGTAAGAGATGACTTTCTTATTATTCAAATTTATGTCGATGATATATTATTTGGATCCTCTGATAAAAATCTTTATGATAACTTTTCAACATCAATGAGTAAGGAATTTGAAATGAGTTTAATGGGAGACTTGAGTTACTTTCTTGGTTTTAGCATAAAGCAGATAGAGGATGGAACCTTACTTAGTCAGTAAAAATATATTAAGGACATCCTTAAGAAGTATGAAATTGATAAAGCTAAACTAATAAGTAATCCTAGGAGTTCCTCTGGTCAGTTAGGCAAGGACTCTAAAGGCAATTTTGTTGATTAAAAGAAATTTAGAGGAATAATTAGATCATTACTTTATTTAACTACTAGCAGACCTAATATCATATTTAGTATTTATCTTTGAGCAAGATTTCAAGCTAATCTAAAAGAATCCCATTTGATAATTGTTAAAAGAATTTTGAGATATCTTTTAAGAACTCAACACTTAGGGATTTGGTATCCTAGGCACATCACCTCTTTTGAAATAATTGGATATTCTAATTCAGATTTTATAAGGTATAGGGTTGATAGAAAAAGTATTGCTAGAACTTGTCAATTCATATGGAACTCTTTAGTTCTTGGTATAGCAGAAAATAGAATTTAGTAGCCCATTTTACTGCTGAAGTAGAATATATAGCCTTAAGAAGTTGTATGGCACAGGTTCTTTGGTTAAAACAACAACTCATTAATTTAGGTTTTTCAATTGGTACTATTCCAATTTTTTGTGATAATATAAGTGTCATTTGCATTTCAAAGAATCCAATTCAACATCAAGGACTAAGCATATAGACATAAGGCATCACTTCATTAGGGATCATGTCATTAAAGGAGAAATTGAGCTATATCATGTAGCTACTGAAAATAAACTTACAGATATTTTCACAAAACCACTGGCTTTTGAAACTTTCAGCCCCTTAAGAACTAGATTAGGTATTATTGATATTCATGCTTGACAATTGTAATTCTGTAAAATACAATTGTGGTGTATTTATTTTGTATTTATGATTGTGTTTTGTTCTCTATTTTTTAGTTTATTTTGTTTGTACTTCAATATTTGTGTCTATGATTTTTCCATTTTATTATTTTTTATTTTTTATTTCATGGATCGAATTTGATTTGTTTTAGAAAAGTATCTTGATCATCATGTACAAATCTAAAATTTAATTTCAATTCATATTGTACAAACCACTTTCGTACTATATGAATTCTCTGGATTTTACATGATTTCATTTTTGAGTTGGACAGATGAAATTTTGATATTTTTTGCTAATCGTATAGTACGAACACGTCATCGTCTCTATGAACAGTTCATTATTCATCTGTACGAACATGGCAGGAATTCCAAGAAATGAAATAGGATATGAACGATTACTGTTCACACATAATTCCAGATGAACATCTGTTTGTCTATAATATCCTGTTGTTAGTTTGCATGTGGATGAATTCAAAAAGAATGGTATGATCATTATTGGTAAATTGTTCCGTATGAATACCTGTTTGTCTGTACGATCAAGTTTGGTCAAAAGTCATACGAAATGACTCCTCAGGAAGGCAAGTTTATTAAAAGCTGTTTCACTACAATAAACTATTCTTGATAGTTTGTGTTTGTCTATACAAATTTAAGATCGTATTATACAAAAATCATAATCGTACGTACAAATCCAAGTTCGTACTGTACAAATTCAAACAATTTCTATAAATTGGAAGCCTACCTTTGAAATTCTTAAAAATCTTTTCCACATTCAATCCTTGTGTTCAAAACTCCTCAAACGGCAAGCGGGAGAAAGCTAGTTTGTCAGACTAAAGAGAGTTCATCTCATACTGAACGAGATGATAATTTTCTTTCGAGAGAAAAAGAACAAGCCTATGATTGGTTTGTTCGATCTAAAATCACTCCTTCCCCTCTTCTTATTCAAGAAGACATAAACTTTTCAATCATGCCCCTATTTGACTCTCCACAATTTTCCTTCATTCTCACCTTGATTTATGCATTTCACTCTAACACCTTTTACTATAATCTTACAAGTTTGAGAATGAGAGAAAATCATACAATAATGTCCTCTTATATTTTCCATCAAAGAGTTGAAATCTCTAAGAAAGATTTTGGAACATTTCTACATCTTCGAACAGAAGGAGTTAGGGCTCACTCGATGATTTCTAGAAGTGATTTTGATTGGTCTGAAGTAAGTCAATCTCTTAGGGGTATACCTTCAATCCAACATTTACCCCTTATTCACACTCTGAATCAAAATTCTAGGATCATCCAGCATGTCTTAAGAATATCGATTATTCATAAAGCTGGTGATTGAATTAATATCACTCCTTTGCTCTCTATTGTTACATAATTTATAATATCAAATACTCTGATTGATGAAGCCCAATTGATTCTGGACTACATTAATAATCTTACTGACATTAGACTTCCTGCCACTAGAAGAAAGAAGAATGTGGCTTTAGGACACTTAATTGCATATATACATTTTGGAGAAGAAGTATAATCTTATTCATCCTGATCCCCCAAATAATCTACGTATATATTTCACTGATGCTTCATTTTGTATTCCGTTCCAGCGGAATCAAGGGGATGAAGGAGATGAAATTGGAGAAGAAGAGGCTCTTTCTCCAGCACCTGTACCTGTTCCTTCTCCTAGACCAGAGCATCATTTCTATCAAGAAAAGATCCAGAGATTTGATCAATTGAGTCTTATTTTGATCAACGATTTGATCATATTGAGACTCACTTTGACCAGCAGGATTTTAGAAATAATAAATATATGGGCTGGGTGAGAGGACAAGTTGATACTATTAATACTCAAGTAGTTACCATCAATAGCTACTTTACTCAGTTCAGTCCTCCACAGCCTCCTCCAGATCAAGATCCCACAGGCTAGCTAATTAGTTTGATTATTATATTTGTTTTTAGATGTTTTTAGTTTGGTTGAGTCTTTCTTATGTTGAAGTTAGATGCTTGTGATTTGGATTAGTTGCATTTATTTTCAACCAATATTATGATTATTATTGATTTTTGTTCCATTGTAAATTATTTATGAGTTATTATTGACTAATATAAAATGTTGTTTTAAAGAATAAAATTTTAAATTATTTGCATTATAACAATATTTCCTTAGAAATTTTTTTTTACTCAAAATCTTAAATCAAATTATAATTAGATTTAGATAAGGGATCATCTATATGTTCTAATCGATATTTATTTTATAGGTATAATTATTACAAAAGTTATGATTTATTTTTCTTGTTCAATGTGTTGATTTTATTGTTATATATTGGATTTTTTTTTGTGGTTTAATCTTCCTTGTACGAGAAATTTTTTTTTCTTTTAATTGAAAGATAATCACACAAGCTAATACTTGCTGATTTAGGTTGTGAAAAGAACAAAATGTCAAAAGATGTACAAAGTGTGCAAAATTTAAAAAGAGGCACAAAATGAGCCTAACCATAAAAGATGCACAAATCGTGCCAAATGTGAAAAGAGGCATAAAATGAGCCCAATCAAAAAAATGTGCAATATTCGCACTTCTAGTTGATAAAGAGGCATAAAATGAGCCCACACTACATTTAATTCTTTCCTCTATATCTATAATTCTTAGAGAAATCCATGCATTCACTAATAATTTCAACTATTGAATTTGAAACTATTTGATTCTTATGTAATTATTTTTGCCATAATTATTCTATTTGATACTTTTGATTTCTAGAATGAACATTGAACCTAGTTAACTATTCTTTTCTTAATTATTCCTTGATTTAAAATATGAGTTTTAAAAATTTTGCATATGGAATTTAATGTCTTGCAAATTTTAAATTTCTTGTCCTTTTCGACTCTTAGAATCGTCCATAACATCTTACATTTTTCAGTGGATTTATTTCCTCTCCTCTTTTTGCTGATGTCAAAAGGGGGAGGTAATCATTGTTTGTTTGAAGTCTTTTTGGACTTGTGGTTTGTCTTTTTATGTTTGCATTTGTATTTTGGTGTTTGATTTTTTATTTTTGTATTGGTGTTTGATTTTTTGGCAACTATGGTTGTGTATTATGTACTATCTGTATTTGTGTTTGTTTTATAAAAATCAAATAAAAAAAGAGGAGAAAGAAATTCTTTATCCCCATGATTTTTATTTTATCATTCATTTACGGGGAGCTTGGGAGAAAAGAACTTTAAATTATAATTTAAATAATAATTATTTTTGTCATCATAAAAAAAGGGGAGATTATTGCAACTCAGGAATTAAGATTGTGATTTTGATGATAACAAAATATTATTTTTCTCATTTTATTGTTTCCCCCAGCATATATTGGATATGCCTATTTATTTTGTGTGTGTAATAATATTTCAGGAAAATCAAATACTACTCCAGATTATTGAAAACTTCAAGATAGGGAAGAATAGGATTTCATGTAATAAAGTTTATATATCTCTATTTTTTATTTCTTGAGTCTGGGCAAGTGTGATTGTAATTGGGTAATGGTGCACACACACATGGGAGAGAGATAAAATTTTAAATTTTAAATTAATCATATTGTACGATATATAATCGTATTGTACGATTTGACTTAAATTTCCTCCAGAATGATATTACTCAAATTTAGGCTTGAATTTTCTTAATTATTTGTATTGTACGATATTAAGTCGTACAAACGACTGAAAGAGTACAAAATTGGGTTTGTGCCAGGTCGTAACAAACTAACACACTTATTTTTTAAATTATTCATACAGTATGATTTGTATTCATATAAATGACTAACATAGTACAAAATTGGGTTCATACTAGATCATACCAAACGAACACACTTATTTTTTAAACTGTTCATACAGTACGATCTGCATTCGTACAGACGAGTGATAAAGTATGAAATTGGGTTCATACCAGATCGTACTAGATAAAGCCCTATTTTTTGAACTATTCGTACAGGATGATCCACTATCATACAGTACAATCGTCGGACATTTCTCTTAAAAATTTTGGATTTTGGACAGTTTTTTATGTGTTTTCTATATAAGGAGTCCTAAAAACTATCTCATAATTCTTTTGCTGTGAATTTCTCTTGAGAGTGACCATTAAGAGTGTGTTTGGGAGAAAGTTTATGAGTGAAGAGTGAGAGATTTAGTGAAGAGGAGTTGTGAGGCTTTCATAAGGTTGCCCAAAGTGAGGATCTCTTTATCTTCTTCAAGTTTCTGATAGTGCAAACATGTTGTTAGACCTATTGCTCAACGTCCTTAGGCTAACCAAGAGGGGGGTGAATTGGTTCCTTTTAAAATTACTCTTGATAATTTGGAAAATTTAAAAGCTAATCGTACAGTACGATAAACCTTCGTACAGTACGAACAGAGATAATTTTTGCTCTTTCTTTTAAAACAGAAATTCAACCACAACGAGAATAAACTGCAGAAAATAGATATGCAGAAAAATAAATAGAGAAAAGAAAACACCAGAATTTATAGTGGTTCGGTCAAACTCGACCTACATCCACTCCCTAGAGATCCCTTCTCTAGGTATTGCACTAAAACAAAGTGTCTCTCCTTTTGCCCCCACAGTAAGGCGGAGAAGCCTTTACAAACTCCCTTCCACCAACCCCGGTGCGGCAGAGTACCATCGTCCTTTTCACTCTCCAAGTGCGGCAGAGAACCATCATCCTTTTCACTCTCCAAGTGTGGTAGAGAACCGTCGTCCTTTTCACTCTCCAAGTACGGTAGAGAACCGTCGTCCTTTTTACTCTCCAAGTGCGGCAGAGAATCATCGTCCTTTTCACTCTCCAAGTGCGGTAGAGAACCAGAATTCTTTCGAACAATACTCTTACAAAAGTCTCCAAGGAACTAGGAAGATGCTTGAAGAACAAGTAAAAGAAATCCTCTCAATTGGATAACCTTGTGAATCTCCTCACAATTTTATCTTGAAAGATCTCTCAAAACTCACTCCCAAACACTCTCCCAATCACTCTCCTCTCACTTTCCAAAAGAATTTTCACAGAAGGATCTCTATTCAAAACAGTTTTGAGTCATTTTTATACTTAGGACAGGAAAAACCGTCCAAAAACTGAATTTTCAAGTTAAGTCCATGTCGATCGTCCCGTACGATCGTCCATCGTACTGTACGAATAGTTCAAAAGATTGAACAATTCATCCTATACGACTTATCAGACGAATAAGTCAGAGCCGTTCGTACGAACAGTTCGTCCCATACAAACCCTTGGACGATCAAGTTAGTAAGCTTCGTCCGATCCATTCGTCCCGTACGAAGGCTTAGACGATCAAGTTAGTAAGCTTCGTCCGATCCATTCGTCCCGTACGAAGGCTTGGACGATCAAGTCAGTGAGCTTCGTCATATCCATTCGTCCCGTACGAAGGCTTGGACGATCAAGTCAGTGAGCTTCGTCCGAACACTTCGTCCCGTACGAACGCTTGGACGATCAAGTCAGTAAGCTTCATCTGAACACTTCGTCCCGTACGAACCTCTGGACGAACCCAATTTTGAGCTGTTCGTACAGCAAAAACTCATGTACGAATGGTATTCGTACTGTACGAACATGCCTTAGAAAAATTTTCTAGTCTGATGGGTTCTCCCTGGAGGACATATTCTTCATATCGTACTGTACGAAATCAATTCGTACTGTACGATCAATTTAAAAACATTTAAACTTTTTACTCCCCCAGTGTGTGTGTGTGTGCACAGTTATCCAACTTACAATCACACTCTCTCAGACTCAAGAAAAAGGAGAAAAGAAAATTACAGACTTCATTTACAGTGAACAAGTGAGCTTGAAGTCTTCAACAGTCTTGAGTGTGAATTTTCTGAAAAATACTTTAGTACACACAGACAAACAAAAACTCAAAGATATATGTTAGAAGATGAATTTGTCAAACAATAAACTTTTGTAATCATCAAAAACATAAACTGGGAATTGACTAGAATTCTCATGAACAAAACAATTCACTCCAATCAAAAACAATCTTCCCCTTTTTGATGATGGCAAAACAACTATTGTTTGATGATATACAAAAAATAAAAATATCTTCTAACATTCACTCAATGTATCCCCTTTAAATAAAAGATCTACACTCCCCCAAAATAACCTAAATCCCTAAAACTGACTTATCCTATCCTTAAGCTCCCCTTAAAGACAAATCAAGATATTTGAGGATAGATAAGAGAAGGGAAGAAAAGAGTGTAGAGCAACAAAAACAAAGCAAGCACATACAAACATACAAAGCACATATAATCATACAAGAACATACATACATATACATACAAAACACATACAATCATACAAGAACATACATACAAAACATATACAATCATACAAGAATATAAGTCAAACAATAAAACTCTCCCCCTTTTGCCAACAGCAAAAAGAGCACTAGAATATAGCTAAGAAATGGAATTATGTTAAATGAAGTTGAATTACAAGATTGAAATGAGATGCAAAAACTAAAGACTCAAAAATGTTAGATTTCAAATTATGTTAAGGACAAGAAAAGTCGATCTATAGTAGTAATGTATTAGACATGTTTAGCAGTCTCAATTTTTGTATAGAAGGAGAGATAACATAATCAAAAATTCTAAGTCTAAAGTGATAATTATTGATTAGTGAAAAAGAGAATAAAAGACTAAAGGAAAGAATATGTGGCAACTTTGCGCATCTTTTGATTTAAGGACACACTTTGTGTGTCAGTTGACAGTTGGCGACATTGCGCATCTTTTGATTTGAGGACACACTTTCTGTGTCTTTTTACATTTGGCGACATTGCGCATCTTTTCTTATATGGCACATTTTGTGCATCTTTTCAAGCTTTGCTTATGAAGATTCTTTCCAATAAGATTATCTCTTTAGTCACAAAAATAATAATAAACACAAAAATATAGAATGTGAGAATAATGTTAAAACAACACCCATACATAATTTTAGACTAAATAATATGTCTAATTAAGATTTAAAGAAGATCTTCTAATCCACATCACAACATAATGAAATCTAAAAGATTTGACATTTTAAAGTTATGCATATTATTTTTATTGTAATATGAACTTAATTAACATTTTAAATCAGTAATCAACTATATTCAAGTGAAACAAGGTCATTCACCAACACAAAAAGAATAAACACCAAAACATTGGAATATTTCATTACTGATAAACTTCACAACATACATCCATAGCAAGTTACAGGTTTAAGGCACATCTCATATAATGAACTTGCTAAAAATATAAAAATAACAACTCATAACAAGATACTCATAGCCAACTCAAAAACAAACATAGAGTGACACAAAACCATCCAAGCTAGTACTGAGAGGGACCCTGATCAGGAGGTGAAGGAGGTGGTATACCATCGAACAATGAGAAATAGCTGTTAAGAGTAGCAATGTTTGTGTTAACAGCATCAAACTGATCATCTTGCCTCTTTAAATGAGCCTCCATGTCATCAAAACGTTGGTCCATTCTATGAAAATGTTGGACCATGTTTTGATAGAAATCCTGTGAAGGTCCAGGTGCAGTTGAGGGTGCACCTGAAGGAGCAGTAGTAAAATGAGGCTCATCATCCGAACTGTCAGCTGTACCCTCTTTCCCAAATAATGCTCTAAAAGAAGCATCAGTGAAGTATAGTGGGAGCTCTGAAGGACCAGAAGGATGAACTAGATTGTACTTTCTCTCTAGGATGTAACACACAACATGTCCTAAAGCAATATTTTTCTTTCTTTTCACACTAGCCAACCCAATGTCAGACAGAAAATAGATGTAATCTAAGATCAATTGGGCTTCATCTATGGGCTGACCAGTCATAATAAGAAATGTAGTAGAAGAAAGAAGTGGAGTCATATTAACTCTATCTCCTGCTTTAGGAATTATTGATGTTCTAAGCACATGTTGAATTATCCTAGCATTTTGATTCAACATTTCTACCTGAGCGACATGTGTAGGTATGCTTGCACCTCTAAGAACTTGGTTAATTTCAGACCAACCATTTTCTAGTCTTGTGGAGAAAGTGTGAGCTCTAATCCCTTCAGTTCTAAGATGAATATATTCTCCTAGATCCTCCTTAGTTATTCTAACCTTTTGTTTAAGGACATAAGAAGAGATGGCAGAATGATCCTCGTTAAAGGTCATGTTTGCCAGGAAAACATGAAACAAGTCCTTATTGAAAGCATAAATCAAGGTCAATAGAAAGGAAAACTGTGTAGAGTCAAAGAGGGGCATAACTGCAAAATGGATGTTTTCTTGCAGTAGAATGCGGGAAGGAGTAACCTTAGACGTAGCATACCTAAGATATGCTTCCTCATTTTCCTCACTAAGGAAATTCTCATCACATTCCCTCCTAGACGCGGGACGCCTAGCCACTCGTGCTCTTTTTCCACTCCCAGACATTTTCTTTCAAGGCTCTAAAGGTTTCTAGATAGATGGTGAAATGAAAGAAAATGATCCGCCTTTATATAGAAAAACCTGCTATCGTACTGTACGAATCCAGTTCGTACAAGACGATCTTAGATTCATCCGGGACGAATGAAAATTCGTCTGAGATGAATGAAAACTGACAAAATGAAATGGTTTTTCGTAAACTGCTCGTCCTGAGGCGTCCTTTCATACAGGCTTTTTGACTTCCTGATCGTACAGACGATGACGTGTTTGTCCGGGACGATCAGAAAATTAAAGGTCATTCAGGCGACGGTTAGGTTCGTCCCTCACGCAAAATGACACATGGATCGTACAGATGAATGACGTATTCGTACGTATGATTGCCAATAATAACTGCTCGTAACCGTGTTTCCTCTCCGTTCGTACAAACGAAATGTTGGTACGATGACGTTATCGTACAGTACGATGCCATATCGTACAGTACGAACAGAAATAAAAACCCAACACTCCAAAAACTTCAGCCTTTTAACATTCAAATACGGAACAAAAAAAAATAGGATTCAAACAAGAAACAAACACAAAAAAAACATAATTATGAAAACAAATCAACAAACAAACTAACAAATACAAAACAAATAAAAATACATTTGCAGAAAATTTTAATCAAGCATTTAGATCTATCACACCTAGCCTTGTCCTCAACATGCTAAATGTGTCAAAGGCTAAGAGTTTTGTGAAAATATCTGCAAGCTGATCTTTAGTAGCCACATGATATAGTTCAATTTCACTTTTCGCTACATGATCTCTTATGAAATGATGCCTTATGTCAATATGCTTGGTTCTAGAATATTGAATAGAATTCTTTGAAATGCAAATGGCACTAGTGTTGTCACAAAATATTGGAATGGTGCCTACTACTAATCCTAAGTCACTCAATTGTTATTTCAACCAAAGCACCTGTGCTACACAACTCCCTAAGGCAATGTATTCTGCTTCTGCTGTAGAAAGTGCTACTGAATTTTGTTTTCTACAGGACCAAGATACTAATGAATTTCCAATGAACTGACATGTTCCAGAAGTACTTTTCCTATCCACCCTATAGCCTGCAAAATCTGAATCTGAGTATCCAATTATATAAAAAGAAGAACTGTTCTTAGGATACCAATTTCCTAAATTTTAAGTTCCCAAAAGATATCTTAAGATCCTTTTTACTGCTGTCAAATGTGATTCTTTTGGATCAGCTTGAAATCTAGCACATAAGCAAACACTAAACATAATGTCAGGTCTGCTAGCAGTCAAATAAAGCAAAGATCCAATTATTCCTCTAAACTTCTTTTGATCAACAGATTTTCCCTTTGGATCCTTATCTAATAGGACTGAGGAACTCATGGGTGTAGTGACTGGTTTAGCATTATCCATTTCATACTTTTTGAGGATTTCCTTAACATATTTAGATTGACAAAGAAAAGTTCCTTCCTCATTTTGTTTAATGCTAAAGCCAAGAAAATAAGTCAAATCACCCATCAAACTCATCTCAAATTCACTACTCATTGTTTTTGAAAATTCATCACATAAAGCTTTATCAGTTGATCCAAAGATGATATCATCCACATATATTTGTACAATGAGAATTTCATTTTCAAATCTTTTCATAAACAAAGTGGTGTCCACACTTCCTTAAACAAATGATCGATTTAACAAGAAAGTGCTTAACCTCTCGTACCATGCTCTAGGTGTCTATTTTAGTCCATATAATGCCCTTTTCAGTTTGAAAATATGATTAGGGTATTTAGAATTTTCAAAACCTGGAGGTTGTTCAACATACACATCCTCTTCTATCACCCCATTTAGAAGGCACTCTTAACATCCATTTGGTACAATTTAAATTCTTTAAAACAGGCAAAGGCTAACAAAACTCTTATTGCTTCAAGTCTTGCTACAGGGGAAAATGTCTCCTCAAAATCTATTCCTTCAACTTGGTTATACCCCTTAGCTACTAACCTAGCCTTATTCCTAATAATTACTCCTGAATCATTCATCTTATTTTTGAATACCCACTTAGTCCCAACTACACTTTGATCTTTTGGCCTTTCAATTAATTCTCAAACATCATTTCTCTTAAATTGATTTAACTCCTCTTGCATGGCCAATATCCAAAATTCATCCAAAAGTGCTTGTTCTATGTTTGTGGGTTCTATCATTGAAATAAATACTGAATGATTCACTTCTTTTCTCAATCTATGCCTAGTCCTAATTCCTTCACTTGGTTCACCTAAAATCAATTCTTTTGGATGACTCCTTACAAATTTCCATTCTCTAGGCAATTGGTTTTCCTTTTCTTTTTCAACATTATCTTCAACTTTTTGATTTTCAAGCTTTTCATTTATCACTTCAACCTCATCTTCATCCATCTTAGACCCTTTACTATCATAAGATTCATCAAAAACAACATGTGTGGTCTCTTCAACTACCAATATTTTCTTATTAAAAACTCTATAAGATTTTCCAACACTTGAGTATCCTAGAAAGATTCCTTCATCTGCTTTCGGATCAAATTTTCCTAAAAGAGTTTTATCATTATTATGAATGAACACTTTACATCCAAAAATATGTAGATGTGAGAGGTTGGGACTTCTATCTTTAAGAAGTTCATAGGGTGTCTTATCCAATTTAGACCTTATGTACACCCTATTCAATATATAACATGCGGTACTAACTGCTTCAGCCCAAAAATATTTAGGAAGTGAATATTCTGCCAACATGGCCCTAGCAGTTTCCACTAATGTCCTGTTCTTTCTTTCTACAACTCCATTCTGTTGAGGTGTTCTCGGTGCTGAGAAGTTGTGTTCAATTCCAAGAGATTTACAAAAATCATTAAACATTTCATTTTTAAATTCTCCCCCATGATCACTTTGGATACTAACTATTTCAAAACCAAGTTTTCTCTGAATCCAAGTGGCAAAATCTCTAAACTCCTCAAATGATTCACTCTTATGATTCAAAAATCTAATCCAGGTGAATCTAGTATAGTCATCCACAATAACATACCCAAATCTTTTTCCTCCTAAACTTAAGGTACTAACAGGTCCAAATAAATCCATGTGAAGAATTTCTAAGGGCTTGCTAGTTCTAATTTCCTTGATAGAATTGAATGAGGATCTCACTTGTTTTCCTAGTTGACATGCATCACACAAGTGATCTTTAGTAAAATCCAATTTGGGTACTCCTCTAATCAGTTGCTTTTGAGTGATTTTCCTAAGATTTTTCATGTTAGCATGACAAAGCCTCCTATGCCACAACCATGATTCATCAGAAACAGTTTTCAGACACAAGGCAGTAGATGCTTTAACAGAATTAAAATCTAGCATGTAAACATTATTTACCCTATAACCATTCAAAACAACAGTTCCATTTAGACTAATAACACAACTTGTAGGTAAAAACTTAATATGATAGCCCTTGTCACATAATTGACTAATACTCAACAGATTGTGTTTCAAACCTTCAACTAACAGTACATTCTCAATAACAAAATTTTTTGAATTTTTAATTATACCTGTACCTACCACTCTCTTGGTGGTATTATCTCCAAGCGTCACCTTGCCTCCATTCCTGGCTTCTAGTGATATAAATTGACTTGTATCTCCAGTCATATGCTTTGAGCATCCGCTGTCCAGGTACCAAATACTCTCACGAGGTCTTCTGTGAGAGCGTTTCTATAATATGATCAAACATTAGCCTTGGGAACCCAAACAAGTTTGGGTTCACCTCTTGACAACTTTAAACCAGATGCATGTGTGATATGCTGTGGTTTCTGCACCTTAGGTCTCCATACTAAATGTGTTCTATACTTCAAAGTACAGGTATGGGAAATGTGTCCTAACCTACCACAAGAAAAACACTTTATCCCTGGAAAGGGATTCACTAATTTATATTTCTTAAAAGTTTTCTTTTTAGATCTTAAGTCAATATTCTTGTGGTACAATTCATGAAACTCTTCAAGCTTAGGTGGTATTTTATTTTCCTTAAGTGCTTTAAACTGGACTTCAAGATATGCATTGGCACTTTTTAAAATCGAGTTATCAATTTTTAACTCATGCTCTTTAGAATCCGACTCTTCTATAAAAGTCTTAAAATCTTTTTCAAGTTCAGCATGTGATGATTTTAAAAGATTGTGCTGCTTGTTTAAATCATCATACTCATCCAACAAAGTCATGTGGTTGCTATCAATTAATGCATGATCTTTTCTGAGGATCTCATAATCTTTTTGCAGCTCTATGTAGTCCAAACTTAACTTAGCATGTAATTTCTTAAGTTTCCTATATGCAGAATGTATGCGTTCAGAAACTTCAAATAACTCTTCATAGCTTAAATCACATACCGCATCCTCATCTGAATGCTCGAGATTATCAGCCATTAAGCACAAATTGGTAACTTCCTCTTCTGGTGCTGTTTCTGATGAGTCTGAGGCTGAGTCTGCCTAGAAAGCTCGTTGTACTCTCTTTTTACCCCTTCTATCCTTTGGTTTCTCCTCGGTCTTCTCCTTGTTAAGATTTCCTTTGAGATTGGGGCAATATGTCTTGATGTGACCTGGCTTTCTGCACTCATAGCAAATGACTTCATTCAAAGCCTTGACATTCTTCTGAAACTTACCCTTGTTCCAATTCTGACGTCTTCTCTGCTTCCTTTTTAGGAAACTTCTAAATTGCCTCGTCATCAGGACAATATCCTCTTCGTCTTCAGGTAGTGATTGATCACTTTCAGAGTCATCCACCTTTAAAGTAATATTCTTCTCCTTTCGCTTCTCACCTACATCAATCTGTCTTTGAGTCACCGATTGCTCATAAGCAATTAGTGATCCAAGAAGATTGTCAACAGAATAAACATTCAAATCTTTAGATTCTATTATCGCAGTTACCTTTGCATCATATGCAGGAGGTAAACAACGTAATATCTTGTTAACTTTCTCGGCATTAGTCAACTCCCTACCTAAAGCATGCAATGAAGTGGCTATGTGTGTAAAGCGAGTGTACATGTCAGAGATTGATTCATTCTGTTTCATCCGAAAAAGTTCATAGTCGTGCAAGAGAATGTTCAATCTAGTTTGTTTTACTTCATTTGTACCTTCATATGTAATACAAAGTCTATCCCAAATTTCCTTTCCTGATTTACAGGTAGAAACACGCATGTAATCTTCCGATTTTAAAGCACAAAAGAAACTATTCAAACACTTAGCATTCAGTTACGCTAGTTCACGTTCTTCTACAGTCCAGTTTGCAAAAGGTGTTTGAACTCTTATTCCTTCTACAATCCTAGTTGGTTCAGTATAACCATCCTGAACTAACATCGACATACGATAGTCAAGTGATTACAGAAAAGTAGACATGCGAGTTTTCCAAAAATTAAAAGGAATATTATCAAATAACGGTGGTCTAGTGATCGAGTATCCTTCCATAGTATTTCTATTTCCAAAATTAGCCATGATCGAAATTTCAAACAGTATTTAAAACAGATATTTTGAAATAAGGCTCTGATACCACTTGATAGTGCAAACAGGTTGTTAGACCTATTGCTCAATGTCCCTAGGCTAACCAAGAGGGGGGTGAATTTGTTCCTTTTAAAATTACTCTTGATAATTTAGAAAATTTAAAAGCTAATCGTACAGTACGATAAATCTTCGTAAAGTACGAACAGAGATAATTTTTGCTCTTTCTTTTAAAACAAAAATTCAACCACAACGAGAATAAACTGCAGAAAATAGATATGCAGAAAAATAAATAGAGAAAAGAAAACACCAGAATTTATAATGGTTCGGTCAAACTCGACCTACATCCACTCCCTAGAGATCCCTTCTCTAGGTATTGCACTAAAATCAAGTGTCTCTCCTTTTGCCCCCACAGCAAGGCGGAGAAGCCTTTACAAACTCTCTTCCACCAACCCCGGTGCGGCAGAGTACCGTCGTCCTTTTTACTCTCTAAGTGCAGCAGAGAACCGTCATCCTTTTCACTCTCCAAGTATGGCAGAGAACCGTCGTCCTTTTCACTCTCCAAGTGCGACAGAGAACCGTCGTCCTTTTAACTCTCCAAGTGCGACAGAGAACCGTCGTCCTTTTCACTCTCCAAGTGCGGTAGAGAACCAGAATCCTTTCGAACAATACTCTTGCAAAAGTCTCCAAGGAACTAGGAAGATGCTTGAAGAACAAGTAAAAGAAATCCTCTCAATTGGATAACCTTGTGAATCTCCTCATAATTTTCTCTTGAAAGATCTCTCAAAACTCACTCCCAAACACTCTCCCAATCACTCTCCTCTCACTTTCCAAAAGAATTTTCGCAGAAGGATCTCTATTCAAAATAGTTTTGAGTCATTTTTATACTTAGGACAGGAAAAACCGTTCAAAAACTGAATTTTCAAGTTAAGTCCGTGTCGATCATCCCGTACGATCGTCCATCGTACTGTACGAATAGTTCAAAAGATTGAACAATTTGTCATGTACGACTCATCAGACGAATAAGTCAGAGCCGTTCGTACGAACAGTTCATCCCATACAAACCCTTGGACGATCAAGTCAGTAAGCTTCGTCCGATCCATTCGTCCCGTACGAAGGCTTGGACGATCAAGTCAGTAAGCTTCGTCCGATCCATTCATCCCGTACGAAGGCTTGGATGATCAAGTCAGTGAGCTTCATCCTATCCATTCGTCCCGTACGAAGGCTTGGACGATCAAGTCAGTGAGCTTCGTCCGAACACTTTGTCCCGTACGAACGCTTGGACGATCAAGTCAGTAAGCTTCGTCCAAACACTTCGTCCCGTACGAACCTCTGGACGAACCCAATTTTGAGCTGTTCGTACAGCAAAAACTCATGTACGAATGGTATTCGTACTGTACGAACATGCCTTAGAAAAATTTTCTAGTCTGATGGGTTCTCCCTGGAGGACATATTCTTCATATCGTACTGTACGAAATCAATTCGTACTGTACGATCAGTTTAAAAACATTTAAACTTTTTACTACCCCAGTGTGTGTGTGTGCATAGTTATCCAACTTACAATCACACTCTCTCAGACTCAAGAAAAAGGAGAAAAGAAAATTACAGACTTCATTTACAGTGAACAAGTGAACTTGAAGTCTTCAACAGTCTTGAGTGTGAATTTTCTGAAAAATACTTTAGTACACACAGACAAACAAAAACTCAAAGATATATGTTAGAAGATGAATTTGTCAAACAATAAACTTTTATAATCATCAAAAACATAAACTGGGAATTGACTAGAATTCTCATGAACAAAACAATTCACTCCAATCAAAAATAGTTTCTACCAAACTTCTTTGGAAGCTCTTGAGAGAAGATCTTCAACATTAGATTAACGTACTCTACCTTCACTAGGAGGGTGAAAAAGGACGTGACGGTAGTCTACCATCACCAAGAGGGTGAAAAAGAATGTAACGGTACTCTACCTTCACCAGGAGGGTAAAAAAGGATGTGACATTATGCTGCCATCACTTGGAGAGTATAAAAGGTGATGGTTCTCTGCCATACCGGGTTGGTGGAAGAGAGTTTGTAAGGGCTTCTACACCTTGCTATGGGAGCAAAAGGAGAGTCACTTGTGATTAATGTAATACCTGGAGAAGGAGTCTCCAGGGAGTGGATGTAGGTCAAGTTTGACCGAACCACTATAAAATTTAGTGTTCTTCTGAGCTTTTTATTTTTCCCTGATTTTATTTTTCCACATTTAAAATTTTATGGTTGAAAAATCATCTATGAGAATCATTTCCATAAACAACTGCATATTTCAAGATTCTTATTTTAACTTTCAAAAATCTAAAAAAGGTTTTTTAAAATCCAAGAAATTTGTAAATAACCAATTCACCCCCCCCCCCCCCTCTTAGTTAGCCTTGGGACGGTTCTAAAAGGTCTAACGACCAATACAAACTTTCACTAATTAGGGCATCTTCTATTAATTAAGAGTAATTAAACTAATTATAGTGTATGATCCATATCGTACATGACGATAAGTTACAATCAGTAAAATAGCTGCCAATCACAATTTAGGTAATATTTTAATATTCAAAATCTATGTCTAATCATACCGTACCATCCATATCATACTATATGATATATAAAAATCATGCCTAAATTGATCCTATGATTAGGTGTTTAATTAGGGTTAAACTAGTCAATCATATCATATAGGAAGATCAGAGACGATCGTACTGTATGACACAATTCTTACATTGGATGATAATTAAATGTCGCCCATCATTTGGGATAATTAGTTATGTATTTATACTAATCATATGAGATGATGTACTCAATCATATAGGACGATCTGATTGATGCATGGGACGATATTTAATCACCGCCCATCATTTGGGATGATTAGCTATGTGTTTGTACTAATCAGACGGGATGAAGTTCTTAATTATACTGGATGATCCATATAAACACTTATACTAATCGTACAGTAGGGTGGAGTTCATACTAGCTAAAAAGGTAGTTTTGAACAAATCATATAGTACAATCATGGATTGTACTTGATGATCAAAAGCGTAAATTGAAAATTAGGGCATCTTTTGGAGGCTCCCTATTTAAGCTACCATAAAGTCTTATGTAAGATCTTTTGCTATCAACTTATTCTGAGAGAGAGCTCAGAGAAGGAAGAGAGAGAGAGAGAGAGCTTTGGGAGAGAGAGAGATTCTTATGAGGGGGAGTTATGAGGGATTCATAAAAGTTACTCCAAGTGAGGTTTTCATTGTCTTCTTCAAACTGCTTTCGTGATTCCTTGGTGGCTCTAGGGAGACATTCTTCAATATCAGATTTAGGTTCTCTGCCTACTCCAGGATGGAATAAAAGGATTCGGGTTCTCTACCTACACTAGGAGGGTGTAAATGATTAAAAGTTCGCTGCCATCATCAGGAGGGTGTAAAAGCTTTTGGTTCTCCGTTACACCAGAAAGGTGAAAGTGATTTTGTAAGGGCTTCTCCGCCTAGCTGTGGGGGCTAAAGGAGAGACACTAAAAAAATTAGTGCAATACTTGGAGGAGGCCTCTGGGAGTGGACGTAGGTCAGATTTGACTGAACTACTATAAAATTATGTGTGTTCATTCTTTTACTTTTTCACATTTTAATTTTTACACTCGTT
Organism: Dendrobium chrysotoxum; assembly: GCA_019925795.1. NCBI lineage: Eukaryota > Viridiplantae > Streptophyta > Magnoliopsida > Asparagales > Orchidaceae > Dendrobium > Dendrobium chrysotoxum. The sequence continues at coordinate 15,755,159 of CM034297.1, forward strand.
TGTGATTTTTGTGTGGTTTAAATTTGTGATTACTGTGAACTTAATCTACTTCTGCATTGTGGGATAAACTTGTATGTTTTAAAATATTTAAAAAGATAAAAAGATTTTTCTTTTTGCTTTAAGTAATTTTTAAAATAACTAATTCACCCCCCCCCCCCCCCCTCTTAGTTAGCCTCGAGCTTGTTCTTAAAGGTTTAACAACCTTCACAAACATTCAGAGTGGAGTAAATGGAGCAGCTACATTGAAATGTATGGCACAGTGACATTCATTTTCCTGAGACCTCAACTCTGCAAAGCTAATTTTCAAACACAGCAACACCTCAAAAGCTACGGTGCTGACTATGATGTCACTGCAGTGCTTGTAAACAAAGAGTATGGCACTATAATGTCCAAAAAAGTGATGCTTCAATGGTATTTAATGAAGTGCGGCGGTGATGTTTCCTTTGGCACTGCAGTGTTGCCTGTTTCTTTGTATTTTTCACCATTTGTAAGCTTTTCCTGTACAAAAATAACTTAAATAGCACATTTTCACTAAGATTCAAAATATAATAAATAATACATAATTTACACTTATTATTTTCTAAATTAAATTTAAAAAAAAATATGACTGTAAGCACATATATATTGAAAACAAATTTACCAAAATCTGAAAGTTTGTGTTGGTCATTAGACCTTTTAGAATGGTCCCAAGGCTAACCAAGAGGGAGGCAAATTGGTTATTTAAAAATTTCTAGGATTTTTAAAAATATTTTTTAGATTTTTTAAATTTAAAATAAGAATCCTGAAATATGCAGTTGTTTATAGAAATGAATGTCACATATGATTTTTCAAACACAAAATTTTAAATACAAAAAAATAAAAATGCAGGAAAAAATTAAAAGCACAAAAGAACACCAAATTTTATAGTGGTTCAGTCAAACCTGACCTACATCCACTCCCTGGAGACTCCTTCTCGAGGTATTGCACTAAACATAAGTGAATCTCCTTTTGCCACACAACAAGGCGGAAAAGCCTTTACAAACTCTCTTCCATCAACCCAGTGTGGAAGAGAACCTTCACCTTTTACACTCTCCAAGTGATGGCAGCATACCGTCACATCCTTTTTCACCCTCCTAGTGAAGGCAGAGTACCTTGATCCAATGTTAAAGATCTTCTCTCAAGAGCCTCTAAAGAAGTTAGGCTGAACTTGAAGAAGACAAAGACATCCTCACTTTTGACAACCTTGTGAAACCCTAATAACTCCCCTTCACTAGATCTCTCACTCTTTACTCACAAAATTACTCCGAAACATACTTCAATGGTCACTCTCAAGAGAAATTCATAGCAAAGGGATTATGAGACAGTTTTTAGGACTCCTTATATAGAAAATACATGAAAACCCATCCAAAAATTGAATTTTTCAAGAGAACCATCCAACGATCGTACTGTACAATCGTGCGAACATCCCATATAAATAGTTTAAAAAATAGGTCTTCATCTGGTACTGACCCAAATTCATCCTCTATTAGTTATCTGTACAAATACAGATTGTGTTGTACGAATATTTTAAAAATTAAGTGGGTTTATTTGGTACAAACCTAATTTCATACTCTATCAATTGTCTATACAAATACAGATCGTATTGTACAAACAGTTCAAAAAATAAGTGTGCTTATTCAGTATGAACCCAATTTCATACTCTGACAGCCGTCTGTATGACTTGACATCGTACAGTACTAATAATTAAGAAAATTCTAGCCCATATTTGAGTAATATCATTCTAGATGAAATCTAAGTCAAATAGTATATTACGATTAGATATCGTATAGTATGATTAGTTTAAAATTTTAAATTTTATCTCTCTCTCCCTGTGTGTGTGTGCACCGTTACCCAATTACAATCACACTTGCTCATACTCAAGAAATAAAAAAATAAAGAAATATATACTCTATTACATAAAATCCTATTCTTCCCTATCTTGAAGTCTTCAACCTGGAGTAGTATTTGATTTTTCGAAAATGTTAGTACACACATAAAATAACTAGACATATCCAATATATGCTAGGAGAAATAATGAAATGAGAAAAATAATATTTTGTTATCATCAACAATCATAATCTTAATTCCTGAGTTATAAAAATCTCCCCCTTTTTATGATGACAAAAACCTCCCCCTTTTGACATCAGCAAAAGGAGGAGAGAAAATAAATCTACTACAAATGTAAGATGTTACGGATGAATCTAAGATTCAAAAAGGACAAGAAATTTAAAATTTACAAGATCAACATCAAATTCCTTATGCAAATATTTTAAAACTCATATTATAAATCAAGGAATAATTAAGAAAAGAATAGTTGACCAGGTTCAATGTTCATTTTAGAAATTAGAAGTATCAAATAGAATAATTATCGCAAAAATAATTACATAAGAATCAAATAGTTTCAAATTCAATAGTTGAAGTTATTGGTGAATGCTTGGATTTTTCTAAGAATTATAGACATAGAGGAAAGAACTAAATGTAGTGTGGGATCAGTTTTTGCCTCTTTATCAACTAGAAGTGTGAACATTGCACATTTTTTTTATTGGGCTCATTTTGTGCCTCTTTTCATATTTGGCACGCTTTGTGCATCTTTTATGGTTGCTCATTTTGTGCCTCTTTTCAAGTTTGGCATACTTTGTGCATCTTTTGACATTTTGTTCTTTCCACAACCTAAATCACCAAGTCGTAGCTTATGTGATTATCTTCCAATTAAAAGAAAAAAACTTTCTCGTACAAGGGAGATTAAACCCCAAAATAAAATTCAATAGATAACAATAAAATCAACACATTGAACAAGAAAAATAAATCACAACTTTTACAATAATTATAACTATAAAATAAATATCTATTAGAACATGAAGATGATCTCCTTATCTAAATATAATTATAATTTGATTTAAGATTTGAGTAAAAAAAATCTAAGGAAATACTATTATAATGCAAATAATTTAAATTTTTTTATCCTTTAAAACAACATTTTAGATTAGTCAATAATAACTCATAGATAATTTAAGATGGAACAAAAATCAACAACAACCATAACATAGATTGAAAAGAAAAAAAAAACTTTTTTTTATATTAAATAACACAAACTTAAACATAAACAAAATACAACTAATCCAAAACACAAGCATCTAACTTCAACATTAGAAAGACTTCAACTAAACTAAAAACATCTAAAAGCAAATACAATAATCAAACTAATAATCTGGGGGATCTTGATCTAGAGGAGGCTATGGAGGACTAAACTGGGTAAAGTAGCTGTTGATGGTAGCTACTGGAGTATTGAGCGTATCAACCTATCCTCTAACCCAGCCCATATCTTCATTGTATCTAAAGTCCTGCTGGTGCAAGCGAGTCTCAATATGATCAAATCATTTATCAAAATGAGACTCAAGACGATTAAATCTCTAGATCATTTCTTGATAGAAATAATGCTCATGTCCAGGAGCAGGTGCTGGAGCAGGCGCCTCTTCTTCACCAATCTCATCTCCCTCATCCCCTTGATCCTGGTGGGATAGAATATGAAATGAAGCATCAGTAAAATAACATGGCAGATTATTTGGGGGATCAGGATGAATAAGATTATATTTCTTTTCAAGAATATAGGCAATCAAGTATCCTAAGGCCACATTCTTCTTCCATCTAGTGGTAGGGAGTAGAATGTCAGTAAGATTATTGATGTAGTCCAGAAACAACTGAGCTTCGATAATCAGTATTTTTTGACATTACGAAGTATGTAATGATAGAATGCAAAGGAGTGTTATTGATTCGATCACCAGCTTTAGGAATAATGGAAGTTCTTAAGACATGCCGAATGATTCTAGCATTTTGATTCAAAGTATGAACAAGGGGAAAGTGTGAGATTGAAGATACACCCCTAAGAGTTTGATTTACTTCAGACCAATCAAAATAACTTCTAGAAATCATAGAGTGCGCCCGGACTCCTACAGTTTTAAGATGTAAAAAGGTGCCCAAATCCTCTTTAGTGATTTCAACACATTGGTGAAAGACATACAAGGACATAATGGTGTTGTTTCCTCTCATTCTCAAATTGGTGAGAAAATAATAAAAAGTGTCAGAGTGAAAATCGTAAATTAAAGTGAGAATGAAGGAAAACTGAGTAGAGTCAAACAAATGCATAATTGGAAATTTTATGTCTTCTTGAATAAGGAGATGAGAAGGAGTAATCTTTACTTGAACAAATCATAGGCTTGTTCATTTTCTCTTGAAAGAAAATTATCATCTCATTTAGTATGAGATGAATTCCCTTTGGTCTGACGTACTCGCTTGCTTTTGCTTGCCATTTGAAAAGGGTTGAACACTAGGATTGAAAAGGACTGAATGTGGAATTGGATGTGAAGAAAATTCAAAGAACGGCTTCCAATTTATAAAAATTGGGCTATTTCATACTGTACGAAATTGAATTCGTACATACGATCTTGAAATTTGTATAGTACGAACTTGGGTTCGTACGTATGAACAAAAATCATCAAGAATAGTTATTGTAGTGAAATAACTTTTTGTAAACTTGCCTTCCCGATGAGTCATTTTGTACGACCCTTGACTAATCTGATTGTACAGATGAACAGGTGTTTGTACGAGATGATTTACTAATAATGATCGTACCAACCATTTTGAATTCATCCACATGTAAACTAATAACAGAATCGTACAGAAGAACAGATGTTCATCGGGGACAATATTCGAACAGTGGCCGTTCTTATCCTAATTCATTTCTAGAAATTCTTGACATGTTCGTAAAGATGAATAATTGATGATTCGTACAGACGATGAGGTGTTTGTACTGTACGATTTGCATAAAAATATCAAATTTTTGTATGTCCCACATAAAAAAGAAAACATGTAAAATCTGGAGAATTTGTACAGTACAAAAGTGGTTCGTACAGTACGAATAGAGATAGAATTTTATATTTGCACATGTTGATCAAGATACTTTTCAAACACAAATCAAACAAGATCCATGAAACACAAAAATAAAAATAATAAAAGGAAAAAAATCAAGGACAAAAATAGAGAAGTATAAAAAGAACAAACCAAAAAATAGAGAATAAAATATAATCATAGACACAAAATAAATACATCACAATTACATTTTGCAGAATTATAATTTTCAAGCATGAATATCAATAACACCCAATCTAGTTCTTAAGGTGCTGAAAATTTCAAAAGCCGGTAGTTTTGTGAAAATATCTGCAAGTTGATTTTCAGTAGCTACATTATGTAACTCAACTTTGCCTTTAGTGACATGGTCCCTAATGAAGTGATGCCTTATGTCTATATGCTTGGTCCTTAAGTGTTGGATTGGATTCTTTGAAATGTAAATAAAACTTCTATTATCACAAAAAACTATAATAGTACCAATTGAAAAACCTAAATCCATAAGTTATTATTTTAACCAAAGAACATGTGCCACATAACTTTTTAAGGCTATATATTCTGCTTTAGTAGTAAAAAGGGCTACTGAATTCTATTTTTTGCTATAACAAGAAACTAAAGAGTTCTCTATGAATTGACAAGTTCCAGAAGTACTTTTTCTATCAACCCTATATCCTGCAGAATCAGAATCAGAATATCAAATTATTTTAAAAATGGTGATGTGCCTAGGATACCAAATCCCTAAATTTTGAGTTCCTAAAAGATATATCAGAATTCTTTTAATATCAGCCAAATGAGATTCTTTTGGATCATCTTAAAATATAGCATAAAGATAAACACTAAATATGATATAAGGTCAGCTAGCAGTTAAATAAAGTAATGATCCAATTATCCCTCTAAATTTCTTTTGATCAATAGATTTGCCTTTAGAGTCCTTGCCTAACTGACCAGAGGAACTCACGGGAGTACTTATTGGTTTAGCTTTATCCATTTCATACTTCTTAAGGATGTCCATAATATATTTTGACTGATTAAGAAAGGTGCCATCCTTTTTCTACTTTATGCTAAAACTAAGTAACTCAAGTCTCCCATCAAACTCATTTCAAATTCCTTACTCATTGTTGTTGAAAAGTTATCATAAAGATTTTTATCAAAGGATCCAAAAAATATATCATCGACATAAATTTGAATAATAAGGATGTCATCTCTTACTCTTTTTATGAAGAGAGTGGTTTTCAGACTCCCTTTAATAAAAGATCTTTCTAGTAGGAATGTCCTTAGCCTTTCATATCATGTCTTAGATGCCTATTTTAGTCCATACAATACCTTCTTCAATTTAAATACATGATTAAGAAATTGTGAATTTTTAAAACCTGAAGGTTGCTCAACATAAATATCCTCTTTAATCATCCCATTAAGAAATACACTTTTAACATCCATTTAAAATAATTTAAATCCTTAAAAATAGGCAAAGGCTAGAAGCACCCTTATCTCTACAAGTCTAGCTACAGGGGCAAATGTCTCTTCAAAATCATTTTTTTTCTATTTGATTGTACCTCTTGACCACCAATCTCATCTTATTTCTAACCACTACACCTAAATTATTCATTTTATTTTTGAAAATCCACTTAGTTCCAACAACACTTTAATTTTTAGGTCTTTCTACCAACTCCTAAACATCATTTCTAACAATTTGATTCAACTCTTCTTGCATAGCTATAATCTAAAATTCATCTAAAAGTACTTGATTTATATTAATGGGTTCAGTCATTGAAATGAATGCTGAGTGGTTCACTTCTTTATTATGTACATGCCTACTTCTAACGCGTTTGCTCAGGTCTCCTAAAATCAGTTCTTTATGATGACTTTTAGAATATTTTCATTCTCTAGGCAAACTATTTTCTGTTCCAACTCTTTCTTCAGGATTTGCATTTTTAATTTCTTGGGCAATTTCTTCAACATCTTCTTCTTCCAACCTAGACCCTCCAGAATTATCAGATTCATCAAAAGCTACTTGAGTGATCTCCTCTACCACCAATGTCTTTTGTTAAAAACTCTATAGGATTTGTCAACACTTGAATATCCTAGAAAAATTCCCTCATCAGATTTAAGATCAAATTTTCCTAAAAGAGTTTTGTCATTATTATGAATGAAGACTTTACATCCAAAGACTTGTAAATATAAGAGGTTGGGTGTCCTACCCTTTAAAAGTTCATAGGGTATCTTATTCAACTTAGATCTAATGTTTACCTTATTCAGAACATAATATGCTGTATTAATCGATTCAGCCTAAAAATATTTAGAAAGTGAATATTCAGCCAACATGGCTCTAGCAGCTTCTATCAAAGTTCTATTCTTTCTTTCAAAAATCTCATTCTGTTGAGGGGTCTTATGAGCTAAAAAGTTGTGATCTATCCCTTGTTCTTTACAAAAAACTTTAAATTTTTTATTTTTAAATTCTCCCCCGTGGTCACTATGAATTTAAAGAATTTTACAACCTAGCTTCCTCTGAATCCAAGTAGAAAAATTTCTAAACTCATCAAATGATTCACTCTTATGTGATAACAATCTAATCCAAGTGAATATTAAATAATCATCAACAATCACATACCCATAAATTTTCTCTCCTAAACTTACAGTGCTAACAGGTCCAAAAAGATCCATGTGAAGGACTTCTAAGGGTTTGCTAGTTCTAAGATCTTTAATTGAATAAAAGGAGGACTTGACTTGTTTCCCTAATTGACATGCATCACACAAGTGATCCTTAGTAAAATCTAATTTGGGTATGCCTCTAACTAATTTCTTTTAGGTAATCTTCCTAAGATTTTTCATGCTTGTATGATAAAGCTTCTATGCCATAACCAAGATTCATCAGTAATAATTTTCAGATAAAGTGCATTAGAAGATTTAACATAATTTAAATCAGGCATGTACACATTATTTATCTTATCTCCATGCAACACATCAACTCTATTTTGGCTTATACAGCTTGTAGGCAAAAATTTTATGTTAAAACCCTTATCATGAAGCTGGCTAATACTTAGCAAATTATATTTTAAGCCTTCTACCAATTAGATCTTTTCAATCAAAAAATTCTTCGTGTTACCAATCATACCTGATCCTACCACTCTCCTAGTTGTGTTATCTCTAAGTGTCACTTTGCCTCTAATCCTTGCCTCCAGCAATATAAATTGATTTGTATCTCTAGTCATATATTTTGAACATCCGCTGTCTAGGTACTAAATACTCTCACGAGGGCTTGTATGAGAGCGTCTCTACAAAATTATCAAATATTAGACTTGGGAACACAAATAAATTTGGGTTCACCTCTTGGCAATGATAATCCAGATGCATATTTGATATGCTATGATTGATGCATCTTAGGTCTTCACATTAAATGTGTTCTACTATGAATAGTGCAAGTGTGGGAAATATTCCCCAACATTTCATATGAAAAACATTTAACACTAAAAAAGGGTTTAATATTGCAAATCTGGTTTTGATGATGACAAACATGTTTCCAGTGTGTTTTGCTTGGCTAATCTGTTTCAGGCACAAAAGACAGCGAGCTACTCAAGCCAACTCAAGATCGAGTCCAAGTGTGTTAAATGTATGATTTTTCCTTTTATTGAGTCAATTGTAATGTAACTGATTCCCTAGCTAAGTAACCTTGCACACACACACTCAGGGAGAGAGATTGAGTGAATTAGAGTTTCTGTTAAAATTTTGTTCAGATCGTCCTGGACGATAGTAGCATCATCCTGGACGATCCAGTTAAAATAGAAACCCTAATTAGGGCGACTAAGTTAAGAGGGTCTGATTAAGCAGATCGTCCTGGACGATCTTTGGATCGTACGGGACGATATGCTCAAATCAGAAATTCCTAGCCGCCAGATTAAGTTAGGCAAGTTTTATTTTAAGTATTTTGGTCTGATCGTCCCGGACGATACGTGTATCATCCTGGACGATGCACTACAATCATGCCTAAATTAGTCTGGTAATTAAGGAAAGCAATTAATGTTTAATTGATACGATCACATCGTCCTGGACGATCGCAGGATCGTCCCGGACGATCGTGATCGTCTTGTGCTTTTCAGCTGTACGACCCGAACTGTGTTCAGGATGATTTTGGGCCTTTTTGAACTAATCGTACAGGACAATGTCCCAATCGTTCTGGACGATCAAGTCATTTTTTGGTCATCCAGCACAGATTTCTCTAGACAACCCGAACTGTCTTCTGGACGATTTTCCTCAATTTGCACTAATCGTCCCGGACGATCGTAGTTTCGTACGGGACGATATGAACAACTTTTTCTACTGATCGTCCAGAAGAGCCTAATCGTCCAGACTGAATCAGCTGAATTTGAACTGATCGTACAGGACGATATTCAGATCGTCCTGGACGATCTTGGCCGACCAGTTGAGATTTAGGGCAAATTTTAAGCCCTCCTTTAAAAGAACTTTTTCCAATTTTTGGAAAAATCTTTTGCTACCTTCCTTCCCTGAGAAACCCTAAAGAGAAGAGAGAGTTGGGAGAGAGAGAAGAGATCTTGTGAGGGGGAGTTAGTGAGGGATTCACTAAGGTTGCCACAAGCACGGATCAGAGTCGTCTTCTCCGCTCGTCGTCTGTCGTCTAGTCGGTGTTCTTCGTGGGAGGATTGTTCGCAAGAAGATCCGGGGTTCTCTGCCCGCTTCAGGTGGAAGCAAAAGGAGTTCGAAGGTTCTCTGCCTGCTTCAGGAGGAAGCGAAAGGAGGTCAGGTTCTCTGCCTCACCGTGTGGTGAAAAGGAGGTGCTTTGTACAGGCTTCTCCGCCTTGCTGTGGGAGCAAAAGGAGAGTCACTTTTGTTTAGTGCAATACCCGGAGGGGAGGCTCCGGGGAGTGGACGTAGGTCAAGTTAACCGAACCACTATAAAATTTGGTTTGCTTTTCTGATTCAATTTTGCACTTTACTTTTCAATATAAACTGCTTGGGTGAATATCATTGGTTGATCTTTTCGTTATTATTTACTTGTTTCCGCTGCTAAGTATCGAAAAGATTTTTGTTGTTATCGTGAAATTTTTAAATAACCAATTCACCCCCCCTCTTGGTTAGCCTCGGGACTAGTTCAGTAGGGCTTAACATCCCTTTCGAACTTTCAAGTGGTATCAGAGAGGGATTCAAAATTTCTGTTTAAAAACTTTTGAATTTGATCCATGGCTAACTGTAACAATCGTAATACTGCTGAAGGTTATTCTATAACTAGACCACCGTTGTTTGATAACATTCCATTTGATTTTTGGAAAACACGCATGTCTACTTTTCTTCAGTCTATTGATTATCGCATGTGGATGTTAGTTAAGGACGGATACGAACCACCTTTTCGAATGGTTAACAATGTGAAAACTGAATTGCCGTTTGCTGATTGGACGTTTGATGATCATGATTTAGCACAGTTGAATGCAAAATGTTTGAACTGTTTCTTTTGTGCTTTAAAATCCGAGGACTATATGCGTGTTTCTACTTGTACAACGGGAAAAGAGATTTGGGATAGATTATGTATAACATACGAAGGTACAACTGAAGTCAAACAGTCTAGGTTAAACATCTTGTTATATGATTACGAACTTTTTCGCATGAAACCTAGTGAGACTATTTCAGAAATGTACACAAGGTTCACTCAGATTGTTACCTCTTTGCATGCTTTAGATAGAGAACTTACCAACTACGAAAGAGTGAACAAGATTCTTAGATGTTTGCCTGCTTCTTATGATGCTAAAATTACTGCTATTACTGAATCCAAAGATTTAAATACTTACTCTATTGACAGCTTACTTGGATCACTCATTGCTTACGAGCAAGGGGTGAACCAAAGGCAACTTGATGCAGGTGAACGCAAGAAAGAGAAGACAGTGGCACTAAAGGCCAAAGATTCAGATGCTAGCACTTTCGGGTCTGATAGCGATGATGTTGCCTTAATCACAAGGCAATTCAAAAGCTTTCTAAGGAAGAAACATAAGAACCATCAGAAGTGGAACAAGGGTAAGTTCAATAAAAACTTTAAGGGTTCATCTGAATCGGTTTGTTTTGAATGCAAGAAGCCCGGACACATTAAGGCTGATTGTCCGACACTTAAAGCTCATCCAAGCAAGGAGAAGGGTGAGGAGAAACCAAAGTTCAGAAAGGACAAGAAGCGGATTCAGAAGGCGTTCTGGGCAGACTCTGTATCCGACTCTTCTGAGACTGAAGCTGAAGAGGAGGAAACAAACTTGTGTTTGATGGCTGATGATCACCCTGGTCAGTCCGACCAGGAAGAGGTATGTGAGCTTACTTACGATCAGTTATTTGAAGTTTCTGAAAAGATTCATACATCGTATATGAAGCTTAAGAAAACCCATGCTAGTTTGAAACTAGATTATCTGACTTTGCAAAAAGAGCATGAAGTGTTGATTAAGGATCATTCCACCATTGATAGCAATCACATGTCTTTACTAGATGAGTTTGATGAACTGAATGAAAAGCATTCTGATTTAATTGTTGAGCATAACTTGTTAAAAACATCGCATGGTGAATTAGAACTTGCTTTTAAGAAAGTGAATGATTTGGCATCTGAGTTAGAAAGTATTGAAAGTGCAAAAACGTTTGAAATTGGAAGTTTAAACAAACACATTGAGTTTTTGAAAGTGAAAATCAGTGCTTTTGAAAATAACAAAACACCGCCTACTTTTGAACAATTTTATGCACCGCCACCTTTTAAAAATTCTGTTGCAAGTTCATCAAAGCATGTTTCATACACTACTAGGAAGAGGTACTATCACTCACGACGTTTAGTTAATCCTTTTCCTGGTGTTAGATATTTTTCATGTGGCATGTTAGGACACATATCACACACTTGTACTGTTCACCGTAGTACACATTGGGTGTGGAGACCCAAACTGTCTGTTGCACAGCACAGCACACATGCATCGCATTCTTCTTTTCATAAGAAGGAACCCAAACCTGTTTGGGTTCCTAAGACTGACATTTGATGATTTTGTAGGTATGCTCTCACAAGAGACCTCGTGAGAGCATGTGGTACCTGGACAGCGGATGTTCTAGACATATGACTGGAGATGCAAATTAGTTCATTTCGCTGGAGGCCAGAGCTAGAGGCAAGGTTACACTTGGAGATAACACTACCAGGAAGGTGGTAGGCACAGGTATGATTGGTGATTCAAAGAATTTTGTGATTGATAATGTTTTGCTTGTAGATGGACTGAAACATAACTTGCTGAGCATTAGTCAACTCTGCGACAAGGGATACAGCATCAAATTCCTGCCCACTGGCTGCATTTTAAGCTTAAATGATGAAGTTGTTTTGCATGGGCAAAGGATCAACAACGTCTACAAGCTGGATGTAAGTAGCATTAAATCTGATAATTCAATTTGCTTAAAAACTGCTGCTGATGAGTCTTGGTTATGGCATAGGAGATTATGTCATGCCAGTATGAAAACCCTTAGGAGAGTCACCCAAAAGGACTTAGTTAGAGGTGTGCCCAAGCTTAAGTTCACTAAGGATCACCTGTGTGATGCCTGTCAGTTGGGGAAGCAAGTCCAGTCCTCTTTTCACTCAGTTAAGGACATTAGCACCTCTAGACCTTTAGAAGTTCTTCACATGGACCTCTTTGGACCCATTAGCACTGCCAGCTTAGGGGGGAGAGTCTATGGTTTTGTGATTGTTGATGATTATTCAAGGTTCACTTGGGTTAAGTTTTTGTCACACAAATCTGAGTCATTTGATGAGTTTAGATCTTTCTCTACTTGGATTCAGAAGAAGTTAGGATGTGAGATTATTACCATCCATAGTGATCATGGAGGGGAGTTTGAAAATGAAAGATTTGGAAGTTTTTGTGAGAATCATGGGATTAGTCACAATTTTTCAGCTCCTAGGACCCCTCAGCAGAACGGGGTAGCTGAAAGGAAGAACAGGACCTTAGTGAAAGCCGCTAGAGCCATGCTTACCGAGTATTCACTTCCAAAGTACTTTTGGGCTGAAGCGGTGAACACTGCCTGTTATGTGCTGAATAGGGTGAATGTGAGAGTCAAACTGAATAAGGCACCTTATGAGATCATTAAGGGTAGAACACCAAATCTGTCCCACCTCCATGTCTTTGGCTGTAAGGTTTTTATTCTGAACAACGGGAAGTCACCCTTAGGAAAATTTGACCCCAAATCTGATGAAGGAGTGTTCTTAGGATATTCAAGTGTGGGGAAATCCTTTAGGGTGTTCAATAGGAGGACTTTGGTGGTGGAAGAAACAACCCATGTAGTGTTTGATGAATCTGATCCTAAGGAGTCTAGATCTGAAGTAGAAGATGAAGAGATTGTTGAGGTTACCCAAGGAGTTGGAAATACAAATTTGGAGGAAATGGTAGAACCTCAAACCACACTGCCTAGAGATTGGAGATATTCTTCGAGTCATCCTAAAGAACTGATCTTAGGAGACCCTTCTGAAGGTGTTAGGACTAGGCATGGACTTAGGAAGGAAGTAAACCATTCTGCCTTTATCTCAATGACTGAACCCACCAACATCAATCAAGCCTTGTCGGATGAGTTTTGGATTTTAGCTATGTAGGAAGAATTGAATCAATTTGTAAGGAATGATGTTTGGGAGTTAGTAGAAAGACCTAGAAACTAAAGTATTGTGGGAACCAAGTGGGTCTTTAAGAATAAGATGAATGATTCTGGTGTGGTGGTGAGAAATAAGGTAAGATTGGTGGCTAAGGGGTATAATCAGATAGAAGGGATAGATTTTGAGGAAACGTTTGCCCCTGTAGCTAGATTGGAAGCCATTAGAGTGCTACTAGCCTTTGCCTGTTACAAGGGATTTAAGCTGTTTCAAATGGATGTCAAGAGTGCCTTTTTAAATGGGGTAATTAAAGAAGATATTTTTGTAGAATAACCCCCAGGTTTTGAGAGTTCCCAATATCCAAGTCATGTCTATAAATTAAAAAAGGCCTTATATGGATTGAAACAGGCACCCAGAGCTTGGTATGAGAGGCTTAGCACATTCCTGTTAGAAAGAGAGTTTGTTAAGGGGAGCGTAGACACCACCCTTTTTCTGAGGAGAATAGGAGATGACTTACTCATTGTCCAGATTTATGTTGATGATATAATTTTTGGATCTTCTGATAAATATTTATGTGATGAGTTTTCCAAAACAATGAGTAAGGAGTTTGAGATGAGTATGATGGGAGAATTGTCCTACTTTTTGGGGTTTAGCATAAGGCAAACGGATGATGGAACCTTTCTCAATCAATCAAAATACACTAAGGACATTTTGAAGAAATATGAAATGGACAAAGCCAAGCCAATCAATACTCCCATGCCCTCCTTAGTTCAGTTAGATAAGGATTCAAATGGAAAATCTGTTGATCAGAAGAAGTATAGAGGGATAATAGGTTCACTGCTTTACCTGACTGCTAGCCGACCTGATATCATGTTTAGTGTCTATCTTTGTGCTAGGTTTCAGGCTGATCCTAAAGAGTCCCATCTGACTGCTGTTAAGAGAATTCTTAGATATCTTTTAGGGACCCCAAACCTAGGAATTTGGTACCCTAGGCACAGCACCTCTTTTGAGATCATTGGATATTCTAACTCTTACTTTGCGGGGTGTAGGGTGGATAGGAAGAGTACCTCTGGGACTTGTCAATTCATAGGACAGTCGTTATTCTCCTGGTCCAGTAGAAAACAGAACTCAGTTGCACTTTCCACTGCTGAAGCTGAGTACATTGCCTTCGGAAGTTGTGTAGCCCAAGTTCTTTGGTTGAAACAACAAGTCTTGGATTTAGGAGTACCCGTTGGCACAATTTCTGTTCTGTGTGATAATACCAGTGCCATCTGTATCTCTAAGAATCCAATCCAACATTCTAGGACCAAACACATTGACATTAGGCATCACTTCATTAGGGACCATGTTACAAAAGGGGATATTGAGCTACATCATGTAGCAACTGAAAATCAGCTGGCTGACATATTCACTAAACCACTGGCCTTTGACTCATTCAGCATTTTGATAACCAGATTAGGAGTGATTGATATAAATACTTGATTCTAATGACTGCTGATTTCTGATTGTTCTGACTGGTAGTCTGTTTTTCTGTTAGTTAGTTTTTGGTTTGATTATTTGCTTTCAGTTATTTTTATGTCTTTTGTTGATTTCCGTTTTAGCCTTACTGTTAGGTTGATTTGAGTATTTACTCTGATGTGATTTTATACCTGTTTTTATTCACTGGTTCATATCTTGCACTTACTGTTTTATGTTTTTCAAAATCTGATCACCGCTCACTACTTCTGATAATCTGAATTTCTGACTGGGAGTTTTTATCTTGTTTTGATTTGGAAGCTGGTAAGCAGTGATTGATTCCACTGAATCTGTTAAAGGGAAGAAACATTGATGATTGTTTCTCTTCCTCTAACTCCTTTACTGGTGTATGGTTTCTTTTGGATAAAAATCCTCTTCAAAATTAAAATGTTAGTTTTTTTTTCAAATAGAGATTATTTTATCTTCCTACAGTAATCTACCTTATATCACTAGTGTTTTTCAAAGTCTTGAGTCATTAGTTTGATTTTCTAAAACCAAGTGATTGCATTTATCATATGATGTGTGGTTTTTGTTTTGTGAACCATTCTTCCCTACTGTGGAGAGTCATCTCCTATGTCTGGAAGATAGATTCACAGCTGAGACTCTTTAATGATTATGAAAAGGAGAAAGCTTACAAAAGATGCGCAGTGTGCCAACCAAATTGAAAAAGAGGCATAAAATGAGCCCAAAACTGAAAAGATGCGAAAATGCCAAATACACAAAGTGTATCAAAAATCAAAAGATGCGCAGTGCGCCAAATAAATTGAAAAAAAAGAGGCACAAAATGAGCCCAACCTAAGCTTTCTTCTCTTTCAGATCTTTAAATGTCTTAGAAAAAACTCGTGTGTCACTTAATACGTTCAAAAGCTTGAGTTTCAAAATCTTGATTTCTGATTTTTTACTTTGTAACACTATTATATCAGATATTTTTCTGGAACGAGGCTTGAAAGAATCTCTTTTCAAATCTAATATCTTTTCTTCTGAATCGGATTTTTGTTTTGAAAGAGGTTTGCATCGATAAGGTGCCCGGGGTAGGAGTTACGAAAGTCAATTTTTCCAATCTTTTCTGGATTTCAGCACTGTCAATCGTTCTCTTATTGGTTTTTGAATATAAAATCAAGAAAAAATTCTGATTTACTCGAGCAGCTTGATCAAAAAAAAAACTTTGCTTTTTCATGTTTTTTATTCTGTGAGTTTTTTCGTCATTTTTGTGTCATTTTGATTTACATAATTGTGTTTTTGGAATCCTGATCGGTCATCTTCATCATCCATCTTTTTCTGTTTTCTTCACATCGTCCTAGACGATCCACATATCGTCCTGGACGATCCACTACATCCTGGACGATCTAAACATCGTCCTGGACGATTCGTTCAGAATCGCCCCCCCACTGCTCCAGCTGCTGAAAAATTTCAATTATTGGTGATCGTCCCGGACGATACTCACATCGTCCTGGACGATATGATCCATATCTTCCTGATCTGATCAAACGGCTGAGATTGCACCAATTATTACCCATTGTCCCGGACGATCCCTTTATCGTCCCGGACGATCCACCTGTCAAGCCGCTGGACGATTCAAATTCGGCCCATCCGACATATTTATTGTAAATCATCCTGGACGATCCACCTAATCGTCCGGGATGATACCTTTTCGTCAACGGTCGTCCAGCTGACTCCTCGGGACGATCGCCTGTGTCTAATCGTCCCGGACGATATCTGATCGTCCTGGACGATCGGACCGCCTTTTTGACCAATCGTACAGGATGACATAAATGCCCCGATCATCCCGGACGATGTCTCGATCGTACGGGACGATAAGTCCTTTTTCTTTATAAACAGCAGTTTTCTTGAACTTTTTTCACACCGATTTTCTCCACTCCACTTCTCCTCCTTACTCTCTCAATTCCTCATGGCTGGTGGCAAGCGTTCCCGTCAGAAGGGTGCCAGTTCCTCCCGGGGGCCGGTTGATCCTCGCTTCCCTAATGCAGCCGATCAGGCTGCCTTTGAGCGATACTGCGAGGTGGGGATCACGCCTTCAAAAATAGTAAATCCCCGTACACTCACATATCTTGTCCTTGATCTATTCGCCCACACCTCCCTCACCTTCATCCTCACCCTCGCCTTTCCCTTTAGTTCCGAACTTCTTCGCGTTTTCTTCGCGAACCTACGGATTACCGCTGACTACTCCACTCTCCGGTCCTATGTCAATCAGCGCCCTGTTGAACTCACCTATCAGGACTTTCACACCATTCTCCACTTGTCTATCACTGGCGACAAACTCCACACACTTACCACCGACCCAGACTATGATTGGAGTGTCGCCAATCATTTCCTCCGCAATACAAATGCCCCTTACCATGACAATGCCTGTTCCACACTTCTGAAAGACGCCGGGACTATCCAACATGTTCTTCATTCCTCCGTCATTCCAAAGGCGGGGGATCGAATTCACATCACCCCCCTCCTGTCCTTGACTACCGACTACATCATGGCCCGTAGGGAATTCAATGCCGCCGATCTCATTATCCGATACCTTGAGCACCTTACCACCATTCGAGATCCAGGTCATCGCCGTCGCCCAAATCTAGCCTTAGGACATCTCATTGCCTATGCTCTTGAAACCAAGTATGACCTGCAATATCCTGCAGCCCCAGATGTTCCTACTCACTTCCTCACCAACAATGCCTTCCATGTCCTTCACAGCACCCGACTACATCCGGAGCCCGCCCCGGATGTTGAGGAAGAGGAAGAAGCGGCCATTCCCGCTCCTGCGACAGTCGATGCACCTGCTCCCCTTCGCATTGCCTCTCCCTTTGACCACCTGGTGCAGCGCTTTGACTAGTGGGAGGCACGGTTCACGGACTATATTGCGCAGCAGCAACAGCAGCATGACCAGGACATGGCCTGGTTCGGAGCTCAATTTCAGGCCATTCACCATTACCTCAATCCTCCACCACTGCCTCCTCCTTCTGATCAGGATCCACCTCTGTTTTAGTTTCCTGCTTTTGTAGGTGTTCTATGTTATGTTTTATTTCAGTGTTCTATTTTTCCCTCCTCCTTTTTGTGATGTCAAAAGGGGGAGTCAGTTGTAGTCGTGTCTGGTTCTATTTTCTGAGTCATGTTTTCTGTATTGTTTGAGCTGTTAAATGAAAATTTAAAAAATATTTGTTTTGTTTGATCTCTTAGTTTCATTTTATTTTCAGACTATTTTACAAATGTCTGCCATCATCAAAAAGGGGGAGATTGTTGCAAATCTGGTTTTGATGATGACAAACATGTTTCCAGTGTGTTTTGCTTGGCTAATCTGTTTCTGGCACAAAAGACCACGAGCTACTCAAGCCAACTCAAGATCGGGTCCAAGTGTGTCAAATGTATGATTTTTCTTTTTATTGAGTCAATTGTAATGTAACTGATTCCCTAGCTAAGTAACCTTGCACACACACACTCTGGGAGAGAGATTGAGTGAATTAGAGTTTCTGTTAAAATTTTGTTCAGATCGTCCTGGACGATAGTAGCATCATCCTGAACGATCCAGTTAAAACAGAAACCCTAATTAGGGCGACTAAGTTAAGAGGGTCTGATTAAGCAGATCGTCCTGGACGATCTTTGGATCGTACGGGACGATATGCTCAAATCAGAAATTCTCAGCCGCCAGATTAAGTTAGGCAAGTTTTATTTTAAGTATTTTGGTCTGATCGTCCCGGACGATACATGTATGGTAATTAAGGAAAGCAATTAATGTTTAATTGATACGATCACATCGTCCTGGACGATCGCAGGATCGTCCCGGACGATCGCAGGATCGTCCCGGATGATCGTGATCGTCTTGTGCATTTCAGCTATACGACCCGAACTGTGTTCAGGATGATTTTGGGCCTTTTTGAACTAATCGTACAGGACGATGTCCCAATCGTCCTGGACGATCAAGTCATTTTTTGGTCGTCCAGCACAGATTTCTCTGGACGACCCGAACTGTCTTCTGGACGATTTTTCTCAATTTGCACTAATCGTCCCAGACGATCGTAGTTTCGTACGGGACGATATGAACAACTTTTTCTACTGATCGTCCAGAAGAGCCTAATCGTCCAGACTGAATCAGCTGAATTTGAACTGATCGTACAGGACGATATTCAGATCGTCCTAGACGATCTTGGCCGACCAGTTGAGATTTAGGGCAAATTTTAAGCCCTCCTTTAAAAGAACTTTTTCCAATTTTTGGAAAAATCTTTTGCTACCTTCCTTCCCTGAGAAACCCTAGAGAGAAGAGAGAGTTGGGAGAGAGAGAAGAGATCTTGTGAGGGGGAGTTAGTGAGGGATTCACTAAGGTTGCTCCAAGCACGGATCAGAGTCGTCTTCTCCGCTCGTCGTCTGTCGTCTAGTCGGTGTTCTTCATGGGAGGATTGTTCGCAAGAAGATCCGGGGTTCTCTGCCCGCTTCAGGTGGAAGCAAAAGGAGTTCGAATGTTCTCTGCCTGCTTCAGGAGGAAGCGAAAGGAGGTCAGGTTCTCTGCCTCACCGTGTGGTGAAAAGGAGGTGCTTTGTACAGGCTTCTCCGCCTTGCTGTGGGAGCAAAAGGAGAGTCACTTTTGTTTAGTGCAATACCCGGAGGGGAGGCTCCGGGGAGTGGACGTAGGTCAAGTTGACCGAACCACTATAAAATCTGGTTTGCTTTTCTGATTCAGTTTTGCACTTTACTTTTCAATATAAACTGCTTGGGTGAATATCGTTGGTTGATCTTTTCGTTATTATTTACTTGTTTCCGCTGCTAAGTATCGAAAAGATTTTTGTTGTTATCATGAAATTTTTAAATAACCAATTCACCCCCCCCTCTTGGTTAGCCTCGGGACTAGTTCAGTAGGGCTTAACATCCCTTTCGAACTTTCATTTAATAGTCTATATGAGTTATAATATCTTTTCCTAGGTTTTAAACTTGTATGCTTTTGATTAGGATTGTAAAATTGTTCAAGTGTGGGAGGTAACTTATTTTCTTTAAAAGCTTTTAATTTTATTTAAAGATGTGAGTTTGCACTTTCCAAAATTAAATTTTCAATCTTTAATTCATGTTTCCTTTGATCAGATTCACCCATAAAAACTTTAAAATCATTTTTAAGCTCACTATAAGATGTTTTCAATAGTTCATGCTTCTTATTCAAATCATCAAATCCATCTAGTAAAGCCATGTGACTACTATCTATATCTTCATGATCTTTCCTAAGATTTTCATGCTCTTTTTGGGAATTCAAATACTCAATACTAAGATTAGCATGCAATTTTTTTAAGTTTCATATATGCTTTATGAATTTTCTCTAAAACTTCAAATAATTTATCATAGGATATGTCGCATACCTCTTCTTGATCTAAATGATCAAGTTTATCTGCCATTAAGCACAAATTTGTGACCTCCTCTTCTACTTCTATTTTTGAAGAGTCTGAAGCTGAGTTAGCCCAGAAAGCTCTTTGTATTCTTTTCTAGCCCTTCCTAACGTTAGTTTTCTCATCAACATTCTCCTTGTTTGGGTTAGCTTTGAGATTTGGGCAATCAGTATTTATATGTTCAGGCTTTCTACATTCATAACAAATGATTTTATTAGTAACTTTTGGATTCTTATTGAACTTACCATTGTTCCAATGCTGACATCGTTGTTGCTTTCTCTTAAGAAAACTTTTGAATTTCCTAGTCATAAGCATAATATCTTCTTCATCCTCTGGTATTGATTGATCACTCTCTAAATCATCAACTTTCAAAGCTATATTTCTCTCTTTTCTTTTGTCACTTGCATCGATCTATCTTTGATTCACTCCTTGCTTGTAAGCCATAAGTGATCCAAGTAGATTGTCAATAGAATATATGTTCAGATCTTTAGATTCAGTTATGACAGTTATCTTTACATCATAAGCAGTAGGTAAATAACGTAAAATTTTATTAACTTTTTCTTAATTTGTAAGTTCTCTTCCTAAAGCATGCAAAGAGGAAACAATCTGAGTAAACCTTGTATGCATATCAGAAATTGACACATTTGATTTCATGTGAAATAGTTCATAGTCATGTAGTAAAATGTTCAACCAAGATTATTTTACCTCATTTGTTCCTTCATAAGTTATGCAAAGTCTATCCCAGATTTTTTTCTAGTTTTGTAAATAAAAATACACATATAATTCTCAGATTTTAAAGCACAGAAAAAATTATTTAAATATTTTGCATTTAACTGTGCTAATTCTCTTTCTTCTAAAGTCTATTTAGTAAATGGTGTTTTAACTCTAATGCCATCAATAATTCTAGTAGGTCCAGTATAACCTTCATATACTAACATCCATATGTGATAGTCAAGTGATTCCAAAAAAGTATACATGCAAGTTTTTCAAAAATCAAACAGAATGTTATCGAATAAAGGTGGTCTAGTGATCGAATATCCTTCAGCAGTATTCTGGTTTCCAAGATTAGCCATGTTTATTTTTCAAAAAGTAGTTTAAACCTTAATTTTTGAAATTGGCTTTGAAACCACTTGAAAGTTCGTGTTGGTCATTGGACCTTTTAGAATAATCCCAAGGCTAACTAAGAGGGGGGTGAATTGGTTATTTAAAAATTTCTTGGATTTTTGAAAACCTTTTTTTAGATTTTTGAAAGTTAAAACAAGAATCTAGAAATAAGCAGTTATTTATAGAAATGATTATCACAGATGATTTTTCAACCATAAAATTTTAAATGCGAAAAAATAAAAATGCAGGAAAAAATTAAAAGCACAAAAGAACACTAAATTTTATAGTAGTTCGGTCAAACTTGACTTATATCAACTCCCTGGAGACTCTTTTTCCAGGTATTATACTAAACACAAGTGACTCTCCTTTTGCCCCCACAGCAAGGTGGAGAAGTCTTTACAAACTCTCTTCCACCAACCCAATGCAGTAGAGAAATTTCACCTTTTACACTCTCCAAGTGATGGTAGCATACCATCATGTCTTTTTTCACCCTCCTGGTGAAAGTAGAGTATCTAGATTCAATGTTGAAGATCTTCTCACAAGAGCCTCCAAAGAAGTTGGGAAGAAACTTGAAGAAAATAAAGAGATCCTCACTTTGGGCAACCTTGTGAAACCCTCACAACTCTCCTTCACTAGATCTCTTACTCTTCACTCATAAACTTTCTCCTAAACACACTCTCAATGGTCACTCTCAAGAGAAATTTGCAGCAAAAGGATTATGAGATAATTTTTAGGACTCCTTATATAGAAAATACATGAAAAACCATCCAAAAATTGATTTTTTTAAGAGAACCGTTCGACAATCATACTGTATCATTGTGGATCATCCCATACGAATAGTTCAAAAAATAGGTCTTCGTTTGGTGCGATCTGGCACGGACCAAATTTCATACTCTATCAGTCATCTGTACGAATGTAGATTATATTGTATGAACAGTTCAAAAAATAAGTGGGTTCTTCTAGTATGAACCCAATTTCATACTCTATCAGTCATCTATATGAATACAAATCGTAATGTATGTACCGTTCAAAAAATAAGTGTATTCATTTGGTATGATCTGGTACAAATCCAATTTTGTACTCTATCAGCCGTTTGTACGACTTGACATCGTACAGTACAAATTGTTAAGAAAATTTCAGCCCAGATTTGAGTAATATCATTTTGGAGGAAATCTAAATCAAATCGTATAGTACGATTAGCTATCGTACATTACGATTAGTTTAAATATTTAAATTATATCTCTCTCCCCCTGCGTGTGTGTGCATGATTACCTAATTACAATCACACTTGCTCATACTCAAGAAATAAAAATAAAGATATACATACTCTTTTACATGAAATCCTATTCTTCCATGTCTTGAAGTCTTAAGCAATCTGGAGTAGTATTTGATTTTCCTAAAATGTTACTACACACACAAAACAAATAGACATATCCAATATATGCTTGGAGAAATAATAAAATGAGAAAATTAATATTTTATTATCATAAAAAATCACAATCTTAATTTTTGAGTTGCAACAATCTCCTCCTTTTTTATGATGATAAAAACCTCCCCCTTTTAACATCAGCAAAAAGAGGAGAGAAAATAAATCCACTGAAAAATATAAGATGTTATGGATGAATCCAAGAGTAAAAAAGGACAAGAAATTTAAAATTTACAAGATCAACATTAAATTCCTTATGCAAAATTTTTAAAACTCATATTTTAAATCAAGGAATAATTAAGAAAAGAATAGTTGACCAAGTTCAATGTTCGTTTTAGAAATCAGAAGTATCAAATAGAATAATTATCGCAATCATTGCAACAAAATTAATATGCACAATAATTACATTGCCCCAAAGTTAAATATATGAAATTAACTAAGTGGACAACAAACAAAATTGGTGGTAAACGATAAAATATCACTATTATTGAGCAACCAAAGAAAGAAAGCCCAGAGTCGTAGTCATTGGAAGGCCGTATTAATATATTCAAATCTTGTGATATGCATGAAGCAAGCACTTTAAGAATAACCAGAATGCAAAATCAAGGACATATAGAGAAGAAGAAGCAAATATATATATATATATATATATATATATGAGATTTCTTGTTTCATGGAAGGTTACCATGAAAACACAAAATTCGGCAAGAACAGCGATAACTTGCGGGTGCAAGCCGACGAATATGAAGAAAATCTCTAGAGTTGCAGTCTTCTAAAATATTGGCAATGAAAGGGAGATATACCTAACTCATAAAGAGATACTCGAAGATGAAGTCTCAGCCCCTAGCCGTCTCGAAATGCTAATGTGCGAACTGCGGATCCTGCAGTTTGCAAAATAAGTTAGGGTGGCTAAGGTTTCAATCATGTAATATAATATAAAGTAATATTTGTGAGATAATATAATATAGGTAATATAATCGAGTAGCTCGATAAGCTTTCAAGTCGAGTGAGGCTGAGCTCGTATAATAAATGAGCTCGATTATAGGCTTAAGCTCAAACTTGAAGTTCAACTCATGAGCTCATTAACGAGCTGAGTTTTCAAACTAGCTTGGCTCACTTACACCCCTAAGCATATTAGAGTAAAGGAGAAATTTTTGAATTTTTCTTCAAATAAAATATAAGGAGCATATTTGATCAATTATGACTATTATGCAAGGTTTTAAAAATCAGATCGGACAACGAACTGGAAGAAGGAGAGGTTCACGGTTTGACCGATTCAACCAGTTAAACTAAGGTCGAACCGGATGACATAATAAATAATAATATAATTATTAAAAATTATAAAATGAATGAGAAATGTTCCTCTAATATCTTCACTATACATTCCATTTTCATATCAAACTAATCAAAGAACATAAATATGGCATCAATTAAGTTTATAATATACAATCTAAATGTGGCATCAATTAAGTTTATAAAATATAAACAAATAACATATAGTTTCTATCTCTAATTAGTGAAGCTCTGAAAACAAAATAAAATAGCATACTGATCATAATTGTGCATATAGTATGAAGTAAATAAGCAAAACATTATAGCAAGATTATGACACTTTACACCAATTAATAGGAAAAAAGACAACACAGTCATAATACATATATGAAATTAATAATATGTCTATTTCATAGTTTAATAGTTTTAATAATTTCATAAAAAGAAAAATCAAATATCTCCTAATTTGCATCGTGAAAGCTATCATCATAAGTTGAGTTTTAATGTCTCGCTTCAACAAAATTTGCAGCCATAAATGCACCAAAATCATTGAAGTCAATTTTGTCATCTCCATCTCCTTCATTCTCTAGTTCACCTTCATCAAAAAATTAAAAATATTAAATAAGAATTTATTTTTTATTTTATTTAAATGATATATTCATATTTCACCTAACTTACCAGGTGTAGGCCGAGTAGATGCTATGTTTGCTTCTTCAACAACTGGCATTACATCCTCTTGGTATATCTTAGTTTCCAATTCCTCTAAGTCAAGATCTACCTGTGATTCATCATCAAGAACCTATAAATCTACCATTTCAACACAAGTGTAGTCCAGAGGGTCATAGCTGCTTTATTTAAGTTGAAACCTAAAGAATGAAATAATAATTTTAGTAACATTTATAGATACATATAGTATGATATATTAACACACATATTATTATGTTATGATAAGATTATACCTATTTTTTAAATTTAGATTATATCGAATATATACTAGGTTGTTTAATCGTTGATGCTCCAAATGATTGCATCTCTTTGAGTGAATTTGTTTAAAAATACTCCAATTTCTTTCACAACTTGATGATGATGATGTTTGGCTTAGAATTCTTATAGCTACTTTTTGCAAACATCTTTCACCACTCATCTACATAATGTGATATTAGAGAGCTTAGTAAGTAAACATATATGATATATGTTAAAAAGGTATAAGCATTGACATTGAAAAGATAATTACCGGGTTGCATTTTCTTTGCCATCATTAGAGAAATTATTGTTCCAAAACTTTTTAAGCCATCACGAAATAATCTGACCTCATTCATTGTAAGTGTGGGCTTAGAAAAAATATCTTTATTTCCAAGTAGTTCAACAAGGCCTTGCATAACTTCTAGCTTGTGACAGCAATTCTCCTTATCGGACTGAAATTGAGGATTCAAAAAGTATGATGCTGCATGGATGCCCTACCTCAATTGAGTATCCCATCTTCTTTTAACTATAATGGTGAATGGCTTATATAATCTTTTAATATTTCTAACATGGCTTTGATTACCTTCTATGCCCTATACATTCCGTTATATAGTTATCTAAGTGATGGTTTCTCATCTGAGTCAACAATGCACAACAACTTAATCAAAGGACCTGCTATCTTCAAAATTGTAAGACAATCATTCCAAAACTTCAAATCTAAGATTATTACAGCAGCTTCTTTCCCCTTACATGTTTTTTATATCTTTGAATCTGCAAAAGAACTTGCTAGTAATTAATGCTTGGAGGTTATGTTTATGCTCACAAACACTCTTCAACATTATGAAAGTTGTTACAAACCGTATGGCTCCTGGATGTATAATTTCCTTCCAACCTAGCCTTTTCCTAAGCCATGCAAGTACATAAATATGATTGTAAGCAAAAATTGTCACTTTGGATGCTTTCCTTGCCAAGTCCTCTATGAGAGGCATGCTTCCCAAGTCTTTTAAAATTAAATTAAAATAATGTGCTGCACAAGGTGACCAATAGATATTGTTGAATCTTTCAAATAAGAACTCCCCTGTTTTTTTTAAATTAGCAATATTATTAGTAATAAGCTGAACAATATTTTCTCACCCTACCCATTCAACAACCTCAGTAAATAAGGATCACAAGTTTGTAGCATCCTTCATGATATCTGAAATATCTACTGATTTTAAAAAAGACACAACGTGGACAATAAATCATAAAATTTATTAATGTTCTACTCCTACCATCAGTCCATCCATCTGTCATAAGAGTACAACATGTGTCCTTCTAAGTATTTCTATAGCTATCAATGAGTAACCTACACTCCTCTTTACAATCCTTAAGTAGGTTAACTCTCATGTTGTAGTAGGAAGGGAGCTTGTAACCAGGACCTATAACAGTTATAGAATCCACAGCTTTCTATACATATAGTGAACTTAAGACATTGAAAAGGATGCAACAATCAAAAAACCATCTTGCTACAACTATGTCTATACGGTGGACTGCTTATTTAGATGCTAAGAAACTTTTAATTAAAGGTTGCGATCCTGATTTGGTTCTTGGAGCAAAGAAAGTGTCAATCTCAGCAAGCTATCTTTTCCCTTTAGCAAGTTCTGCTAAATATACTTCAGAGGATTGTGATTTAAGTAGAGAAGAAGAATCTCCTCCTTCTTCATCATCAACAGGAAATGGTGTACTGTCCAACTCCTCCTGTGTTTGTTATTTTCTTTTTGAAATCTCCTTCAAATTCTCCTGCATTTGATACCGAACATCATGTGGAACCTTCTTGCAGGCAGCTATATTCTCCTTAACTCCTTCCAGATGTTGTTTCATTCTATTTATTCCTCCTCCATTATATGCAATACCACAATGCAAACATTTGTATTGCCTCTTTCCATCAGCTCCTTTTTATCTCAATGAAATGATTCCACGCAATGTCTACTTTCTCACGTACACTACAACTAGAAGATGCACTCTGAGTTCTAGGCGCTTCCATTCTCATATGATGAACTAAAGTAAAAAAAATTCAATAAGGAACATAATGAATATTTCAATGAAATGCATTAACAGTAAAAACATTTGATTATAGTTACATAAACCCTAATCCATAATGCTAGTTCTATAACCCTTGAACATAAACTCTAATTATGGCCATGGGCCATGCGGAAGAAAGATATAACAAAAAAAAAGGAAATAAAGATATAACAAAAGAATAATATGTTTGAACATTCACCAACAAAGTAATTTCTACTTAAGAATAAACCATTCATTGTTTATAAAATTTGAAAAATATGAATAAATATCCATTTTTTAAGATGATTAATTGTTTAATTCAAGATGTTACAAAACTAGGCTTCTTATATGAATGTACCACATATGGCGTCCCTCCCTCTCTCCCTGGAAACGCTGTCCCTTCATCTCTTGTTATGATGTAGTGTCTTTGTTTATTCTTCTTTGAAATATGTTCTTAATAGGATTGACTTCACTAAATTGGGACTATAGCTAACGACCTTTCAATTCATCCTCTAGTAGTTACTTCCAACCTAAAATGATGAATTGAACTTATAATTAGGAACTTTCAATCAACAAATTTACCATTATGGAATTTTGATTTTTATCCAACCACATGAGCAACTAGTTTTCTTCATCACATATGGAGTTAGATATTAAGCTGCCACATCCCGAACCTTCTTCAGCTGCTTCCTACCACTACCATTTTCTCCAAATCGAGTTCTCCCACTGCTCCAGTCCAGTTGAACCAAAAAGAACAATTTGGTAAGATCTTAGGTTTAAATTTATTTGGGGAGCATAGAATTAGAAACAAGAAGCAGGAACGATCCCTAATTGCATATCAGATTTAAAGCAATAAAAGACGTCATTACATGTATAATCTAAAAGCATGATTTGTTTGGAATTAGCTTTCTTCATCACATGTGAAACTTCATCTCTCTTCTATTTCTTCCTTTTTTTACTAAACCTATTCAAAACTTCAACAAATGTTCCAATGTGACTATACATCAATCTACTCAAGCAACTATCAAAATCTTCATTTTTTTATTGCTAGTGATTGCAAACGAAATCAAAACATAACAAGAATAGAATAAAACAAAGAAATTAGGAGAAGGAATGCAAGCATCTATCAATAAGATTTGGAGAAAAAATGCAAGCATAAATGTGTAAATAATTACTCAAAAATACATAAATTAAAGAACATGTATAGTCCGAGCTCGACGAGTCAGGTGGAGGCCAAAGGTGACTTCTTCCCCAACTTAACTGGCATGGTCGCCATGGAGTCGCGTACTGCAGTAGCATATGGTGTGCGCCAGCGGCTGGGAGGTCGGAGGAGGCCTATTGGATGGATCGATGGAGGAGGATTGGAGGTGTCGCGTATGGAGTCCGGAGTCGCGTATGGCGTATGCTAGGGCAGACGAGCGACTAATACTGATCCGCAATGTCTATACGTCATTTGATCGTAGATAAAGGGCTTAGATTAGTGATTTTAAGAACCGTCCGGTTCTTCTAAAACAGCCTGGTTCGATGGTTTCCCGGTTCAATCGGGTTCTTGACTGATTTTTTCTTGGTTTTCAGCCCAGTCGGTTACTTCAGCTAACAGGACCGCCCTCCAGACCGGTTCACGGTTGAACCGATTGAACCCGCCGGTCTGGTCCGATTTTGAAAACCTTGCTATTATGAGACATATTTAGATAATTAATTTAAGAGAGAGAGAGAGAGAGAGAGAGAGAGAGAGAGAGAGAGAGAGAGAGAGAGAGAGAGAGAGGGAAGGAGAAAAGTTGGAGATTTTTTATTTTTTATAGGTATATGAGCCTGCTTTATTTGTAAATATGTAATAATTATTTCCAAGATATTGAAATTAAAATTCTCTTATATTAAATTTATATTTAAATATTTAATATTGTAACATTTTTTCTTAAGTACGAAGTTTGAAAATTTATGCACGACAGATTGCCGGAGTAGAGAAAAGGAAAACTATTTTGACTGATTTAGTATAAATTTATTATCTTTAGAAATTCCGTCAAAATATTATTTTCTTAAGAAAATAAACGAAAAGGGCGAAGAGAAGGCGGGTAGATTGGAAATTAGAATATTCACCTTCTTCTGGACAAAAATAAAGTATTGATTTAGGCACGTAAACTCCCTTAGGCCCCATTCCTGGTATCCGCTCGATCTCCTCCCATGGAGGAGCAACGGCGCCAGCAGTTCTCAGCCACGGCACAGCAGCGGAAGGGCCAGAAGAGAAAGTTGGAGGACGTTGCCACTCCATCAGCAGCGGCTGAAGAGGATGAAGCGTTGGAGGACGGTGGCGCCGGC
Organism: Dendrobium chrysotoxum; assembly: GCA_019925795.1. Classification (NCBI taxonomy): domain Eukaryota; kingdom Viridiplantae; phylum Streptophyta; class Magnoliopsida; order Asparagales; family Orchidaceae; genus Dendrobium; species Dendrobium chrysotoxum. Next base: position 15,784,671 of record CM034297.1, read on the forward strand.
GAGATCTGCTGTCAGACCTCTTTAGAAACCCTAGCCGGCCAGGTGAGGGACCAGGTAGAGGTCCTAGAGAGAGCCTTCTCATGGAGGAGAGCCGATCGTGAAGCCGCTAAAAACGCCACTCATGCCCTCGCCGACCTTGCAAAGAACGGTACGGCTTTCATCTTCCTACGTTTTTTCTTTGCGGGTTCGGCGCGCTTCGTTTTCCTTTCCTGTTTTTGAGTTGTGATTGATGTACGCTTACTGAGAGAGGTCTCGCAGAGGAGCTTGTGAACGTGATAGTTGAGAATGGGGCTGTCCCTGCACTTGTTCGGCATCTGCAGGAGCCCACCGCTGTGGTGATGGATGGCGATGGCGGGGGAGACCGTCATTTCGAGCATGACGTGGAGAAAGGGAGTGCATTTGCTTTGGGCCTTCTGGCCGTTAAGGTATAAAAGTTGTAGTAATTGTCTTGCGTTATCATGCTTCCTGGCTTCCTAGATGTATGCTGGATTTTTTTCCAATTGGTCACTGTTTTTTTAACTCTTTGCGTTAAATAGGAAGAGATGTAAAATAACTGATTTGGGAGAGCTAACAAAAAGGTTTTGGTACCCTTGCTAGTTTACCTAGAATTCATGGGAGTGAGAGCTGATATCATTTAACTGAATTGTAATTGAGCTGTTCAGTCAATGCGTAACTAAACTATGTTTGGCTGCATATTGATAAAAAATGGTAATGAATTATTTTTAAATTTGGGTTAAAAAATGGGCTTTTGATCGTTTGTCCTAGTACAAAAGATGTTCGATTATTTTCACTTTTTTCTTAACGCTGACTATTGGATTCAAGCATCTGTTCATGTGGAAGAAAAGAAATTCACCTCTTCGTTCTTGTTAAAGGAATAGTGGAATTTGCTGCTTGCATGATCCTCTCTTTTGACATGAAGCGTAGCTTCATGCAAAACTAAAATGTATTTTTGTTGGAAGTGTGCGATTTTATTTGAACATCGAATGTTTTGGTATTTACCTCACTATATTAAGTTAGGAAGCAAGAACGGTTGCAGGAAAATGAAACAAATTATGGAGGACTAGGCAATTGTTGCTTTTGAAATGCTTTACAGCTTTTAATGGAGGTTATCAAATCTACATTCTTGTTTATTTTTTATATTATGCTCCTTGCACTCCATGCTTTTGCTTATCTCTTGGAAACATAATTGGCATTAGCTCATCATATTACAAAAGGAAAATTTGCAAAACAAATCCCTATTATTTGCCTCCTTTGTTGAAAAGGGCTGGTTATTTTTTGTAATTCAAACACATAAGCTTTTTTTGTAAACAGATACTGTTAAAATTAAACAAAAAAAGAATTATTGTTAATCCACTTCTGAAATAGCTTCTTCTTCCTACCTCTTCTTCACCATCATCTTGTTAGCATGCTTCTCTTCATAGAGTCGATATCAGCAAAGTTGCTCAAAAATCTTTGCGAGCTCACCAATTGTAAAGTGTCCCAACAAGATCAATGTGGAAGGATCTTGACACAATCAAACATGGGTATCTGCATAGGATTACAGGATCTTTGTGGGATCTCATGTCCGAGAATGCGGGCAGTTTGCTTTACACAAATTATTTTTTTTACCAATTTATTTTTGCTCATAAAAACAATTTAATTGAGCAAAAATGCATAACCTCATGCTTGGGTTATGCTCCAGCAGGTATTTTTGTATAGATTGCAAACTTGCAATTTACCCTAGGCACCTTTTTGTATGTTGCAGCTCAACCAGGTATCTTTACCTAGGTTGCATGCAACCCAAGCAGAGAATGGAGACATCTCGCTTTAATTTGTTTGTCTTTCAGGCATGTCCTTGTTGTAACCCAAGAATGGTTGGGCTGAGTGCAACCTAAACGTCAATGTCTTTTTTTGATCTGGTTTATTAAGAGTATTTGGTAAACTCAGAACTCTCTAGTTCTTCCCCATCCATTTAGGCTTCTCACCTGGTGCTCTTGCTAGTGGGCTCTCAGCACCACCCATAATTGGTAACAAGCCTCCTAAGTTCCAGTGAGGAGTGAAAGGTTAAAAAAACAAATCTACTTGCACAAATTCCAGTGTGAGCTTTGTAACCCGAGTGAGCTTACACGCCATGCCAGCAAGGGTTCATGGTGGCTACCAAGGGAGGATAATGGAGTTAGATAAGGGAGATATTTATATTTTATATTATAATTATGTAGTGGATCTAGTTGTTTATGTTTCCAAAGAAACATAAACTAAAAGGACTTTTTATTAAGCATTTTAAACAATATCCTTTTTCTTTTAAGGATGCAGGCTATGGAGTGGAGGCCGTTGAAAAATTCCCTAAAATAAATTGGTTGAAGGAAAGCCATTTTCTTCTTACAGGCTCCCGGGCTTTTGGATCATTTACAGTGTTTTTGATTATTTTCTTATGCTGCTTAAAATACTTATCATCCTTGCTATTACTTTTTGACCGTTTAAATAGTAGCATGCTGAGAGCCAAATGATTTTTTTTATAATATATGGACATGATGTACTTTTTAGTTTCATTTTTGTGGATTGGTTATTTTTCAACTAATTGTAAAGTATAACTGTGTTTTTTTTTTTAACAGCCTGAGCATCAGCAGCTAATTGTTGATGCTGGTGCCTTACCTCTTCTTGTGGGTCTCTTGGGAAGGCATAGGAGGGGCCACCATACACGGGCTGTTAGTAGCCTTATACGCAGAGCTGCTGATGCCATCACTAATCTTGCTCATGAAAATAGCACCATTAAAACCTTTGTTAGGTAGTCCAGCATGCTTCCGAATGTTTAATATATAGCTTTCATATGCTGTTTGTCAGTCTGATGCATATGTGCACCTCTTCTATATTCAGAATTGAAGGTGGCATTCCGCCTCTAGTTGAACTTCTAGAATCTGCAGATCCAAAGGTGCAGAGAGCAGCTGCTGGAGCCTTGCGAACATTGGCTTTCAAAAATGATGAGAACAAGAACCAAGTTAGTGTTTTTTCATTCATAGAAATTGCTACAAATAAGAAAAAAGCTATTTTGACCATTTAATTAAACTTTTTACCTTCAGATAGTGGAATGCAACGCACTCCCAACACTTATTCTTATGCTTCGTTCTCATGATGCTGCTGTTCATTATGAAGCCGTAAGATTCTACTGGTATTGTAGTTGAAGTAGGAGGCCTAATTGCTTTTAAGAATACTGTTGTCATTATTTGACTAATATGCTCTTCTAATACGACTGTTCAACCCAGTTTTTAAAAGCAATTTACGCCGTCCGCATCTCTAATGTAGTTTGTAATATGAAATACTAAAATCCGTCAAACCTTATCTAACATGTGGCCTCATAGTGTTTGAGAATTTTAAGATTAACCTCTATGGCAGTTTTCACTTAAGCCGACTGTCGTAATTCTTTCCATGCTTATTGTTTTTGAATAAGATGTCAAAGTTTGAATTATTGTTGGAGCCAGGGTCTACTTTTATGCATCTTCACATGCGGAGATTAGTGTACTACTGACCAGCAAAAGGATATCTGTTTTCTCATCATGAATAATCTTATAATGAATGGATAGTGGAATTAGATAAGGTTTTGTGCTTAAAATTTATTTAAGGATCAGAATTTCTGTTCTATGGTAGATGTAAATTGTTTCCGTCAATTCAAAGCATCAACAGAATGTCTTGGCGCTAAAACTGGACCATCAGGTGCTTTAGAAAGTGAATTTTCTTAATACTTAGGGAAATGGGGTGCAATCTAAAGGCAGAAGATTGTAAAGTAAGTTAATGTATTCAAACTGAAAGTACTTTAAATGACTGAAACATCCTGTTGAATCTGGTGAAAACTTGAAGCTTTTTATTTCTTTATTTTCTTTTTCTTTTGATACATGAAACATGAGGAGACTTTATGGTAAGAGGACAAAAATCCCTCTATCATCTAGCCATTGATTACAATTAAAAGCTACCAAAAAACATAGAAAAACAAGAAGCAACTAAATGGGAAAGAGATCTGGACCAATTTTCGAAAATCTCTCCCTCTCCCAAACATAAAATCCTTTTTATATAGGAAGATATTTTCAGATTCTTCAATGCTCGGAAAAGATAGATTTGAATACATAGATTCCCCCTTAAGTTGAGTCATTCTCAGTTTGAACTTTAAATTTGTAAATTTGATACAGGACAAAGGATTTATAAGAATATCTATTGTTTGGAGATTTTCAGGCATGTATATGAGCTTCATGTTTCCTTTCACTAGCTTCTCTTTGATGACATGAAGGTTGATTTCTATATGTTTTGTTATGCCATGATAAATAAGGTTTTTTACAATGCTTATAGCAACTTTGTTATTGCACTTCGTAGATTTTATAATTGACAGTAGCTCCTCAAGTAGCTTATTTAGCCACATACTTTTTCATATGTTGTGGGACAACTCTATATTCAACTTTTGTGCTTCTTCAGGCTATTTTTGATTGTCTATTGCTCCGCCAAACAACCATGTCCCCCTACACATAAGTATAATACATTGTAATTGATCTTCGATCTGTTGTTGATCCGATCTAATCTACATCAGTATAACCCTATCCAATATTTTTCTTTTGGTATTCATTGTGGGACTATTCATTGAACTACTCGTGATACTTATAGAGAACATGAAGTTTCTTGTTTATTTCTACTTGCATCTTCTTGAAGTACAATCCCCATCCAAGATTTTTTCTTTTGGTATTGTAAGATTCAATACATTACCCATAGGTGTTCATTTGTTGGACTATTCATAGAATGGCTTATCATACTTATAGAGAAGATGAATTTCTTGTTTATTTCTATTTTATGCTTTTCAAGGATTTTCTTTTTTTTCTAAAAAAGTGTTTTTTTGATAAATTGTTAAATTACGTTCGTCTTTTGTTTGGATGTCTTGATATGGTGCAACTCAAGATGTATTATTGATTTTGCTGTTGTTTGGGAATGATCATGAACGTCCAATTGATTGTTTAAGTTATGAAATCAACAAGTTCTTTTCAGATATCCTGAGAAGGGAAAAAATAAAAAAAACTGTAATCATACTATTCTACTTTTTGAAAGGTTTTAGAAACATAGATACGTGGCAAGTTAGTATGCTTCAACATAAGACACCGATTTAAAGAAATTGATTGAAGCCTTGCAGGATTAGGGGTGTCAGTTCAGGATCATGGGTTGGGTTTATGTTTGACCCAAAGTTGACCCAACCTGATTATGCTTGACCTGAGCCCGACTCATTTATTATATGGGTCAAAACATTTGATCAAAGCCCGCCTAACAGGAATCAAAATTGTTTAACATGTCTCTTATATAGACAATGCATTTTTTTGGATCAACGTGACTCGTTTAACACAACTCATTTAATCTAAACCCGAATATTAATTTGGTCAATTTTGAGTCAATTTTGTATTTTTCAAGTCAACCTGAGCCTGACCAAAAATATAATTAGATCAATATTTCAGGTTTGTACTTGATCCAAAATTTAATTGGGTCAACCCAAATTCATTTTTCGGGTCAGTTCTATGTCGAGTAATTCATTGACACCCCTATGAATAATGGATGGGTACATGTATCTAGAAATCATTTCACTTTCACAGTTTCACTGCATATTGATTTCTTATTCTACAAGGTGTTGTCATTATTTCTTCCATCTTTTCATCCAAAAATAATGGAAGAACTCACGAACCTTGTTTTGTTCTGGTGTTCGTAGGTAGGTGTTATTGGGAACCTGGTTCATTCATCACCAAACATTAAAAAAGAAGTTCTTGCTGCCGGTGCTCTACAACCTGTTATTGATCTATTAAGGTATATTTATAATTGCTGCTTACCAATTATTGGATGCTTCTATGACTATAAACATATTGGTCTTGAAAGAATTTTCTGTATGTTTATTTTTTTACTTTCTCTACAGTTTCTTGGAATGATGTAGCAGTTCTCGCAGAATTGTGATTGAATAATGTTCTAACCTTGTAAATGAATGAATTGTTGGGGCTATCTGACATTCTAGAAATGGTATAGTTTTTTGCACCAGCATAGTTGTTAGTGCAGCAAAAGTTGTATTACAGTACATTTGAAAAAAAAAATGCTCATTATTTACTTACGGGGTTGTTGGGTTTCATTAATATATCTAATTTTCCCTTGCATGTTTATGTGAAAGTGAAACCAAAATTTCAGTTAACTCAGCTGTGTATTTATATCAACGTATTGTCATATCATTTTCTTCCTGTTTATGTCAACTGTTATGATGGACATCCACATACTACCCTTGTGATAAACAGCAAATTTTAAGGAGGTGACAGATGATACATTATCATTGCTATAGGCATTACAACAACTTGGGTTCATCAAGAAATTTATAAATGTAATTGCTATTGAATAATCACACGTTTCTGATTCTTAATGTTCCTGTGTTCTTTTTGATCTGTTAAGAGTGTTACCTGTCATCAGTATTCCGATGCACAGGTTTTGTCCAGGGCTTTCATACTCGTTATATTACATGCAAGGGAGACTTTTAACTTAACGAAGATGCTTAATTGCAGCTCATGTTGTACAGAGAGCCAAAGAGAAGCTGCTCTATTGCTTGGGCAATTTGCTGCAACAGATTCAGACTGCAAGGTGATGCGCTAGTGATATGTATATACTGGTTATTTTTGAATATACAGATATCGGAGTTTCCTTGTTTCTTCAGTTATGACAGTGTGGCAATATCTCTTTAGTCTTGATTGGACTTTTAGCTTGCTGCAGGTGCACATTGTACAGCGTGGCGCAGTCCGTCCTCTGATTAGCATGCTTCAGTCAAATGATGCACAGCTTAAAGAGATGTCTGCTTTTGCACTTGGGAGACTGGCTCAGGTTTTTTTTGCTCCATCCTTTGGCTTGATTTTCAGTCTCTCAATTCATGCAATGTTTCATTGTGTCTGGCAACGTAATTTACATAACAGAAAATGTTTGTCAAATGATTGCTAGCAAGGCCTTCGAATATATTAAAGATAGGGTTTGATTAAAATTTTATTAATATTCTTCACATTAAGCTTATAAATCCTATGATAAAGCTTAGCGAGATTAATGCAGTAAAATACAACAAAATGAAAAAAAGGCTAGTACTAAAGAGTAAGTTTGGTTTGCCAGAATTGCTGTGCTAAAATAGATTTGTTTTCTTTTTTTCATTGTGACACTCGGTGATCAAGCCATTAAGAAGAGTACACGTTTTAGATATCTCAGGTCTATTACTCAAAGTGATGGTAAAATAGATAGGGATATTATTAGTAGAATTCAAGCTGGATGGTTGAAGTGGAGGAATGCATTAGGCCTTTTTGTGATGGAAAAGTACCCTCAAACTTATAAGATGGTGGTGAGACTCGTAATGCTTTATGATAAAATGTTGGCCATTTAAAGAGAAGCATAAAATTAAGTTAGGTGTTCTAGAGATGAGGATGCTTAGGTGGATGTGTGGCTTTACACTTAGAGAAAGAATGCAAAACAAGTATGTGCATCAAAAGGTTGGAGTAGCTCCAGTGGCTGATAAGATTAGAGAGATTCGCCTTAGATGATTTGGTCATATAAAATGTCGTCCTTCTGATGACCGTGTTAGGAGAGTAGATATATTAGAGCTGACTTATGTTATGAAAGATAGAGGTTTGTTTAATAAGTCTTGTTTAGAAAATTTTAAAAATGATATTTTTTTTATTAGATTTAAATGAGAATTTGATTCTTAATAGGATACAATGGAGATAAAGGATTTATGTATTGGGATAAAGGCTTGTTTTTAATGTAGATATGTGATAGTAAATTGAGAGTAAGGGCTAGAGTTGGAGTTAGGGTTGGTGTTTTTTTTAAAAGAAAAGAGGGGGGGGGGGGGGGGGGTGTCCTTATTTGACTATATTGAATAGACAATAGGACGAGTTTGTATCGCTGTGTTGTGGGAGTGGAGTAGCTGAGGTTCTTCATGGGGTGCATCACATCACTTGTAGGATTCGAGTTGTAGGCGGGATATTAGAGAAAGAATTGGAAGGTAGTGTTACATGCATGGAGTGGGCACCGAGTCATGTTAATGTGTAAGAAAGAAGGCCATGAACTCAGAACTGAAGGATGGGTAGAGATCGACAAGGTTGACGAGTTGGTGAGGTTTAAAGCGACCAGAGTGTTTGTGGGTTTCTATGTGTGTGCATCATTTTGTTGAGGATCAGAGATGCGGTCTACATGGGGATTGTGCAATCATTGGAAATGTTGAGGAAATCCACGATAAGGGCATCAAAGGCCATCATGGTTGGAGTGATTTGCGACAATGTGATATTTTTTTCCTTAATTCTTTTTTTGGGTAAACAGTAGTATAATGATCATTTACACTGCCCATGTTAATGTATATTGAATTCATTGAAGCTATGCAGATGAAACTATTGCTATTATTTGGAGTAGTTTTGGAATAAGAAGAAACAATTCAATCATGCTAGGGTTGTCTCAAAGATTGGAATTATGATATCTTTTCTATTAGTTAATAACTTCTCTTAAGCAGTCTCAATGGCTATTTATAATAAAAGATTGCAACTTATGCTAATTGATACTTTGTTTTACTAGATGTGACTCAGACAATAAGTTGAATTGAATGCCAAGCTGAAGAAGTGGAATAAAAGCTTCGTAGGACAGGGGACTGGAACAATTAGGCAGATGCTGGGGCTATGGTATCTTATTTGGTGAACATGAATTGACCATAATCAACCTGCACTGAATAAATATCAAGTGATTCTTTTGACAAGTTTAGATATTTCAAGTATTTTATACAGAAGAATGAGAATATCAAATATGAATTTATCTTTTATGGCTTAATCTTGATTGATTACATGGAGAGGAATAGTCAGTCATGTGTTGAGTTATGAATTTCATGGTAGTTGAAGGTTGTACAAGGAAGATGAGGTCAGGTAAGTGATAGAAATTTAGGTTTTGCTTTCTCAAAAAAAGGAGCAGACAAGCAAATTGAGTCTAGCAGAGATGAGTTAAATGAAGTATAAATTGAGTAATGAAATAGAGATGACATTTGATGAATATCTTGCGGTAGAAGCATTTGAGGCTTAACATCTACAAGAAAATTAAGCACCAATAAAACAGAATTACGGTGAAGTATGGCCGGGGTCCCCTATGAATACCAATCGAATGAGTCATGGTTGGTCTGTGCATCTTTTTCATTTGCATTGAAAATTCCATGATGGTTTCCCACTTTGATTCATGTCCAGTTAGGGAATCTGAGGTGACTGATCAGTCTAACATGCTTTCATTGTTCAAACAAGCGGGTACTGATACAAGTTTCAGAAATTTGTCCCTATTTGTAGTTTATGGTATAAAGTTTAATGGCCAGGCATCTGAACCTCTAAGGAGCTTTTTCTCTATCGTTGTTCTTATCACTGTTGTGTGTAACAAAGGCCTAATAATTCCAATATTTATGCATGCTCTTTTGACTTTGTCAACATGTTTCTATAGAACAATTGCTGGCCAAGTTCATAGTTCTGGCAAATGATATATGTTTTTCCATGAGATTTAATGAGTTTCTTGCTATCGTCATGTGCAACCTTTTTCAGGACTCACATAATCAAGCTGGTATTGCTTACGAAGGTGGTCTTGTTCCTCTCCTAAAGCTTCTTGATTCAAAGAATGGCTCTCTTCAACATAATGCAGCGTTTGCACTATATGGAATTGCAGATAATGAGGTAAGAACCAACAAACTCTTCTATTTGAGTATATCCTTTTAAATTGTGAAGTTTGGGCGCCAAAATCTGAGCTTTTATTCAATTTACTGAGTGATCTGGAAGATATTGCTTATCTTCTTTTTATAGGACAATGTCTCAGGTTTTATGAGCATTGGGGGTGTCCAGAAGTTGCAAGAGGGTGAATTCATTGTTCAGGTATTCGTAGTAATCATTCTGGCAATGATTTATACTGTCTTGAAGATGAAAATGATGCAAGTGCTATAGGGATGTTTTTTATGTTATCTAATTAACTTCTAATTGAATTAACATAGGCAACGAAAGATTGTGTGGCAAAAACATTGAAAAGATTGGAGGAGAAAATCCATGATCGAGTGAGTTTATATTGGTTTCTTTTTGTTTTATTTGCTTCACTAATTTGTTCGTAACCCACATTTTGTTCATTCTTTTTTACATCTATTTCTTTTTATTTGGTATTATTTACGTTGTGAGTTTTTTTTAAAAGCGCCATAATGTTATGAACTTGGTTCTGTTACCTGTGCTAGGTTCTGAAGCATTTACTTTATGTGATGAGAATTGAAGAGAAGCTTATTCAAAGACGAATTGCATTGGCTTTGGCTCACCTTTGTTCCCCTGAGGACCAACGAACTATTTTCATTGACAACAACGGTATCATAACTTTCTTTTAATATATATATATTGGAAGTTTTATTCTAGTGCGAAACTATCTTATTAACATTAATTAATTAATTTTTTTATTTATGGTTATGCAGGGCTTGATGTGCTTCTCAGTTTGCTTGGTTCCTCAAATTCAAAACAACAAGAAGATGGTTTTGTAGCACTTTTCAAGTTAGCTAACAAAGCCATGGCTCTCTCACCTATGGATGCAGCTCCTCCATCTCCAACACCACAGGTTGGTTTCCTCCAACCATAGCCCAACTAGCCAGAGCAGTGACTATGCAATGACCAAGTATTGTTACTGGAGAGGTTAACAAAATATTATAAAGTTTGCCTTCTATCGCAAACTCCTTGATGCTTTTAGTATTTATTTTTTAGATTTTATTGATGCTTTTGAGAAATTGCATTTTAAAAATTAAGATCAATCACAGTAACAGTATAGAGCTCTAGAAAACGAACCTGATATCTATTTATTTTAACATTTTTAACAGTCTTAGGTTCTGCGTTCCTCTTTATCTATTAAAATTGTCAAATGAAAATTCTCACTTGGAGATTGATATCTCATATCTCTCCTCTTCGAGGTGGTCTTTGCTAGCTTTACATTATAGTTGAAGACCTTAGTTCTTTCTCTTTTAATATTTCAACTCTTTGAAGTAGAGTTATTTGTATCCCAAGGGAATTGTTTCAACATGCCATGATTCCATTTAATTTTAGACTTTTTAAGCGTGTTTTATAGACATAATAAAGGACATTCTTTCCTTCATTTACATTCTTAACATGTTTTGGGCAAGCATTTGTGTCTTGAATTTATAAAAGGAGTGCTTACCTTGCATTAGGGCTTAATTATATGATCAATAGAGATTTAGAATTTCGTGTGGCCTCCACTTTGGGGATTCTACCCCTTATATTATTTATATTTATTGCTTCATCTCTACCCTTGCCTCCCTCTTCTTTATTTGTTCATTCGTCAAAGTTTTTTTTCCTTTTATTCTCTCTATCTTATCGGTTCTCGTTCTATACTAGTTTCTTCCAACTCTCTATGTCCTCGGTATTTATCACAAGTTATATGCCACACTTAAATATTCCTCACTTTTATCTTTTTAATATTGAGAGGAAAAAATGTTTTATTTCTCACAATGTTGTTTAAAGCACGCTTTAGGAGCAAAATAAAACGATGTCCTAGCCTTGTGCATTGCTTTCTTGTGAAGCGCAAGGTCGCAACAAGTGCATGTGTTGCATTGATTTGTTGCATCATATCGCTATGCACTCCACTACTCAAAGTGAAGCGAAATATGGTTTAGATTTATGATTCTGTTTAATATTTGCCACAATAACAATATACGATTGTTTATTTCATATTATTTCTCATAGTCATTGCTCATTGTTTTTTCATTCTCTTTCATTAGAGCTAATCACTTTTGGGTGGTTATTCTCTCAAGGCTAACTCCCTCGCTAGTTTTAAGATGATTTTCATTAGTTTTTGTTGTTTGTGTTAGTAGCTTCTTGCTTGCAATTTTTTTCTTAAGAATGATTTTCGACGCATCATCTTGATGCTCTCTTGCTTCACATTGCCCCTTTCTGTTGATCTCTATAGTTGGTCACACAATCTCATGAGTATATTCTTGATATTTAAGTATTCTAATATCACTTTATTATTTATACATTTGATTTTTTGTAGTTTTTAAACAGCTATAAATTATTGTTATTGAATGTATTATTATATTTATTGAAAAATTATTAGCTGATGTTGTCTATGTTTGGTTAAATAACCATTGTATGCACAAAATATGTATACATAATATGTAACAACTCATGAATGGTTTAGTCAGTAAAGCACTGCTTTGCTTATTGAATTTTTTTTTTAACATTATATGGCGCTTAGCGCTTTGAAAACACTAGTTTGACAAGTTTATTTAATTTGTATTATGTTGTTCTAAGTACTCATGGTAATAGAACTTACTACTTTTTCCAGGTAAAATCAATTGCATTTGTGGGTAGTTGAGATTTTTTTTTTGATTAGTGGTTTAATGTATGGCTTACAATTCTTATTGCAGGTTTACCTTGGTGAACGCTTTGTCAATAGTTCAACCATATCCGATGTTACATTTCTAGTTGAAGGTTGTGGAATGTTTATTTTTCAGTGATTATTTTTTAATTCCTTTTAATCTGATCAGAATGGGGCTCATTAATCATTCACAAACAGGAGTTTTTTTTAATTCACTTGCTTTATTTTGTCAGGGAGGCGGTTTTATGCACACAGAATCGCCTTACTTGCTTCCTCTGATGCTTTTCGAGCAATGTTTGATGGTGGGTACAGGGTAAGTTATTCTATCTCTTTTAGGATCTTAAATCTTGTTAAGTTTATAAAACAAATTGATTTCTTCTCTGAAACACTTAAAGTTATTGTTTGACATCTTTTGTTGTAAGAAGTAAATTATTAATTTTGGTCACCATCATGCTACCAAAAATTGTAGATCAGTGTTTAAGTTTAATTATAGATATTATGCACTCTAAAATAGGTGGAGTTGTTTATGAATTTCTTTGTTTCATTTTGTGTTGTTGGATGTTTTAGGGTATATTGTGGATGCATTAAAAAAAAAAAGAAAAAAAAAGAGAAGATTATGGATGCATAAAGTGAAGGATTAATATAGGAGATATGGCTCATTACCTTCGGCTAAGGTAAGAAAAGGCACAGGAATTACCTTACGACCGCTACCTTCGTGAGTCATGACTTCCTATCCAACATGAATAGAGTGAGTCGTGACCTAGTAACGATGGGGAGAGGTCTTGTTACATTTGGCATAAGCAAGCATAGGAAGAAACGACGGAAGGAGGAAGAAGGAAATTGGAGATCATTATCTTACGACAAGCTTCCTTTGTGACTTCCTATCTTACATCTTCGTTGAAGGAGGTGACGAAGTAGAGGGCTTGTTACCTTCGGTGGAAGAAGTCGAATGAAGAAGTAGAACGAGCTTTGAACCCTAAAGCTTCCTTTGTGAGTGTCGAAGGGTTCAGGCAATAGGCAAAGACAAATAAAGTCTAATAAAAATCAAACTAATTTTTATCATACTAAATAATTTTAAATTTCATTATTATATTAATTTATAAATTAAAAATATATAAGTATTAAAAAATATTTATAATTATATTAAATAATCCTTAAATAAAATTGCGCTCGCTATTTACGTCATGTGCCATGCGCCATTTCGCATACATGGCGCAAATAGTGTGCAACATTTTGAACCTTTGCACCCTGCTGTATAGATGGCGTCGTAGGTGCGTTGTGCCGTGCGCTATGGCGCACGCTATTTTGGGCTATTGTCATGTATGCGTTGTATGTATTACGTTGCAAGAAGAGCCACAACATGCCAGAATAACACCCCACAAGAGGCTTAAATATTTGTTCATAGGAGTAGTCGCAAGACATTCTATTGAGTAGGAGTTGGCATCTTTATTAGGTTTCATATAGAGATAAACATGAATCATCACATATAGGCCTGGTTATCTACTTTTTAAGATACCTTTGGTATTCGCCATCAACAATGGTCATGATTTCATTGCAAATAATAGCTGAGTATGATTATTATAGCTGTCTTGAGAATTTACAGATGAGGTATTGGATATTTGGATATAAAATCATGCAAAGCTGGTAAGATTATTGTTGCTAGAGAATGTGGAGATGGTGTATTAAAAATTTACATGTAAAAATAGTGTAATGCTGGTAGAAAAAGAGAAAAATCCAAAGTATTGGTTGATTGCTATGATATAAAATTTGATATATGAAAAATTGGAATGATACCACAGTTTTTTATTTGGATTTGTAATTTCGATGCATTTCCCAATAATCTGTATAGCGTTTTTATGGTCGTTTATTTCCTGTAGTTAATTTCATAAGAGTTTATGGATGTAGCCATTCTGGAGTTGGAGCATGAGCTTGCCACTTCTTTTAATTCATTTTATCATGTACATTTATAATAAATTTGTAATTTTTGCAGTTAACAAGTTATTGGGAAATATTTTCATGCTAATATGCCTACATCGTGCAAAATATTGTGCAAATAATTCATTTCTAAATCCACAAGTTTTCTATGTTAAACTTGATAACTATTTCAAATAAACTTATGCTAGTGGATTTTTTGAGAGAGTATATGAAAACTCACTAATAAGTGATAGTACATATAAAATAAATGTATGTTGACTTTGACAGACATAAATTTTATGATGAATAATGCACCATAGCATAAAGATCTTTGTGGAGTCATTATGTATCACATAATATTTTAAACATATATAAAATATTAAAAACACTAGAACTCTATAAGATAGACATTTCTAAGAATCATTTTTTATGTATAGAAGAGTGAGAAGCCTATTGAGTTTCGAGAATATTGTTGTCGCCTGTGAAAGCACCCATGATGTAGAATGGGGGAGGGGGTCATTTGTAACATTTGAATTTTGAAAACCTTCCTAATTTAAACCGTTGCCACTAAGAAAAGTTATAATTGCTTGGTTTGAAACTTGGAGGGATTTGGGATTTGAAATTTAAGTTTAATTCCAAAAAAGGGGGGGAAGGGGAATTAATGTGGCAAGAGGGGGAGATTGGGAGAGGGGCCGGCGGCATGTATGGCTTGGGTGGGCTTGGGGAGGAGGAGTTAAGGCTTACCTAATTAAGACCCTTTAATTGAGAAAGAGAAATTAAATCCAATTTAATTTGAAATTGATTTGGATTTGAATTAAGGAACTTTCCTAAAATAGGTTATCTATTTTAGGAAATAGTTCAAAATTCAAAATTGAATTGAATAATTAACATCAAAACTTTCCCAAATGATATTGTATAGAAAAGGAAAGTAAGCTATCAAGCAAGATTGACTCCAATCTAGAGAAAGAGAGTAGGGGCGGCGGGTAGAGAGAGGGGGGCCGATTTTGGGAAGAATGAAATAAGGAGATCCAAGTGGATTAATTGTGGGGCCAAGCAATTAATTAGTTTGGAGTCTTAAATCTGAAGTTAATTTCAGATTTATTATAATTTCGCGGAGTTTCCTAATTTAAGGATTAGGAGTTTGGAAAGAATTTAAAATTCAAATCTTTGAATTTGAATTAAAGGAACTCTCCAAATTAGGATTACCTAAATTAGGAAAGCGCTCATGATCAATTGGCGGAAGGATCTTTGGTTGAGTGGCAAGATCGGCGGCTATGCTGGGTGGGGGCCGACGGTTGGAGGTGGGGAGGAGGTGGTGTGGCCGGCGGCTTGGATGTTAGTGGAAGCTGGCGGTTGGGTGGGTTTTGGGCTCGGATTGGAGTGGGAGGTCTCGGCAAGGGGAAGAGGGAATGGAAAGGTGACGGTTAGGAAAATAAAGAGAAACACAAGATAAAGACAAAAAGATAAAATCGTGAGCCCGGACACTTCCTGCGGTTGACGGGTGATACGTTGCCCTTCACCAATGGACTTCAAGCCATGAGCCCGGACCCATCCTGCGGCTGGTGGAAACTACGATTCTCTCCCATAGGGATCTCACCTAAGTCCTTCCAAGGAACAAAAATGCAAAACAAAATTTTATTAAAACTCCATCATACCATTACATTAGCAAGGACCTCTATATATAGGCCTTAAAAATAAAAGAAACTAAAACAAGATGATCATGCCCTAAGGCTTACATAAGACTAGACCCTTAAGTAAGGGTAAAAATGAAAAATGCATAATTAAAAATAAAAGTTACAAATATAAATTTAAGATAACGTGGGACATGGACGGTTAGGCATGGACGGTTGGATGTCCACATCAACCCAACATCTCCTTTGTCGTCACATGGCAAAGCCTTTGCACCATCTTTTGGCGTCCATCCATCAGTGTCTCCATTAAAAGCTTAGCCTTCGACATTGCTAACCTCCCCATCATTGTTGCATGCCAACACCTATCGAACCCCTTGCAGTCACTATTGCCTTCAACTTTGCCATCGTAGTTGCATGCCAAATCCCATTGCAGTCGCATTTGATTTTGCGTGTTGCATTGCATGCCAAACGCTTCATGTTCATAGTTGCAGTCCTCTTTGAGCCCTTCATAGTTGCAAATGTGTTCGTAGTTGCCTTCGAACCCTTTGTGATCACATGCCTGAAATGAATAGTTGTTTTTCATGTCATGCTTTTGTCTAAAATTCAATCCTTCCATATGTTCTGATCTTAAAACCTATGCTCCCTGAACTACTAGGAGAAGGACACGAGAGACATCGAGATTCCAAATATTAAATGGGATGTGTTTGAGTTGATGATGAGGTATGTAACTGCATATTCTTTTCTTGCTATATCTGTTCTTAGGTACATCTGACCTTTGAAATACTCCTTGTCCGTAGATTCATTTACACAGGGTCTGTGGAAATATCAACCGATGTTGCACAAGATCTTCTTCGAGCAGCTGATCAGTATCTTCTCGAAGGTCTGAAACGTTTATGCGAGTATGCCATTGCGCAGGTTGCCAGTTGCATTTTTTTTTTTAAATCCTTTTTTACTTGGCTGAACTGCCTATATATGCTTGTCGGTCTATAAAAGCGTCAGGCTTATCACTCATCTCAGGTTGTGAACCTTGACAACATCTATTCGATGTATGAGCTGTCAGAATCCTATAATGCGATGTCATTGAAGCAAACATGCATCCTTTTCATTCTGGAACACTTTGATAAGACACGCACTAGGCCATGGTAAGTTTCTGATATTAAGCTTTAGCATTGTTAAATCCTGAAAAGGGCTCATGTAGTTACATGTTAATAGAAACATGAACGTTGATCTTTGTTAAGGTTTTATGATTTAGATTTTGTTTGGAATAATTTTTTTATAAAAGAATAATGACAAAAAATTGTCCCAAGAGAAGCTTTAGTTCGTCGGAATTTGATTTAATTTTTGTATTTTAGTCTATGCAAACCATTTAATTGTAATGATTTCATTATCGGCTAAAAAAATACTGACATTTTCTGGCCGCTGTTCTGATTGGCGTCTGGTGAACAGGCACTCTGAACTGATCGCACGCATCATACCGGAGATGCGGAATTATTTTGACAGAATTCTTCGCCCAAGTCAGAGGAATTCACATTTGTAGATGTTCATTGTTGACATCTGTAACGTAACAGCGTCTGCTGCAGTTGGGAGGGTGAGGGTCGGGTGTTCAGGTGGAAATAGGATGCTTTTTTTAGCTTCTGTAAAGTTTGTTCTAAAATTTTCTGTGCTTGATGCTCTTTGCAGCTCTTGGATTATATACATCATTTAATATTCCAATGTGGCAATTTTATGAGTTATCCCTTAGTGAAATCTCTTGGTACGACGTAACTTTTTTTTTTTTTTGGTTAATTTGGCTTTATTCACGCTTTACTTCATTCCTGATTTTCATCCGCGACTGGGTACCCGACGGCTAAGGGGGTCTCTGCTCAGATAGGTTTGTGGTGTTCTGAAAAAAAAGAGGCTTATATCCTGATTGTTTTTTTTTTATTAAAATAAGTTTAAAAATCATTAGATTTATTTGAAGATAAAATATTTTTTATATAAAATTTTAATTTTAAAGTAAATTTAATTATTACAAGATTCGTCATGATCAAAATTTATTAGCAAATACGTAACACATTTTTTTCCTTCGTGTGATATATGCAAAATTGAATTTGAGTGACGAGAATGCGTGCAAATCAGTTTTAACCCGAAGTATTACATGCAATGAATTTTTTTTGTTTTTCTTTTTGTCAGCTATCCTTTGAATATAACTAGAGAAGATGATATATATGTAAATATAATTGCTGTGAAAGCAAGCGGGGAAAGCTGAAATATTGGTGCTAAAAGTTCAAAGAGAATGGGTACGTTATGGAAACCCTATGTCTAATGCTGATTTGTTTTCTTCCACCAACCAACATTATCAACATCCTACTCTCTTATCTGCTTCACCAATTTGCCCGAAGAAACTTCATACATGAATCTCTAGATGCTAGAACTTGAGCAGGAAATCATGTCGGAGGATTTGCAATGTTGACCCCTACACTAAAATAAGCGCAAAAGGAGTGAAGCCGGCGACTGAAGTAACGGTCGATGAGCGCGATGTGTCACTTGAAAGATCAAATGATTTCCGATCGCCGAATGCTTTACACTGTTGCGATCAGAGCTTTGAATTTACCTAACTGGTACTAGTTCGCAGTCGAATCGGACGAGACCGATCAAAATTAGCGACTAACATTTGAAAACGACATGCGACGTTGTCTCAATGACGTACGATTGTAAAATAGACTTCGTCGTTGTGTTCAGAACGTTCGAGTCATCTAAAAATGACTATAATTTTGCTCAATGAAAATCACAAGAGTGCACGAATTTCGAGGCGACACTGCACGAATTTTGAGGAATTGCACAAAAATCTAGACAATTATCTATTTTGACTTCTGGCAAGCATTTTAGTAATAATAATAATAATACTATTGTTATTAGAAATAATAATAATAATAATAATAATAATAATAAATCAAAATCCCATCTGACACCTTACCCCGGTTGTCTGACGGCCATTTGGATATAATAATAATAAATAATAATAATTGATGTATTGCAAGGATTTAATAAGGCCATTAATTTCATATTTATGTTTACTATGATCTCTCTAATTTAAGCTACACACTTCTTTTCCCTAAACTCAAAATTACTCATTCTTTAATTGAGAAGTAAGTGTATTAGTATATAGTTTCTAAATTCAAAATAAGACAATAGCTTAAGTGATCTATATTAATTAATTATTAAGATTTTTAAATTATCATGAATTATTATGCATTATTCATTCAAACTATCATTGAGGGTTTTATTATTATCTTAATTTTATATAATTTTTAATTATCATTTTATTCTAACTAAATAAGCAACCAAAGTGCAAGCACTATATAGAGAATAATACTCGACAATTAAGCTTAAAGGAATTTAAATTAAATTTAAATAACAGAACAAAGTTAGGTAAACACAAGTAAATAAAAACTAAGACCAAATAAAAATAACATAACTTATAAGAAATTCAAAACATAAAGCACAATTGGGTTGCCTCCCATGAGCGCTATGTTTATTGTCCTCAACCAGGCTATGCCAATTATTCTTTTCAAGGATGAATCAAATTAGTGAAATTTCTCAAGTGATCTATGTACACCCTCCTAAATAAGGTTTCAATCTATAGCCATTGACTTTAAAAATGTGTAAACTTTTCTAATCCTAAATTTCAACATCTCCATAGAAAAATACTTTTATAACAGTGAATGGTATCGACAACATGAACTTAATTTTTTTGGAAATAATTTTAATCTAGAGTTAAAGAACAAAACTTCTTATCCAGGGGTGAAGTCTTTCTTAAGAAGCTTACTATCATGCCATTTCTTAATTTTATCTTTGTAAATATTGGCATTTCATAAGCCTTATTTTTAAATTCTTCTAATTCATTCAACTTTATTAATCTCTTTTTTTGGCTCCCTTAAGATTAAAATTTAATTCTTTCACTGCCCAAAATATTTTATATTTTAATTCTACAAAAATGTGGCAAGCTTTACAAATATTAACATATGGGGGAACATTCCAATAGGGGTCATAAAAGCAGTCCTATATGGCCAAAGTGCATGATCTAACTTAATAGCCTAGCCTTTCTTATTGGCACTGATAGTTTCCTCCAAATTTTTTTAATCACCCTTTTACTAATTTCAGCTTGACCACTAGTTTAGGGATTATAAGCTATTGCAACCCTATAATGAATATTATATTTTATTAATGCTGATTTTATTCTCTTATTACAGAAATGACTCTCTCCATTACTAGTTAATACTTTAGACATTCCAAATCTAGAAAAAATAAATTTCTTTAAAAATTTAAGTGCATCCTGAGCATCAATTTTAGGGGTTACCACTCGTTCAATCTATTTTGATACATAGTTAACAAAAATAAGAATATATTGACATTCATGGGATTGGGCAAATGTTCCTATGAAATCCAATCTCCAAACATAAAACGACTCAATTTCCAAAGCATAATTTATGGGCATTTCATTTCTTCTAGAAATATTACTTAGTCTTTGACATAATCACACTTCCTAACATATTCACTAACATCCTTAAATAATGTAGGCCAATAAAATCCTAATTAGAGTACATTAGAAGTAGTTCTAAATTCTCTAAAATGCCCTTCATGATGAGAATCATGATATTCCCTCATTATAGGTTATATTTCTTCTACAGGGACACATCTCCAGATAATTTGGTCATTACTAGCTTTGAACAAATATGATTTATCCCAAAAATAATATTTAGCATCATGCAAAAATTTTCTTTTTTGAGTAGAGGATAAATTAAATGAAGCACACCACTAATAATAAAATTGATAATATTAGTATACTTAGGTAATCGACTTAGATGCAAAGAAAATAGTTGTTGATTAAGAAAAAACTCATTTATTTTGAGTTCATTAGATGCATGTTCTTCCATTATCAATCTTGATAAGTGATTAGCAATTTGATTTTAAGGGCAATAATGGTGGGTTGTAGAATTTAACACAGGTATCAATGATAGATCATCCAAAAGCCTTCTTATACTCTCTTAAAATCCTAATCAACTTACCTTCATATTATTTTTTCCATGCTTGTAGAATTTAACACTGGTAAAGTTGAATCTCTTTCTAAAAAGGTATACTTAAGATGGCTAGGTAAAATATTATGTTCTAAAATAGGGTCTTTCTCTATAGATGGTCTTAAGGTTCTACTCATCGATGGAGTATCTAAGGTTTCAAACTTCCCTCTAAACATTTTAATAATATCTCCAATAGATTGAATAAATTCTTCTAAGTCCTCACCATTTTCTCAAAATCTTCTTCCAAAAAGTTTTTGCCTAACAATTCTTCCTTAAAGCACTCGATTATAGTTTCTTCCAGGTCAACTCTAAAACAGTCTCTATTCTTTTTAGGAGGGAATTTCATTATTTTAAGAACATCAATGGTCACTTCTTGATCTTGAACCCTCATAGTTAATTCCCCTTTGTGAATATCAATCATAGCTTTCCATATTGCTAAGAAAGGTCTCTGTAAAATAATTGTTATGTTCTTATCCTCTTCCATGTCTAAGATAATAAAATTAATAGGAAAAATAAACATATCTACCATAATAAGGACATCTTCTACCACCCCCTTAGGATAAGTGAAAGATCTATCAGTAAGTTTAAGGGCAACAATAGTGTGTTGGACCTCTCCTACATCTAATCTTTGAAAATGGATAAGGGCGTAAGATTTATGCTAGATCCTAAATCACATGAAGCTCTACCACGGAATTTATCTCCTATTATCATGGGACTAATGAAGCTACTTGGGTCTTTTAAATTTTTAGGAAGTTTCTTTTGAATAAGAGCATACAATTCTCAGTTAAAGCCATAATTTCAAACTCTCCTAACTTCCTTTTCTTACTAAGAATTTCCTTCATAAATTTAGCATTGGTGGGCATATGCTCAAAGGCTTTAGAGAAGGGTATGTTGATGGTTAACTTTTTAAACACTTCTAAAAACCTAGAGAATTCCTTATCTAAGTTTTGTTTGATAAGCCTTTGGGGAAAAGGTGGCGATGGTCTCTCTATAACCTTCCTAATGGGTTTGCTAGTTTCTTGGATTAATTCAAGTTGTTAGGTAGGAGGTTCAGCTTCTACAATTTCTTTTAGATCACTATACTTTTGAGGTTGATCTTTATCCTTATAACGGGGCTCCCAAATCTTTCCCACTCCTAAGCTGGATATTATTACATTGCTCCACCAATTTTGGATTACTAATCAAACTGGCAAGTTGCCCTATCTAGTTCTTAATTTTTCTAAGGTTTGAAGATTGATCTTGTAATTGAATTCCCATTTGCATTACTATATCTTCCAAATGTATCTTCCTATTCCCAAATTAATTGCTATAATCAATGCTTGAGGGGTAACATTGTGGCACTCTAATGGTGGGCCCTCTGGCACTCACATAATTATGATCTATAATAAGATTGGTATAAATATTATACCAATGTGATCTAGTTCTAACTCCAATAACATCTAAATTTTTAGAAATTATGGTTACCTGTGAAAGTTCGAGAAGGTTATTAAACCTCATAGAAATAGCCCAAGGCTCACCAGAGGGGGGGGGGGGGGGGGGGGGGGGGTTGAATTGGTAATTTAAAATCCTAAGCAGTAATTCTATTCTTTTTGTAAATTTTTTAAAACTTTGAAATAAACAGTTTGATTACCCAATGGGGAAGCTAACAATTTAATAATAATTAAATTAATGGTGATGAAATTCTAATTAACACAGCAGAACATTAATCTCAAATTTTTACCAAGCAGTTATCACAGAAGTTAAGTGCAAAAAGTAAAATGAAAAAGCACACCAAGAATTTTATAGTGGTTCGATCAACCTTGGCCTACATCCCCTCCCCGTAGTCCTTCGCCCTGGGAATTGCACTAATAAAAAGTGACTCTCATTTTGCTCCCACAACAAGACAGATAAGCCTTTATAGACTTACTTTCACCAAACCTAATGCGAAGGAGTGCTGGAAGCTATGTCACATCCCCTGATGATGATAACAAATCTTGAATCCTTTTTCTCCCTCCTAGAGAAGGTAGAGAACCCTGAATTCTTTTTCTCCCTATTGGAGATGGCAGAGAACCAGAATCATTTCACAGGCAGAGAACCTCAAATCCTTTTTCTCCCTCCTAGAGAAGGCATAATACCTCGATGACTTGACTTAGAAGCCTCTCTCCTAAGAGAGCCTTCAAGAACTCACCAAGGCTATACGAGGAGCAAGGGTGTAGCTAGCCAGAAACAATCATGTGATCCCCTCACACTCCTTTTCCCTCACGCTCAACCTCTCCTTCTCCTTCCTCTCAAACCCTATATTTCTTTCAAAAGCTTCTCTCTCAAAGTGCCTTTAGTAGTCACACAATCCTCTCTCTTATTCTTAGAGATTCTTAAAAATATTGCTTAAAAATTGGGCTTTAAGAAATCCTAAAAATTTAAGTTGGCCATCACTATTCGTATAGTATGATTGTAATTCATACAGAATGATTAATTTAAAAAATAAACCCATATAGTATAACGTAAATAATTATTCAGATGAACTGTTTAACTTTTTGAACATATCATACAATACGATCAGAAGATCTTCTAGTACGATCTATTTGCTTTCTCTCTATTTGTACAGGATGATTGCTGGGATGAATGGAAATCATCTTTATCAATTATCCCGTACTGCTATCATCATACAATATGGTTGGTTGATTTCAAGTCACTCATCAGTAAGATATAAACATCATACAATACAATTAGTTCAAAAATTATGGTTTTATTTTGTATGATCTTTGGGAGGACCAAATATCTTATATGTTAATTATCAATATGATCACGATCGTATAATATGATCTGCTATCATTAATTAAACCATGATTTGATTGACTAATTATGGGGTTTAATTTAAGTAAGATTTCAAAATTTATACAGTATGAATAGAATCGTACAGTACAATTAGTTCAAAATTAATTTTTTAAAAATCTTACTTCATTTATTTGGTGGTTAGGGTTTACAATTTGTAATAAATCATACAGTATGATCTAGATTGTATAGTATAATTAGTTCACAGAAACAAATTTTTTAATTAGCCATTAGGCCCATTCTTTCTATAACTGATCGTATAGTGCAATTATAAGTCATATAATATGATTAGTAAAAAAAATTTACTTTTAAATTTTTTCTCACTCCCCCTATATATGTATGCACGATCACCCAATTGTATACACTCTTATGTGGCTAGACTTAAGAAATAAAAAAATAAAGAAAAAAATACATACTTTATTTACTTGACATTCCTATTCTACCTAGTCTTGAGCTTCCGGTAGCCTTGAGCAGTGTATGTTTTACCTGCAATGTTAATGCTCACAGACAAAAGAAATTTCTAAAATATTTAATGAGAAAAATAACAATTCAATCAATAATATTTGTCATCAACAAAATCATAGACTAGGGATCCTAGATTGCAATAATCTCCCCCTTTTTAATGATGGAAAAATAATATTGGTTGATAGACAAGATACAAATTTTTTTCTCCTAAGCTCCCCCTTACTTAAAAATTAGGGGTTGCTTTTCTTTTTTTTCTTTTTCTTTTTAATTTTTTTATTAATTTAATAAAATTTTTTAAAGATAAAGAAACACAATAATAAAAAACACAAATAAACACAGGATTCTATTAAAATAAAATATATAACCAACCATACATATTCTTCCCCTTTTGACATCACCAAAAAGCGGACGACTCCACAAACTAGTGAACAATACAAGACATAAATACAACACAACAAACAAACACTAAAAATAAGACAGATCCTGATCAAGTGGTGGAAGTGGTGATTATTGAAAGTATTTATGTTTGGAGATAAATTGATCTTTAATGTGAGAAAACTTTCTCCAAACTAGCCCATGTCTTCCTCGTGCTGTTGTTGTTGTTGTTATTGAATATGATAGTCTAGCCTAGTTTCTAAGTGCTCTAGCCTCTAAATTATTTCATCCTGAGGGTAGGCAGGTGGAGTTGGTGGTAGTGTAGGTCCACCTACAGAAGCAGCTTCCCCTTCTTCAGCAAACTCTAGCTTGTCATGATTGTGTCCCGATGGAAAATAATACAGAATGAGGCTTCCATATAGAAATGTGAAGAATATCGGGAGGAGCAGGGGTTGATTTGGTATTTTTTTGTCTAAGACAGCTTATAACGTGTCCTAATGTGACATTTTCTTTCTTCAGGTATTGGGATGTTGAATAGGAGTCATATTTTTGATATAATCAATAATCATCCGGGCTTCATCAAATTTGGTATTAGACATTATTATTAGATAGGTGATTATGGAAAAAAGTGGAGTGATGTTGACACGATCTCTAGCTTTGGATATAATTGAAGTTCTAAGCACATGTTAGATAACCCGAGCATTTTGATTTAGGGTGTGGAGTAAGGGTTGATGTTGATTTATGGCCACATTTTGAATTGTCAGGTTTACATAACTCCAGTCAAAATCAATTGTAGAGATCAGGGATTGTGGATGAGGTCCTTTAGTAGAAAGACCGATATGTTCCCCTAAATCTTCCTTAGTGATTTCTATGGGTTATCTACAAACATAAGAGGTTAGGGTAAAGGTTTCACCATTGACCCTAAGATTTGTTAGGAATTCATAGAGTAGTTCAAAATTAAAAGGAAAGGCTAGTATGAGTAGGAATTAGAGAGTGATAGAGGCAAAGAGGTTCATCACCTTCAAGATGAGAGCTGGTTGATTTAACATTCTTGATGTGGTGATTGGAGCCTTCTTGAACTTGTCGTGAGCATCTTTATCTCTTACGGACAGAAATCAATCGTCGAAGCGACAAGAGGAGGAGAAACTCCCCTGGGTTATTCTACCATGTTTACTTCCATCGGCCATTGGAGGATTCTAGGATATGAATGCAAGGATTTGAGAGAAGGTGAGTTTGAATGGATTGAAAGTTTTGAAACCCTCCAATTTATAGATTTGAAGCCTATAATACAGTACAAATTGAGATCGTACAGTACGATCAGGGGAGTTAAATCGTTTGGATGACTTATAAAAAAAGTTGGTCAAATCGTACAGTACGATTGGTATCGTACTGGACAATCTTACGGAATTATATTCATCTCTAGGAGTCATCTGAAGGACTTTTGACTAAATGCATCATACAGTACGAACATGTGTTCGTTCATTTTGAATGGAAATTAAGATTATACCGACCATATTAAATTCATCCTAATAATTCTAACATGTGTTCATATAGTATGAATGGAGGTTCGTACAGTGCAAAATGTAATAATAATCAAACTGGCTGTATTGAATTTATCCCAACAGATTCTAACATATGTTTCGTACAGTATGAAGGGTGATTCGTACAGTACGATTACCAATAATTGAACTCATCTGGGCCTTTGATTTGGCTAATGGCTGTGATTTGTGAATAAGTGGATATATCATATAGTACTAACCATGGATTGTATAGTATAATAAGAAAGTTTTGGTTTTTAGAATTTTTTTAATCTTAGGAACAGTGCGTGTGTGATGATTAAAAAATACCTTTTCTTTAAACAAAAATAAGAAAAATTACAACACATTAAAACACCAAATTAAAGAACAAAAATAATGTAACAAATATAAATTATTGATTTTAAATGATGATAAAGTTTAATTTATCCTGAGTTAAGCATGAATGTTTATAACACCTAGTCTAGTCCTCAAGGTGCTAAAGGTGTTATAGGCTAGGGGTTTAGTGAAGATGTCTGCCAATTGATGTTCAGTAGCTACATGATATAGCTCTATATCCCCTTTTGTCAAATGGTATCTAATAAAATGGTGCCTAATATCTATGTGTTTGTTCCTTGAATGTTGGATAGGATTCTTTAATATGCAAATGACACTAGTGTTATCACGCATGATTTGAATGGTGCCTACAGGTAGTCCAAGATTCATGCTTTATTATTTAAGCCATAGGACTTATGTAACATAACGCCCTACAGCTATATATTATGCTTCGGCAGTAGATAGGGCTACAGAGTTTTATTTTTTATTGGACCAAGAGACTAAAAATTGTCTTATGAAATGGCAGGTTCTAGAAGTGCTTTTCCTATCAACCCTATATCCTATAAAATTTGAATCAGAATATCCTACGATTTTAAAGGAAGTGTTATGTCTAGGATACTAGATTCCTAAGTTTTGGATTTCTAAGAGATATTTAAGGATTCTCTTAACAACAGTCAAGTGAGATTATTTTGGATCAGCCTGAAATCTAGCATATAGATAAACACTAAACATAATATCAGATCTGTTAGTAGTCAGGTAAAAAAGTAATCCAATTATTCTTCTGTATTTCTTCTGATCTATTGACTTTTTATTTGGGTCCTTATCTAATTGAATGGTAGAGCTCATAGGAGTGTTTATTGCCTTAGCATTACCCATTTCATATTTCTTAAGCATGTCCTTGATGTATTTAGATTGGCTAAGGAAGGTTCCATTATCCATCTACTTTACACTAAATCTAAAAAATAGTTTAGCTCTCCCATTATACTCATCTCAAACCCCTCACTTATAGTTTTTGAGAATTTATCACCAAAATTTTTATTTGTACATCCAAACAGTATATTACCAACATAAATTTGCACTATGAGTAGGTCTTCTTCTTTCTTTAAGAAGAGGGTGGTGTCTACACTATTGCAAATTAGTTTTCATAACTATATTTTATATCATGTGTGTTTTTTATGATACCAAAATTTTATTATTTAATTTTTGTTTCTCCTAACGTGTGTTGGAAATATTATTTGTGTTTTTTTTTGTGTACTAACATGTCAGGGAAATCATACTCCAGTGCTAAATACTTCAAGACATATTAGATTAGGGGATATTATAATTAGAGTATGTACTTTTTATATATATTTTTTTCTCTGAGAGAGTGTGATTGTAATTGGGTAACTGTGCACACACATATTGGGGGAGTAAGTCAAAACATAAGGTTTTAAAATTAATCGTACTGTACGATCATGTATCGTACTGGACAACTTGACCTTTTAGTTCCTCCAGAAGGTAAATGGCTCTTGAATTTCCTAAGTATTGATCATACTATATGAAATGGATTTTGTACATCACTTTTAGAGTACCAAATGGGCTTCATACAGGATCGTATTGGATGAACAGTTCATTTTTTAACTGTTCGTACAGTACAATATTATTTTGTATAGACATTTACAGAGTACAAAATTAGGTTTGTACATGATCATACTAGATGAACCGTTCATTTTTGAACTATTTGTATAGTACAATATCATTTAATACAGGCATTTATCGAGTACAAAATCAGGTTCATACAGGTAAACTGTTCATTTTTGAACTGTTCGTACAGGACGATGTCATTTCATATAGGCATTTATAGAGTATGAAATGAGGTTCATACATAGAATTTTTGAACTGTTCGTATGCATGAAGTAAGATTGTAATGTACGATCAAGTCCGTTAAACTTGAAATTTTTAATTTTTTGATGGTTTTTCTTGTCCTTTGTATATAAGAGTTCTAAAAACTGACTGCCTAAATGCTTGCTTCAAAAATTTTCTTGAGTGTACCAAGGAGTGTGTTTGGGAGAGTATTTTGAGAGTGGAGAGTGAGAGATCTTATAAGAGAGAATTGTGAGGGGATTCAAAAAGGTGCCCAATAGTGAGGATCTCTTGCTAGTTCTTCATAGTTCTTCCCTACTTCCTTGAAGGCTTTTGAGAGAAAATTTTTGGAAGGAGATCTGGTACTCTGTCAACACCTGGAGGGTGTGAAAGGATGATTGATACTCTTCCATCACCAGGAGGGTGAGAAAGAATGGTGGGTTCTCTGTCTTCACCAGGAGGGTAAAAAAGGATGACGGTTCTCTGCAGCACCGGGTTGGTGGAAGAGAGGTTGTTGTAAGGGCTTCTCCGCCTTACTGTGGGGGCTTAAGGAGAGACACTAGTGTTTAGTGCAATATCTGGAGAAGGAGTCTCCTGGGAGTTGACATAGGTCTTGTTGGACCGAACCACTATAAAATATGGTGTTTTTTGTTATTTACTTTTTTATCACATTTTTTATTTTCTGCATTTTCTTTTATTTTTCTATGGTTGAAAATTACTTTCAAAAAATTTAATATTGTGTTTAAAATTAATTAATAAATTTTTAAATAACCAATTTTTTTTTAAAATTACCAATTCACCCCCCCTCTTGGTTGGCCTTTGAATAATTGACTTAGGTTTAACAACCTACTGAGAATTTACAAGTGGTATCAGAGCCTATTTTTAAAAATTAAAGTTTAGATAACTTTTTGAAATGATCATGGCTACTTTTGGAAACCATAACGCACTTGAAAGATATTCGATCACAAGACCCCCATTATTTGATATCATCCCTTTCGATTTTTGGAAAATACGAATGTCTACTTTTCTTTAATCGCTTGATTATCACATGTAGATTTTTGTACAAGATGGCTACACTAGACCAACTAGACTTATAGATGGAATTATAACTGAAACCCCATTCACTGACTGGATAGTAGAAGAAAGAGACATAGCTTAGTTAAACCCTAAATATTTAATTAGTTTTTTCTGTGCACTGAAATCTGAGAACTATATGCGTGTTTCAAGCTGTAAATTCAGAAAAGAAATATGGGATAGACTTTGCATTACATATGAAGGAACAAATAAGATGAAATAATCTAGATCGAACATTTTATTACATGATTATGAACACTTTTGCATGAAATCGAATGAGTCAATTAGTGATATGTATACTCATTTTATATAGATAGTCACCTCATTGCATGCTTTAGGTAGGAACTAACAAATGCTAAAAAAGTAAATAAAATTCTTCATTATTTACCTACTGCTTATGATGCAAAGATAACTACTATAATCAAATCAAAAGACTTAAATGTCTACTCTATTGATAATCTTCTTAGATCACTAATTATTTATGAGCAAGGAGTGACTCAAAGACAGATTGATGTAGGAGACAAGCGAAAGGACAAAAATATTGCATTGAAAGTGAATGACTTAGAGAGTGATTAGTCATAACCTGAGGATGAAGAAGATATTACTCTCATGACAAGGAAATTCAAAAGTTTCCTGAGAAGGAAGCAAATGAGACGTCAATAGTGGAACAAAGGTAATTCCATAAAAATGCTAAGGCTTCTAATTAAGTAATTTATTATGAATGCAGGAAGTCAGGACACATCAAATCTGATTGCCCAAATCTCAAAGCTAATCCTAGCAAGGAGAAGGTCGAGGAGAAAACAAATGTGAAGAAGGGCAAGAAGTGATTGTAGAAAGCATTTTGGGCAAATTCAACTTCAGATTCCTCAAAAATAGAACTAGAGGAGGAAGTCACGAACTTGTGTTTATTGGCTGATAAGCTTGATCAGTCAGATCAAGAAGAGGTATATGTGACTTAACCTATGATGAGTTGTTTGAAGTTTCTGAGAAAGTTCATACTGCATATAAGAAACTCAAAAAATTGCATGCCAAGCTTAATATTGAATTTTTAGATCTACAAAAAGAGCATGAAATTCTTAAGAAAGATCACATATTAATTGATAACAACCACATGACTTTATTGGATGAGTTTAATGATTTGAACAAAAAACATGAACTTTTAAATTCATCACACATAAAACTTGAGAATGATTACAAAGTTTTTTTGGAAGAAGTAGAACATAGAGAGATTGATTTGAAAATAGAAATTTCTATATTGGAAAATAAAAACTCATATCTTGAATTAGAATTAAAGATTATTAAGGAAAATAGACCGACACCCACACTTGAACAAATTTATAGGTCTAAGCAAAAGAGGATGAGTTCAACACCTAGGAAAGGATCTTATAATGCATATATATTGGTAAACCCTTTTCCTAGAGTGAAGTCTTTTTCATGTGGAATGATTGGGCATATTTCCCACACTTGTATAATTCAAAATAAAACACATCTAGTGTGGAGACCTAAGATGTATAATTCACAGTATATCAAACATGCATCTAGTTTATTTTTGCCAAGAGGAGAACCCAAACTTATTTGGGTTCCCAAGTTTAACGTTTAATCTTTTTGTAGAAATGCTCTCATACAAGACCTTGTGAGAGCATCTGGTACCTAGACAACGGATGTTCAAAACACATGACTAGAGATGCAAATCAATTTATAACTCTGGAAGCTAAGGAATGGAGGCAAGGTAACACTTAGAGACAATACTACTAGGAAAGTGGTAGGTACAGGTATGATTAGAAATTTGAATAATTTTTTATTAAAAATGTCTTATTAATAGAAGAATTAAAGCAATCCAAAGGAATCACATTTGACAGTAGTTAAAAGAATATTGAGATATCTTTTGAGAACTCAAAACTTAAGAATTTGGTATCCTAAGTACAACTCTTCTTTTGAAATAATTGGATATTCTGATTCAGATTTTGTAGGATGTAGGGTTGATAAAAAAAGTACATCTGAAACTTATCAATTCATTGGAAATGCTTTAGTTTCTTAGTCCAGTAGGAAACAAAATTCAGAAACCTTTTCTACTGCTGAAGTAGAATACATTGCCTTAGGTAGTTGTGTGGCACAAGTTCTTTAGTTAAAATAACAATTAATTGACTTAGCATTTTCCATTGGCATAATTCTAATTTTCTATGATAATATTAGTGCCATATGTATTTCAAAGAATCTTATTCAATATTCTAGAACCGAGCATATAGACATAAGGCATCACTTTATTAGAGATCATGTAGCTAAGGGAGAGATTGAATTGCATCACATTGCCATGGAAAATCAACTTGCAGATATTTTCACAAAACCACTAGCTTTTGACACATTTAGCATTTTAAGAATAAGTCTAGGAGTGAATGATCTTAATACCTAAATTAAAATTCTGCAAATTTGAGTTGTTATGTGAACAAGTGTTTGTTTTGTTTCAGTGTTTGTTTGTTATAGTTTGTATGATTATGTGTTTTTGTTTATTTTTCTATTTACTGTCGTATTTTTTTGTAAATTTTATATGTCATCGACTTTAAAATGAATGGCTTTGAAAGGTTTTTCAGTTTTTTATGTTTTGTTTTAAGTGTTCTTTTCGTACTATACGAAATTATTTCATACTATACGAATTTTGTAACATGTGGGATGATAGTTTTCTGAGTTGAAGTGGTGAAACTTAGTTTTTCAGAGGGTTTTGTACTGTATGATGATATCATCGTACTGGATGATATGTCCAGTTTCGTCTGTATGATTGGGGACAATTTTTTTCAGTCATGTCAGTTATTTTGTCATATCATACGTATGAAATCATTTTTCATTTGTACGATACATGTTTTCGCTTTTGGATGAGGATGAACCCAACCATCTTAAAAAAATTTTAATATTTTGATCGTCCTGTACGAACACATGTTCGTCTATATGATCGGTTAGTCAAAAAGTCTATACAAAAGGACACCTTGGGAAGGGCAATTTATGAAAAGCTATTTCTTTTTTGGTAGTTTTCATTCGTCTGTATGAAAATGTCTTCGTCCTGTATGATTTTTAAATTCTACATATGATTCATTTTTCATACTGTACGATCTATGATTTTTCTTTATATAGAAAGGCATTTGATGTTTTTTAGTCACCATCACCTTCAATCTCCAAACCATTTCGAGTTCAAACAACGAAATGGCCAGCAGCAGTAGCAAACGTGTATGACTCTCTAGGGGATCTTCTTCTAGAACTACTAGGGATGATAAATTTCTGACTAGAGAAAATGAGGAGGCATTTGACAAGTTTAGTGTCGCTAAGATAACACCATTTAGAATTCTCATTCAAAGTGATTTAAATTTTTCTATCATGCCACTGTTTGACTCAACTCAAATTTTCTTTATTTTTACCTTGATTTACACCTTTAATTGTGAAACCTTTCAAATTTTCTTGGCTAATATGAAGATGAATCAAGACCATACCAGAATTACCTCGTATGTCCTCAAGCAATGTGTAGAAATAATTATGGAGGATCTAGGAAACTATCTACATCTTAGGACTGTAGGAGTTAGGGCCCATACCATGACCTCAAGGGTAGACTATGATTGGATGGATATAAACCTAACTCTTAGAGGTGTTGAACAAGTTACTCATCTTCATGAGTCTATATCTTAAATCAAAATGCTAGGATCATCCAGCGTGTTTTGAGAACATCCATAATTCCAAAAGCTGGTGATAGCATAAATATGGATCCTCTCTTATCCACCATCACTTATCTAATTATGACTAGAACTCCTATTAATGAAGCCCAATTAATCATGGACTACCTCCACACTCTTTCTGATATTGGATATCCTCAAAGTAAGAGAAAGAAAAATATGGCTTTAGGACATCTAGAGACTTATATTTTGGAGAAGAAATACAACCTAATCCATCCTGAGCCCCCCATTAAATTGCATATTTTCTTTACCAATGCCTCTTTTAGAGCTCTATTTAGTCAAGATCAAGGATCAGGGGGAGATGATTCAGAGGGAGAAGGAGCCCCTACTCCAGCACCTGCACCTGGACCTGACCAAAATTTCTACCAAGAGATGGTCCAGCACTTTGATAGATTGGAATCTCACTTTGATCAAATAGAGAATCGCTTGACTTAGCAGGATGTAAGGTATCAGGAAGACATGGGTTGGATTCGTGGCCAGTTTGACTATATGAACACTAATGTAGCCATGATCAATAGCTACTTCACTACATTCAACCCTTAGCCACCTCCTGACCAGGGTCCTTTAGAGTTTTAGTTGTGATCCTCTGATGTTTTAGTTTTTGTTTCTATGATGCTCTTATACTTGAGATGATTGAGAATTATTGTTCTTTTTGTTGTCCTATGATTTTCGTGTTTTTAGGTGTTAGTCTTGTATGATTTCAGGTGTATGATATTGTTGTTTGTCTTTATGATTGATGGTTATACTACTTCATGGGTGATGATGATTGTATCTATCTATTTGTTCAATGAAAAGATGAAATGATGTTTTGTTATAATTTGAATCTTCTCTTCTTGGATTAATTATGTTCTTGGATTCAAATCTTTTATGTTTGATTTTTAGAATGGGATTTTAATTGTAATTGCTCTACAAATTAATTTCCTTGCAAAATTTAATCTCTCAATATTTTAAATTAAATTATGACTGAATAAAGATTAGAAGATCAATTTCATATTCTTATAGATAAGTATTATTTATTGATAATTATTACAAAGTAGATGTCTAATTTTTATCTCAATTTCTTTTCAATATGTTTATTTTTGTTAATTAGTGGAATCTGTATTTTAGATTTATTGATATTGGAAAGACAGAGAAAATAAAAATAAGCACAAAGTGCTAAACTTGAAAAGATGCACAAAATATGCCACTTGCTCAAAAGATGCACAATGTTCGCTAAACTCAAAAGAGGCACAAAATTAGCCCAAACTAAAAAGATGTACAAAGTGTGCCACAAACTATTGAAAAGATACACAATGTCACCAATTGGTATTTATCTTTCTTTTATTATCTATCTCTCTTACATAGCCACTTAATCGACAAAAAAATTCACTATTGAATTCGAAAATAATAAATCTCTATTTCATCTTTTTTGTAATAATTATTTTATTTGATATATCTAGAATGAACAGTGAACCTGGTTGACTTTTTTTTTTCAAGTTGTTCTTTGATTTAAAATTTGATTTTTTTTTAAAGATTAGGAAGTTAATATTGTATCTTGCAATTACTTTAAAATTTTCTTTTTCATCAACTTCATTAATTTATTCATAGACACACATTTATTCAAGAAGTAGATATCAGCTTCCATTTTTGTTGTTATCAAAAGGGGGAGTCATTACATATTATTATTTGAAGTTATTGTGTGATGTTGGATTGTTTGATGCTTGTTTTGTTTCTTGTGTCATTTTTTTTTCTTTTTTAGTGTTTGCTTGTTTTAAAATTTTTTTTTGGTTTTACACTTCATTGGAATCCGTTGTTTTAAATTAGTCATTTATTTAGGAGGAGTTTATTCATTTAAGGGGAGCTTAGGAGAAAATTGACCTAAAGTGTTAACTCAAACAATAATTATTTTGCCATAATAAAAAAGGGGGAGATTATTGAAAATTAGTTTTCATAGCTATGTTTTATATCATGTGTATTTTTGATGATACCAAAATTTTTTTATTTGAATTCTGTTTCTCCTAACGTGTGTTGGAAATATTGTATGTGTTTTTTTTGTGTAATAACATTTTAGGAAAATCATACTTCAGATTACTAAAGACTTTAAGACAGATTAGATTAGGGGATATTGTAATTGGAGTCTATACTTTTTATATTTTTTTTCTCTGAGAGAGTGTGATTATAATTGGGTAACCATGCATGCACACACTCGGGGGGGGAGGGGGGGGGGGGGGGGTAAGTCAAAATATAAGATTTTAAAATTAATCAAACTGTTTGATCATGTATTGTACTAGACGATTTGACCTTTTAGTTCCTTCAGAAGGAAGTTAAACGGCTCTTAAATTTTCTAAGTACGGATCATACTGTACGAAATGGATTTCGTACAGCTCTTTTCATAGTATGAAATGGGCTTTGTACAAAATCGTACCGGATAAACCGTTCATTTTTGAACTGTTTATACAATACGATGTCATTTCATACCGACATTTATAGAGTATGAAATGAATGATTCGTATAGGACGAACCGTTCATTTTTTGAACTGTTCATACAGGATGATGTCATTTTGTACATGCATTTATAGAGTACTAAATGTGGTTCATACAGGAGTGTACATGGAATTTTTGAACTATTTGTACGTATGAAGTACAATTATACTGTACGATCAAGTTCATCAAACTTGAAATTTTCAGTTTTTGGATAGTTTTCTTGTCCTTGGTATATAAGGGTCCTAAAACTGACAGCCTAGATGCTTGCTTCAAAAATTTTCTTGAGTGTACTAAGGAGTGTGTTTTGAGAGTGGAGAGTGAGAGATCTTGTAAGAGGGATTTGTGAGGGGATTCAAAAAGGTGCCCAATAGTGAAGATCTCTTGCTAGTTCTTCATAGTTCTTCCCTACTTCCTTGAAGGTTTTTGAGAGAAAAGTTTTAGAAGGAGATCTGGTACTCTGCCAACACCTAGAGGGTGTGAAAGGATGATTGGTACTCTGCTATCACCAGGAGGGTGAGAAAGGATGGTGGGTTCTCTACCACATCGGGTTGGTGAAAGAGAGGTTATTGTAAGGGCTTCTCCACCTTGCTGTGTGGGCTAAAGGAGAGACACTAGTGTTTAGTGAAATACCTGAAGAAGGAGTCTCTAGGGAGTGGATATAGGTCTTATTAGATCGAACCACTATAAAATCTGGTACTTTCTGTTCTTTACCTTTTATACCGTATTTTTTATTTTCTGCATTTTCTTTTATTTTTTTGTGGTTGAAAAATTACTTTCAAAAAATTTAATATTGTGTTTAAAATTAATTAATCAATTCACCCCCCTCTTGGTTAGCCTTGGATAAATTGACTTAGGTTTAACAACCTACTGAGAATTTACATACACTACCCTTAATAAAGGCTCTATCTAGAAGGAATGTGCTTAATATTTCATACCATGCTCTAGGTGCTTGCTTTAACTCATATAAGGCCTTCTTTAGTTTGAATACATGATTTGGAAATGTTGAGTTCTCAAAACCTGGGGGTTGCTCAACATATATATTCCCTTTGATTACCCTATTTAAGAAAGCACTCTTAACATTCATTTGATATAACTTAAATCTTTTAAAGCAAGAAAAGGCTAAGAGCACCCTGATGGCTTCTAGTCTAGCTATAGAGGCAAAAATTTATTCAAAATTAATCCCTTCAATCTGATTATACCCCTTAGCTAATAACCTAGCCTTATTTCTTACTATTATGCCATAGTCATTCATTTTATTCTTAAAAATGCATTTGGTTCCTACAACACTCTGGTCTTTAGGTCTACTCACTAACTCCCAAACATCATTCCTAACAAACTAATTTAATTCTTCTTGCATTGCTAGGATCCATAATTCATTAGATAAAGCTTGATATATATTGGTGGGTTCTATCATAAAGATAAAGGTAGAATGACTAACCTCCTTCCTAAGTCCATGCCTAATTTTAACACCTTTAGATGGGTCTCCTAAGATTTTATCTTTAGGATGACTAGGAGAATATCTCTAATCTCTTGGTAGATGCTCCTGAGGTTTACTCTATCTCCTATGGCAATGGCTTCTACCCCTTGAATGACCTTTACTTCTTCTTCTTAAGGTTTAGATTCAGAGGTCCTATCTGATTCATCAAACATAACATGGGTAAACTCTTCTATTACTAAGGTCCTCTTATTGAAGATTCTATAGGCTTTCACTATAGATGAATAACTTAAGAAGACTCCTTCAGGTGATTTTATATTAATTAAGTTAAAGCATGTACATCCAAGGACTTGTAACTGGGAAAGATTGGGTGTCCTACCCTTTAGAAGTTCATAGGCTATTTTATTCAACTTGGATCTAACATTCATCCTATTCAAAATATAATAAGCCATATTCATTACTTCTACCCAAAAGTATCTAGGGAGAGTGTATTCAGCTTGCATTGCTTTTAGCAGCTTATACCAAGATTTGATTTTTTATCATAGCTATTCTTTTCTGTTGAGGGGTCCTAGGGCAAGAGAAGTTATGTTGTATACATATCTCTTGATAGAAAGATTCAAACCTATCATTTTCAAATTCTCCACCATGATCACTATGAATGGTTAAAATTTCACATCTTAATTTCCTTTGAATCCACATGGAGAAAGTTCTAAATTCCTCAAATGACTCACTCTTATGTGCTAGGAATCTAACCCAGGTAAATCTAGAGTAGTCATCTACTATTACAAATTCAAATATCTTCCCTCCTAGGCTTGCTGTACTAATAGGTCCAAATAGGTCCATATAAAGGATTTCTAGTGGCCTAGAGGTATTGATGTCCTTAATTGAATGAAATGAAGACTTGACTTATTTTCTTAATTGACAGGCATCACATAGGTGGTTCTTAGTGAAGTCTAACTTAGGTATGCCTCTAACTAAGTCTTTTTGGGTAATCTTTCTAAGAGTTTTCATACTCACATGATATAGTCTCCTATTCCATAGCCAGAAATCATAAACTATTATTTTCAAACATATAGAATTTGAATTTTTAATGCAGTTTAAGCCTTGCAAGTAAACATTATTTATTTGTTTTCCTTCTAAAATAAGTTTTCCATTTAAACTAATTATGTATTTTTTAGAAAGAAATTTGATGTCAAAATCTTTATCGCATAATTGACTAATACTTAGTAAATTATTCTTTAAACCATCTACTAATACAATATTTTCAATAATAAAGCTTTTAGTGTTACTGATTATACCTGAGCCCCCCACTTTCCTAGTGGTGTTATCTCCTAATGTCACCTTGCCTCCTGACTTAGCTTCTAGTGTGATGAACTGCTTTATATCACCAGTCATATGCCTCGAGCATCCACTGTGTAGGTACCACTGCTCTCACTAGTCCTTTTGTGAGAGCAACCCTATATAGTCATTCAAAGGTTAGATTTGAGAACCCAAGTGAGTTTGGGTTCCACCTTATGCTTAAATGAATGGGATGAATGCATGATATGCTGTGACGAATGCAATTTTGGTCTCCATACAAGATATATCCTACAATAAATTATACAAGTGCGAGCTATGTGACCTACCATGCCATAAGAGTAACACCTAACACCAAAAAATAGATTTACTAATCTATATGTGTCATGGTGCCTCTTCCTAGGTTTATGTGATGCATACTGTATTGTGGGCTTATGAAATTGTTATAAGATAGGTGGTCATTTGTTATTCTCAAGTGCAGTTAGTTTTGCTTCCAGAAATTTGTTTGCACTTTCAAGAATGGACATTTCAATTTCTAATACATGCTCCATACCATATATTTCTAATTCAGATGCTTCTAATACTTTGTATACTTTCTCTAATTCAATATGTAATGTTTTCAAGGATTCATGTGCTTTAGTTAACTTGATATGCTTCTTGTTTAAGGCATCATATTCATCAAGCAAGGTCATTTGATCACTATCTAAATTAGAATGCTCGATAATTAAGCTAGCATGCTCTTTTTATAAAGTAGATAATTCAATATTAAGATTAGGATGCATCTTTTTAGCTTCCTATATGAATCATGAATATTTTTAAAAATAATATGTAATTCATCATATGAGAGTTGACATACCTCATCTTGATATGATTAATCAATATTATCATTAGCCATAAGACACAAGTCTGTTACCTCCTCCTCTGCTTCTAATTCTGAAAATTCTGAGGCGGAGTCATCCTAAAATGTTTTTTATATCTTTTACTTACCCCTTTTGAACTTTGGCTTCTCTTCACCCTTCTCCTTAATCAGGTGAGTCTTTAGGTTGGGACAATCAATTTAGAGGTGGCCTAATTTCCTGCATTTAAAGCAAAATGTATCAGAAAAAACTTTAACATTTTCGTTTCTTTTACCTTTGCTCCAATGCTGTTGATGACGTCTCTATTTTCTCTTCAGAAAGCTCTTGAATTGTCGTGTTATTAAGCCGATCTCATCATCCTCCTCCACTGCAGAACTGTTATTGTCAGAATCATTTGCTTTTACTGCTACTGTTCTCTCCTTTTTTTTCTCCTACATCACTTTGTCTTTGACTCACTCCTTACTTGTAGGCAATTAGTGACCCAAGAAAATTATCAATCGAGTAAATATTTAAGTCTTTAGATTCAGTAATTATAGTTATCTTTGCATTATAAGAATTAAGTAGACAACGTAGAATCTTATTCTCTTTTTTAGAATTTGTAAGTTCTATACCTTATGCATGCAAGGATGTCACTATTTATTAAACCTAGTATACATTTCAGAAATTGACTCACTAGGTTTCATGCGAAATAGTTCATAGTTATGAAGCATGATATTTAACCTAGACTAATTTACTTCACTAGTTTCTTCGTAGGTTATGTATAGTTTATCCCAAATATCTTTTCCAGTGGTATAAGTGGATACACACATTTAATCATTAGATTTTAATACACAGAAGAAATAATTTAAATATTTTATATTCAGTTAGGTTAAATCCCTATCCTCATTACTCCATTTGTTAAATGGTAGTTCAATTTTGATGCCATTCTTAAGATGAAAGATACAGAATATCCTTCTTGGACTAACATCCACATGCGATAATCTATATATTGTAAAAAGGTAGATATACAAATTTTCTAGAAATTAAAAAGTATATTATCAAAGAAAGATGGTCGGATTATTGAATAACCCTCCGTAGTGTTACAATTACTAAAATGAGCCATTGATCTTTTTTAAAAGTTTTTCAGAACCTTGTTTTTGAAACTCTCTCTGATATCACTTGAAAGTTTGAGAAGGTTATTAAACCTCATAGAACTAGCCTGAGGCTCACCGGGGGGGTTGAATTGGTAATTTAAAATCTTAAGCAGGAATTCCATTCTTTTTATAAATTTTTTAAATCTTTAAAATAACCAGTTTGATCACCCGATGTGAAAGCTAACAATTTAATAATAATTAAAATAATTATGATGAAATTCTAATTAACACATCAAAACATAAATCTCAAATTTTTACTAAGCAGATATCACAGAAATTAAGTGTGAAAAGTAAAATGCAAAAATGAAAAAGTATACTAGAAATTTTATTGTGGTTCAGTCAACCTTGACCTACCTCCACCCCAGGAATTATAATAATAAAAAGTGACTCTCCTTTTGCTCCCACAATAAGGTGGAGAATCCTTTACAGACTCACTTTCACCAAACCTAATGCGATGGAGTTCCAGAAGTTATGTCACATCCCTTGATGACGGTAACAAACCTTGAATCCTTTTTCTTCCTCCTGGAGAAGGCAGAGAACCCTGAATCCTTTTTCTCCCTCCAGGAGATGGCAGAGACCCAGAATCCTTTCACAAGCAGAGAACCTTAAACTCTTTTTCTCCCTCATAGAGAAGGTAGAGTACCTCAAGGACTTAACTTAGAAGCCTCTCTCCCAAGAGAGCCTTCAAGAACTCGCTAAGGCTATATGAGGAGCAAGGGTGTAGCTAG
This sequence comes from Dendrobium chrysotoxum, assembly GCA_019925795.1. Taxonomy (NCBI): domain Eukaryota; kingdom Viridiplantae; phylum Streptophyta; class Magnoliopsida; order Asparagales; family Orchidaceae; genus Dendrobium; species Dendrobium chrysotoxum. The sequence continues at coordinate 15,825,687 of CM034297.1, forward strand.
CCTGGAGCAACCATGTGATCCCCTCACACTCCTTCTCCCTCATGCTCAACCTTACCTTATCCTTGCTCTCAAACCTTGGATTTCTTTCAAATGCTTCTCTCTCAAAATACCTTCAGTAGTCACACAATCCTCTCACTTGTTCTTAGAGATTCTTAAAAATATTTCTTAAATATTGGGCTTCAAGAAATCCTAAAAATTCAAGTTGGCATCACTATTCATACAGTACAATTATAATTCATACAGTACAATCAATTCAAAAATTAGACCCGTATAGTATGATGTGAACAGTTGTTCAGACGAACTGTTCAACTTTTTGAACATATCATACTGTACGATTAGAAGATTGTCTAGTATGATATATTTGCTTTCTTTCTTTTATACAGGATGATTACTGGGATGAGTGGAATTTATCTCTATCAATCATCCCGTACTGCTATCATTGTATAGTATGGTTAGTTGATTTTAAGTCAGTCATCTAGTATGATATAAATAACATTCAGTATGAATAGTTCAAAAATCATGTTTTATTTGGTATGATCTTTGGGACGACCAAATTTCATCTCTGCTAATCGTATGATATGATCAAGATTATATAGTGTGATCTATCATTAATTAAACCATGATTTGATTGACTAATTATATGGGTTAATTTAAGTAAGATTTTAAAATTTCATACAACATAAATAGAATCGTATAGTACAATTAGTTCAAAAATAATTTTTTAAAAGTCTTACTTAATTTTTCTAGTGGCTAGGGTTTATAGATTATAACGAATCGTATAATATGATCCAGTTTGTACAGCATGATTAGTTCATAGAAACTAATTTTTTAATTAGCCGTTAAGCTCATTTTTTCTATAACTGATCGTATAGTATGTTTGTAAGTCATACAGTACGATTAGTAAAAAAAATTTAACTTTTTATTTTTTTCTCACTCCCCCTATGTGTGTGCACGGTCACCCAATTGCATACACTCTTATGTGGCCAGACTTAAGAAATAAAAAATAAAGAAAAATAAAAATACAGACTTTATTTACTTGACATTCCTATTCTACCCAGTCTTGAGCTTCTAGTAGTCTTGAGTAGTGTATATTTAACCTACAATGTTAGTGCTCACATGATAAAAGAAATATCTAAAATATTTAATGAGAAAGTAACAATTCAATCAATAATATTTGTCATCATCAAAATCACAGACTACGGATCCTGGATTGCAATAACCTGTGTAGTAAAAATATATAATGTATCTGATTCATACGCACTAGCTACTATTTTAGGATTCACCCTATCTGAAGGCTACTAAAATTATATGTAGCCATTTCCTCAATTAGTTCATATGCTCTCAAATGGCTTAAACATTAAAGATCCTCTGGTTACTGTATATATGATCGACCTAGGGGATCCTACTAATCCATTGTAAAAGTGTGAATAACCAATAATTGGGTAAAGCATAATGAGGGCATCTCCCAAACATTTTCTTAAATCTCTCCCAAATTTTATAAATTGATTCTCCCTTAAACTGAGCAAAAGATATGATATCATTCCTAAGTTTGGTAGTTTTTGAAGGTGGGAAATACTTAGCTATAAATTTGTGTGCCAACTCATTCCAAGTTGTTATAGAGATTGGGGGCAAGGAATTTAACCACATCTTAGCTTTATCCCATAAAAAGTAAGAATAATCTAAGTCTAATAGCATCATCACTGACACCATTATATTTAAATATTATACAGATTTTTAAGAAGCTAGCTAAGTGTAAGTTGTGATACTCAATAGAAGTTCCCCAAAATGAAAAATTTTAATTATCTGAATTATGGCAGGTTTCAGTTTAAAGTTATTGTCCTGGATAGTAGGTTTATTGATACTTTGATGGATTTCTTCTAAATACAGGGTTAACATACTCTCTAAGAGGTCTAGGATGGTCTTGATTTTGTATTGGTTCAGACATCTCTAAATTTTTTTTTTATATTTTAAATTTCTATAAGCATCTTTTTTATCTCAGAATCAAATAACAAGGATTCCTTATTATATCTACTAAGCATGTAACAATGATAAAAAAAGGCCATAAATTAAAAAATCAACAAAATGCTTTTTTGACTTAGCAGAATTTTAATGAACACAAAAAAGATACTGGAAATAAGTAAGTCTAAATATACACTTATTTTAAATATAAAGTTTAGAATTATAACACATGTTGCTTCCTTGGCAACATCACCAAAATTTTGATGCAAGGAATTGTGGGACTTGAGCTATACGGTCAACGATATGAGCTATACATAGAACTAACATGCAATATGAATATGCTTAAGTTTACTTTGATATAAAAATAATAAAATCCCATTAAATATACAAGTATATGTATCGATCAAGTAATAAAGTGATAGAGAAGAGTGTGTTGCAAATCTAGACGTAGGTCTTATGATTTTGATGATACACTTATTTCAAATACTATGTCATCTCTTGTTAGTATTATTGTTAAATATTTATTCATGTGCACTAACATTTTAGGTCCATCATAGATCGCATAAAGTGATTAAATCAAGATTGGGTAGAATAGGTTTAAGTTTCTTTAAGAGTCTGTATTTGTACTTTTATTTAATACTACATTCTTGAGTCAAAGTTTTATATTTAGTGGATGCTAAACTTGGTGACTGTGAACACACATATAAGGGAGTAAGAAAATGAGAAAATTAGAAGTGTAATTTTTATGAACTAATCATATTGTATGATCCATATTATAATGTACAATTAACTATTCAGAAAATTATTATAACGGCTAATTGGCACAATTAAAGTTTTTTACTTATTGTGTTGTATGATCCATATCTAATTTGATTGAACCAATCATATTGGATGATTCCTTATATTGTACTAGACAATAAGCTCAAATACTTGAAATGATGATACAACACCTTAGTCTTTGTACAACACTAACAAGGCTATTTAAACTAATCATACAGTACGATCATATATTGTACTGTATGATCAGTGTCGACATAATTAAATCATTGGAGTTTTTTGTGAAGCCTTGTATTTAAGATCTTTTAATAGGCTTATTTCAAGTCTTTGGCCATTGAGTTTTCTAGAGAGAACTTTGAGAGAGATCTTGGAGAGCTTTGGGAAGGAGAAAGGAGAGTTTTTTGTGTGAGGGAGAAGGAGTGTGAGGGGTTTTCACACAGTTGCTTCAAGCAAGCTTCTGCCTTATTTTCTCTGAGTGTCTTGCTTAGTTTCTTGGGTAGCTATGAGAAGAAAAAATGTCAGCATGAACACCATCGAGGTTCTCTGCCTTCACCAGAAGGATGAAAAAAAATTTCTAGGTTCTCTGTCTTCATGAGGAGGGTGAAAAAGTGGTCAACGTTCTCTGGCACACTGGGTTGGTGAAAAGACTATAAGGGATTCTCTGCCTATCTATGGGGACTAAAGGAGAGACACTAAACTTTTAGAGAAATACTCAGAAGGAGGACTCCGGAGAGTGGATGTAGGTTATTATTTGCTCAAACCACTATAAAATTTTGGTGTGTTCATTTTGAGTTTTACTTTCTATAATTTACTTTTTTGCACTTTATTTTTTCTAAAAATTGCATGATGGAAAATTGTATGTTTGATGATATATTGATTTGAGTAACTCATCATCACCATAGTTATAAGTTTTTTTCATTAATTTTCTTTTGCATCAAATGATAACATTATTTATTTTAAGTTTTTAAAAAATCTCAAAAAACATTTTGTATTAAAGAAATTTTTTAAAACAATCACCCTCCTCTTGGTGTGCCTAAGGATAATTCAATAGGCTTAACATCATATTTCAAACTTTCAATTGGTATCGGAGTGGATCTCACAAGTAGCGTTTTAGAAAATCTTAAAAAAAAGATCCATGATACATTTCGGTAATATAAACACCACAGTGGCTTATTCTATAACTCATCCACCTTTAGTTGACAACATATCATTTGATTTTTGAAAAATCCACATGTCTACTTTCTTGTAATTTGTTTATTTTTGCATGTGGTTTTTGGTACAAGAAGGTTATTCTGTACCCTTTCATTTTGTTAATGGCATTAAAATTGAAGTACTGTTTAATGAATGGAGTAATGAGGATAGGTCTTAGCTCAATTAAATGTAAAATATTTAAACTACCTTTTTTATGCTCTTAAGTTTAAAGATAACATGAGAGTTTTGCCTATACCACTAACAAGGACATTTGGGATAAACTACGTATTACATACGAAGGTACTAGTGAAGTCAAACAATCTAGGTTCAACATCTTATTGCACGATTATGAATTTTTTTGCATAAAACCTAATGAAACCATCTCGGACATGTGCACTAGGTTTACTCAAATAGGGACGTCCCTACATGCTTTAGGCAGAGAGCTTTCAAATTCTGAAAAAGTTAATAAAATTTTTTGTTGTCTACCTAGTAATTATGATGCTAAAGTTATTGCTATTTGTGAATCAAAAGATCTTAATATTTAATCTATAGATAACTTACTAGGCTCACTTATTGCCTATGAGCAAGTTGTGAGTCGGAGATTGCAGAATGCAAGAGATAGGAAAAAGGAGAAAGCTATGGCTTGGAAAGCCAATAACTCTGTAGCAGAGGAGGATGATGACATTGCACTGATGACTTAATAGTTCAAAAGCTTTCTGAAGAGAAAGTAGAAACATCATCAGTAATGGAACAAAGGTAAAATTAATAAAAATTTTAAAGCTTCATCTGACATAATATATTTTTAATACATGAAGCCAATGTATCTGAGATCTGATTGCCCCAACCTAAAAACTAACCTAAGCATGGAGAAGGGTGATGAAAAGGAAAATTTCAAGAAAGGAAAGAATAGGACACATAAGGCTTTTTGGGCTAACTCTACCTCATAATTATTGGAATAGGAAGTAGAGGAGGGGTAACTAATTTGTGTCTTATGGATAATGATAGTCTTTATTTGTCTGATCAAGATGAGTTAAGTTAGCTATTATATGAATTTATTGTTATATCTGAGAAAATTCATGATTCATATAGGAAGCTTAAGAAAATGTATACTAGTTTAAATTATAAATTTTCAAGTTAACAAAAAGAGCATGATAGCCTTAGAGTGGAACATTATGCATTAGATAAAGAGAACATATTTTTACTCGATGAGTATGATGCATTAAATAAGAAGCATGTTGACCTAACTAATGCACATGAATCCTTAGAATCAAAGCATCTTGAGTTAGAAGATTCATACAAATAGTTAAGAGCATTTGCAAGTGAACTAGATCATAATGAACATGCATTAAAATTGAAAGTTACATGCTTTTAATGTGTAAATGAGTACCTAAAAGCTAAAGTCTATGCACTTCAATATAATAATCCACTACATACATTAAAATAATGGTATAACCCCACATCACTACATGCATCACATAACCCTAGGAAGAGGCACTCCACCCCACATAGATTAGTGGATTCTTTCCCTAGTGTTAAATGTTACTCTTGTGGCATGCTAAGTCACATAGCCCACATTTGCATAATACACCATAAGACACATTTAGTGTGGAGGCCTAAATCACCCACACCATACAATAACATGCATGTAAGTCATTCATTAAGTCCTAAGGTGGAATCCAAACTCACTTGGGTTTCCAAATCTAACCATTGATTGACTTTGTAGGAGTGCTCTCACAAAGGCCTAGTGAGAGCATGTGGTACATGAATAGTGGATGCTCACATCACATGACCAGAGATATGAAGCAATTCATCTCGTTGGAGGCTAGGGTAGGAGGCAAAGTTACACTTAGAGAGAATACCACCAGGAAAGTGGTTGGTTCAGATATGATTGAAATTTTAAGAATTTTATTATTGAAAATATTTTACAAGTAGATGGTCTAAAACATAATTTATTATATACTAGTTGTGTGATCAGTTTAAATGGAAATATTATTTTATAAGGTAAGGGAATTAATAATGTTTACTTGCTTGACTTGAATTATATTGAGTATATTAGTTCTTTATATTTAAAAACTATTGCTGATGAATCCTAGTTATGGCATAGGAGACTATGCCATGCAAGCATGAAAACACTTAGAAAGATAACCCAAAAGAACCTAGTTAGAGGCATACCTAATATAATTCTCTAAGGACCACCTTTGTGATGCCTGTCAACTAGGAAAATAAATCAAAACTTTATTTCACTCAATCAAGGACATCACCACCTGCAGACCTTTAAAAATCCTTCACATGGATTTGTTTGGACCAATTAACACTGCCAGCTTAGGTGGGAAAACATATGGATATGTGATTATTGATGATTACTCGAGCTTTACCTGGATTAGATTTTTATCAAATAAGAATGAATCATTTAGAAAATTTAGGACATTCTTCACATGAATTCAGAAGAAATTAGGTTGTGAAAGTTCAACTATCCATAGTGACCATGATGAGAAATTTGAAAATGATAAGTTTGAATCATTCTATAAGGAGCTAGGAATAAAAAATAATTTTTTATCTCCTAAAAACCCTCAGCAGAATGGGGTTGCTAAAAGAAAGAATAAAACCTTGGTAGAAGTTACTAGAGCCATGTTAGCTCAGTATTTACTTCTTAAATATTTTTGGGCTGAAGCAATAAATACTGCTTTCTATATTTTTTATATGGTTAATATTAGATCCAAACTCAGTAAGACACCCTATGAATTACTCAAAGATATTGAAAGTTCGATAGGGATGTTAAGCCCTAGTGAACTAGTCCCGAGGCTAACCAAGAGGGGGGGTGAATTGGTTATTTAAAAATTTCACGATAACTATGAAAATCTTTTTATAACGTGCAGCGGAAAACGAATTAAAACAACGATAAAAAGATCAACCACAGATATTCACCCAAGCAGTTAATATCAGGAAAAATTAAAGTGCAGAATTGAATCAGAAAAGCAAACCAGATTTTATAGTGGTTCGGTCAACTTGACCTACGTCCACTCCCCGAAGCCTCCCCTCCGGGTATTGCACTAAACAGAAGTGTCTCTCCTTTTGCTCCCACAGCAAGGCGGAGAAGCCTGTACAAAAATCTCCTTTTCACCACACGGTGAGGCAGAGAACCTGACCTCCTTTCGCTTCCTCCTGAAGCAGGCAGAGAACCTTCGAACTCCTTTCGCTTCCTCCTGAAGCAGGCAGAGAACCTACGAACTCCTTTCGCTTCCACCTGAAGCGGGCAGAGAACCCCGGATCTTCTTGCGAACGATCCTCCCACGACGAACACTGACTAGACGAAAGACGACGAGCGGAGAAGACGACTCTGATCCGTGCTCGGAGCAACCTTAGTGAATCCCTCACTAACTCCCCCTCACAAGATCTTCTCTCTCTCTCTAGGGTTTCTCAGGGAAGGAAGGCAGCAAAAGATTTTTCCCAATCTTGGAAAAAGTTCTTTAAAAGGAGGGCTTAAAATTTGCCCTAAATCTCAACTGGTCGGCCAAGATCGTCCAGGACGATTGGTAGATCGTCCTGTACGATCAGTTCAAATTCAGCTGTTTCAGCCTGGACGATCTGGCTCTTCTGGACGATCAGTAGAAAAAGTTGTTCATATCGTCCCGTACGATCCTGCGATCGTCCGGGACGATTAGTTCAAATTGAGGGAAATCGTCCAGAAGACAGTTCGGGTCGTCCAGAGAAATCTGTGTTGGACGACCAAAAAATGACTTGATCGTCCCGGACGATAGGGTCATCGTCCGATACGATTAGTTCAAAAAGGCCCCAAATCATCCTATACATAGTTCTGGACGTACAGCTTAAATGCACTAGACGATCAAGATCGTCCGGGACGATCCTGCGATCGTCCGGGACGATCCTGCGATCGTCCAGGACGATATGATCGTATCAACCAAAAATAAATTGCTTTCCTTAATTACCAGATTAAATTAGGCATGATTGTACTGGATCGTCCGGGACGATACACGTATCGTCCGGGATGATGAGACCAAGTATCTAAAAATAAGAACTTGCCTAACTTGATCTGGCGGCTGAGAATTTCTGATTTGGGAATATCGTCCCGTACGATCCGTAGATCGTCCAGGACGATCGGCTCAATCAGACCCTCTTAACTTAGTCGCCCTAATTAGGGTTTCTGTTCTAACTGGATCGTCCAGGACGATGTGGATATCGTCCAGGATGATCTGAACAAATTTTTAACAGAAACTCTAATTCACTCAATCTCTCTCCCTGAGTGTGTGTGTGCAAGGTTACTTAGCTAGGGAATCAGTTACATTACAATTGACTCAATAAAAAGAAAAATCATACATTTGACACATTTGGACTCGATCTTGAGTTGGCTTGAGTGGCTCACGGTCTTTTGTGCCTGAAACAGATTAGCCAAGCAAAACACACTGGAAACATGTTTGTCATCATCAAAACCAGATTTGTAACAATCTCCCCCTTTTTGATGATGGCAAATATTTGTAAAGTAGTCTAAAAATAAAAGTAAACTAGAAGATCCAACAAACAAACATTTTTTAAATTTTCATTTAACAGCTAAAACAATACATGAAACATGACTCAGAAAACAGAAACAGACACGACTACAGCTGACTCCCCCTTTTGACATCACAAAAAGGAGGAGCGAAAAATATAACACGGAAATAAAACATAAAATAAAACATACATAGAACAACAACACGACAGAAAATTAAAACTGAGGCGGATCCTGATCGGAAGAGGGAGGTGGCGGTGGAGGGTAGAAGTAATGGTGAATGGCCTGAAAGTGAGCTCCAAACCAGGCCATGTCCTGGTCGTGCTGCTGCTGCTGCTGCGCAGCATAGTTCACGAAGCGTTGGAGGTCCTCGTTGTGCTGCTGCTCCTGGGCAACCACGTAGGAGTCAAAACGGGCCTCCCACTGGTCAAAGCGCTACACCAGGTGGTCAAGGGGAGAGGCAATGCGAAGGGGTGCAGGTGCCTCTGGTGCAGCAGGAACTGGAGCAGCCTCTTCCTCTTCTTCCTCAACATCCGGGGCAGGCTCCGGATGTAGGCGGGTGCTGTGTAGGACGTGGAATGAGTTGTTTGTGAAGAAGGAAGGAGGGACATCAGGAGGGACAGGATACTGAAGGTCATATTTTGTCTCTAAGGCATAGTGAATAAGATGACCTAAAGCTAGATTTGGGCGACGCCTGTGGCCCGGATCTCTAATGGTGGTGAGATGTTCTATGTATCGGATGATCAGATCAGAGGCATTAAATTCTTGACGGGCCATGATGTAGTAGGTGGTCAAGGACAGGAGCGGGGTAATGTGAATCCGATCCCCCGCCTTTGGAATGACGGAGGAACGAAGGACGTGCTGAATGGTCCGGGCGTCCTTGAGAAGGGAAGTGCAAGCATTGTCGTGATAGGGTGCGTTGGTATTGCGAAGGAAGTGATTGGCGACACTCCAATCATAGTCAGGATCGGTGATGATCGTGTGGATCTTGTCGCCAGTGATAGACAAGTTGAGGATATTGTGAAAATCATGGGTCGTGAGTTCCACGGGGCGTTGATTTACGTAGGAGCGAAGAGTGGAATAGTCCGTGGAAATGCACAAGTTGGCAAAGAAGATGCGAAGGAGTTCCAGATTGAAGGGAAAGGCTAAGGTCAGAATGAAGGTGAGGGAGGTGTGTTCGAACAAATCTAAGATGGGATACGTGAGAGTGCGGGGATTGACAATCTTGGAGTGCGTGATACCCACATTACGATAGCATTCGAAAGCTGCCTGATCGGCGGCATTCGGGAAGCGAGGATCGACATGTCCCCAGGATGAACTGGCCCCCTTCTGACGAGATCTTTTGCCACCAGCCATTAGGAAACTAAAGAGGAGGAAAGGAGAAGGAAAGTGGAGGAAAAACGATGTGAAAAGCCTGAAGAAAACTGCTGTTTAAATAGAAAACGGACTGATCGTCCCGTACGATCGCGTGATCGTCCGGGACGATGTGGTCATTTATGACGTTCTGGATGATTGGTCAAAAAGGCGGTCCGATCGTCCAGGACGATCAGAGATCGTCCAGGATGATTAGATACAGGCGATCGTCCCGAGGAGTCAGGCTGGACGACCGTTGACGAAAAGTATCGTCCAGGACGATTAGGGGGATCGTCCAGGACGATATGCAATAAATATGTCGGACGGGCCGAATTCCAATCGTCTTGCGGCTGACACGTGGATCGTCCGGGACGATGAGGTGGATCGTCCAGGATGATGGGCAATAATTGGTGCAATGTCAGCCGTTTGATCAGATCAGGAAGATATGGATCATATCGTCCAGGACGATGTAAGGATCGTCCAGGACGATCACCAATAATTGGGGTAGTTTCAGCAGCAGGAGCAGTGGGTATGATTTTGAATGAATCGTCCAGGACGATATTTGGATCATCCAGGACGAAGAGGATCGTCCCGGATGATAGGTGTATCGTCCAGGACGATGTGAAGAAAGGCAGAAAAGAATAGAGGATGAAGATGATCGATCAGGATCCAAAAAAAACACAACCATGAAATCAAAATAAAAAAAAGATGAATAAAACTTACCGCAAAAACACATAGAAGTATTATTTTTTATTTTTTTTTATTTTTTTTTTAATTTTTGATTAAGCTGCTCTTAGAGAATCAGAATTTTTCCTTGACTTTAGATTCGAAAACCAATGACAGGACGATTGACAACGCTGAAATCCAAAAAAGGTTGGAAATAATCAACTTTCGTAACTCCGACCCCGGGCACCTTATCGATGCAAACCTCTTTCAACACAAAAATCCGATTCAAAAGAAGAGACATTAGATTTAAAAAGAGATCCTTTCAAGCCTCGTTCCAGAAAAATATCTGATATAATAGTGTTACAAAGTAAAAAATCAGAAATCATGATTTTCAAAACTCAAGCTTTTGAAAATATTAAGTGGCGCACAGATTCCTCTAAGATATTTAACAATCTGAAAGGAAAGAAAGCTTGTTTTGGGCTCATTTTGTGCCTCTTTTTCAAATTGGTTGGCGCTTTGCGCATCTTTTGATTTTTGATACACTTTGTGTATCCAATATGGCAATTTCGCATCTTTTCAGTTTTGGGCTCATTTTATGCCTCTTTTTCAAATTATCTGGCGCACTGCGCATCTTTTATAAGCTTTCTCCTTTTCATAATCATTAAAGAGTCTCAGCTGTGAGATTATCTTCCAGACATAGGAGATGACTCTCCGCAGTAAGGAAGAACGATTCACAAAATAAAATCCATACAATATATGATAAATGCAATCACTTGGTTTAGAAAATCAAACTAATGACTCAAGACTTTTGAAAAACACTATTGATATGAGGCAGATTACTGTAGGAAGATAAAATAATCTCTATTTCAAAAAACTAACATTTTAATTTTGAAAAGGATTTTTATTCAAAAGAAACTACACACCAGTAAAGGAGTTAAAGGAAGAGAAACAATTATCAATGTTTCTTCCCTTTAACAGATTCAGCGAAGTCAATCACTGCTTATCAGCTTCCAAACCAAAATAAGGTAAAAACTCCCAGTCAAAAATTCAGATCACCAGAAGTAGTGAGCGGTGATCAGATCTTGAAAAGCATAAAACAGTAAGTGCAAGATATGAACCCGTAAATAAATAAAAACAGGTAGAAAATCATAGCAAAGTAAATACTCAAACCAAACTAACAAAACGGGTAACACAGAAATCAACAGAAGAAAGAAAATCAACTGAAAGCAAATAATCAAACCAAAACTAACTAACAGAAATCAGAAATCAGAATACAAAAACTAACTAACAGAAATCAAAAAACAGAATACAAAAAACTAACTAACAGAAATCAGAATACCAATCATAACAATCATAAATCAGCAGTCATCAGAATCAAGCATTTATATCAATCACTCCTAATCTGGTTCTCAAAATGCTGAATGAGTCAAAGGCCAGTGGTTTAGTGAATATGTCAGCCAGCTGATTTTCAGTTGCTACGTGGTGTAGCTCAATGTCCCCTTTTGTAACATGGTCCCTAATGAAGTGATGCCTAATGTCAATGTGTTTGGTTCTAGAATGTTGGATTGGATTCTTAGAGATACAGATGGCACTAGTATTATCACACAGAACAGAAATTATGCCAACAGGTACTCCTAAATCCAAGACTTGCTGCTTCAACCAAAGAACTTGGGCCACACAACTCCCTAAGGTAATGTACTCAGCTTCAGCAGTGGAAAGTGTAACTGAGTTCTGTTTTCTACTGGACCAGGAGACTAACGACTGTCCTATAAATTGACAAGTCCCATAAGTACTCTTCCTATCCACCCTACACCCCGTAAAGTCAGAATCAGAATATCCAATGATCTCAAAAGAGGTGCTGTGCCTAGGGTACCAAATTCCTAGGTTTGGGGTTCCTAAAAGATATCTAAGAATTCTCTTAACAGCAGTCAGGTGGGACTCTTTAGGATCAGCCTGAAACCTAGCACAAAGACAGACACTAAATATGATATCAGGTCGACTAGCAGTCAGGTAAAGCAGTGAACCTATTATCCCTCTATACTTCTTCTGATCAACAGATTTTCCATTTGAATCCTTATCTAACTGAACTGAGGAGGGCATGGGAGTATTGATTGGCTTGGCTTTGTCCATTTCATATTTCTTCAAAATGTCCTTAGTGTATTTTGATTGATTGAGAAAGGTTCCATCATCCGTTTGCCTTATGCTAAACCCCAAAAAGTAGGACAATTCTCCCATCATACTCATCTCAAACTCTTTACTCATTGTTTTAGAAAACTCTTCACATAAGTATTTATCAGAAGATCCAAAAATTATATCATCAACATAGATCTGGACAATGAGTAAGTCATCTCCTAATCTCCTCAGAAAAAGGGTGGTGTCTACGCTCCTCTTAACAAACTCTCTTTCTAACAGGAATGTGCTAAGCCTCTCATACCAAGCTCTGGGTGCCTGTTTCAATCCATATAAGGCCTTTTTTAATTTATAGACATGATTTGGATATTGGGAACTCTCAAAACCTGGGGGTTGTTCTACGAAAATATCTTCTTTAATTACCCCATTTAAAAAGGCACTCTTAACATCCATTTGAAACAGCTTAAATCCCTTATAACAGGTAAAGGCTAGTAGCACTCTAATGGCTTCCAATCTAGCTACAGGGGCAAAAGTCTCCTCAAAATCAATCCCTTCTATCTGATTATACCCCTTAGCCACCAATCTTGCCTTATTTCTCACCACCACACCAGAATCATTCATCTTATTCTTAAAGACCCACTTGGTTCCCACAATACTTTAATTTTTAGGTCTTTCTACTAACTCCCAAACATCATTCCTTACAAATTGATTCAATTCTTCCTGCATAGCTAAAATCCAAAATTCATCTGACAGGGCTTGATTGATGTTGGTGGGTTCAGTCATTGAGATAAAGGCAGAATGATTTACTTCCTTCCTAAGTCCATGCCTAGTCCTAACACCTTCAGAAGGGTCTCCTAAGATCAGTTCTTTAGGATGACTCGAAGAATATCTCCAATCTCTAGGCAACTCAGTTTGAGGTTCTACCCTTTCTTCCAAATTTGTATTTCCAACTCCTTGGGTAACCTCAATAATCTCTTCATCTTCTACTTCAGATCTAGACTCCTTAGGTTCAGATTCATCGAACACTATATGGGTTGTTTCTTCCACCACCAAAGTCCTCCTATTGAACACCCTAAAGGATTTCCCCACACTTGAATATCCTAAGAACACTCCTTCATCAGATTTGGGGTCAAATTTTCCTAAGGGTGACTTCCCGTTGTTCAGAATGAAAACCTTACAGCCAAAGACATGGAGGTGGGACAGATTTGGAGTTCTACCCTTAATGATCTCATAAGGTGTCTTGCTCAGTTTGATTCTCACATTCACCCTATTCAGCACATAACAGGCAGTGTTCACCGCTTCAGCCCAAAAGTATTTTGGAAGTGAATACTCAGCAAGCATGGCTCTAGCGGCTTCCACTAAGGTCCTGTTCTTCCTTTCAGCTACCCCGTTCTGCTGAGGGGTCCTAGGAGCTGAAAAATTATGACTAATCCCGTGATCCTCACAAAAACTTCCAAATCTTTCATTTTCAAACTCCCCTCCGTGATCACTATGGATGGTAATAATCTCACATCCTAACTTCTTCTGAATCCAAATAGAGAAGGATCTAAACTCATCAAATTACTCAGATTTATGTGACAAAAACTTAACCCAAGTGAACCTCGAATAATCATCTACAATCACAAAACCATAAACTCTCCCCCCTAAGCTGGCAGTGCTAATGGGTCCAAAGAGGTCCATGTGAAGAACTTCTAAAGGTCTAGAGGTGCTAATGTCCTTAACAGAGTGAAAAGAGGACTGGACTTGCTTCCCCAACTGACAGGCATCACACAGGTGATCCTTAGTGAACTTAAGCTTGGGCACACCTCTAACTAAGTCCTTTTGGATGACTCTCCTAAGGGTTTTCATACTGGCATGACACAATCTCCTATGCCATAACCAAGACTCATCAGCAGCAGTTTTTAAGCAAATTGAATTATCAGATTTAATGCTACTTACATCCAGCTTGTAGACGTTGTTGATCCTTTGCCCCTGCAAAACAACTTCATCATTTAAGCTTAAACTGCAGCCAGTGGGCAGGAATTTGATGCTGTATCCCTTGTCACAGAGTTGACTGAAGCTCAGCAGGTTGTGTTTCAGTCCATCTACAAGAAAAACATTATCAATCATAAAGTTCTTTGAATCACCAATTTTACCTGAGCCTACCACCTTCCTTGTGGTGTTATCTCCAAGTGTAACCTTGCCTCCAGCTCTGGCCTCCAGTGAAATGAACTAATTTGCATCTCCAGTCATATGTCTAGAACATCCGCTGTCCAGGTACCATATGCTCTCACGAGGTCTTGTGTGAGAGCACACCTACAAAAGTATCAAACGTCAGTCTTAGGAACCCAAATAGGTTTGGGTTCCTTCTTATGAAAAGAAGAATGCAATGCATGCGTGCTGTGCTGTGAAACAGGCAGTTTGGGTTTCCACACCCAATGTGTACTACGGTGAACAGTGTAGGTGTGAGAAATATGTCCTAACATGTCACATGAAAAACATCTAACACCAGGAAAAGGGTTAACTAATCTACGTTGATGATAATGCCTCTTCCTAGTAGTGTATGAAACATGCTTTGATGAACTTGCAACAGAATTTTTAAAAGGTGGCGGTGCATAAAACTGTTCAAAGGTAGGCGTTGTTTTGTTCTTTTCAAAAACACTGATTTTTACTTCCAAAAACTCATTCTCTTTCTTTAAACTTGCAATTTCAAATTTTAAAGCGCCATTGTTACTTTCTACTTCACATGCCATTGTATCTAACTCTTTAAAAGCTTTTTCTAAATCAACATGCGTGGTTTTCAAAGAATCATGCTCAGAAACTAAATCAGAATATTTTTTATTCAACTCATCGAATTCATCAAGCAAAGACATGTGATTTGAATCAAGTGTGGAATGATCTTTAACTACAGAATCATGCTCTTTTTGCAATGTTAAGTAATCTAATTTCAAACTAGCATGAGTTTTCTTAAGCTTCCTATACGATGTATGAATTCTTTCAGAAACTTCAAATAATTGATTGTAGGTAAGCTCACATACCTCTTCCTGGTCCGACTGACCAGGGTGATCATTAGCCATAAGACACAAGTTTGTTTCCTCCTTTTCAGCTTCAGTCTCAGAAGAGTCGGATGCAGAGTCTGCCCAGAACGCCTTCTGAATCCGCTTCTTGTCCTTTCTGAACTTTGGTTTCTCCTCACCCTTCTTCTTGCTTGGATGAGCTTTAAGTGTTGGACAATCAGCCTTTATGTGTCCAGGCTTCCTGCATTCAAAACAAACAGATTCAGATGAACTCTTAAAATTTTTATTGGACTTACTCTTGTTCCACTTCTGATAGTTCTTATGTTTCTTCCTTAGAAAGCTTTTAAATTGCCTTGTGATTAAGGCAACATCATCGCTATCAGACCCGGAAGAGCTAGCATCTGAATCCTTGGCCTTTAGTGCCACTGTCTTCTCTTTCTTGCGATCACCTGCATCAAGTTGCCTTTGGTTCACCCCTTGCTCGTAAGCAATAAGTGATCCAAGTAAGCTGTCAATAGAGTAAGTGTTTAAATCTTTAGATTCAGTAATAGCAGTAATCTTAGCATCATAAGAAGCAGGCAAACATCTTAGAATTTTGTTCACTCTTTCGTAGTTAGTAAGTTCTCTACCTAGAACATGCAGAGAGGTAACAATCTGAGTGAACCTTGTGTACATTTCTGAAATAGTCTCACTAGGTTTCATGCGAAAAAGTTCGTAATCATGTAGCAAGATGTTTAACCTAGACTGTTTGACTTCAGTTGTACCTTCGTATGTTATGCATAATCTATCCCAGATTTCCTTTCCCGTTGTACAAGTAGAAACACGCATATAGTCTTCGGATTTTAAAGCACAAAAGAAACAGTTCAAGCATTTTGCATTTAACTGTGCTAAATCGTGATCATCAAACGTCCAATCAGTAAAAGGCAGTTCAGTTTTCACATTGTTAATCAGTCTAAAAGGTGGTTCATATCCGTCCTTAACTAACATCCACATGCGATAATCAATAGACTGTAGAAAAGTAGACATGCGTGTTTTCCAAAAATCAAAAGGAATATTGTCAAACAACGGTGGTCTCGTAATAGAATATCCTTCAGTAGTATTACGATTATTACAGTTAGCCATGGATCAAATTCAAAAGTTTTTAAACTTAAATTTTGAATCCCGCTTTGATACCACTTGAAAGTTCGATAGGGATGTTAAGCCCTAGTGAACTAGTCCCGAGGCTAACCAAGAGGGGGGGTGAATTGGTTATTTAAAAATTTCATGATAACTATGAAAATCTTTTTATAACGTGCAGCAGAAAATGAATTAAAACAACGATAAAAAGATCAACCACAGATATTCACCCAAGCAGTTAATATCAGGAAAAATTAAAGTGCAGAATTGAATCAGAAAAGCAAACCAGATTTTATAGTGGTTCGGTCAACTTGACCTACGTCCACTCCCCAAAGCCTCCCCTCCAGGTATTGCACTAAACAGAAGTGTCTCTCCTTTTGCTCCCACAGCAAGGCGGAGAAGCCTGTACAAAAATCTCCTTTTCACCACACGGTGAGGCAGAGAACCCGACCTCCTTTCGCTTCCTCCTGAAGCAGGCAGAGAACCTTCAAACTCCTTTCGCTTCCTCCTGAAGCAGGCAGAGAACCTACGAACTCCTTTCACTTCCACCTGAAGCGGGCAGAGAACCCCGGATCTTCTTGCGAACGATCCTCCCACGACGAACACTGACTAGACGAAAGACGACGAGCGGAGAAGACGACTCTGATCCGTGCTCGGAGCAACCTTAGTGAATCCCTCACTAACTCCCCCTCACAAGATCTTCTCTCTCTCTCCCAACTCTCTCTCTCTCTAGGGTTTCTCAGGGAAGGAAGGCAGCAAAAGATTTTTCCCAATCTTGGAAAAAGTTCTTTTAAAGGAGGGCTTAAAATTTGCCCTAAATCTCAACTGGTCGGCCAAGATCGTCCAGGACGATTGGTAGATCGTCCTGTACGATCAGTTCAAATTCAGCTGTTTCAGCCTGGACGATCTGGCTCTTCTGGGCGATCAGTAGAAAAAGTTGTTCATATCGTCCCGTACGATCCTGCGATCGTCCGGGACGATTAGTTCAAATTGAGGGAAATCGTCCAGAAGACAGTTCGGGTCGTTCAGAGAAATCTATGCTGGACGACCAAAAAATGACTTGATCGTCCCGGACGATAGGGTCATCGTCCGGTACGATTAGTTCAAAAAGGCCCCAAATCGTCCTGTACATAGTTCTGGACGTACAGCTTAAATGCACTAGACGATCAAGATCGTCCGGGACGATCCTGCGATCGTCCAGGACGATATGATCGTATCAACCAAAAATAAATTGCTTTCCTTAATTACCAGATTAAATTAGGCATGATTGTACTGGATCGTCCGGGATGATACACGTATCGTCCGGGACGATCAGACCAAGTATCTAAAAATAAGAACTTGCCTAACTTGATCTGGCGGCTGAGAATTTCTGATTTGGGAATATCGTCCCGTACGATCCGTAGATCATCCAGGACGATCGGCTCAATCAGACCCTCTTAACTTAGTCGCCCTAATTAGGGTTTCTGTTCTAACTGGATCGTCCAGGACGATGTGGATATCATCCAGGATGATCTGAATAAATTTTTAACAGAAACTCTAATTCACTCAATCTCTCTCCCTGAGTGTGTATGTGCAAGGTTACTTAGCCAGTGAATCAGTTACATTACAATTGACTCAATAAAAAGAAAAATCATACATTTGACACACTTGGACCCGATCTTGAGTTGGCTTGAGTGGCTCGCGGTCTTTTGTGCCTGAAACAGATTAGCCAAGCAAAACACACTGGAAACATGTTTGTCATCATCAAAACCAGATTTGCAACAGATATGACACCCAATCTCTCTCACATTTATATTTTTGGTTATAAGGTGTTCATTTTAAAAAATGGAAAATCTCCCTTAGAAAAATTTGATCCTAAATATGATGAAGGAGTTTTCCTAGGATATTCTTCTGAAGCTAAAGCCTATAAAACTTTCAGTAGGAGGACATTAGTTGTAGAGGAGACTACCCATATAATATTTGATGAATCCGATAGATTTGTTGAGCCTAGGTTATAAGAAGAAGAAGTGGTGGAAGTTAACCAATGAGTAGAATCTATTAACCTAGAAAATAGAGTAGAGCCTCAGGATCCTTTGCCTAGAGATTACAGAAATTCATCTAGTCATCCTAAGGAGCTCATCTTAGGAGATCTATCTATAGGAGTAAGAACTAGGCATAGACTTAGAAAGGAGGTTAGCCACTCTACTTTCATCTCTATGGTCGAACACTCAAACATAGATCAAACCCTATCTGATGAATTCTAGATCTCAACCATACAAAAAGAATTGAATCAATTTATTAGGAATGATATTGGCATTTGTAAGAAGACCTAAGGACCAGAGTATTGTTGGAACCAAGTGGGTATTTAAAAATAAGATGAATGACTCTGGTATAGTGATTAGGATTAAGGCTAGGTTGGTAGCTCAGGGGTATAATCAAATAGAAGGAATTAATTTTGAAGAAATATTTGCCCCTGTAGCTAGATTAAAAGCCATTAGAGTTTTACAATCTTTTACTTTCTTTAGAGGCTTTAAATTCTATCAGATGAATGTTAAGAGTGCCTTTTTGAATGGGGATATTAAGGAAATGTATATCTAGGACAACCCCCTAGATTTGAGAATTTATAATTTTCTAATCAAGTGTTCAAATTAAAGAATATATTGTATGGATTAAAGAAAGCACCTAAAGTGTGGTATGAAATACTTAGTTCCTTCCTCCCTGATAGATCCTTTGTTAAGGGTAGTATAGATACCACCCTATTTCTATAAAGGATAAAACAAGATTTTCTCATCATTAAAATTTATGTAGATGACATATTATTTGGATAAACTAATATAATCTTTGTATTGAATTTTTAAAAATAATGAGTGAAGAATTTGAGATGAGTATGATGGGAGAGCTTACTTAATTTCTTGGATTTAATGTGAATCAAATAGATGATGGAACTTTTCTTAGTCAAGGAAAGTATATTAAGGACATTTTGAAGAAATATGAGATGGAAACTACTAAGGTAATAAATACACCTATGAGCTCTACCATTCTATTGGATAAGGATCCAAGTGGAAATTCTATAAATCAGAAGAAGTATAAGGGATTATAGGATCTCTTTTGTATTTAACTAATAGCAACCTAATATTATATTTAGTATTTATCTTTATACTAGATTTCAAGCTGATCCTAAGGAGTCCCATATGATTATTGTTAAAAGAATTCTTAGATATCGCATAGAAACCCAAACCTAATAATCTAATATCCTAGACATAGCTCATCCTTCAAAATCATATGATATTCTGATTTAGACTTTGAAGTATGTACGGTTGATAGAAAAAGTACCTATGGAACCTATCAATTCATAGGACAATCTTTAGTCTCCTAGTCCAGTACAAAATAAAATTTTGTATCCCTATCTACCACTAAAGTGGAATACATAGCTGTAGGAAGCTGTGTTGCTCAAGTCTTAAGGCTTAAGCAACAAATTCGTGACCTTGGACTCCATGTTGACACTATTGCAATCATGTATGATAACATTACTGCCATTTATATCTCAAAAAATTCAATCCAACACTCCGGGACTAAGCATATAGAAATTAAACAACATTTCATTAGAGATCATATAACCAAGGAAGATATAGAACTACATCATATAGCTACTAAAAATCAATTGGCAGACATCTTTATAAAACTCCATGCCTATGACTCCTTTAGCACCTTGAGGATGAGACTAGGTGTTCTAAACATTCATGCTTGATTCAGTATGAATTAGAAATTAAAAACTTAAATGTTTTTGTGTGTTTTTATGTAATTTATTTTGTGATTATTCTTGTTTGTTATTTATGATTGTAACCTGTTTGTGTGAATTTTTTTAATGAAATTTTTCTGATCATCACACAACATATTATGTGATCATATATCGTATTGTACGATCTTTACAAAATATCACATCATTGCTTATAGCACATCCAATGATTGATTAATTATTGGTGATCGTACTGTGCGAACATAACATTCATACTATACAATACACGTGGCACTCATCATTGGATGAATTGAATTTGGCCGATATGATATTTAATATCATATCGTACTATATGAACTCTTATTCATCCTGTATAATATGACTAGTCAAATATCATCCAGGCTAATGCTCTGGGGCTGGGATGATCATTTAAACACTGATAATCCAGTAAGATTTTGATTTTATTATATGATAGGACCAACTTTTTTGACAGATCGGACTAGACGTATTAAATTCTTCTAATTGCACTATATGATCATACATTTCTATTTAAAGAGAGGGATCATAAGCATTCTCTTCACACCAATCCTTCCTCTCAATCCTGCTCTCTTCCTATACAAGTTTCTACTCTTTGTAATGGATGGTGGAAAGCGTTCAAGGGCTCTCATAGGGAGTTTTTCCAGACATCCAGTTGATCACTATTTTCTTGAAGCAGCAGATGAAGAGGATATCATCGCTATAAGGATGCTAAGATCACCCCTTATAAGATCATAAATCAGTAAGTTCTGAACTTTCAGGTACTAAGTCTTTTTTCTCACACCACCCTTCAATTTATTCTTACTCTAGCATTTCCTTTCAACTCTGAGCTACTCTATGAATTCTTTACTAGACTTCAAAACAATAGTAAGGGCACTATCTTACAATCTTATGTCACTAGGAGGCCTGTATAAATCACATATCAAGACTTTGATTAATTTTTTCACCTTTCTACTACTGGTGAAAAAGTTCACTCTTTAACTTTTCTTCCTGAATATAATTGGATTCCTGTAAACACCACCCTTAGGGAGTCTATGGTAACTAGTCATATTCCTCATGTTAACACCTTAGTCCAAGATGCTCAGATCATTTAGCACAGCCTTTGAAATTTAGTCATTCCAAAAGCTAGCTATAGGATAAACATCACACCTTTTCTATCCATCACTACCTACTTTATAATGGCTGAGATTAATTTCAATGTAGCTAATTTGATCATTCAATACAGTGAAAACCTTACCTAAATTTGAGATCCCATAACTAAGCAAAAGTCAAATCTTACATAAGGTCATATCATTGCTTATGTTCTAGAATCAAAATATAATCTTCAATTTCTTGCACCACCTGACCATCTTCCAATCTTCCATTCAAATAGGTCCTTCCACGTCATTTATAGTGCTCATCACTAGAATATTCATTATGTGGGCCTTGGGCTAGAGGAGGTAGAGGGAGGTTTAGTTCCAGCACCAGCACCTGTATATTAGCCTTCTCAGTATGAGACATTAATTCAGAGATTTGATCAGATGGAGACTCTCTTTGATGCTTATGTCACAGAGCAGCATCAGTAGCATGAGACTAATATGGAATGATTTTGAGAGTAATTTATATCCCCTCATCGATACTTTCACCCCCCCTCCACCACCAGCACCTGATCAGGGTCCTTCCTATTTTTAGCATGTGTTATTTATTATAGTTTATGTCTATATTTTTCTTTTCATTATCATGTTTGTTTTATTTTTCTTATTATGCTTAGTCATTCCTCCTTTTTGGTGATGTAAAAAGGGGGAGTAGATTATTGTTGGCATCTTGTATTTCTACTTTGCTATGATTAGTCTAGTTTTTGTTTATTTCTTGTTCATGATTATCTGTTGTTCTTTTATTCATAATCATGTGTTGTTCTAGTTCTTCTCATTCATTCCTTTAAAATAAAAAAACCTCCCTATTTTCAAAAAAACTCAACTAGTAAGGGGGAGTTTAGAACATAGTAAAATTAATTTGAAATCATAACCAATAATATTTGTCATCATTAAAAAGGGGGAGATTATTATAAATTTGGACCCAGGTCTTATGATTTTGATGATAACAAGTATTATTGGGTGGTGTACTATGTCATCTTCTATTATTATTATTGGATATTTATTCTTGCACACTAACATTTCAGGTTCGTCATACACCGCGCAAAGGGATTTACTCAAGACTGGGTAAAATAAATTTAAGTTTCTTTAAGAGTCTACATTTATACTTTTATTTAATTCTATATTTTTTGAGTCAAAATCTTGTATTTGGTGAATGCTAAACTTATTGATTGTGCACCCACACAGAAGGGTGAGAAAATGAGAAAAATTAGAAGTGCAATTTTTTTGAACAAATCATATGGTATGATACATATCATACTATACGATCAGCTATTCAAAAAATTATTAGAACAGCTAATTAGCATAAATATTTTTTTACTCATCGTATTGTATGATCCATATCATATATGATGATCAGTACAAATCATGATCTCAGTCACTAATCTCAGTTGCTAATCATATTTTAGGCAAGATTTTGAAATTCAAAATTTGTATTAATCATGTCGTATAATACGTATCGTATTAAACAAAATAATTAAATCTTTCCTAATTTAATCCTGTAACTAGGGGATCAAATTTGGATTAATTTTTATAGTATGATCATAGTGTATAATTATACCAATTATACTGCATGACCTGATATCTGTATAGGATGATAATTAATCACCACCGATCGTATGGGATGATAATCAAATTCAATTGGTTTTGGATGATTCCTTATATCATTATGGACTATCAGCTCAAATACTTGAACTGATTGTATAATGCCCTATTCTTCATGCAATACTAGCATGGCTATTTAAATTAATTATACTATACAATCTTATATTTTATTTTATGATCAGTGTCGATAGAATTAAATTATTAGGGTTATTTATGAAGCCTTATAATTAAGATCTCTTAATAGACTTATTTCAAGTCTTTGGTTGTTGGGTTTTTTGGAGAGAGTGCTTTGAGAGAGATCATGGAGATATTTAGGAAGGAGAAAGGAGAGTTTGTGTGAGAGGGAGAAGGAGTGTGAGGGGTTTTCACACAGTTGCTCCGAGCAAGCTTCTGCCTTATTTCCTCATGAGTGTTTTAGTTAATTTTGTGGGTTGCACTGGGAAGAAGAATGTCAGCCCAATGACCATCAAGGTTCTTTTCCTTCACCAAGAGGGTCAAAAAGGATTACTAGGTTCTTTGTCTTCATAAGGAGGGTGAAAAAGAGGTCAAGGTACTTTGCCGGGTTGGTGAAAATATTATAAGGGCTTCTCCGACTAGCTGTGGGGGCTAAAGGAGAGACACTAAAGTTTTAGTCCAATACTCAAAGATGAGGACTCCAAGGAGTAGACATAGGTCATTATTTTATCAAGCCACTATAAAATTCTAGTATGTTCATTATGAGTTTTACTTTCTATAATTTACTTTTCTGCACTTTATATTTTTTTGAAAATTGTAAGTTGGAAAATTATATGTTTGATGATATATTAATTTGAGTAACTCATCATCACCATAGTTTAAGTTTTGTTTCATTAATTTGCTTCCACATCAGCTGATAATATGTTTTGTTTTAATTTATTAAAAAATCTCAAAAATTGTTCTGTGTTAAAGAAATTTTTTAAAATAATTAATTCACCCCACCTCTTGGTGTGCTTATGAATAGTTCAACAAGGCTTAACATTCTACATCAAACTTTCAGAGTGTCAATCACACAAGAAAGTGTTATTCTTAAGTATAACTAAACTAATACTGTTTAATCTAAATGTAAAATTTATCCTACTAAATATAAAATGAATGTTTTTGAGTTTTTACCACTAAATGGAGACTTGCAAGAAAATTTGATACTAATATAAATAAAAGATTTTGGACTAATAAATGAAAAATAATATAGCTTTCCTGATTAGACTGTTAAGTTTAGATGTGGATCCAAGCATACGTATCCCTAGGTCTCTGTTGAGCTAGTAGAGGTGAAAAGGGAGGTTTATGGCCTTCCTATAATTATACTATCTCCATAGAACCTAGAAGGCATAACATCTTATATCTAGGTATAGAAACATTCCATGTTAATACTCCTCTCAAATATTCCTCCGTCAAGGTAATATATCATACTAGATATTAACTACATGCATGGCCATTGTATACATTAAATTAATAATGAGAGATATTGAACATATATGAAGTAATTTAAAGCACATGAGTTTATATTTGTGCTTGATATACATTTACATCATTAGCCCAAAACTTAGAGAATTAGCCAGACATGGATAACACAAAAAAGTAATTCATGTTCATTTTATTCATATAAGAAAAAGATTTAGAAGAATTAATAAGATAAATATCACTCGGAAGGATCAAATCAATTGATATTCTCTTCACTCCTTCCTCTAATAATAGAATTGCTTACACAATACAGTCTAAGATCTCCCAATGAAAGTATCTTACTCTTTCCTAGCCTCCTTTACACTTTGCTCAAAGGGAGAACTAAAGAATGATACTCAAAAGTATAAGTCTCCACTCAAAATGATAGAACTCCTCAATAAAAAGAATTAAAAAAAACTATATATATATATATATATATATATATATATATATATATATATATATATATATATATAAGTATAGAAATGAACTCAAGCATCACTGCCCTTGACAAGGTTGCGCCACAGTGATAAAAATGAATTAGCGCCTCGATGGTGTAATGCTTACTCCATTGTGAAACTTGATTGACCAGGCCTAGTTAATGGTTGAACTGGTGCATCTTTTTGAAAGTTTGATAGGGATGTTAAGCCCTGATGAACTAGTCCCGAGGCTAACCAAGAGGGGGGGGGGGTGAATTGGTTATTTAAAAAATTTGTGAGCAACAGGAAAAATCTTTTCGATAATTTGCAGCGGAAACAAGTAAACACAGAAACAAAAAGATCAACCATAGATTTCACCCAAGTAGATAATAACAGAAAAATAAAGTGCAGAAAATAATCAGAAAGAACACACCAGATTTTATAGTGATTCGGTCAACTTGACCAACGTCCACTCCCTGGAGCTTCCCCTCCAGGTATTGCACTAACATAAAAGTGACTCTCATTCTGCTTCTACAGCAAGGCGGAGAAGCCTGTACAAAAACTCCTTTCTACCGACCCGGTGAGGTAGAGAACCTGAACTCTTTTTGCTTCCTCTTGAAGCGGGCAGAGAACCTAGACTTTTCGCTTCCTCCTGAAGCAGGCAGAGAACCTGAACTCCTTTCACTTCCTCTTAAAGCGGGCAGAGAACCCGGATCTTCTTGCGAACGATCCTCCCACAGAAAACACCGACAGGACGAGAGATGACAAACGGAGAAGACGACTCTGATCCTTGCTTGGAGTAACCTTTGTGAATCCCTCATAAACTCCCCCTCACAAGATTCTCTCTCTTTCTCTCCCAAACTCTCTCTCTAGGGTTTCTCTGTAAAGGAAAGTGGCAAAAGATTTTTCTTGTTGGAAGAAAAAGATCTTTTATAGGAGGGCTCAAAATTTTCCCTAAATCTCAACTTATCGGCAAATATCATCCAAGATGATCTCTATATTGTCCTGTACAATCAGTTCAAAATCACTTATTTCTACCTGGACGATCTGGCTCTTCTGGACGATTAGTAGAAAAAGTTATTCATATCATCCCGTATGATTCTACGATCATCCAGGATGATTAGTGTAAATTCAAGATTTTCATCCAGAAGATTGCTCTGGTCGTCTAGAGGAACTTGTGCTGGACGACCTAAAAATGACTTGATCGTCAAGGATGATATTTCTATCGTCCTGTACGATTAGTTCAAAAAGTGCCAAAATAGTCCTGAGCACCGCTCTGGACGTACAGGTGAAACATGCAGGATGATTTCAAAATGACTTGATTGTCCGGGACGATATGGGTATCATCCCATATGATTAGTTCAAAATCAGGATTATCGTTCTGCACACAGCTCTGGACGTACAGGTGAAAGGCATTGGACAGTCAGGATTTTTAACACATCATCCCGTACGGTCCTGCAATTGTCCGGGACGATATGATCGAATCAATCAGACCTTAATTACTTTCCTTAATCACCAAATTAATTTAAGCATGATTGTAATGGATTGTCCAGGATGATACACGTATCATCCGGGATGATCAGATCAAATCTCTAAAAATAAAACTTGCCTAACTTGATCTAGCGGCTGAGAATTTTTGATTTTAGCCTATTATCTTGTACGATCAATGAATCAACCAGGATGATATGCTTAATCAGACAGACTTAACTTGATCGCCCTAATTAGGGTTTCTGTTTCCACTGGATCATCCAGGATGATGTGGATATCATACGGGATAATCAGAACAAAAATTAAACAGAAACTCTAATTCACTAAACTCTCC
The DNA here is from genome assembly GCA_019925795.1 of Dendrobium chrysotoxum. NCBI lineage: Eukaryota > Viridiplantae > Streptophyta > Magnoliopsida > Asparagales > Orchidaceae > Dendrobium > Dendrobium chrysotoxum. Next base: position 15,852,561 of record CM034297.1, read on the forward strand.
CCATGAGTGTGTGTGTGCAAGGTTACTTAGCTAGGAGATCAGTTACATTAATATTGACTCAAGAAAAGGAAAATATTACATTTAGACACACTTGGACTCGATCTTGAGTTGGCTTGAGTTGCTTTTGATCTTTTGTACCTGAAATGGGTTAGCCAAGCAAAATAGAATACAAACATATTTATCATCATCAAAATTATACTTTTTGAAACCAGATTTACAACAATCTCCCCCTTTTTGATGATGGCAAACATTGATGTAGTAGTTTAAAATAAAATAACTAGGAGTTAACCAACGCACATACAAAAAATAAATATCTTTTCAATTTTCACTTAACAACTAGAACATTACAGGAAAACCACTATAAACAAAATAATACAACTACAAAAATAAGAGCAATACATAAAACAAAAATTACTAGTCACTCAACTAACTCCCCCTTTTGACATCACAAAAAGAAGGAGGAACAGACACAACAACACAAATAGAGCAGACACAAATAACGATGTATGGATCGTCCGGGATGAAGACGATCATCCAGGACGATTTTGGGATCGTCCAGGATGATGTGAAGAAACTGTGAAAAAGATGAAGGATGGAGATGAAAGATCAGGGATCCCAAAAACACATACAATAGAATAAAAAATAATAGCAGAGTAAATAAAATTCAAAACGAGAAACACAAAAACACACAAAAATAATAAATTTTTTTATTCGATTTGCTCCAGTAAATCAGAATTTTCTCTTAATTTTGAATCCAAAAACTAATAAAAAGATGATCGACAGCACTGAAATCCAAAAAAGTTGAAAAATTAACTTTTGTAACTCCCACCTCGGACACCTTATAGGTGCAAATTCCTTTCAAAATAAAAATCTAATTCAGAATAAAAGAAATTAGATTAAAAAAGAGATCCTTTCAAGCCTCATTCTAGAAAAATATCTGATATAATAGTATTACAAAGTAAGAAATCAGAAATCATGATTTTTGTCGCAAGCTTTGAAAATATTAAGTGGTGCATAGATTTTTCTAAGACATTTAAAGATCTGAAAGGGAAGAAAGCCTATTTCTTTGTGGACTAATTTTGTGCACCTTTTTCAATTTGTTTGGCGCTTTACGCATCTTTTAATTTTTGATACACTTTGTGTATTCTTTCAAATTTTTGGCGACATTGCGCATCTTTTCAGTTTGGGCTAATTTTGTGCCTCTTTTTATTTTGGCGCTCTTTGCACATCTTTTATAGGCTTTCTCCCTCTCAAAATCGTTAAAGAATCTCAGCTGTAAAATTACCTTCCAAACATAAGAGACGATAAAGCTCACTCTCTATAATAAGGAAGAGTAATTCACAAAACAAAAATCATATATCGTATGATAAATGCATTCACTTGGTTCAGAAAATCATAATAATGATCAAAACTTTGAAAACACTATTTATATGAGGTAGATTACTGTAGGAAGATAAAATAGTTCTCTATTTCAAAAATTAACTTTTTAATTTTGAAGAAGATTTTTATCCAAAAGAAACCATACACCATTAAAGGAGTTAGAGGAAGAGAAACAATCATAAATGTTTCTTCCCTTTAACAGATCCAGTGGAATCAATCACTGCTTACCAGCTTCCAAATAAAAACAAGGTTAACCTCTGTTCCAGTTTATCAGCAGTAGTGAATAGTGATCTGATTTTGAAAGAGATAAAATAGTAAAAAAATTAAGTAGGAAATTGCATCAAAATAAATACTCAAATCAAACTAACAACAAGATTAAAATGAAAACCATCAGAAAGAAAAAAATCAACAAAAAATAGATAATCAAATCAAATAACTAACTAATAGAAACAGAATGAAAAATAGACAAATCAGAAATCAGTAGTCATCAGAATCAAGTATTTATGTCAATCACACCTAATTTGGTCCTCAAAATGCTGAATGAGTCAAAGGCCAGTGGTTTAGTAAATATGTCAGAAAGTTAATTTTCAGTTACTACATGATGTAGCTCAATGTCCCCTTTTGTAACATGGTCCCTAATGAAGTGATGCCTTATATCAATGTGTTTGGTTCTAGAATATTGGATTGGATTCTTAGAAATGCATATGGCACTAGTATTATCACACAGAACAGAAATTGTGCTCACAGGTAATCCTAAATCCAAGACTTGTTGCTTCAACCAAAGAACTTGGGCCACACAACTTCCTAAGGCAATGTAATCAGCTTCAGCAGTGGAAAGTGCAATTGAGTTCTATTTTCTACTGGACCAGGAGACTAAAGACTGTCCTATGAATTGAAAAGTTCCAGAAGTGCTCTTTCTATCCACTATACACCCTACAAAGTCAGAATCAGAATATTCAATAATCTCAAAAGAGGTGCTGTGCCTAGGGTACCAGATTCCTAAGTTTGGGGTCCCTAAAAGATATCTAAGAATTCTCTTAACAGCAGTCAGGTGTGACTCTTTAGGATCAGCTTGAAACCTAGCACAAAGACAAACACTAAACATAATATCAAGTAGGCTAGCAATAAGGTAAAGCAGTGATCCAATTATTCCTCTATACTTCTTCTAATCAACAGATTTTCCACTTGAATCCTTATCTAACTGAACAGAGGAGATCATGGGAGTATTGATTAGCTTTGCTTTGTCCATTTCATATTTCTTTAAAATATCCTTAGTGTATTTAGATTGATTGAGAAAGGTTTCATCATCCATTTACGTTATGCTAAACCCCAAAAAGTAGGATAATTCTCCCATCATACTCATCTCAAACTCCTTACTCATTGTTTTTAAAAACTCATCACATAAATATTTATCAGAAGATTCAAAAATTATATCATCAACATAGATCTGGATAATGAGTAAATTATCCCCTACTCTCCTCAGAAAAAGGGTGGTGTCTACGCTCCCCTTAACAAACTCTCTTTCTAACAAAAATGTGCTAAGCCTCTCATACCAAGCTCTGGGTGCCTGCTTCAATCTATATAAGGCCTTTTTTAATTTTTAAATATGATTTGGATATTGGGAACTCTCAAAAACTGGAGGTTGTTCTACAAAAACATCTTCTTTTATTACCCCATTTAAAAAGGCACTCTTGACATCCATTTGAAACAGATTAAATCTCTTATAATAGGCAAAGGCTAGTAGCACCCTAATGGCTTCCAATCTAGCTACAGGGGCAAAGGTCTCCTCAAAATCAATCCCTTCAATCTGATTATATCCCTTAGCCACTAATCTTACCTTATTTCTAACCACCACACCAGAATCATTCATCTTATTCTTAAAGACCCATTTGGTTCCCACTATACTTTAATTCCTAGGTCTTTCTACTAGCTCCCAAATATCGTTCCTTACAAATTGATTCAATTCCTCTTGCATAGCTAAGATCCAAAACTCATCAGAAAGGGCTTGATTGAAGTTGGTGGGTTCAGTCATTGAGATAAAGACATAGTGGTTTACTTCCTTCTTAAGTCCATGCCTAGTCCTATCACCTTCAGAAGGGTCTCCTAAGATTAGTTCTTTAGGATGACTTGAAGAATATCTCCAATCTCTAGGCAAAGTGTTTTGAAGTTCTACCCTTTCCTCTAGATTTACATTTTCAATCCCTTGGGTAATCTCCCCTACTTCTTCTTCTTCCTCAACTCTAGTCACACCACATGAGTTATCTCTTCCACTACAAAAGTCTTCTTATTAAATACACTAAAGAATTTCCCCACACTAGAATAGCCTAAGAACACTCCTTCATCAGATTTGGGGTCAAACTTTCCTAAGGATGATTTCCTGTTGTTCAGAATAAAAACCTTACAGCCAAAGATATGGAGGTGGGACAGGTTTGGAGTTCTACCCTTAATGATCTCATAAGGTGTCTTGTTCAGATTGGATCTAACATTCACCCTATTTAGCACATAACAGGCAGTGTTCACCGCTTCAGCCCAAAAGTATTTTGGAAGTGAATACTCAGCAAGCATGGCTCTAGTGGCTTCCACTAAGGTCCTGTTCTTCCTTTCAGCCACCCCGTTCTGCTGAGGGGTCCTAGGAGCTAAAAAATTGTGAATAATCCCTTGCTCCTCACAGAAAGTTCAAACTTCACATTTTCAAACTCTCCACCATGATCACTATGAATAGTCAAGATCTCACAACCTAACTTTCTCTGAATCCAAGTGGAGAAGGACTTAAATTCATCAAATGACTCAGATTTATGTGACAGAAATTTAATCCAAGTGAACCTCGAGTAATCATCAATAATCATAAAACCATAGACTTTTCCCTATAAGCTGGCAGTGCTAATGGGTCCAAAGAGATCCATGTGAAGGACTTCTGAAGGTCTAGAGGTGCTAATGTCCTTAACAGAGTGAAAGGAGGACTGGACTTACTTTCCTAATTGATAGACATCACATAGGTAATCCTTAGTAAACTTAAGCTAGGGGACACCTCTAACTAAGTTCTTTTGGGTGACTCTCGTAAGGGTTTTCATACTGGTATGACATAATCTCCTGTGCCACAACCAAGACTCATCAGGAGCAATTTTTAAGCAAATTGAAACATCAGCTTTAAAGTAACTTACATCCAGCAAGTAGTCATTGTCTATCCTTTGTCCCTGCAAAATAATTTTATCATTTAAGCTTAAAATGTAGCAAGTGGGTAGGAATTTGATGTTGTATCCTTTATCACAGAGTTGACTGATGCTCAGTAGGTTGTGTTTCAGTCCATCTACAAGCAAAACATTGTCAATCATAAAATTTTTTGAATCACCAATTATACCTGAACCTACCACCCTCTTAGTGGTGTTATCACCAAGTGTAACCTTGCCTCTAGCCCTGGCCTCCAGCGATATGAACTGACTTGCATCTCCAGTCATGTGTCTTGAACATCCGCTATCCAGGTACCACATGCTCTCACGAGGTCTTGTGTGAGAGCACACCTATAAAATCATCAAATGTCATATTTAGGAACCCAAATGGGTTTGGGTTCCTTCTTATGAAAAGAAGAATGTAATGCATGTGTGCTGTGCTGTGAAATAGGCAATTTGGGCCTCCACACCAAATGTGTACTATGGTGAATAGTGCAGGTGTAGGAGATGTGTCCTAACATGCCACAAGAAAAACATCTAATACTAGGAAAAGGGTTAACTAATCTACATGGGTGATAGTACCTCTTCCTAGGTTCGAATGAAACATGCTTTGATGATTTTGAAATAAATTCTTCAAAAGGTGGAGGTACATAAAACTGTGCAAAAGTAGGAGGTGTTCCATTTTTCTCAAAAGTACTGATTTTTACTCTTAAAAATTCATTCTCCTTGTTAAGACTTATAATTTCAAATTTCAATGCTCCGTTACTACTCTCTACTTCACATGCATGTTATCTAATTCTTTAAAAGCTCTTTCTAAATCAACATACAAGGTTTTTCAATGAATCATGCTCAGTAATCAGATCAGAATACTTTTTGTTCAGTTCATCAAATTCATCAAGTAAAGACATGTGATTGCTGTTAAGTGTGGAATGATCTTTAACTACATAATCATGCTCTTTTTATAAATTCAGAAATTCTAGTTTCAGGCTAGCATGAGTTTTCTTAAGCTTCATATATGATGCATGAATTTTTTCAGACACTTTAAATAATTGATCGTAAGTAAGCTCACATACCTCTTCTTGGTCAGATTGACCAGGATGATTATCAGCCATCAGACACAAGTTGGTTTCCTCCTCTTCAGTTTCAATCTCAGAGGAGTCGGATGCAGAATCTGCCCGGAATGCCTTTTGAATCCTCTTCTTATCTTTCCTAAATTTTGGTTTCTCCTCACCCTTTTATTTGCTTGGGTGAGCTTTAAGTGTAGAATAATTAGCCTTAATGTGTCCAGGCTTCCTACATTCAAAACAAACAGTATCAGATGAGCCTTTAAAATTTTTACTGAACTTTTCATTGTTCCACTTCTGAAAGTTCTTATGTTTCTTCCTGAGAAATCTTTTGAATTGCCTAGTGACCTGGAAGAACCAGTGTCAGTATCATTGGCCTTCAGCGCCACAGTTTTCTCCTTCTTCTTCTCACCTGCATCAAGCTGTCTTTGGTTCACCCCTTGCTCGTAAGAAATGAGTGACCCAAGTAAGTTGTTAGTAGAATAATTATTCAAATATTTCAGTTCAGTAATTACAGTTATCTTAGCATCAAACGAAGAAGACAAACATCTCAAAATCTTGTTTACTTTTTCATAATTTGTAAGTTCTCTTCCTAAAGCATGCAAAGAAGTAATAATTTGAGTGAATCTCATATACATTTCAGAAATAGACTCAGTAGGTTTCATACAAAAAAGTTCATAGTCATGCAGCAATATGTTTAACCTAGACTATTTGACTTTAGTTGTACCTTCATAAGTGATGCACAATCTATCCCAAATTTCTTTGCCAGTTGTACAAGTAGAAACACGCATGTAATCTTCAAATTTTAAAGCACAAAAAAATAGTTCAAACATTTTGCATTCAGTTGGGCTAAGTCACGATCATCAAAAGTCCAATCAGTGAAAGGCATTTCAGTTTTAACATTATTAATCATTCTAAAAGGTGGTTCATAGCCATCCATAACAAGCATCTACATGCGATAATCTATAGATTGAAGAAAAATGGACATGTGAGTTTTCCAAAAATTAAAAGGTATGTTATCAAACAATGGCGGTCGTGTAATTGAATAACTTTCAACAGTATTACGATTACCAAAGTTAGCTATAGATCAAATTCAAAAGTTTTTCAAAATTAGATTTTATGAATCCCGCTCTGATACTACTTGAAAGTTTGATAGGGATATTAAGCCCTGATGAACTAGTCTCGAGGCTAAGCAAGAGGGGGGAGGGGGGTGAATCGGTTATTTGAAAAATTTGTAAGCAATAAGAAAAATCTTTTCAATAATTTGTAGCAGAAACAAGTAAACACAGAAATGAAAAGATCAATCACAGATTTCACCCAAGCAGATAATAACAGAAAAATAAAATGCAGAAAATAATCAGAAAGAACACACTAGATTTTATAGTGGTTCGGTCAACATGACCTACATCCACTCCCCGGAGCCTCCCCTCCGGGTATTACACTAACACAAAAGTGACTCTCCTTCTGCTTTCACAATAAGGTGGAGAAGCCTATACAAAAACTCCTTTCCACCGACCCGGTGAGGCAGAGAACCTGAACTCCTTTCGCTTCCTTCTAAAGAGGGCAGAGAACCCAGACTCCTTTCGCTTCCTCCTAAAGCAGACAGAGAACCTGAACTCCTTTCATTTCCTCTTGAAGCGGGCAGAGAACCCGAATCTTCTTGCAAATGATCCTCCCACAGAAAACACCGACAGGACGAGATACGATGAACGGAGAAGATGACTCTAATCCTTGCTTAGAGTAACCTTTGTGAATCCCCCACAAACCCCCCCTCACAAGATCCTCTCTCTCACAAACTCTCTCTCTCTCTAGGGTTTCTCTGTAAAAGAAAGTGGCAAAAGATTTTTCTTATTGGAAGAAAAGATCTTTTATAGGAGGGCTCAAAATTTGCCCTAAATCTCGACTGATCGGCCAATATCATCCAGGATGATCGCTATATCATCCTGTACGATCAGTTCAAAATCACCTATTTCTGCTTGGATGATCTGGCTCTTCTGGACGATTAGTAGAAAAAGTTGTTTATATCGTCCCGTACGATTCTACGATCGTCCGGGACGATTAGTGTAAATTCAGAAATTTTGTCCAGAAGACCGCTCTGGTCATCCAGAGGAACTTGTGCTGAACGACCTAAAAATGACTTGATCGTCCAGTATGATATTTCTATCATCCTATACGATTAGTTCAAAAAGTGCCAAAATCGTCCTGAGCACCGCTCTGGACGTACAGGTGAAACATGCAGGACAATTTCAAGATAACTTGATCGTCCGAGATGATATGGGTATCATCCCATATGATTAGTTCAAAATTAGGATTATCATTCTGCACACAGCTCTGGACGTACAGGTGAAAGGCACTGGACGGTCAGGATTTTTAACACATCGTCCCGTACGATCCTGCAATCATCCGGGACGTTATGATCGAATCAATCAGACCTTAATTACTTTTCTTAATCACCAGATAAATTTAGGCATGATTGTAATGGATATTCTAGAATGATACATGTATCGTCCGGGATGATAAGATCAAATCTCTAAAAATAAAACTTGCATAACTTGATCTGGCGGCTGAGAATTTCTGATTTTAGCCTATCATCCTGTACGATCAATGGATCATCCAGGACGATATGCTTAATCAGACAGATTTAACTTGGTCACCCTAACTAGGGTTTCTATTTCCATTGGATCATCCATGATGATGTGGATATCATTTAGGACGATCAGAACAAAAATTGAACAGAAACTCTAATTCACTAAACTCTCCCCATGAGTGTGTGTGTGTAAGGTTACTTAGCTAGGAGATCAGTTACATTACATTTGACTCAAAAAAAGGAAAACATTATATTTAGACACGCTTAGACCCGATCTTGAGTTGGCTTGAGTTACTTTTGATCTTTTGTACCTGAAATGGGTTAGCCAAGCAAAACAGAATTCAAACATGTTTGTCATCATCAAAATTATACTTTTTGAAACCAGATTTGCAACACTTTTGGCTGAGTTGGTATGGCTCTTCATTTTGGCAACTGCTCTGCCACAATGTTATAAAAGTTGAGCACTACGGCTCTTGAAAGCATAATTCGGTGTTGTGGTATTTTGATGATCGACACTACGGTGCTCATTTTCCCAAGACTCCTGTGCTGCGATGCTAATTTCTGGCAAAATGGTGTTGTCTTTGGCTCCATCAAGGCACTCATTTTTCTTAAATTCTTGAGAGCCCAATGCTGCAATGTTAAAAATAGGTATTGGGGCATTATAGATGGCCACACTATGGTGTTAAATCTATGGGCATTGCGGTGCTCGTTCAAAACTTATGCTTATTCAACACTTGTGAATTTTTTCCTTCTCTTGAATATTTTTTTTTCACAAACAGAACTAAATAACAAATTTTTATTGAATTTAGACACAAATAAATGGTACACAATTTAGACTTAATAGTCACACATCCTTCTCGCTCTCATATGGTATAAAAGCTGTACTATGATAAAGCTTAAATTGCGAAGACAAAAGGTACTGATCGCAAATTAGATCATGACCACTAAATGGGAGACATCTAATTATGAAGGCCTATAGATATTCATTAATTTAATATAATAACTCTAGGCCTAAACCGTCCTCTGATAAGAAATCAAATAAAGATCCACTAATATTACAATTTCCACATCAAAGAAAAAAAATCTTTTGACTAGAAGACTTAGTTCTAAATAAAGCATATGCAGCTGCTCATCATGTTACACTCAAAATACGAGCTAGCTTTTGGGAAGGACACTATATCATCGAAAGATAAGCCAGTTCGAGAGCCTATAAACTACAGACTCACAATGGAACTGAAATACCTCAATCCTGGAGTGCTGATGACTTTAAGCTATTTCACTTATAAGGGATATATCTATCCACATACGCCTGTTATTGTAATTTTCACTTGATAAAAATGATTTTTCTAAATAAAAATATTCCATTTAAAAACACAACACGATCAAAGGCACCCACCTAGTTTTTAGGATGATGCTATGTAACCATTGGTTTACATGTTTATGTAAATAAACATGTATATACCAGACTAAAATTTAAGTAAACATGCATATACAAGACTATACATGGGCAAAACCCCTACCTGATCTAGGACCGATTATGTATTCCGGTTGGCATAGTTTTCTTGATTTTTAGGATGAAACCAAGTAACCATGATTTTACATGTTTATGTAAATAAATATGCATATAGAAGAATAAAATTTAAATAAATATGTATATACATGACTATACACAAGAAAAACTCCTACATGATCTATGATCAATTCTATATTCTAGTTAGCCTAGTCCACTTAGTTTTTAGGATGAAACCAAAAAACCATAGGTTTATATGTTTATGAAAATAAACATGCAAATACAATACTAAAATTTAAATAAATATGCAAATACATAAAATCTGATAACCCATATATTTAATTAAATTTATATGTATTTAAAAATTTTAGTCTTCACTAAAGATAGAGAGAGAAGTCTTTCTCCACTGAAGTCACCAAAAAATAAGTGGACAAATTTAATATTTTTTCCACATGATTTGCTTTTAAAAATATTTATTTTATTTATATCTGCATAGATTAATATTATACCATCCCAAGAGACAGATTAATGTTTCACTATCGATTAGAAAAGAGAAACTCAATTTATTTACATAATCAAATGTAGCATAAGGAATATTCAATTTACACTGAAAGATAAAAGGAATATTCACTTATCATTTTGGTCAAGAAACTAAATCAATGCATTTGTTTTCATAATCAAACACAATATAAGGAATATTTAATTCAACTTAAAGGATAAAAAAAATATTCACTTATCATTTTGATCATAAAACTAAACAAATATTTAAAGCTAGGTTTGTATCCACAAATTGTTCCCTTACCTTAGAAAGGAACTAAGATAGGATTTATTTTAATACTGGGTTCTAGACTTTCTATAAGGGAAAGTCCTATAGTTAATTACATTCCAAAGAGAATATTCTTGATTAAAGTGAAGACTAAAGATTTTTAAATTTATATAGATTTAAAGAAAGGCTTGCATTATCAAGATTTTAGTATACATGCTTTAAAATATAAATCTTTAATTTAGATTTGGAATTTAAATTTAGACTTTAAATTTTAGATTTTTGGAAGGATAAAATAGAAGGAATGCGTAGAAACTAAGGGGTGTATACAATCTAGACTTACACTTGCCTAGGATGAGCTGTAAGCTAATAATCTTAATCACAATCAATTGCCTCATGAATATAAGATTAGAAGACTCTAATTAAGGATTTATAATCTAGAAAACTTGAATCAGGACTTTATAATATGTATATGATTGCATAGTAAAATGATGCATGAACAACAATATATAAATAAAAACTTTTTATTCATTGATAATTTCTCAGAGTATAACCCAAAGTCTGCTATAAAGTAAAGGTGGCTAACTCCATTAACAATATGCCTGAATTTGTATTCCTATATAATGTAGATTTGAATATGATTATTTATTTTAGTCTTCAATCTTCTGACTCTTGAATCTTCTTATAGAATTCCAAAAGATAATAATCTTCAAAGGAAGAAAAATCATTTCCTTTTAAAACCTAAAAGTGTATCTAAATAATCATTTTTAAATCTTTTACAACTCTTGATACTATACAGCTCAATCAATCTATACAAGTACCTAAAACTTTCACATCTACATCATTGTCTTTACATTTACATCATTACCTAGTTACATTCTATTTCATAGAAAACTAAAAGAGTACTTTATATATAAAAATGTATATATATGATTTTGGGTGAGTGTATACAGGTAAATATATTATGGCCTACGAGTCTACTCCAAATGTACACCAATAGAAATATAAATATGACATCTAGAGTGCATAAAGTAAATAATCCAAACATGAGTACCCTCTAGCACTCCAAAAAACTAAACAAAACCACCAGCCTAGCCTAGGCTAAAGTTGGTTGTCCTAGCAAACCATCTAAAGTGTGTGTATAAGATTGTGCAGCTTGGATAAATCTTAGGCTTTATTTATTTAAAGTTGTCTACAATTGAATTTTTTTTATTTAAGGTCATTAAAGGTTGGTCTGAATTCAAGTTTTAATGTTTTAAAAGTTTTGAGTTTCTTTTAAGGGTGTTTTGGTTGTTTATGTTGTTTAGTTCTAACTTTTAAAGAACATAACGCTCAATGACTTCTAAGTGCAAGAAGTCATTAATTAGCAAGTTTTAGGCTCATATTTGTAATGCTATCAATCCTCCAAAAGTGGAGTAGATAGTTTGCATAGAGTCCTTACATTTTGATTAGGTGTTTTAGTAGTTAAGCTTTCCAATTCAATATACCTTTGCCTTTCTAGAAGGAGTCAAGAACAAGGGTATGAAAGCTTCAATATCCAAATGTTTTATGACAAATTTTTAATGATTATTTAGGTTGAATAATAATTATCTTTGTTAAATCAGGGCTATGAGGTTTATTTCATCCTCTTTAGGGCTGACCTAATAGCCTTGTAAGCCTTGGTTACTCAATAATGGCCTATGTATTTAAGTTTGATTATGGTTGGAGATTTCTAATTAATTCAATTCATTAATTTTTTATTTATAAGGTTTTTAATTACACACTTATATCCCATCAATTCATTCATAGTGTTGTCATAGCGGGCATGAACACCAAAACCTCATTAGGATATGTGCCCCATAGCTTAAAGTTTCTAGCCTATAAACTTCATTGACAGAGTGAGTCTAATTTAATTCATTGAGTTGATGAATTGCTAAATTTTTGGTGATTTATTGAATTTTCATATTTATTAGATTAATTAATTAATTAAAATTTACCAAATCTTAACTTTTTTATTTACATTTAATTTTGGAAATTTTATAATTTTTTATAAATGCTAGACCCAATAAAGAGTCCAATGCCTTTGAGTTTGTTTCATATGGAGTTTTCTATAATTAGTTATAATTTGTACATATTTAGTTCTTTTAATGGATTTAATTAATTCAAGTAATTAAGGGAATTTTGATTTTTGTTCCAAATCAACTTCAAACCTATTGAAATCTTTTCCAAATATCATTAATGACTCCCAAGGATGATTATAAGTGTTTAGAATCATTTTGAATATTTTTTATTTATTAAATTTTTTATATTTAAAATTACTTTTTATTTTGAGTCAAGTTTAAAGGGATTTTAATTTTCCTTTATTAAGCATTTAAGTTTAAGCAATATGAAGCTTAAAATATATTTTTATGATTTATTTTGGATTTATTATGATTTAAACAAAATTCTAAGTCAATTATGTATGTCAAGCTTGGGTTCACTAATTTATAGACCAAACGAACTCCAAATGTAGTATAATTTGAAACATAGGTTCATCTAAACATTTGGTTTAAACCCACTGAATTTAGGTTCGTCAAAGCCTTCCTATGTGTCACAATCAATCAACCAAGGTAAATGTATCTACTATTTAATTTGGAAACTCTATTATTTAGATTTAGGTAAAATCAGTGTCATTTTACCCCTTTCATAAACATAAACACATCACAGAAAATTCAAGCCCTAATCTATGTGCATTAAGATTAATAAATTTCCAAAGTTTTGGGTTAAATTTTTACCTATAACTTTGGAAATTCAATTCCAAAAAATCCATTAAGTATCAAGAACTAAGAAAATTACAATATGTAATACATACCCTAGTTTACCCTGCCCAAATTTAAGCTCAATTGGATAATTGATTAGGGAATAATTAAAGAAAATTTGTGGACATTCAAACCCAAATTACTATCTATACAGTGGTCAAAATGTTTTGAAATTATTTTAAAAAAAATTGGGCTCAACCTGGTTTCGCTGAGCCCTTGAACTCAATATTTGGATGAAAAATAAATTTACGGTGAATTTTCAAAGTTTTTGATTTATTTTATACCATTATTGGAATAATCAGCCGCCAATGGAATCATTGCCAATTAATGATTGTGTGATGGCTGTCACATGTGTTGGTTGGATAGCAGAAGCCATGGTTCACTTAACCACGTAGGATGGGTGCATGAACCATTTGATCTGGCGTGAATAAGATGGACAGCTAGTATGCCATCGAATAACATTTTGTTAATCAGCCACATGATAATAGTCGGATCAGACTATTCAATTGGCTAAATTTGGGTCGTTCAAATGAAATGAATGGCTCAGATCAACCCTATTCACGCATGAAGATAAATAAAAGGAATGGAAGAAGTTTCATATCTTCTTGCACAATGATCCAAATGTCATGAAATTTAAAATATAGCTTCCCTATAATCAGATGAAGAGTAGGGAAGTATTTGGAATCTCTAAAAGCACTATTGAAAATCTATTTTAAATTGAGGATTATGAACTAGGGTTGGCTAAATACCTCTATCTAATGGTGAAACTTCTTGTTCTTAGGATCTATGCACTTCTGGAGTGGTCCTCTTGATCTTTCTTGAAGACCTCAAGGTTTGAAATCCACTGGATGGAGAGTTATTTTGCTTGGATGATTTTCTCTCTCTTTTCTAATAAGACACCTCACTTGAGAATTTTTAGAGCTAGAGATGGTTGGGAAAAGCTTGAGGGAGGCTTGGGGAGTTCTATGGAGCTTATGGATGCAAATAACCAACCCTTTCTTAAAAGAATACGGGGCATTTATAGGAGAGAGAAATTAGATCCAAGGTTCAAATTCTTGCCACCTCAGTAAGGGCCAGCTACCATTTTAGTTGGGGACCATCCAATAGGATGCAAGGGAAGGTTTTAGAGAGTTTGAGCTCACATGGACAATTGGCTAGTTAGTTTGGATTGAACCCATATGGCGCATGGGTTATTTTTGGATATTCTTACAATATCAGCCATCCATATGGCATGGGCTAGATATGGTGTGTACAATAAACATTGCATAACACAATTCAATGGTTTTTATGATCAAATTTGGGATGGATTGTTGCTAGGCTCAAAAATTTGGGTTTAAATATGTTTGGGTTAGCCCAATTGGTTGACCAAGGTCAACCCATGGGCTGACCTTGTTGGGTTTGATGCAATGGGTCAATGGACTCCTACTACAGGTATTTATGCAATTTAATTTCACAAGGTTGGGGTTTTAGTTCAAGAAAATCTCTTTGGGTTCACTTGGTTCAAGCCATATGGCTAAAACATTTTTGGGGTGACCCTTGGGGACCAATGGATAGTCCACATGGGTTAATTTGGTTTGGCAAGATTCTAAGCATTAGTTTTAAATTTTTGATGTGTTTATATGGGATTTTGATCAACTAGGTTTGACCAGGGGTCAGATTGATGTCTAACTCATTCCAAATATGATTTAAAACTTGTTGGAATAGGTTTTATGCAATGGGGAGGTTATTAGGTTTGAAAAGTATATTTATGTGCTTAAGGAACCTCTTGGTTAACTAGGGTATACCATGGGCTAGGGTTGGGTCCAACCCATTTTAAATGATGTTTTGGATATATTGGAATAGGTATGTGTAAGGCTTATTGACTTAGTGGAGCATTTTTCTCTTAGCATTCTTCTTAAACTTCCAAACATCTTCTTCTTTTCTATACTCATCATACGCTCTTAAGTTCTTATCTCTTGAGGCTACTTGCTAGTAGGGTCGAATATCATCCATGAATAAATTTAATTCCAAAAGAAAATATTACTTGTCCTTTAATTCTATTTACTTTGTTAGATATTTATATTATTATTAAACCATTTAAATCATACTTAAATAGTTTAATATCATCTAATTTAACTTCAATAAAATAATTAAACTTTAATCTATCATTCCAATTGCATGTCCAATCCAATTTTCACAATATTGATTCATAGTTAAGATTAATTGAGATACTTAAAATTGGAATGCTTTTAAGAGGCCAAATGTATTTTTAATTAATTAAAAAATAAATAATATTTATTAAAAACAATTGATGCCTAATTTAATTATATATTATTTAAAATATGCATTGACAAATGAACTTAAATTAACATGAAACCATATATATATATATATATATATATATATATATATATATATATATATATATATATATATATATTCAATTAAACTTGCAATAATTTATTTTTCTCATCAACCAAACTTAAGGTTCATTTGGGATAACTTTCTTACTGCTTTTTAAAGAAGTTTTTTTGTACAAAAATTTTTTGAAAAAAAAAAATTGTACTAACAAACTGCTTTAGAAAGCAGCAAAAAGGCTATTCCAAAATGAAGCCTTAATCAAACTTAAAAACTTAGTTTAACTTATTTGACTTCAGCTAAATCCTAACTAGACTGTGGCCCCATGAGTAGTCTTGCAGCGCTCAAAAGTAAATCTACCTAAATAAAGGATATATGGAAAGATATCAATAATAATATTTCTTTTACTTAAACTTTTTTTTTTTCGAGGGCGGGCGGGGGGGAGGGGGGGGGGGGGGGGGGGGGGGGGGGGGGGGGGGGAGGTGGGATTGGGCGTAATCATGCCCATTTTTCATTCAAATACTGAAACATTTACAATAAAAAGAGTACAACATGAAAAGTAAGAAAAACTAGAAAAACTTATAATTCTTGAAATAGAAAATAAGCATCAAAGCTTAGCAAACATCTAAAAAAATAGACAAAGAAAAATATAAACCCCTAAGGGACTCAAAATGGTATTATTATTTTTTTTTTTTGAAGAAATACGAAGAGCAATTTTATTGATAATTCAGAAAGAAGCTCTAGGTGATAGCACCCCTATCACTTTCCTCCTTTAACAAAGAAACAAAGTAAGGAGGAATGTTATTACAACCAATATTATCCCAAATAAAATCAAAAGAACAGGCATAGTTAGCACAATAATCCGCTAACTTATTACAACTCCTATTCACAAAATGAAATAAAATTTGGTTAAAATCTCTTAGAAAGGAAAAATCTTGCAGCTTCAAGTAAGATTCCCTCACATCTTCATTATTCATCATGCTTTGGACATACTTCATCACATTATAATTATCTCCTTCTATTATAATTCCTTTCACCTTATACATCCATTCTTGTAGAACTTTCCTCAAAGAAAGAACTGACCTAAGCTCCAATTCCAAACAGTCCCAATGCAAACAAGAGAAGTCAAAAGCACACACAAACCTTTCTTTAGAATCTCTTATCACGCCACCTACTCCATCCTTATAAGAGCTCTCTAGTGAAGCATCAACATTTAGCTTAATCCACTCGGGTGGAGGAGGATACCAAAAGGAAGAAGACAACTGTAGTAGTTGGTTGGTACCCTAGTGATCCGAGAATGGGTTAAAGCGAAACGAGGCAGCAGCTAAGCTGATTGAATTTGCTGTTGTTACAGAGGTACTATCCTCTCTATCACCATGTTTAAGCTTATTTCTGCTTCTCCAAGAAAGAAATACGGTAGAATAGTACAGATTCCCTATAAACGGGTTGCAATTTGATAACACAGACAACTCTCGATGGCATTCTTCCAGATTAGCAAAAAATAGGGACCTTAAATCCCCATTTATTAAGCATACTTATCACCTGTAAGAGGTACACACAATTGACAGTTATGTGATCAGAATTCTCTATTGCTTTGTATCCTCTCGGACACCCATTGAAGCCCTGCAATCTTCTATACATCAGAAACTCATTTGTGGGGATAGCCTTATGAATATGTCTCCACCAGAATAGCTCTACACGTGGGCAAAGTTTCAACTTTTTCTTCCATCTCCAACTTAGATCATCCTCAGCATTACAAAGCATCTTCTCAGTAACCAAAGCTGCTATTGATTTGCCTGAGCATTTATACATTAGCTCCAATTGGTCACCTTGTAATTTTGGATGAATTGGAACTGATCTAATTACCTCCACCAAGTCAGAACCGAAGAACTGCTTCATCTTGGCAACATCCCATTCTTCTTCCTGTATAAAATTCATAAGACAAGAACTATCTTGATTCGGCTCTGCAACAAATGTAGGCCAACGTTCAATACTCTTATAAAAAACCCATACATCTTTAAAAGTATTGATACTGCCACCATCCGAGACCTTCCATCTTACAATATCCAGCAGAAATTTGACCCCATTGGTTAGTATCTTCCAAGTAGGAGAGACATAGCTCCTAGCTTCACTGCTCCAAATATCCTTCCCATTTTTAGCCCTCAAGTTCCTATTGAGAAGAGAGGAAGGCTTTGTAACAAAATTCCAAGAAAATTTAGCCCTTAATGGACCAGCTTTAGCAGCTGCAGATTGCACTCCTTGGCCACCCATTCTTTTAGATCTACATAAAGTTTCCGAAGCAACACAATGAAGGCCTTTACTTCTATCCCCTTTTTGCTAAAGAAAATCCCTACTCATCCTATCCAAATCATTCAACACTCCCTTAGGGACTAGTGAATGCGTAGATAAGAATGTAGGAAGGGAAAGAAAAGATGACTTGATCAGAAGCAGCTTTCCTGAGAGAGAGATAAACTGGTTTCCCCAAGTATTTATTCCGCTATACGTTTTTTCCAATAGATTTTGAAAATCTAAAAGAACTAATCTTCTTAACGCCAACTTGACTCCAAGATAGGTGAGTTCTTTAATGACCTTGAAGCCCAGAATTCTTGAAAGAGCTACAATCCTTCTTCTATAAACTGATTTTCCAAAGATAACAGATGATTTTTAGACATTAACCTTTTGGCCGATCCATTTGTTGTAATCCTTCAAGATTTTGATTATTCTCTTCACATGCTCCTGCTTAGCCTAAGAGAAAATAATAATATCATCTGCATTAGGAGCCACTGATACCAATGTTTCTTCCTCTTTGAGTAAAAGCATCAGATAGCAATTGAGAGCACAAAATGAAAAGATAAGGAGATAAGGGGCATCCTTGTCTAAAGCCGCTTTTGGCTTCTATCCATCTAGAGCTTCTTCCATTAATCAAAAAAGAAAATTTTGGATCAAGCACACACTGTAATAACATATTAGAAAACTTCCTAGGGAAACCATAGTGCTCTAATGCTTGTTTTAAAGTAGACCATCCCATGCTATCATAGGCTCGTTCCATATCAACTTTAATTGCCATCAATCCTTTCTTAGCTTTAGAGTATCTAAACTTGTGGATTAACTCTTGGGTAAGAAAAACATGTTCAGATAAAGAACGTCCTCTAACAAAAGTAGCTTGTTCTTCAGAAAAAATTTTAGGAATGAACCAAATTAGTCTATTCAACAACATTTTTGCCACAATTTTATAAATTGATAAGCAAAGGCTGCTAGGTCTATAATTTGAAGGATTAAGAGGGGTTTTCACCTTGGGGATTAAAACCACTAAGGTTTCCTTCCACTCACTACACATTACACCAGTATTAAAAAAAGAATAGATAGCCTTCCAAACATCCTCTCTTATAATTTGCCAATAAAATTTAATAAAAGAGTAAGAGATACCATCCAAACCTAGAGAGATATTGGCTTCAAGATGACTAACAACACCGTCCAGCTCCTCCTTAGAGAACTCGGCCATCATAAGGCTTTTATCTTCCTCATTCAACACAAAAGAAGAAGACGGCCAGCCCCTTAGAACACACCTCCTTTCTTTCCATTTGTTTTTAAAGAACTCAAAGAATATTTCTTCAACTTGGCTTTGCTCCTCAATCAAATTGCCATAGTTGTCTTTGATTTGATTAATCTGATTACAATTCCGCCTGGCTGAAGCAAATGCATGAAAATACTTTGAATTAGTATCTCCTTCTTCTAACCACTTAACCTTCACCCTTTGTCTCCACCAAGTATCAAGCCTCCCAAGAGTAGAATTGAGCTCAAGAACCTTAGACTTCAGCATGCAGAGATTATCTTCGGACAACCCTCCTCCTTCAGCTTCTTCCTCTTCCAACTCCAGGATTTCTTTCTTAAGACACTCTTTCAGTTCTCTAAGATTCAAGTGTTTTAAATTGCTCCAAAAGAATAAAGCCTTCAACGCTCTTTTAAATTTAACATTGAGAGAATGAACAACATTACCTTGCACATTCTTTTCCCAAGATTTTGCCACAATCATTGAGGAAGCTGGATAAGAGGTCCAGATTTCTTCAAACATCAGAATTTTACTTTTCCGAAAACCAGAAGAAACAACTTTAATCAGGATAGGGCAGTGGTCAGATGTTACTCTAGCAAGGTGATGAATCACTGCCGATTGAATTGCTTCTAACGCCAAAGAGTTAAGAAGACAACGATCCAATCTCTCTAGAATCCTGGCTCCACCTTTTTTGTGTTGCTCCAAGTGAATTTGGGTCCTAAAACCCCAATATCATGGAGGTCACATTTGCTCATGAACATACTCATGTCTTGAGGGCCTTGAGAAAATATAAACTTCTTACCACCTCTTTTCTCCTCTTGTGACAGGATGCAATTAAAGTCTCCCCCCACAATAAAAGGGAGATTCCTATCTGAAAAAGCTTCAAGACTGCTCCACAAGAGTCTCCTCTTATAAATTTCTTTACTACCATAAACCGTGGTAACCAACCACACTCCTTTGTTTGGTATACTAAGCTCTCCCACAACAACTTGAGGAGAGGCTTCCTTCACAGAAAAAGAAACAATATCAGCCCTCCAACAAACCATCATACCACCAGACAAACCTTCAGCAGGAAGAAGGAAGAATTCCCAGCAAAGTCCAAACATTTTACTAAATTCAAACTTATTAACTGAAGAAATTTTTGTCTCAATAAGCCCAACAAAGAAAACAACAAAGTCTTTCACCAATTCCTTCAAATACCAGGAGGCTTCATGTTTCCTCACCCCCCTACAATTCCAGAATGCTATTGATGACATTTAAGGTTGGGTTTGGGATTGCTCCCAATCTTACTTCTCTTCAACACATCCCCTTTCCTTCTTTGAAGAAGAATATTCTCTTTACCCAAAGATCTCGACTCTTTTTGAAGTTTGAATTTCGTGCCTCCTAAATCTTCTTCCACAATTACAAAATCAGGTTCAGATGTTTTCAAATCTTTAGCAACAAGTTCTCCTTCCTCTAACACTCCAGCCGAAGGTTTAAGAAACTCAGGATTATCCTCATTTGTGCATTCCAAAATTTTAAACCTATTCAAATCAGCTAATAAAGAAGGAGCAGCAGGAGTAGAAACCTTACTGACCTCAGACATAGCAACAGGGGGATCAACATCTCTCGATAGAACTTCTGTAGCAACATCCAATTCTTCTGATACAGCACACCGTGAACCATCTTCTGCAGCAGAAGGTTGCTCCTTGTTTTGAGAACCATTCTCCACAGTTTTTATCTCCATTTCCCCTCCTTTCTCAGGATCCAGATCCACTTTCTTAATAGGTTGGAATTTCCTAATAAGGACAGGAGCAGCATTTGAACGTTTGGCTCTATCAAACTGCTTGTCGTTAGAAATCTTTCTTCTCCTATTTTTTACATGGACCCAAGGGCCATAAGAAGGTCCCATACTCACATTTTCTAGCAAGGGCTTTTCAGCAATGCTAACACCCTCTTCTAACCTGGAAGCACCCACCTTCAAGTCAGAATTGCTATTCAAATTACATTCGTCAACCAGATGTCCAACTTTCCCACATTTGAAACAAAATGAGGAAATTTTTTCGTACTCTACTTTTGGAAAAACTGACCATTTGAACCTTCAACCCACACTCCAGTGGGAAATTATTTGTCTAGAGCCATGTGAACACAAACTCTAGCATACTCCCTTTTACTCCATTGGAACATATTACCATCAATCCATAATGGAGTTCCTATCATTGAAGCAATTCTCACCACATTTATTTCTCCCAGCAAAGCAATGGAAGATATGGCATCCTGACCCATATTGGAGATGATAAACCTTTAAAAGAAGAAGGAGAAAATTGGGGAGTCACCTATCCATTCCAACAATATGCCCATTGACATACCGAGGGCCTCCCTCTAAATCTTTCTCTACAGCCTCCACGGTAGAAAACGAGCAAAGAACCCATCCTAATCCAAGGATGGTTAAGTGAAACTTCCCCAATTGCACCCATTGACGGCGTAATTCAGTTGCAATCAGATGAATAGGGACCTCTTTCCCAAAGACCTTTACCACGATAGAGAACTGGAGCTTATCTGTATTCATTTTAACACTAGTTTCATTCAGCTTAACTGACAATCTATCTTCAGAAAGAATAGAATCATCCATGGAGAAATTAACTTTGATATTTGGTCGCCTCATCCACGGGTTGTTGATGTTTTGGACAAGAATATCATCTGTACCATCTGCACTACAAATTCTTAGAAAGGTTTCCTCCTTTAGCATTAACCCAAACATCCGAAGGCTTGATATTACCATAACTGGTTAAAGATTCATCCTTCTCCAAAGAATGAGGTTTAGCAATATTGTTGTTAAACCTATTAACAAATAACTGCATACCCGACGACGAAGAGGCCTCAAAATCGTTCAAACTTTTAGGAGTAATGCAACCAGAGGTCGCAGAGCTTTGATGATCACATTATTCACTAATTCTTTACCTTTGACAGGAACAGAGGGAGACAACGAATTCGAAACAGATGAGGGTTCCGAAATCTTCAACGGACCCGCCTTAAGAGATCTACCAGGGACATTAGGATGACCAACAAAATTGGATAAGGAGGAAGAACTCCGGCCACCAGCAGTGGTCGTCGCTGCCTCACCCACCATTCGCGAAGAACCCGTCAAAATAGCGAAAAGAATCAAATTTGAAAAAAATGAAGTTTCTCTCTCTAACTTTCCGGGAGCTTCTCTCTCTTACGTGAATTATTTCACTCAGAATGGTATTAAGTTCATCCAAAGTGTCAGAGATAAAACTTAGAAGAGGGCCCAATCCTTTGAAGAGTTAGAAACGACTACCCAGAAGAACTTCTAATAGTCGAGCCCACTATCAATTGGATAACAAACTTGATTGAAAAGGGACAAATCCCTTGGTTGCTGAATAATGACCTTCCAAATAAAAATACTGGTTGTTGAGTTAACCTTCCAAGGGAAAAGATAAAGTAAAACCACTTCATCATAGTCCCTATAACCAGCCATATACTTAATAAACTTCTTCTCAAGCCATCCAAAAAAGGAAGACCTAAAAATTGCACAAATCCAATCAAAAGAAAGGATCCAGAATAAGAGAAGACACAAACGGATAAACACCAACAGCCTAGGACCTCCATAAAAAATCCAAGAATAACCATGTTAATAACACCCAATAGACAAACCCCAGCCCATCTTCAATAAAATTCCTCCCGCAAATGAAAGAAAAACTTTCAATGAGCTAACTAGCATAACAAATCCAGAAAAAGAAGAGACGTCAGTAAAAAATCACAGCCTGCCTTATACTTCCAAAGAGAACCATTAGATATCCAAGTTCTTAGAGACTGACAGAAAGTCAACTGCTCAAGCTCCAATTAAAACCAAAAATAGCAAAGAAAATTAAATAACCAAATGCTTAAAGTTATGATAGGATTTCTAAGAAATAATCCTTGCAAGAATAGCATTCTTAATCAACCGACCAACTGTTACCACGCATTTATGATTCACAGCAAATCTTATATTATTCATTTCTTTCCACAAGAAATAAATAGTGCAGCAAGTTTTCAGAAAAAAATAATTTCTTTGAATCCTTCTCCATATTAGAAATTAGAATAAAATCAAATACTTGAAGAAGATTTGGTTCAAGCATAAAATGATTCAAACCTGGCATCAACTCAGAAATAATAATAAAAGAGTAATCACATTCAAAGAAGAGATGATTATGATTCTCCTCAGCTTTGGCACATAACATACAAGCGTGAGGTACATTTAGACTCTTTTTATAGAGAATATCTACTATTTTCAAACCTTTCAACATAGCCATCCAGAAAAAGTAGGAAAAATGTATAGCAAAATGCTTATGCCAAATAAAAGAGTGTCATTTCACCTTAGACAAACCATCATAAAAAGCAGCATGAAACATCTTAAAAGTAGGATTGTTCAGCCCTCCCCAAGACACACAAGAGTCATTCTAATTAGAGATGGGAATGGAAGAAAAGGCCAAAGAAACAGTTGTATCAAAGAAGTCAGGTAAATGCCAATCATCATAGATAATCAATTTTTTACGGAAGCAGATATGAGGGAAGATTAAGAATTAATATCAATCATCTCCTAAAGAGCTCTACCCCCACACCAATAATCCCAAAAAAGAGAGAGGGAACTATTAGGATTAATAATAAAAGGAACTTTACCTTTAAAACTTCTTGCAATAAAACAAATGAATTTCCAAAAAGTAGAAGCATTTTGCGGAGGTGGCTTCCTAAGAGAAAAAAATTATAACTAACCCAACTAGACACAAGGTTAGTACCATTTAAAATCAGCCATATAAGAGAACAACAGTAAGCAAAGTATAAAACATTGAGATCAGGAATATCCAAGCCCCCCAAAATTTTAGGCCTACAATCATCTTTCCAAGCAATAATATGAATTTTTCTAACAGAAATATGACCATGAAATAAAAAATTTGAACAAATTTTCCTAATAAATTTATAATAAGATTTAGGAAAGATAAGACCTCTAATCCAATAGGAAATAGTATTACAAATAGTAAATTTGAGATATTGCAATCTAACTACAAAAGGTAAGAGCTTAGCTTTTCAACTGGCAAGAAGATCAGTAATTTTACTAAGAAGAGGTTGGAAATTAGAGAAAGTAAGTCTTTTACTAGAAATAAGTAAACCAAGATATTTCATATTGTTTTGAGACATACTTATATGCAAAATTTGGCAAATATTATTAGCCACATTACACTCTTTTGAAAAAAAAAAATAGCCATACTTTTGCTATGATTAACAAAAAGGCTAGAACAAAGTGAAAAATAATTCAAAATATCTTTAAGTCTCTCAACATTAAGAATAGAAGCTTTACCAAAAATAAGGCCATCATTTGCATATAGAAGGTGAGAAATAGAATTCTAACCAGCATTCATACCCTCAAAATTCACAATATTTGAATTATCATCTAATTAATTAGTTAAAACATCCATAGCAATTCAAAATAAAAAACGGTGAAAGAGGGCAACCTTTCTGAAGCACATAAGAAGAGCTAAAAAACCTCTATGGAGCACCATTAATAGCAATAGAGAAGAATATATCTTCAATAAAACCCTTAATTCAATCAATAAAAAGCTTAGAAAAACCATTTTGGGCCATCCTATATAGAAGAAAATATCTAGAAATATTATCAAAAGCTTTTTAAATATCAAGCTTATCACAAATGTACTTAGCTTTGACTTAAAAAAAATCCTTAACATTTCAAAAGCAAGCAAGATATTATTAGAAGAAATCCTCATCTTAATAAATCCCGCTTAATTGGGGTGAATGATGAAGGGCACAATATTTTGCATATGGTTAGCCAAAATTTTTACAATAGTCTTATAAAAAATATTACAGAAAGAAATTGGTCTATAATCAGAAATAAGAGGCATGGATACTCTTAGGAATAAGAGCAATAACCAAAGCTTTAGCTTCCCTAGGCATGAAATTAGTAGAGAAAAAAAAAATGTAAGACCGCCTTACAAAAAGAAGAACCCATAATCTCCAAAGAATTTTTAAAAATTTCAAAAGTAAAACCATCAAGGCGCGAATTAGAAGAGTTAGGAGCAGAAAAGACTACCTTCTTATTCTCTTCAAAAGAAATAGGTGCCAGAAGGTAAGGTAAAAGAACAACAAGAATAGTTCTACCTATAGGAATATAATTAGAAACAGCTAGAGCAAGTTTTCGAGAATTAAATTTATTTTCAAAATGCTAAACCAAGTATAAAATATCCAATAGAAGAAAGATCTTGGACACCAAAATTGATAATAAGATTATTAAAATCACATAAGTTACTATTAGGAATAATAATACCATCTGATTTTTCATTGGAGTATCTACAACAATTAAAATCTCCTAACAAAACCCAAAGAGATGAGATGTTAAACACTAAATTAAGAATATCATTCCATAAGACTAATCTATCAACAGAATAATTAGAAGCATAAATAGAAGTAACAAAAATAGCAGAAGAAGATCCAACCATCAAAGAACCATGAATAAATTGACTACTAGAGAAAATAAGATTAAAAGAAACACAAGAAGTATTCCCGTTTAACCAAATCCTCCCGGTATCAGAGAAATTAAAGTTAGTATAATTAGCTTCTTGTTGAAAAACCCTATGTTTAACATCAAACCTATGATCATCAACCAAAATAGAATTACCTTTAGCTTTAAGAATACAAAGAAAATCAATATTAAATTGATGAATACGATCTTTACAAGAAGAGACCTTATCCAAAATGTTAAAACCTCCAACATTCTAGGAAGCAATATTAGGAAAAGACATTAAAACTTACTAGAAAAATGAGATGCCTTCCTGGCTTTTTCGCTCTTGTAACCTTACCTGAAACCAAGGGTAACTGAATAATAGATTGTTCAGGCACTTTACCATTAGTTAAACTAATAGGTTTATTAGAAACTAGTATAATTTCTTCCTGTTTCTCTAAGGAAGATAAATCTATAGATTGAAGAACCTAAAATTTATTGTTAATGCTAATTTCAATAGAAGATTTTCATGAAGAAGGAATAATAATGGAATCCGAAGGAAAATCCTCTAAAGGAGACTTTATGTTAGGAATATTAGCTTTAACACTAGAAGAAGATCATTAGCCTTAGAAGACAAATTAGAAAGAGCCGTAAAATTATTAGGACCTGGTGGATAGAAGAACAAGAAGGTTTGGAAGAAGGACAAAAAGGTTTGGAAGAAGGCCGTAAAGGATGTGAAGGTCTGGAGGAAGCTTTCAAAACCATCCGACTCCTGCTTCTTCCTCTTTGAGATTCTTTTAAGACCGTAACAGTTTGGGGATTAGTGGAACATAAGTTTGACAGAAGAATAATAGAACCATAGCCCAAACAAGGCTAAAGTTTCCAATCATAACCACATTTTAATGAAATAATAGTCCCAGCCACAAAAACTAATATTTCCTCACGAAGAGGAGATTCTTTATTAACCAAAACACAAATTCTAGCAAAAGTAAGTCTCGATTGAGAATCTGCAGCAATAGGAACATCTACCATACTTGCAATCTTCAAAATCCCCTCAGGTGTCCAACAAACAAATGAAAAATCCAAGATTTTGATCCAAAGAGGTATTGGAACAAACTCTTCTCTTTTTGGACGAAATAAAGGGGACCAACGTTGAATAATGAACAATTTTCCAGAGAAACTACAGCAATAGGAACATCTACAAGACTTGCAATCTTTGAAATCCCCTCAGGTGTCAAACAAACCAATAGAAAATCCAAGATTTTGATCCAAAGAGGTATTGAAACAAACTCCTCTCTTTTTGGACAAAAAAAAGGGCACCAACGTTGAATCATGAATAGTTTCCACAGAACACATTGGATGACATTATTCAGGAATTACAGGCTACACCTGAGAAGTCAGAAGCCGAGCCTGTAGTTGATCTTTGAGATGCACCTCTTATAGGAGCTCCATTCCAACTTATTTCTTTTGTAGCTATATTTGTCGGAGTAGATTTAGCTGATCAAGACGAACCGAAAAGAGATCCTTTTTTTTTTCGAAAAAGAAGGGTTAGTCGAGCAAGCCAACTCTATACCATACATAAATTATGTGGGCCATATATCTTGATAACCATACAATGCCCATCAATCAAAAGAAGTGTGTGGCATACATAGCCAACCGACCCCTTTTAAAACAAACCGAGAAGAGGTTTCTGAAACTATTTGGAAGCTGGAGCTTACAGATTTCTTTGTATTTATATCATAAATTAACCAGGGATGATTTTACTTAAAATTCAAATATATATATAACTACAAGCATTTATGGCACATTGATGACATAAAAACACCTATATTTCCTGTCAACAAAGCCACCAACATACAGAAGCCACATAATCATTGACAAACCGCCATATCCCGATATCACACCTCAAATCATGTTGAGCATTGGATTAATACTTGATAAGCTTTGATTAGATTTTTTAAGAAAGAATTTATATATATAATAAGTGCTGACGCTGTCCAGTAATCTTTCTTGGCTGTCTTCTGAAGACAACGACATTAAAATAATCTATCATTTATATCTCTACACGCTATTCTTAGAATAATATGCTGTGTACAGATGAAAAAGAAGCTTACTTTTCAGTCGGTGTACAAAATTATTTTGATCCCAAAAGTTACATGAAGCTATTTTATTTCAATAAAGAAAAGGCAATGATTATAACAGGAACTAACTTTTTACAATCACTGGAAAACAAGGTCCAAAGCTACCTGATGTAGGTACTTGGTAATTGAACGTATACAGTCGCTAATCTACGGTGAATGTGACTACTGCTTTATAGTTCTAATGGAGCTTATTCATTCCAGTAAAAAATTTCAGTACCTGCTGGAAAGTTACTAATCACGTCTTGCAGCATATACCATGCGTAACTCCTTTTTATGCGTTCTTCACCCTCTTCTTAGAAACCAGCAGATATCGTCTAAGAGCAAGCATTGTGATCCATGTAAACCTTGAAATCTTTTCTTTGATCATCAATAATAAAGCAGAACTCAAAACAGTCTTCAAAATTTGAGCCTGCAGGCCTTTGAATAAACCTGGAATACCTTCTTCATTCCATATAGAAGATAAACATCCACTTATTGTCTTGTTTGATTTTGGTTTGGGTTCATTGGATTCATCTTCAAGATTAGAAGCTTGTATCATAACCTTGCACCTATTTACAACATTTAGATTTGGCTGTAATTGGTAGAAAAATTAATAAATGAAGAAGAAAAACAACTTGAAAATATTTTGGCAAATTCCAGCACAAGCAGGAGAAATTATAGTAGAGTCGATTCTTTCAGGCCACTTGTTAACATGGTGGTCCTGCAAATGGAAGAAAGTTCAAAAAGAGCTGATACCTGATTAATGGGTAAGTTATGATGGTTGCCACACTCTTGGACATGGCACCCAATAAAAAAGCTGAAAAAGCAGAAAGAGATTCTGGAGAGGAGCCTGCTGAACCTGACGCTGATTGCTTACTTTGCTGCCGCTGTATAAATCTTTGTTTGAGTTGATCAAACACAGTGTACTGCAAGCAATTTCAATAAAATTATAACACTAATGTCCACAAGTTCTCCAATAAATTCTATATGAATCAATCTTTATATTTGTAAAATTCAGTCAGTATGCACACATGAGACACCACAGATGCTTCTAACGTTCAAATAAGGCTCCTTACCTTCAAAATTATGTTTGGCTGATAACAAAATTAAGCAATGGGTGTCCTATTGATTTGTAACATGTTCAGCTTCTACCAAATTTGAGCTGTCGGTTCTTTCAGAGTAGCAGACACAAAAAGCATAGGTAATGTACTGCGCCCAACAACTAGATATGTTAGTTCCATTAAGTATTATATCTTCTTGTGTGATATAAGTCTGTTAAGTACACAAATAGAGAAAATTTACAAGTAGTTTAAGATTCTTACATAATATTAATGTAAAATTGGTATTGCCAGCTCATGTTATAGCAAGCTCAACTGATATCTTGGGTGTGATTGGCTTGTGTACTTCGAATCAATTGGATGGAAGGGCAAATGGATGACAACAACTACTAGGATTGAAGCTAAATAGTTAAAATTGATGGTTTAGAGTATGCGATGATGATAAAAACAAGAAAATAAATACTAGAGTTCTTCCACATGGATAGGAGTATATATATGGTATAATCTTCTTCAGAAAGTGAATTTTTATGAGGCTTAGTTGCAAGTCCTCTGTTATATCTTGATTTTTTTTCATCTTCTCTTTGTTCTCATTTTCCCTTTTAAGCATATGGCAATAACCAAGTCATGTTTTTTCAGCATTAATGTGAATCCAGTTGCTGTGAACCATTGCACAATAATTTGTTTTATAAAATAATCTACCTGTTTGGACAGATTGAAGAATGTAAGAATAGCGTTAATATAAAACACAAACATAATTTTTTTTATGTTCGAATTTACAATCTAGGTTAAATTAACAAAAAAAAAAATCTCTTCTTATTCGATCCCGCCTCGCCTGTGTATTGTATTTACCTTAGTGACTGAAAAGCTTGCCATCAACTTCCCGCAATTTCTCGACTCCCGCCCTTTTTTTTTAATACTAGAGTTCCAAGAAAATCAATCATCATTCGGTTGCCTGTTCAAGTGGTGACTGTGGTGATGTTTCTCTTGCAAGCTAGTAAGATAAATTTCTTCTTCATCTTCGTCCTCAACCTCTTCTTCTTCAGCTACTTTTTCTCCTTTATTTTTCCTCAACCTTCTGCCCAATCTTCATTGCCCTAGCAGCCACTGGTGGCCCTCAACCATTGCAACCACCCAACAAACCATACTTGTCAGTGGCGAATGGCGCAACATGGCGTAAAGATCCCCGTGGAGCTATGGCGCATAACGCATGGCGTGATGCACGCCTTTTTAAACATGACGTACAATAGAAAATAATTAAAATATATATATTCATTAATTTTAAATACCATTAAATAACAAATAATAAATTGATTAGAGTAAAATTTTGGTATAAATATCCTATCAAGTAGCAAAAATGACGATTTTAGATCTTACATAAACTTATATCAATAGATTTTAGCAGAATTTAAGCATAATTTATCCTAAATCCCATCTAATAACAAAAATGATAGCTTTAAATCGAACAAAAAAATTAAATCCTTTAAATTTTTTTGTTATTTAATTAATTTGAAAGTTAATTAATATTTGATTATGATATTAATATATAAACCTAAAATACTTGATTATAATTTATAATTTGAAATTTATAACATATTAACAAAGTAGCGCGCATCATGAGCGCCATGTGCCATTGCACATGCATTGCGCAAATAGCGTGCGCTATTTTGATGCGTCGCGTCGTGCCAAGTAAATAGCATCAAATGTGCGTCACGCCGCACCGTGCGCCATGGCGCCCGCCATTTTGAGCCATTGACATGTATTGTATTTCCTTAGTGCCCGAAAAGCTTGCCATCAACTTCCCGCAATTTCTCGACTCCCGCCCTATTTTTTATACTAGAGTTCCAAGAAAATCAATCCTCATTTGGTTGCCTATTCAAGCGGTGACTGTGGTGGTGTTTCTCTTGCAAGCTAGTAAGATAAATCTCTTCATCTTCGTCGTCAACCTCTTCTTCTTCATCTACTTTTTCTCATTTATTTTCCATCAATCTTCTGCCAGTCTTAACTGTCCTAGCAGCCACCAGTGGCCCTCAACCATTGCAACCACCCAACCAAACCCATGCAAGACCCCTCTCACCTCTCAGCTAGCTCCAGTTAAATGAAAATGCCGTTTAAAGAAGCTATTCAATGAGAAAAGGGTAAAATATGTTTCATCTCAAAAGGAATTAATGCTTAGGAAGGATTCATAAAGCTGACACCAATTAAATAAAAGGATGCCTCAAAATTAATAGACATTTGATACTACAACACCAACAACAATAGCAGCAGCAAGCCTTTATCCCACTTAATTCTTTGATAAAAGAACAAAATCAGTTTCCATAGTGTTTGTTAGTTGCTGCTATGTGCTGAAATGGGATAAGGTTATAGTGTTTGTTGAAATTTGGAATTCTAAATTTTGTCTTGATACTAGAAATGCTAGCTGCTGATATAGTTACTAAAAGTTAATTAAGGGTTGTGCTGTTTGCATGATGAAATTGGTGTTTAATTGCTTAAATCAACGTAGTTATTATTGAAATTACAACATAGGGCTGCTGTGTAGGCTGCTGCAAATTGTTGAAATCAGCTGTAATTACTGAAATCAGTGCTGAAAAGGAAGAGGAAAAGCTAAGAGCAGGCAACGGGATTGTTGTTTGTTGATAGTAGGTAATGATGGTTGCTGAATTTTGCTAAAATGCTGCTGCAGTTGCTGAAAACAGCAACTGAACGCAGCAAGGAGACAAATTCAGTGGACTGTTGATGAATTCAGGAAGGAAAAAAGAGAAAAGAAAAGAAGGGAAATGAGGGAAGAAGTTAGAAGAGGAAAAAGGAAGTTTAGGTTGAATGAACCCTCAGGTAAAACTCTAAGAATTTTCATATAACTTGTATTATTTTATTAAGAATGAATGAATGTATAAAGGACAAAAACTTGTGTTTTAGGTTGTTTATAGAAAGGAAAAGAGGTCGAGGTATTTCAGGTAAACCAAGTTACCCGACTAACCCAAAGAACGAGATGAGATACATAAAATATGATATAGGAAATAATAAATTTTGCAACATCACATGGTATATAATTTTGATAGTCTAAATTTCAGTTCCATTATGTCTTTACTTGCTGGTTCCTCAAGTATTATTGCAATGGCATATGTTTATGAATGTTATGAAATGTAAAATTAATTATGAAAATAAAATGTAAAATGTATTAAAAAGGTGAGATAAGTTATATGAGGGGATAGATCCACACAAGGTGAAAAATCTGACGAGGCAAGCTTATATTCTCTTAATTTTAAAATTTGGAATTTCGAACCTAACCTTGAATTAGAGAACAGTTTCAATTCTAAAAGTTGAGAATACTAACCCAACCTTGAATTAGAGATATGTAAATGGGAAAAAGCCTATAATCATCGTATGACTAGCCTAAATGACTTGCCTAAAAATGTGGAACAGTAAACAGCATAAGAAATAGTATTTTATATAGCTTATGATTAATATAGACTATCATGTTGTTTCCATTGACTATAGACATGTTGATTACTTCTTATACATTGCTTGTGTATTTCATTAAGCTTTAACTCATTTGCAGTGGTTGTACTGTAGGAAAAGAGAATGAGCCAGTAGGACACTAGACAAAAAGGGTGATTGAAGTTTTTGTGTACATACGTTTTGGACGTGCATAGAGATTAGAGTAAAAGCTCTACAGATACTTTTGGGTATATAAATATTATTTAAAAGTTCAGTAAAGCTTTGTGTTTTACTTGAGTTGTTTACTAGATGTATTTAAATATGCTTCCAGCTATGAAATATTAATTCTAGTTTTAAGTTTGGTAAAACTTGAATTGGAAGAGTTTGGATTGACCATTTCTTACTCACTTGGTCCTGATAGAAGTATTTTAGGATAAGTGTTAATAAGAGAAAGGTTTGTTCATATTCTCCCTCTTCGTTATACTCTAGATTGACTATAGGGGGTCAAAATGAGGCGTGACAATGAAAAGGCGGGAAATCAAAAGAAATTGGCAAAGTTTCAGTAAGCTTTTTAGTAAATGAATTTATTTTTGAAGTTCCAACTTAAATTTAATGAAAGTTTCGTGTATTACTTTGTCAAAAATCCTAGAAATGAAATACCAACTGAGTGACTTGAAGATTCAAATTTCTCACAATTATTTGGTGGTTTAACCGAGATGAATAATATTAACAAAGAGAACGGTGATAACAATGATATAGAGGTAGAGATGAGTGATGGTAATGCTGATGATAATACTTTCGATAGTGATGATGCTGATGATTGGTTTGAGTGTGTAAAAACTCAAGTTAAAGGAAAACAAATCATTGAACATATTGAAGAAAATCCTACTAAAATTTTTAAAGGGAAAAAGTGTGATAATGATTGTGTGAACTCAGGTGATGACGCTAGCTTACATGATAGTGATGATGATGAAAATTAAAAATGGTCAGCTTTCAATCCAATGATAGATTCCTTTGGTAACTATTTTGAAATTGGCATGCTATTTAGTGGTAAGGAGGAGTTCAAAGAAGCAGTTAAGAATTGATCAATTTTGATGAAAAAAATAGTTAAATTTATAAAGAATGATAAAAAAGATGTAAGGTTATCTGTAGGCGGCCAAACTTCTCTTTTAGTATATATATCTCTAACACATTAAGGAAGTAATTCATGGTAGGTTAAATCTTTACAGGAGCATATATGCACATGGAACTATCATGGCAAGACTTTGACATCTACAGTCACTGTGAAGAAGTTTGTAAATAAAATCAAAGTCAATCCTCTAATGAAGTGCAGTGTGTTTAGTAAGGAAGTGATGAATGACATAAAATTGCATGTATAAAAAAACTAAACCTAAAAAGGCAATGAAGAAGGCTCATCAGTTCATCTATATGAAGAAGAAAGATCAATTCAATAAAATTTGGGACTATTGTCTTGAAGTAGTAGGTAGTAATCCATAATCTACTATTTCCATGCATACTACTAAAGACCCAAATTTATGTGGCAAGAAAAGATTTTTGTGATTTTATGTTTGCTTTGACGCATGCAAAAAGGCTTTCTATCAAGATGTAGGCCAATAGTTGGTATTAATAGTTGTTTGCTGAAGGGACAACAAGGAGGTTAATTGTTGACAGCTATTGGACTTGATGGTAATAATAGCATATTTCCAATTACATGAGAAGTAATTGAAGTAGAAAGTAGAAGCAGTTGATAAAGATTTTTGAGCTTGTTAGACAATAATCTATAAATTTTGGAGAATCAACAAACTTTACTTTCATTTCTGATAAGCAAAAAAGTTTAATTCCTGCTTTTGAGAACATTCTACCTGATGTCACCAATAGATTCTATGTCAGATATTTGCATCAAAACTTCAAGTTAGTAGGCTTCTCTAGTATGACATTGAGGAATGCATTATGAGTAGAAGCAAGGGCAACTACTCTTAACCAATTCACTTACAGAATGAAAGAGTTAGAGAAATTAAATATAGTACCATTTAAATTGTTAAGTGAGAAGCCTCCAAATGGATGGTCAAAATCTCATTTTAATTTTATACAAAAATGTGATACTTTACTTAATAATATATGTGAATATTTTAATTCATTTATTCTTGATACTAGAGAATTGTCTATTATGCCAATGCTTGAAAGTATCAGAGCTATGGTCATGACAAGAATCTTAGACAATAAGGAAAAGACATTAAAACGAAATGGAAAGCTCTACCTTAGGATTAAAGAGATTTTGGGAAAAAACAAACATGAAGCAGGTTCTTGCATTATTTATAAATCTGACTATAACAACTACGAGATAAGTATCATGCATGGAACTCAATATAAGATTTTGCACCTACAATCGTGTTGTTGTCGAAAGTGAGAGTTAAGTGGAGTACCATGTGAACATTCCTGTGCTGCAATTCATATGATAATGGACGACTATGAGGACTTTGTTCATCTCTACTACATGATAGAAAATTTATGAGAAGTTATGAGTGTAACATAAAGCTTTTGAATAGTGCTAATGAGTGAAAAACGAGTAACAAGATACCAAAATTGCCGCCAAGGTATAATAAACCCAAGAGGATAGGCCATCAAAGATGCAAAAAATTATCGATGAACAAGCATCACATTCAAATCCAAAAAAGTTAGGGAGAGCCAATGTGAAGCTTCATTGTTGTAAATATAGACAAAGTTGACACAACAATATAACTTGTGATAAGAGAATACATACTGAGAAGAGATGTGGAGATGCCCAAGAAGTTATAAAATCATTGATTGAAATGGTGAATCATATCATCTCATCAATTTTGTTAACATAAATAACAATTTTCATTTAAAAATAGTGTTTTCTAAATTAGCCATTGGACCAATTGGAGAGTCAAACACTGAACCTGCTTTGAAAATTCTCACTTAAGGATCTTCCAATACAAAACTTTTAGTAAGTTCATTTAATTTTTTTCTTCACAGTTTACTTTTTGTTTTGCTATGTGAATCTAACCAAATTTCTTTTTTTTTTTTAGGTTTACACTCCTAGAAGAAAAAAGCTCATTGAATGAAATATTCATATTTCGGATCTTTGAATTTTTATATGGATGGTGTGGTCGGCAGTACATGAAACTTTTGAATGTAATAAAACAAAATGATAGGATTTACATTTTGTTGTCTTATGATACATTTCTATGAAATAGATAAATCTTTAGTTTTATTTGATGTATTTTCCTGAAGATCTTTTAAATGTAATGAACTTTTATTTAATGGAATGAGTTTGTGGTAGCCATTTTTGAAGCTTCAGTTCTAATTTTATTGATTTTGAGCTTGTGATGTTCATTTGATTTTGTTATTATAAAATTTAATCATGGGCTTGAATATTTATAAAATTTTAGGTCATTGGAAGTTGTAGGATCTCACCATCTTAGTGCTCTAAATTTGATTTTGTTTTTGCATTTGGATAATGCAATTTATTTTATTTTTAGTGCTCAAATGTAACAAAATTGAAGAAGCATCTTATTGCTCCCAAGCTAATTTTATGTTTACAATTGGATGATGCAACATATTTTATTTTAAAAAGCATTGGATCCTATGATGCACCAATATTTCTCCTCAAAAAGGCTGTAGTGTCCGACACGTATCTGACACGACAAGCGTCCGACACTCTGACACATGTCGGACACGCCCAAAATGTGTCCGATTAAAAAATTATTAAATACAAATTGGACACGTGTATCCGACATGCTTGCTTAAATATTTTATGAATTTTTTTAAATATAATTTCATGTATTTAAATTTTTTACTTATTTAAAATATTAAAACTAAATTTTTTATTTCCTATCCACAACACCAAATCAATCGCCCGTACTCAATTCATCGAATATTCTCTTTTTTATTTCTCTTTAGCTGGTTACGACTTTGATTTCACAACAATGTTCGATGTCATCTCAACATCGATGTCTGACGTCGTTACAACATCAACATTTCAAAACGATCTCCATATCAAAGTTTGACACTGTCTTGACATTGATGCTTGACACTAACAATTTTTACACCCACAACTTGACATCTCATCTTTGTCCGGCGACTTCTCAACATCGACGATAAACACCCTCTTAATATTGACGTCCAATATTTACTGCGTAACATCGATGCCCGACTCTCAACAGCATTGTCGTCTCCTCACTCCAAGATTGATAAACGGCATCGACGCTCAACTCTAAACATCCTAATATTAATCATTTTAAGACAAATTCTAGTTAAATAACTTATTATTTTTAAATTATTTTTAATATTATACCTATTCAATTTTTATACAATATTTTTAAAATATAAATACTATAATACCGTGTCCAACCCATGCCTATGTCTTATATTTTTAATAATTGAAGTGTCTCGTGTCGGTATTGTGTCGTATCTATGTCGCCCTGTCTGTGTCTGTGCATCATAGATTGGATCACATGACACTTGGTTTTAATTTAACCAAAGTTCCTTACAATATGTTTTCAATTTGATTTTTCTCTTTCATGAAGGATTATATTTGACTTTCAAGTATTAATTTAAGTAATATACTTTAGCATTACATACCAACGGATGGAAAGAATTGATAAATGACAGACATGAGGATACTTCTAGTGATTTCAGCCATGTGAATTAGCAAGGAAGTACCTGAATAGCAGGATTTGAGGTCAACACGAGAGATATGCTTAGACCATCAAACGCTTCACTCAATGAACCATTTGAAAGGGTTTCCCACAATCCCTTAGATTTTCCAAAGGCACTTGTTTGCATCCTGGAAGCTGCTGTATCCAATGGCTATAAAGTTAACCAAATTAGAACCTTTAACGTCAAGAGATAAAACAGATTTTCAGGTTGGCATTGAATGGCATATACAAACCTGGGTAATAATAGCAGTACAAGCACCAGCAAAAGCTGCAATAATCAAGTTCACAGTTGTTCCAATGGATTTGAATCCACTCTTCACAAGATAGAGTCGTTTGAAATAGCTATAACCATAGAAGTACACAAATTGTGCAATGACAGATTGTAAGTTCTTTGTGCCAAGCCCTTGGTATAGCGAAAGAATCTGTCCCTTGGAAATTGCTTCAAACAAAACATCTGCCAGTTTCCTGGATAAAACCATTAAAAAAGAAAAAATTATCAAAGTGCTCTCTGGTCAGTGAGGTTATATACCTGCAAGTACTAAACATACATAAAAATAAGAATAATTAACACTCTCTAATCGAGAATATCATGATTTTGGTCTTGAAAAAGGCTTCAAGCCACTGAATTGATCTAGAAGCACTAGCACTATCGTCACATAAACTTCTCCAGAAATAAAGGCAAACTCTATAATCATAAATACAAAGCTGATAGCAACAATGAACAAATAATAATTAATACAAAAGCACTCCAGCAACTCCTAGTAGGCTGAGGTTAACGGCTCAAGGAAAAAGTTAAATCAGGACTGCTGTTCACTGCAATCTTGTTCTTAGTGCTCTATTATTTGATTTGAGGGGAGAAACCAGTAATTCAGTTCCTTTAGCAACCAAAAAAAACTTAATTTTACCCACTCCTACATACCAAAAAAAAAAAAAAAACTCAACTTCTTCTACTAATTCTTTCACATAGCCCAAAATCTTGGTTATACAAGGAATAACTAACAAGGTCCTGCCCTCCATTCCTGCAATCTTCTGCATAGAAATAATAGGCAAATCGCATAAGTTGTAATGGGTAATAAAAATACTAAAAAAAAAAAAAAATAACTTTTAGTTGTGTTATAATGGCCCCAGCTTGAAGCAACTAAAGGTTGAGCAAATAAATTGAAATTAAAACACAAGTAGTTTTTAATTAGAAATTAAATTTGATATCATAAATCATACATATAAATTAGCCATTAGATTATAAAGTTGAAAACATTATATAATAGCTAAGGGTTTAAATAAATTTGTTATAATTTTCAATTTGAGTTCAATTTTTAAAATAAGGACATGGATGAACATAGAGTTAAATATTAATTAAAATAGTTATTTCAAAATCAAAATTATGTCATATGTCATATTAAATTTAAAAATAATGAATCTGAATTAAATATTATGTGATAGGTATGTTTTAAATGTATCTGAATTAAATTTACAACTGTACCACATGGCAACCACCTCAACTGCCAAGTCCGATCTCTTGGAGATATGCACACATTATACCGTACACATAAGTTTAGTATATTAAATATCCTTGTACTTTACAGGTTAAATGCCAGCAGGATGATCCAAATCCAACTATCCACGGATATTCCATTGAATTTTCTTTAATTTCCATTTACATTCAGCTCTAAGGGTCATGGATGTATGCTGGTGTACGTTTTTTGCTGATTATATTCTTCTTGTTGATAAGACTAGAGAGGGGGTAGATAGAAAACTTAATTTATGGAGGTCAACCTTAGAGTCTAAAATTTTCGTTTGAGTATATTTAAAATTGAATGCATGGAATATAATTTTAGTAGTAATAGATCTAGTGATGAGATTGTGACTTTGGGTGATCAAGTTGTTAAAAAAGAGCACACATTTTATATATCTCAGGTTTATTATTCAAAATGATGGTGAAATAGATGGGGATATTATTAGTTGAATTCAAGTTGGATGGGTAAAATGGAGAAATGCATCGAGCTTGTTGTGTGATTAAAAAGTGCCTCTCAAATTTAAGGGAAAATTTTATAAGATAGTAGTAAGACCTACAATGCTTTAAGGCGCAAAATGTTGGCCATTAAAAGAGAAATATAAAATAAAGTGCTATAAAGATGAGAATGCCTAGATGAATGAGTGGCTTTATATTTAGAGATAGTATGCGAAACGAGTATAGATATGTGAAAAAGTTGGAGCAGCTCTAGTGGCAGATAAGATTAGAGAGAGTTGCCTTAGATGAATTAGTCACATAAAGTGTTGACCTTTCAATGACCTAGTTAGGAGAGTTGATGTGTTAGATTCAGCCTATGTTAAGAAAGCTAGGCATAAACCTAAAAAAACTTGGTTAGAAAGCATTAGAAATGACATTTATTTATTAGATTTAAATGAAAATTTAACTCTTAATAAAACACAATGAAGAAAAAAGATTCATATAGTTGACTCCACATAGTGGGATAAAGGCTTATTGTTGTTTTTGTCGTTATCGTCTATGTCATGCCCCATGACACCCCCCATCAACAACATATGGTGCAACAGAGAAAACATAAAAATCTTCAATATTTAAAACTCATAATCATTTATATATATATATATATATATATATATATTCAAGCCTCAGTTCATCAAATTCTTCTATAAATGGAAGCATCCAAAATGTCTTATTTATATCATGTATATATAATTACAGAGCCACTATGAATGCTAAAATATTTTAATAATAAACAATCTATATACCTCTGTTATAGACTCACTTACACAGCTATACAACAGCACATAAAGTTTTATATTGACCCGAGGTTATTCTGCTTCCACTTTATCCTTGCCCCTTTCCTGTAATAACAGCCAGAATAAAAATCTGGGGAGCTATGAGGCTCAGAAAGATATGCAATTCTAATAAATAATTTAATGAACAGTATAATAAATAATATGATTGCATTCCTAACTAAACTAAACCTATATACATGCTCATATGAATTAGTAATAACAATAGATTTGCTAATGTATCATAGGTAGACACAGATCATGACTTTTAATAATTGAAACATCACACTTTGCACTTAGAATTATAAATATCTTGCATTTTCTTTGAAGTTTGTAAATAATATCATAATTAGATATTTCAAGTTCTTGTCATAGGTATAATATTAAGTTAGCATTTATAGCTTCATAATATTGTTCAATGGAGTCCAGATAAAAACCCAGCATTATTGCCATTGAACTACATTGAGGTCCTTTTTGCCTCCATCGAGGTTCCTTTTCCCTAAGGGGACTTTTTTGTCTCACCAGTATGAATATTATATCATTTCATTGCCAACCCTCAACTAATATGATATTAATTAGATTTTAAATTTTCTGAACTCATATTTGATTGATAATTACATGCTTCATGACTTAGTATAATATATAATGCTTGCATAAGAAGAATAAGAAAGCAATACATAACTCAGTGCTTTTCTTTCAAAAATATCACCAATTAGGAAAACATTTATCTAATCATATAATACTTCATTTTAAGCTTGAACTATCAAAATTTACATATGATCATTCATACATGACTCTTTGACTGTAGACTCACTCAACCAAATTGCAGTGACTTTAATGCATTTTTACCCTCCATTTTGGTTAAATGCTCCAAAAATGACAACATTTGCTTTTTAAATTAAAATTGCACTTCTTACCCCCTTGACTAGTTGCCTCATAAATTCTGACACCTCGTACCCTTTTTTAATTGTAAATTATCTACACAATTCACATTTCTTAAAGCTTATAATTCCTATAATTTATTTTTCAATGTATTGAATAAAATACATTTATCCCACAATAATAGTTCTACCTCGCAACCTCCCCTCTTCATAAATAAGTTAAAATCCTAAATAATATTTGGGTAATCTCCTTTAGAAATTTTACCAATATTTGGAATTCTATAAAACAACTGTAATAAAAATCAAATTGCTTACCGTTGTTCCCTCTCCCCTAATACTCTCTTCTCCTTTCTGCTGCTGCTTCTTCCACCGAAGCAAGCAACCTCACCACACAGTATTCCTTATTCCACCGAACCTAGCCGCTCCAGCACTCAGCCGAACGTCTTCTTCAGCTCCTCTTCCGTCCATAGAACCCGCAAACCTTCTGGCTGATGTACAACTGAATGGGCGAGGCTTATACCCTGATTTTCCTATTACAACTCACGTTTAAACCTTCCCCAGCCGTCGGATAGCACAATCAGCGGCTGAACCATTCTTCAGCCGCTGCATGCACCTCTTAGTGGAATGGTGGAAACTTTGTTTAATAAGGATAGTAGAGGGATAGTGGAGTTTAATAAGAGTAGTGGAATGATTAGAGTAGTGCTAGTGTTTAATTAACATAAATTTAATTAAAAGTAGTTTAATCAATAACAGTAAGTTAATAATTTAATAATAACTGTTAATAGTAATTAACAGAATAATAATCTATTAATTAACAGTAAATAATTGTTAATAGTAATTAAAAGTAATTATAATTTAAACTTTGAGGAAAATACACTTGTTGGAAATTTTCATAAGTTAATATTTCAGGCATACTTTAATTAAGAAATTTTTTATATTTTTACTTAAAAAATTTTGGGTATTACAGTCTAAGGGTCACGGAATGACTAAGATATCTTTCTAGGATTGCTCAAAATGGAAGCATGATTTTGTTAGCTTACAGCTGATGTACCGTAAAATAATTCAATTGAAACAGCATATTGAGCTTAAAAAAAGCATAATACACGAGTTCCTGCAAAATAACACTAAAATAATATGAAGTTTGATGAATGAAAGAATCACTTCTTCAAATAACAAAGAAATGATCTTACCAGTATAATGAGAGCCAAATCTAGGATAATTGTCAAGGTAATTCATCCATCATAATGATAAGAACTAGAAAACCTTGGCAATATAAAGACCCTTTGGTTGTGTGGAATTTATAGATCAAGCAGCTTTAATCTCTAATACTATCTAGTACTGGCAAACGACTTTTAGATTTAAGATCCAGGAAATTCTCAGATATAGCTCAATATATCTAATCCGTGCTGGATTCAAGGGGCCTAGAAAACATATCAAAAGGCTAGGCTAGATTTATGATTAGAAATTTAGCTTCTGGCCAGATTTATGAGTTTGACAAGCAGTAAAGAGAAACAAGAAAAAAATGAAGGAAAAAAGAAGGATGGATATAGGGGGAGAGGAAAAGAAGGATTGTTTATCATCATTAACCTAAGCCCAACTATACAGGATTGAAAAAAGAAAGATTAATTTACGAAACAAATTAATTAATTTATGAAATAGTAAATAACTTACAATTTGAACAACTACCAAATGGTAGTTAATCATTGGTGTTAATTATGTAAATTGATTAATCAATCATTAATTATTGTATGTTGAAGACAAATATATGAGAGAGATGTAAGGAATGCTAACTTTTAGTACTTACGATATTACTGAATAATTATCTCTATTAAAGGCCTTAATGGTAACTTTCTGCTTAAATACTTAGCCATAGTTATAAAAAAGCAATCCGAAATCTTAATTACTTTTGAATTATGCAAATTACTGAATATGTGATACAATAACAATATTAGACCAAATTGCCAAATGATTAGAAAGTATCAATTGACTAGAAGTAACTAATTAACAACTAAATGAAGAGTTATTTTAAAAATTAATTAATGGCCTCATTAAGGATTTTAAATAATGTATGCAAAACCTAATTCGTGCATAAAGTATAATTATTTTTTCATTAATTAGTAAATATCATTAATCTCACAATCAGTAGCACAGACAATCAGAACTGCAATGTAGGTAGAGTACCTTAGTCCCTGCTTGATTAATGCATATAATCTTCTTTGCTATTAAACAATCTCCATTTGAACTCATTATTTATATGCCTATTTTCCATTTAATTAGATGATCAGAGTAGAGTTGTGATAGGAAACACTTCTAGATCTCAAGTATTTCCTATCAATCTTCGGAAAACAGCGAGATTTCTCCACAAAAATCCACACAAAACCATGAAAACAGTAGATAATTTGTAATATTTGATGAAAGTGAAACGGAAAATACCAAGATACAATTGATCCTCTATTCGAGAGGAGGATCGATCTCTCCCAATCTCTAGACGCCGCTAGAGCCCAAAGAAAACCTAAACCTAAGATATCTCAAATTTCAGCCAAATTCAAGATGAAATCCTAACCCTTACAAGAGAAACTATTTAAAGCAAAGAAGATTACAAAATCCCAAAACAGCCCCTAACTCAAATTTTCCCTCCCAAAGAAATAATTAATTGAGTTGTGCCCTCCCAAAGCAATAATTAATTGAGTTGTGCCCTCCCAAAGCAATATTTAATTGAGTTGTTCCCTCCCAAAGCAATATTTAATTGAATCACCTAATTCAAATTGGACCGATCTAATAATACTCCCTTCCCAAAGATCCACCTTATCCTCAAGGTGGAAGGATGGAATGTTGTTGATAGCTTTCTTCAGCTTCTTTGTTAGTGGTCATGCTATCGTCTACTGGAACCAAGCTAAAGCTTTCCCTTCCAAACACAAGGCCGCTGCCGTCAGTCTCTCCTCCTCTGTCACCCCATTCACCATGAGATGCATCTCCACCTGATACACCCACCCATAAGCATATTCTCTTTTAAATACTGGCATCCCCAACTTCCTCACCCTAGGATCACTATCACCTCAATAGCTTCTTCCTCCTCCAGTGTAGCAGTTGTCGTGATCCCTCCATATTTCCTCCATGTATCCCCCAAAAATCATTCCTAAATCGCTCCGTTGGATTTGGCGGCTTAGTCATGCATACAGGAAGAGGCGGAACACTTCCGTCTTTTCCGCCTGAGCCGGTCCCGTGTGGACCGGCTGGACCAGTCTAACAGTGGCTCTTGACCTCCTCCTTCTCTGAAGATTGGCTCCCCTTGCCTAAAATACCTCTCATAGTGGTCGGCCGCCCTACCGCCTCTACCAAAAGATTTCAACTTTGTTGTCCCCTCATCCAGAAACCCTGATCCACCCCTTATTGGAGCCATAGGAGGTGGCTCTTAAAGAAAGAAACTCCCATCATCAAACTCCTCTTGTCTGATCTCCTTTCCCTTCGATTCGGCTAAGGGAATCTCGGTCAAATCTTAGTTAGGGTTAGCCATCGGAACCATTCTTGAAGTTTTTGTTTGCATCTCCAAGAGCCTTCTTAACATCTCCTCCATCCTTCTAAATCGATTTTCCATACGGGTTTCCATATATGAAAATCTTTCTTTTATGGTAGAGAACTTCTCCAAGCCGGTTTTGAATTGCTCCATCTCGCCTTCCAACGCCTCCATCTTCTTTACTGCCATTAATTGGATATAGGCTCCAATTGCAAAAACAATCACGATATCTTATTTTTTCGCCCAAGAAAGCGCTCTGATAC
Source organism: Dendrobium chrysotoxum (assembly GCA_019925795.1). Taxonomy (NCBI): domain Eukaryota; kingdom Viridiplantae; phylum Streptophyta; class Magnoliopsida; order Asparagales; family Orchidaceae; genus Dendrobium; species Dendrobium chrysotoxum. The sequence continues at coordinate 15,896,917 of CM034297.1, forward strand.
CAATTTGATAGGAAACACTTGTAGATCTCAAGTATTTCCTATCAATCTTCGGAAAACAACAAAATTTCTCCACAAAACCACGAAAACAGCAGATAATTTGTATTATTTGATGAAAGGGAAACGGAAAATACCAAGATACAATTGATCCTCTATTCGAGAGGAGAATCGATCTCTCCCAATCTCTAGACGCCGCTAGAGCCTAAAGAAAATATAAACCTAAGATATCTCAAATTTCAGCCAAATTCAAGATGAAACCCTAACCCTTACAAGAGAAACTATTTAAAGCAAAGAAGATTACAAAATCCCAAAACAGCCCCTAACTCAAATTTTCCCTCTCAAAGCAATAATTAATTGAGTTGTGCCCTCCCAAAACAATAATTAATTGAGTTGTGACCTCCCAAAGCAATATTAATTGAGTTGTGCCCTCCCAAAGCAATAATGAATTGAGTTGTGCCCTCCGAAAGCAATGTTTAATTGAGTTGTTCCCTCCGAAAGCAATATTTAATTGAATCCCCTAATTCAAATTGGACCGGTCTAACAATACTCCCCTCTCAAAAATCCACCTTGCCCTCAAGGTGGAAGGATGGAATGTTGTTGATAGCTTTCTTCAGCTGCTTTGTTAGTGGCCATGCTATCGTCTACTGAAACCAAGCTAAAGCTTTCCCTTCCAAACACAGGGCCGCTGCCGTCAGTCTCTCCTCCTCTATCACCCCATTCACCATGAGATGCATCTCCACCCGATACACCCACCCATAAGCATCTTCTCTTTTAAATACTGGCATCCCCAACTTCCTCACCCTAGGATCACTATCACCTCAATAGCTTCTTCCTCCTCCAGTGTAGCAGTTGTCGTGATCCCTCCATATTTCCTCCATGTATCCCCCAAAAATCATTCCTAAATCGCTCCGTTGGATTTGGCGGCTTGGTCACGCATACAGGAAGAGGCGGAACACTTCCGCCTTTTCCGCCTGAGCTGGTCTCGTGTGGACCGGCTGGACCAGTCTAACAGTGGCTCTTGACCTCCTCCTTCTCTGAAGATTGGCTCCCCTTGCCCAAAATACCTCTCATAGTGGTCGGCCGCCCTACCGCCTCTACCAAAAGATTTCATCTTTATTGTCCCCTCCTCCAGAAACCCTGATCCACCCCTTATTGGAGCCATAGGAGGTGGCTCTTGATGAAAGAAACTCCCCTCATCAAACTCCTCTTGTCTGATCTCCTTTCCCTTCGATTCGGCCAAGGGAATCCCGGTCAAATCTTAGTTAGGGTTAGCCATCGGAACCATTCTTGAAGTTTTTGTTTGCATCTCCAAGAGCCTTCTTAACATCTCCTCCACCCTTCTAAATCGATTTTCTATACGGGTTTCCATATATGAAAATCTTTCTTTTATGGTAGAGAACTTCTCCAAGCCGGTTTTGAATTGCTCCATCTCGCCTTCCAACGCCTCCATCTTCTTTACTGCCATTAATTGGATATAGGCTCCAATTGCAAAAACAAACATGATATCTTATTTTTTCGCCCAAGAAAGCGCTCTGATACCAATTTGATAGGAAACACTTGTAGATCTCAAGTATTTCCTATCAATCTTCGAAAAATAACGAAATTTCTCCACAAAAATCCACACAAAACCACGAAAACAGCAGATAATTTGTATTATTTGATGAAAGGGAAACGAAAAATACCAAGATACAATTGATCCTCTATTCGAGAGGAGAATCGATCTCTCCCAATCTCTAGACGCCGCTAGAGCCCAAAAAAAATCTAAACCTAAGATATCTCAAATTTCAGCCAAATTCAAGATGAAACCCTAACCCTTACAAGAGAAACTATTTAAAGCAAAGAAGATTACAAAATCCCAAAACAGCCCCTAACTCAAATTTTCCCTCCCAAAGCAATAATTAATTGAGTTGTGCCCTCCCAAAACAATAATTAATTGAGTTGTGCCCTCCCAAAGCAATATTAATTGAGTTGTGCCCTCCCAAAGCAATAATGAATTGAGTTGTGCCCTCCCAAAGCAATATTTAATTGAGTTGTTCCCTCCCAAAGCAATATTTAATTGAATCCCCTAATTCAAATTGGACCGGTCTAACAAGTTGCATATCTAATGGCATTTTAATCACTAATTAAAAAAAAATTTAAACATTTAATCCACTAATCATTTACGTGAACGACAAATATTTGATATTGATATTAATTACACAACTAAAACTCATTACCAAATGCTTTCAAGATCAAAGCCAAAGATGTAAGAATAATGGATTAGCAGGATAAAACTTACAACAAATGCCACCGTAATTCCACCAATTTACCAACAGGATTACATACAGCCATTAGTTTACAAACAGTATTACAAAAGTAGTTAAAATATGAAAAAAATAAAATATATGCACAACTTCAATTAATGCAAACTAGAATGCATAACCTAAAGATGAAAATTGACTAATAATAACAAATTGCTTGCAGACATTTGGTCCAATCTAGTAGTAAGTAATCTACCAAAAAGCAACCAAAATATTACTTGGTGAATTGACGAAATCTTGAATTATGCACATACAAATTTCTTAAGATAAGTAAAGCCAACAGAGATATAGTGGATACTCCTCCCAATTTGTTAGGTATACTGCAAAGAATAGCATTGATATGTAGGAAATACTATTCTGGTATATTATGAGGCCGGGTAGGCATCGAATTAGTAGGTATAAATTATCAGAATGCCTCAAAACATTAGGAGTATAAGAAAATTCAAATGAAAAAAAAAAGATAGTAGTAGCTACCAGACCTACATGATTCTTTATATAAAAATAAGGATAATAACAAATATATTAATGCAGCCATATGAAGAAGACTAATGCTTACTAAAAGAAAGGATGAATGAATGATGAATACTAAAAAAATTATTCCAAGCACTGTCCATGAAGGAAACACCAAAAATTTAAGTCACTATGGTATCTCCTCCTATAGGTATGGAGCTCGCTAAGTTTGTAATTATTGTAGCTCCCAAAAAGTTCATCTAACTCCAAGGTGGTACATATCCTATAAAAGGTATGACAATCAGGAATAGGGATATCATAACTCTGAGCCATTGAACAAATTCCTATAGGATTGCTATAACATCCATAACATAGACCTTGAAATTAAGGAAGGCGAATCATAATGAGAAACATACTTGCCTTATTTACATGTGTATAAAGGAGCAACCAAACCTTTTAAACATCTCTCATAACATGTTCCATGTTGTTGAAAGCTAGATCTTCAAAAAAATGCCAATCATTATCTAAATGGTTGAAAAAAAAAATACCAGCTAAAGAATTGACCAATCGCCACCAATAACACAAATTGGTCAAGATTAGATAATCTATCAATTGTTGTTAAGTGTGAAGGATATAGGTTGTTTAAAGAGAGAATAATTGATTCCTTATAGTCATTTCTCTTTTCAATTGTGACAACTCTTCTTCACCCTTCTTTCTTTGCTTTACACCTTGCCTTTACTCCATGAAAATAGACTTAATTGCACTCTTCATGCATATAAATATGCATCCTATTTTTGTGGGAGGGGTGTAGTGAATAACATGGGCTACAGATTTTTCAATTGATTGATTAATAAAGTAGCAGCATTCAAAGTGGCATTTATTACTTTAGATGTTGTACACACAGTTATCTTCTATTTAACCAAGAGTATTACACTTTATATAGTCTATTTAAGGGAAGATAGGTGCTGTAGAGAGGCCCCCCTCTTTAATTCCCATCCCATTACCATCTTTGATTTGAGAATTCTGATGAGTTTAAGATTGTTTGCCTGGAGGTAGACAATAGTAGACCAAAAAACCTTGCTTGTGGACCAACTAAAGAGCTCACCTTTGTCTATTGGTTTGGTGGATTCTACCAAGATGAATTCTTGATGCCTATCAAAGGATCTTAAGAAGTTAATCCATAAAAAAGTTAAACATGAAATGGGAATACGTTCAAATACTCCATGATATTGATTCCTGGAAATTTATCAACTTGTGCAAAGGAATTATCCCGTAGTAACTTGCACAGCTTATAACAATGTTTGCTCTACATATCATACGGATAATTGAGATCATGACAAAAGCCTTTAGAAAGTTTTCATTTCAATTCATACTTAGCATCTAGCATTTTACATTTTTGATTTCTTAAATTTCTCATATTCGACACTGAGCTTTCCTCTCATTTTTAGCAAAAAATTGCTCCATGGTTGTAAAGTCTCACTTTTGTGTTTCAAAGTTACAATAGTCAAGTTCAATCCTCAAAGATACTCAAAGGTGTTGAATAATCTTCCCGTTTCAAGGAGAATACTATGGAAAAAAAGAATGTGGATTCCTTTTCTTTTTACTAGAGAATAGAAAATAAATATTATTGCCAAGATTCTTACCAAAAAATGATTCATTCCATGTCCTCGAAGAGCACTTTTTAATGCAAACTCAGTGACACATCCAATGCCTTTTCAAACCCCAATAATGGATTGGATCGAAATCCCTTTCTGCTTAGAAAGAAGGGCCCCATTTATGCCAAAGAATCTCTAAACATGCGTCATCTCCATAGACAAATTTCCAAATGAGATTCCAAAATCATAGTTTGGCAATTCTTCTTACAACAAATGATGCCGTACTCCCATTAGTTTACCAACAAAGTCATAAAGGTACTTAGTTCCAAAAGAATATTTATTCAGAACTTTGGTTAATGTAACTCAGTTTGCATAACAGTCTTAAGCCTCCGAGACAACCATGATACAAGAACCAAAGAAGAAAATATAACCGTGAAAAATCTCTCAACTGCAAATCAACATCTTGATCATACTCTTCTCCCATAGAAACACCACATGCCGAGCCGAAAAAGAAAGTGACAGCTTCAGCACATATTTTTATCCTAAGCGAAATCAATACATGTATATTTCCTGATTTTAAAATCTAGCAACTAAAAAAACCATCCTGCAAATGCGATCAAGCTCTGAAATTACCAAATAGTGACGTGAGAGAACGATTCATCGACTTAAAGAAGGGAATGATCCGATACCTGTACTTCTTCTGGCCGTGGGATCCGACTTCAGCCTGATACTTGGTCTTGCATGTATCAAGCGGGTAGAGCACGGTTGTGCTCACCAGCGCCCCCACCGCACCCGACGTCGCCTCCGCCAGAGATTCGAAGTTTACATTCGCCATCTTCTCAGATCGAGGTATGTTGACTTGAATCAAAGCGAGTTTCTTGAGGCTCTGCTGATCTCCTCGCAGTCAATACAATTTATCGATCCTGTTCTCCTTCTCCTCAAATATCCCAGCTTTGAACTGCGTGATCACAGTAATAAACATAGAAAGAGCGATCCTTAAATAAAAAGTAAAGGTTCGAACACGGTCGCCGACGGAGGAGGGTAGGTAGAGAAGTCCAAATGGAGGAGAGAGCGCGTATGAAAAAGATGCGAGTTTAGACAATGAAAGAGACGGGGCAGGTGTTGGGTTTTAAAGAGTGACGGATTCCGAATTACTGTGTCCTTTTCAGAAAACAAAGAGAAAATAAAATTTCTCTTTGCAATTGCAGCCGGCGTGGCCTCCGATCGAAATCAATCATCAATTAAAAAGGGGTAAATATCTAAACTTATTTTATTCATTGATTTAATATCTAAATTTTATTATTTATATAATTTATCATATTATTAATACGGTCCCTCCTATTTACGATTCTTAAACCCTACATAATGAATGAGACGGATGAAATAGGAAGGAAATATGACTTATAATGGGATTGACAACATGCGAAGGTCTACAATGAAAAGATTTAAATAAGTTGAATAAGGACATAATAGAGAAAAAAAAATATTTATGTATTTGAATAAGTGGCATAATAACTTGATGTTGTTATTGGCTAAGGGGCTGTTTGGTATCGGATTTTGGTTGGGATTTATGTGGGATTTAAGGTAAATTCAGCAAAATAGTTTTTGGAGGTCATCTAAATCTGACGCGTCCGTAAATCCTGGATTTACGGATTTATACCGTAAATTCGGAATTTACTTAATCCCATTGTTCGGTGGATTTACGGATTTATGAACTACGGGATTTATAGATTTAGCGGAAGAAGCATGCGAAATGGAGAAATATCGTTACCTTCGCGGCGAACTACGATCTGATAGGAACAACATCTTCAGACGAGGTGGAGAAGCTTCGATACATGTATAACTCAACTTCACGTGGAGCAAAATAGCAACGAAGAAATGCATAAGAGGAAAAGCAAACCCTAGTAACAAAGAAGCAATAAAGCCGAAGAGGAAGCCGTCCCTTACACAAAAGGCAATGAAGAAGCGAGGGAAATCCCACCAGCTATGAGATTAATTCATTAAATTTTTAATTAGTCAATTGTTATAATAGTTTAATTAATATGATTTTAGATAAAAATAATTAATTAGGTAATTAATAGCATAAATAATAATTAAAAACTTAATTAATAATACAATAATTAATTAATTAATTAGATACCCAAAAGTATAATCAATAATTAAAAATTTATTACAAAAAAAATTTAATTAATGAAAAAGCTAGTATTGTTAATACTAATTAAATGATTAGTTATTTAAAATAATAATTAAATAATTATTGTTATAATTAGTATTAAAATAATACCCAAACAAGTAATTATTTAATTAAATTATTAATTAATTTATTGAATAATTAAACTAGTTTCTAAATATATTATTCATAACTCCTAGCTAACACGCAAATAAAATTCAAAGCACACTAAATTTAATTTTAAACGAATCAACCGCCTTAAATCTTGAATTACATTGTCAAATAGTTTCTCAAAATTTATCATAATTTAACATATGTTATACCAAACAGTTTTTAGGATTTAACACCCTCAAGATTTTTTTAATCCAGATTTACATGATTTATTAAATCCCACTAAAGTTGGATTGGCTGCACCTAAAATGTGAAAAAATATTGATTAAAATGGCTGAGATTAGGAAATTACTTTAAAATGATGAAAATATCTAAACTTGAATAAAATCATTAAAATCCGCTGACACAGATTGAATTAAACTGAAGCTAGTGAAATTCGGTTAAACAATAATAAAAATAATTGTATTTATGATTTTAATATTATTAGAAGTTAAATCTCAAAATTAAGTACTTTTATTAACTAAAGTTCTTTAAGGAATTATTAATAATAAAATATCAAATGCATCTAAATCAATGAAAATTATAATTTGCTGTATTTAAAAGTTAAATTATGTTTTTGATTCACTCATATCTGATCTAAAATTAATAAAAAAAAAAATTTTAAATATGGATAGATAATTTGGAAAAAATGTTAAATTTCAAAAAATAAATTACATTTTAAAAATATTTATTCTCATAAAATTTTAATTATGACACAAGATGTTAAATAAACAAGCAATGGTATTTACAATAACTTAAAAGTGAAATAATAAAATTTTAAGATATTTGCAGAAAATATAAGAAATTATAACAAAAGTGTAAAAATCACAACAAAATTAAAATATTCAAAAACTTATAATTTTAAGAAGATTCCGAGCAAAATGGAATACAAATTTTTTTGAATGGGAGAAATGTTTCTCATAATTAGTGTCTTGAGGTTTCCTTTGGAATAGTTTCTTTACTCATTTCTACTATAACTTTATAGTAAAAAAACTTCTTGAAAGCTATGAAAAAATAGTGGCAAAAATCTATCCCAAACAAGACCTAATTTATACGTGAAAATTCTAAAATTCTCAGAGAGACACTCCTCTATATGTTCTAGATGAGCAAATAATACGAAATCGACTCCAAACTTTCAATTTACACTTGGAATTTAAATCGATAAAAAGCGGTGCTCATGCTCATAGAATTGTCAAGAATTACAGCTTTTATTTCTCCCTATAGAATGTTAAGTGACAGCAAAAGGGATTTAATACTGAAGATTTTGGTATGTATTCTCTTCAAACTTTATGTTTAAGATGGTCCAAAACTTAATGCAGCTAAGGAATAAATAGCACCTTCTGTCCATTGCATTTGAGATGGAGAAGAAAAAAAAACAAGGTTGGAGTGATTTTCGATGTCAGCGTGGTTCAAAGGGCATATAGGATTACAAAGAATCCCCTTATTATTAGTTCATCAATAGTTTTAAGGTCACCCCTCAATGTGATCCAACTAAATATGAATAACCTAAGAGAGTCTTTTATACCAGATCAAATTTGGATGGTGTAAAGTTGTTATTCCCAACAGGGTGTGTAAAATCCGAATTTATCCGTGGCTAACACCCAAGCCTACTAACCAACAGGTTGACCTAGAAAAATGGGTTAGGTCCAAGCAAGAATAGAGAGCAAGTGAAAAGCTGAAAGTTCGATAGGGATGTTAAGCCCTTATGAACTAGTCCCGAGGCTAACCGAGGGGGGGGGGGGGGGGGGGGTGAATTGGTCATTTTAAAAATTCGTGAGCAACATGAAAGATCTTTTGATAATTTGCAGCGGACACAAGTAAACACAGTAATGAAAAGATCAATCACAGATTTCACCCAAACAGATAATAACAGAAAAATAAAGTGCAGAAAATAATCAGAAAGAACACACCAGATTTTATAGTGGTTCAGTCAACTTAACCTACGTACACTCCCCGGAGCCTCCCCTCCGGGTATTGCACTAACACTAAGTGACTCTCCTTTTGCTCCAACAGCAAGGCGGAGAAGCCTGTACAAAAACTCCTTTCCACCAACATGGTGAGGCAGAGAACCTGAACTCCTTTTGCTTCCTCCTGAAGCAGGCAGAGAACCTAGACTCCTTTTGCTTCCTCCTGAAGCAGGCAAAGAACCCGGATCTTCTTGCGAACGATCCTCTTACAAAATGAGAGACGACGAATGGAGAAGACGACTCAAATCCTTATTTGGAGCAACATTTGTGAATCCCTCACAAACTCCCCCTCACAAGATTCTTTCTCTCTCTCTCAAGGTTTCTCTGGAAAGGAAAGTGACAAAAGATTTGTCTTGTTCAAAGAAAAAGATCTTAAATAGGAGGGCTCAAAAAATGCCCTAAATCTCAACTGGTCATCAAAGATCGTCCAGGACGATCGGTCGATCGTCCTGTACGATCAGTTCAAAATCACATGTATCAGTCTGGACGATCTGGATCCTCTGGATGATCAGTAGATAAATTTTGTTCAGATCGTCCCATACGATTTTATGATTGTCCGAGACGATTAGTATAAATCAAAAATTTTATCCATAAGACAGCTTTGGTCGTCCAGGGGAACTTGTGCTGGATGATCTCAAAATGACTTGATTGTCCAGGATGATATGTCTATCGTCCTGTACGATTAGTTCAAAAATGATAAAATCATCCTACACACAGCTCTGGACGTACAGGTCAGAACATACTGAACGATTTGAAAATGACTTGATCGTCCAGGACTATATGTCCATCATCATGTATGATTAGTTCAAAAACCATAAAATCGTCCTGCACATAGCTCTGGACGTACAGGTGAAAGATATTAAACGGTCAGGATTTTTAACATATCGTCCCGTACAGTCTTGCGATCGTCCAGGACGATATGATCAAGTCAATTAAATCTTAATTACTTTCCTTAATCACCAGATTAATTTAGGCATGATCGTAATGGATCTTCTAAGATGATACATGTATCATCTGGGATGATCAGACCAAATCTCTAAAAATAAAAACTTGCCTTACTTAATCTGGTGACTGAGAGTTTCTGATTTAAGCATATCGTCCTGTACGATATGGGTATCGTCCAAGACGATCTGCTTAATTAAACCAACTTATTATGAATGCCCTAATTAGGATTTCTATTTTCATTGGATCGTCTAGGACGATATGAATATCATCCAAAATGATATGAACAAAAATTGAAAACAGAAACTCTAACTCACTAAAAACTCTCCCCCTGAGTAGGTGTGTGCAAGGTTACTTAGCTAGGGGATCACTTACATTATATTTGACTCAAGAAAGGGAAAAATTACAACTTAGACACACACAGATTCAATCTTGGGTTGGCTTGGATTGCATTTGATCTTTTATACTTAAAATATTTGTTAACCAAAATCAGAGTACAAAAAATGTTTGTTATCATCAAAATTATAATCCCTAAATCCAGATTTGCAATAATCTCCCCCTTTTTGATGATGGAAAATATTTATTTAGTAGTTTCAAATAAAATAAACAGGAGTAATCAACGCACATATGATAAGAAAAATTTTCATTTCAAATTTCACTAAACATTAAAAAATAGTGACACTAAATACAATAAAGAAAATAACTACAACACAAAAATAGTAAAAGAAACTACTAGTAACTCAAAGACCAACTCCCCCTTTTAATATCATAAAAAGGAGGAGAAACAGACAAAACAACACAAATAAGAAACATCACAACAAAGAAAACTAATAAAGAGGCGGATCCTAATCAGAAGGAGGAGGATGTGGTGGCTGAAAGTAGCTGTGAATGGTGACGAACTGCTCACCAATCCAGGCCATGTCCTGGTCATGCTGCTATTATTGGTGAGTTATGTAAGAGTCAAAGTGGGCCTCCCACTGGTCAAAACGCTGCACCAAGTGATCCAAGGGTGATGTTATACGAAGAGGAGCAGTTGCAGCAGGTGCAGGTGGCTCAGGAACAGCTTCTTCCTCTTCCTCTTTAACATCCGCGGCAGGCTCCGGATGAAGTCGGGTATTGTGGAGGACATGGAAGGAGTTGTTTGTGTAGTAGGAAGGAGGGAGATCAGTAGGAACTGGATATTGCAGATTATATTTTGTCTTAAGTGCATAGGCAATGAGGTGGCCTAGGGCTAGATTTGGGTGTCTCTTATGGCCCGGATCCCTAATGCTAGTGAGATGTTTGATGTATCGAAAGAGAAGATCAGTAGCATTGAAATCCTGGCGGGCCATGATGCAGCAGGTAGTCAGGGAAAGTAAAGGTGTGATGTGGATGCGGTCCCTAGCCTTTTGGGATGATTAAGCAACGAAGGACATGTTGAGTTGTACAGGCATCCTTAAGTAGGGAAGAACATGCATTGTTGTGATAGTGAACATTGGTATTTCGAAGGAAATGATTGACGACACTCCAATCAAAATCAGGATCAGAAATGAGGGAGTGGATCTTATCACCAGTGATTGAAAGTTGAAGAATATTGTGAAAATCATGTGCGGTCAATTCTATCAGTCTCTAATTGAGAAAGGAGTGCAGTGCAGAGTAATCAGAGGTGATGTGAAGATTGGCAAAAAAGACCCTAAGAAGTTCAGAGATAAAGGGGAAGGCCAAGGTGAGAATGAAAGTAAGGGAGGTTTGAGCAAACAGATCCAGTACCGGGTAGGTAAGAGTGCGGGGGTTGACGATCTTGGAATGTGTGATTCCAACTTCAAGGTATCATTGGAAGGCAGCCCGATCTACTACCTTAAGAAAGCGGGAATCAGCATTTCTCCGGGAGGAACTTGCACCGTGATGCGTGATCATTTTCCACCAGCCATTAGAAGAAGAGGAGATGAAGGATTGAAGGAAGAATGGTGAAAAAGGATGAAGAAATCGGGTTTTTAAATAGAAATCGTCTAGATCATCCAGGACGATATGAGCAATTATGACGGCCTGGACGATTAGTCGAAAAGGCGGTCGGATTGTCCAAAACGATCAAATATCGTCCATGATGATAAGACACAGATGATCATCCCGAGGAAACAGGCTGGATGACTTTTGGCAAAAAAGTATTATCTAGGACGATTAGGTGGATCATCCCGGATGATATGCAATAAATGCATTGAACAGGTCGAATTTGAATCATCTAGCGAAAGACACATGGATCATCCAGGACGATAAGGTGGATCGTCCAGGACGATCACCAATACTTGATGCAAATCAGTCATTTGATCAAGATGGCGATGATTTGAATGGAACATCCAAGATGATATATGGATCGTCCAGGACGAAGAGGATCGTCCAGGATGATGTGGAGATCGTCCAGGACGATGTGGAGATCGTCTAGGATGATGTGAAGAAAAAGTGAAAAAGATGAAGGATGGAGAGAAAAGATTAGGGATCCCAAAAATACATAAAATAAAAAGAAAACAAAAACAGAGTGAATAAAAATAGAAACGAGAAAACAAAACTAAAAATAAAATTTTTTTGAATCGATCAGCTCCAATAAATCAGAATTTTCTCTTAATTTTTAATTTAGAAACCAATAAGAAGAAAATCAACAATGCTAAAATCTAGAAAAGTTAGAAAATCGACTTTCGTAACTCTTACCTCGGACACCTTACAGGTTTAAATCCTGTTCAAATAAAAGTCTAATTCAGAAGAAAAGAAATTAGATTCAAAAAGAGTTCCTTTCAAGCATCGTTCCAAAAAAATATCTGATATAATAATATTACAAAGTAAGAAATCAGAAATCATGATTTTTCGTCTCAAACTTTTGAAAATATTAAGTGACACATGGATTTCTCTAAGACATTTAAAGATCTGAAAGGGAAGAAAGCTTATTTCTTTATGGGCTCATTTTATGCCTCTTTTTCAATTTGTTTGGCGCTTTGCGCATCTTTTAATTTTTGATACACTTTATGTATCTTTCTAGTTTGGCGACATGAGCAACTTTTCAGCTTTGGGCTCATTTTATGCCTCTTTTCATTTTTATGCTCTTTGCGCATCTTTTATAAGCTTGCTTCCTTTCATAATCGTTAAAGAATCTCAGCTGTGAGATTACCTTCCAGACATAAGAGATGATAAAACTCACTCTCTACAATAAAGAAGAGTAATTCACAAAATAAAAATCATACATCATATGATAAGTGCAGTCACTTGATTAAGAAAAATATAACACTGATTCAAAGCTTTGAAAATACTATTCATATGAGATAGATTACTGTAGGAAGATAAAATAGATCTCTATTTCAAAAACTAACTTTTTAATTTTGAAGAAGATTTTTGTCCAAAAGAAATAATACACCATTAAAGGGAGTTAGAGGAAGAGAAATAATCATCAATGTTTCTTCCTTTTAACAGATTCAGAGGAGTCAATCACTGCTTACAAGCTTCCAAATAAAAACAAGGCAAAACTCTCAGTCAGAAATCCAGTTTATCAGCAGTAGTGAGCAGTGATCTGATTTTGAAAGGAATAAAATAGTAAATCAAGAATAAATAGGAAATCACATCAAAATAAATACTCAAATTAGAAAAATAACAAACAATAAAAGGAAATCAGCAGTGAGTAAAAATAAAACAGGAAACAAATAATCAAATCAAAAGACTAACTGAAATAAAAGTAAACAATCAAACTCAGAAATCATCAGTCATCAGAATCATGCATTTATGTCAATCACACCCAATCTGGTCCTCAAAATGCTGAATGAGTCAAAGGCCAATGATTTAGTAAATATGTCAGCCAGCTGATTTTCAGTTGCTACATGATGTAGCTCAATGTCCCTTTTCATAACATGGTCCCTAATAAAATGATGCCTTATATCAATATATTTGATTCTAGAATATTGGATTAGATTTTTACAAATACAGATGGCACTAGTATTATCACACATAATAGAAATTGTGCCAACAGGTAATCCTAAATCTAAAACTTGTTGCTTCAACCAAAAGACTTGGGCCAAATAACTTCCTAAGGCAATGTACTCAACTTCAGCAGTGAAAAGTGCAATTGAGTTCTATTTTTTACTAGACCAGGAGACTAAAGACTGTCCTATGAATTGGCAAGTTCCAAAAGTGCTCTTTCTATCCACCCTACACCCTGTAAAATCAGAATTAGAATATCCAATAATCTCAAAAGAAGTGATGTGCCTAGGGTACCAGATTCCTAGATTTGGGGTCCCTAAAAGATATCTAAAAATTCTCTTAACAGCAGTCAGGTGGCACTCTTTAGGATTAGCTTGAAACCTAGCACAAAGATAGACACTAAACATAATATCAGATCAGCTAGCAGTCAGGTAAAGTAGTGATCCAATTATTCCCCTAAACTTCTTATGATCAACAGATTTTCCATTTGAATCCTTATCTAACTGAACAGTGGAACTCATGGGAGTATTGATTGGCTTAGCTTCATCCATTTCATATTTCTTCAAGATGTCCTTAATGTATTTTGATTAATTCAGAAAGGTTCCATCATCTATTTGCCTTATGCTAAACCGTAAAATGTAGGATAATTCTCCCATCATACTCATCTCAAACTCCTTACTCATTATCTTAGAAAAGTCATCACATAAATTTTTATTAGAAGATTCAAAAAGTATATCATCAACATAGATCTGTAAAATGAGTAGATCATCTCCTACTTTCCTAAGAAATATGGTGGTATCTACGCTCCCCTTAACAAACTCTCTTTCTAGTAGGAATATGCTAAGCCTCTCATACCCAGCTCTTGGTGCCTATTTCAATCCATATTAGGATTTTTTTAATTTGTAAATATAATTTGGATATTGGGAACTCTAAAAATCTAGAGGTTGCTCTACAAAGACATCCTCTTTTATTACCCCATTTAAAAAGGCATTCTTGACATCCATTTGAAACAGCTTAAATCCCTTATAACATGCAAAGGCTAGTAGCACCCTAATGGCTTCCAATATAGCTACAGGGGCAAAGGTCTCCTCAAAATCAATCCCTTCAATTTGATTGTACCTCTTAGCCACCAATCTTGCCTTATTCCTAACCACCACACCAGAATCATTCATTTTATTATTAATTACCCACTTGGTTCCCACTACACTTTGATTCCTAGGTCTTTCTTCTAACTCCCAAACATCATTCCATATAAATTGATTCAATTCTCCTGCATAGCTAAGATCCAAAACTTATCAGAAAGGACTTGATTGATATTGGTGGGTTCAGTTATTGAGATAAAGGCAGAATGGTTTACTTCCTTCCTAAGTCAATGCCTAGTCCTAACACCTTCAGAAGGGTCTCCTAAGATCAGTTCTTTAGGATGACTCGAAGAATATCTCCAATCTCTAGGCAAAGTATTTTGAGGCTCTACCCTTTCCTCCAGATTTACATTTTTAACTTCTTGGATAATATCTCCTACATCTTCTTCTTCTTTAACTCTAGTCTCCTTAGGATTAGATTCATCAAACACCACATGAGTTGTCTCCTCCACCACCAATATCCTCTTAATAAACACCCTAAAGGATTTTTCCACACTAGAACACCCTAAGAATACTCCATCAGATTAGGGGTCAAATTTTTCTAAGGATGATTTCCCATTATTCAGAATAAAAACCTTACAGCCAAAGACATGGAGGTGGGACAAGTTTGGAGTTCTACCCTTAATGATCTCATAAGGTGTCTTATTCAGATTGGCTCTAACATTCACCCTATTCAGCACACAACAGATAGTGTTCATCACTTCAGTCGAAAAGTATTCTAAAAGTGAATACTCAGCAAGCATGGCTCTAGTAGCTTCCACTAAGGTCTTGTTCTTTCTTTCAGCTACCCCATTCTGCTGAGGGGTCCTAAGAGCTGAAAAATTATGGCTAATCCCTTGCTCCTCATAGAATATTTCAAATCTCACATTTTTAAACTCTCTACCATGATCACTATGAATAGTCAAGATCTCACAACCTAACTTCCTTTGAATCTAACTGGAGAAATATTTAAACTCATCAAATGACTCAAATTTATATGACAGAAATTTAATCCAAGTGAACCTCAAGTAATCATCAACAATCACAAATCCATAGATTTTCCCCCATAAGATGGTAGTGCTAATGGGTCCAAAAAGATTCATGTGAAGGACTTCTAAAGGTCTAGAGGACTAACTTGCTTCTCTAATTGACAGGCATCACACAGGTGGTCCTTAGTGAACTTAAGCTTGGGGACACCTCTAACTAAGTCCTTTTTGGTGACTCTCCTAAGGGTTTTCATACTGGCATGACATAATCTCCTGTGCCACAACCAAGACTCATCAGTAGCAATTTTTAAGTAAATTGAAACATCAGCTTTAAAGCAACTTACATCCAGCATGTAGACATTATTGATTCTTTGTCCCTGCAAAATAATTTTGTCATTTAAGCTTATAATGTAGTAAGTGGGCAGGAGTTTGATGTTGTATCTTTTATCACAGAATTGACTGATGCTCAGCAAGTTGTGTTTCAGTCCATCTACAAGTAAAACATTATCAATCATAAAATTCTTTGAATAACCAATTATACCTACTCCTACCACCCTTCTGGTAGTGTTGTCTCCAAGTGTAACCTTGCCTCCAGCCCCGACCTCCAGCAAAATAAATTGATTTGCATCTCTAGTCATATGTCTTGAACATCCGCTGTCCAGGTACCACATGCTCTCACGAGGTCTTATATGAGAGCCCACCTATTAAATCATCAAACGTCAGATTTAGGAACCCAAATAGGTTAGGGTTCCTTCTTATGAAAAGAAGAATGTAATGCATGTGTGCTGTGCTGTGAAGCATGTAATTTGGGCCTCCACACCCAATGTGTACTACGATGAACAGTACATGTGTGGGAAATGTGTCCTAACATGCCACAAGAAAGACATCTAACACCAGGAAAAGGGTTAACTAATCTACATGGATGATAATGCCTCTTCCTAGATGTATATGAAACATGCTTTGATGATTTTGAAATAGATTCTTCAAAAGGTGGAGGTGCATAAAATTATGCAAAAGTAGGAGGTGCTTCATTTTTCTCAAAAGCACTAATTTTTACTTTTAGAAATTCATTCTCTTTTTTAAGACTTGCAATTTCAAATTTTAATGCTCCCTTACTACTCTCCTCATCACATGCTATATTGTCTAATTCTTTAAAAGTTCTTTCTAATTCAACATGCGAAGTTTTTAATGAATCATGCTCAGTAATCAGATCAGAATACTTTTTGTTCAATTCATCAAATTCATCAAGTAAAGACATGTGATTGCCATCAAGTGTAGAATGATATTTAACCACAACATCATACTCTTTTTGCAAAGTTAAGAAATTCAATTTCAGGCTAGCATGTAATTTCTTAAGTTTCCTATAAGATGAATGAATTTTCTCAGAAACTTTTAGCAATTGATCATAGGTTAGCTCATATGCCTCTTCTTGATCAGACTGATCAGGATGATCATCAGCCATCAGACACAAATTTATAGTCTCCTCTTCAGCTTCAGTCTCAAAGGAGTCGGATGCAGAATCTGCCCAGAATGCCTTTTGAATCTGCTTCTTATCCTTCCTGAACTTGGGTTTCTCCTCACCCTTCTCCTTGCTTGGGTGAGCCTTAAGTGTAGGACAATCAGCCTTAATATGTCCAGGCTTCCTACATTCAAAACAAACAGTATCAGATGAACCTTTAAAATTTTTACTGGACTTACCCTTGTTCCACTTTTGAAAGTTCTTGTGTTTCTTCCTTAGAAAGCTTTTGAATTGCCTAGTGATTATGGCAACATCATCGCAATCAGACCGGGAAGTATTAGTATTACTATTATTGGCCTTCAGTGCCACAGTTTTCTCCTTCTTCTCACCTGCATCAAGCTGTCTTTGGTTTACCCCTTGCTCGTAAGCAATAAGTGACCCAAGTAAGTTATCAATAGAATAAGTGTTCAAATCTTTAGATTCAGTAATTACAGTTATCTTGACATCAAAAGAAGAAGGCAATCATCTTAAAATTTTGTTCACTTTTTCATGAAAGTTTGATAGGGATGTTAAGCCCTAGTGAACTAGTCCCGAGGCTAACCAAGAGGGGGGGTGAATTGGTTATTTAAAAATTTCACGATAACTATGAAAATTTTTTTATAACGTGCAGCGGAAACGAATTAAAACAACGATAAAAAGATCAACCAAAGATATTCACCCAAGCAGTTAATATCAGGAAAAATTAAAGTGCAGAATTGAATCAGAAAAGCAAACCAGATTTTATAGTGGTTCGGCCAACTTGACCTACGTCCACTCCCCAGATCCTCCCCTCCGGGTATTGCACTAAACAGAAGTGTCTCTCCTTTTGCTCCCACAGCAAGGCGGAGAAGCCTGTACAAAAATCTCCTTTTCACCACACGGTGAGGCAGAGAACCCGACCTCCTTTCGCTTCCTCCTGAAGCAGGCAGAGAACCTTCGAACTCCTTTCGCTTCCTCCTGAAGCAGGCAGAGAACCTACGAACTCCTTTTGCTTCCACCTGAAGCGGGCAGAGAACCCCGGATCTTCTTGCAAACGATCCTCCGACGACGAACACCGGCTAGACGAAAGACGACGAGCGGAGAAGATGACTCTGATCCGTGCTCGGAGCAACCTTAGTGAATCCCTCACTAACTCCCCCTCACAAGATCTTCTCTCTCTCTCCCAACTCTCTCTCTCTCTCTAAGGTTTCTCAGGGAAGGAAGGCAGCAAAAGATTTTTTCAAAAATTGGAAAAAGTTCTTTTAAAAGAGGGCTTAAAATTTGCCCTAAATCTCAACTAGTTGGCCAAGATCGTCCAGGACGATCGGTAGATCGTCCTGTACGATCAGTTCAAATTCAGCTGTTTCAGCCTGGATGATTAGGCTCTTCTGGACGATCAGTAGAAAAAGTTGTTCATATCGTCCCGTATGATCCTGCGATCGTCCGGGACGATTAGTTCAAATTGAGGGAAATCGTCCAGAAGATAGTTCGGGTCGTCCAGAGAAATCTGTGCTGGACGACCAAAAAATGACTTGATCGTCCTGAACGATATGGTCATCATCCGGTACGATTAGTTCAAAAAGGCCCCAAATCGTCCTGTACATAGTTCTGGACGTACAGCTTAAATACACTAGACGATCAAGATCGTCTGGGACGATCCTGCGATCGTCCAGGACGATATGATCGTATCAACCAAAAATAAATTGATTTCCTTAATTACCAGATTAAATTAGGCATGATTGTACTGGATCATCCGGGACGATACACGTATCGTCCGGGACGATCAGACCAAGTATCTAAAAATAAGAACTTGCCTAACTTGATCTGGCGGCTGAGAATTTCTGATTTGGGCATATCGTCCCGTACGATTCGGAGATCGTCCAGGACGATCGGCTCAATCAGACCCTCTTAACTTAGTCGCCCTAATTAGGGTTTCTGTTTTAACTGGATCGTCCAGGACGATGTGGATATCGTCGAGGACGATCTGAACAAATTTTTAACAGAAACTCTAATTCACTCAATCTCTCTCTCTGAGTGTGTGTGTGCAAGGTTACTTAGCTAGGGAATCAGTTACATTACAATTGACTCAATAAGAAGAAAAATCATACATTTGACACACTTGGACCCGATCTTGAGTTGGCTTGAGTGGCTCGCGGTCTTTTGTGCCTGAAACAGATTAGCCAAGTAAAACACACTGGAAACATGTTTGTCATCATCAAAACCAGATTTGCAACATTTCATAGTTCGTAAGTTCTCTTCCTAAAGCATGTAAAGAAGTGACAATTTGAGTGAACCTTGTATACATTTCAGAAATCAATTCACTAGGTTTCATGTGAAAGAGTTCATAGTCGTGAAGTAAGAAGTTTAACCTAGATTGTTTGACTTCAGATGTACCTTCATAAGTGATGCATAATCTATCCCAAATTTTTTTACCAGTTATATAAGTAGAGACACGCATGTAATCCTCAGATTTTAAGGCATAGAAAAAATAGTTCAAACATTTGGCATTCAGTTGGGCTAAGTCCCGATCATCAAAAGTCCATTCAGTGAAAGACAGTTCAATTTTTATATTATTAATCATTCTAAAAGGTGCTTCATAGCCATCCTTACAAGCATCCACATGCAATAATCTATAGATTGAAGAAAAGTGGACATACGAGTTTTCCAAAAATCAAAAGGTATGTTATCAAATAATAGTGGATGTATAATTGAATAACCTTCAGCAGTATTTCTATTTCTAAAGTTAGCCATGGATCAAATTCAAAAGTTTTCAAACTTAATTTTTGAGTCCCGCTCTGATACCACTTGAAAGTTCGATAGAGATGTTAAGCCCTTATGAACTAGTCCCGAGGCTAACCAAGAGGGGGGGTGTGAATTGGTCATTTTAAAATTTTAAAAATTCTTGAGCAACAGGAAAGATCTTTTGATAATTTGCAGTGAACACAAGTAAACACAGTAATGAAAAGATCAATCACAGATTTCACCCAAACAGATAATAATAGAAAAATAAAGTGTAGAAAATAATTAGAAAGAATACATCAGATTTTATAGTGGTTCGGTCAACTTAACCTTGGTCCACTCCCCGGAGCCTCCCCTCCGGGTATTGCACTAACACTAAGTAACTCTCCTTCTGCTCCCACAGCAAGGTGGAGAAGCCTGTATAAAAACTCCTTTCCACCAACACGGTGAGGCAGAGAACCTGAACTCCTTTTACTTTCTCCTGAAGTAGGTAGAGAATCTAGACTCCTTTCTCTTCCTCTTGAAGCAGGTAGAGAACTTGGACTCCTTTCGCTTCCTCCTGAAGCAGGTAGAGAACCCAGATCTTCTTACGAACGATCTTCCTACAGAGACACCGACAAGATGAGAGACAACGAATGAAGAAGACGACTCAGATCCTTGCTTGGAGCAACCTTTGTGAATCCCTCACAAACTCCCCCTCACAAGATCCTCTCTCTCTCTCTCTCCCTCAAGGTTTCTCTGGAAAGGAAAATGGTAAAAGATTTTTCTTGTTCAAAGAAAAAGATCTTAAATAGGAGGGCTCAAAAAAATGCCCTAAATCTCAACTGGTCGTAAAAAATCATCCAGGATGATCGGTCGATCGTCCTGTACGATCAGTTCAAAATCACATGTATTAGCCTGGACGATCTGAATCATCTTGACGATCAGTAGACAAAATTTATTCAGATCATCCCGTATGATTCTGCGATCATCCATGATGATTAGTATAAATCAGGAATTTTGTCTAGAAGACAGCTCTGGTCATCCAAGGGAACTTGTGCTGGACGATCTCAAAATGACTTGATCGCCTAGGATGATATGTCTATCGTCCTGTATGATTAGTTCAAAAATAACAAAATTGTCCTGCACACAGCTCTGGACGTATAGGTTAGAACATCCTGGACGATTTGAAAAATGATGTGATCATCTAGGATGATATGTCCATTATCCTGTATAATTAGTTTAAAAACCACAAAATCATCCTGCACATAGCTCTGGACGTACAGATGAAAGACACTGGATGGTCAAGATTTTTAATATATCGTCCCGTACGATCTTGCGATCATCCAAGACGATATGATCGAGTCAATTAAATCTTAATTACTTTCCTTAATCACTAGACTAATTTAGGCATGATTGTAATGGATCGTCCGGGATGATCAGACCAAATCTCTAAAAATAAAAACTTGCCTAACTTAATTTGGTGGCTGAGAGTTTTTGATTTAAGCATATCGTCCTGTACGATATGTGTATCATCCAGGATGATCTGCTTAATTAAATTGACTTATTATGGATGCCCTAATTAGGATTTTTATTTTCATTGGATCGTCTAGGACAATATGAATATCGTTCAGGACGATATGAACAAAAATTGAAAATAGAAACTCTAACTCACTAAAAACTCTCCCCTTGAGTGTGTGTGTGTAAAGCTTCTTAGCTAGGGGATCACTTATATTATATTTGACTCAAGAAAGGGAAAATTACAACTTAGATACACACGAACACGATCTTGAGTTGGCTTGGATTGTATTTGATCTTTTGTACCTGAAATATTAATTAACCAAAACCAGAGTACAAAAAAGATTTGTTATCATCAAAATTGTAATCCCTAAATCTTGATTTGCAACAAAAGCTATAATACCCTAGAAAATACTCCTAATAGTATTGAGGATCCATAATATTGTTGCGAATTTAGATTCAAAGACTATGATTTTGATGATAACAAATATTTCTGTTTTTGATTGATTGTCTAATCTTTCAGGTCTGCAGGATCAATTATAAATTCAAGCCAGTCCAAGATCGAGTCAGTCTATTTTGTAATTCAGGTCCAATGTACTCTTTTCATCTTTATTGAGTCAAATGTAATGTAAAGGATTCCCTAGCTAAGAAATTATCATAGGAAAAGTTAAATTTTTACCTTAAAAAGCATACTTAAGATGGGTGGAAAAAATATTTAGCTCTAAAATAGGTGCATCCTTTATAGATGGTCTAAAAATTCTACCCATAGATGAAGTATCTAAAATCTCAAAAATTCCCCTAAACATTCCAGTAGTATATGTATTAAATTGAATATATTGTCCTAAGTCCTCACCATTTTCCTCAAAATCTTCTACCAAAGTAGTTTTCCCTGACAATTCATCCTTAAAGAACTTTAGATCAACTCTAAAATAGTCTCTATTCTTTTCATGAAGTAATTTCACCAATTTACAAGCATCAATGGTTAGTTCTTTATCTTTAGCCCTCATAGTTAATTCCATGTTGTGAACTTCAATCATAGCTTTCCTTATTGCTAAGAAAGGTCTCTCTAAAATAATTGGTATTTTCATATCCTCTTCTATGTCTAAGATAATAAAATCAATATAAAAAATAAACTTATCTACCTTAATAAGGACATTTATCTACCACCCCCTTAGGATAAGTGAAAGATCTATCTGCAAGCTGAAGGGTGATAGTGGTGGGTTGAACATTTTATACAACTAAACTTTTAAAAATATTTAAGGGCATAAGATTGATGCTAGATTCTAAATCATAGAAAGCTTTACCATAAAATTTATCTCCTATTGACATGGGAATGGTGAAGCTACCTAGGCCTTTCAATTTTTCAAGAAGCTTCTTTTGAATAATATCACTACAGTTCACAGTTAAAGCTACAGGTTCAAACTCTCCTAACTTCCTTTTCTTATTCAAAATTTTCTTCATGAATTTAGCATAGGTGGGCATCTTCTCTAAGGTTTCAGAGAAAGGTATATCGATGGTTAACTTTTTAAACACTACCAAGAACCTAGAAAATTGCTTATCTTTTTTTTTTTTTGTTCAGCCTTTGGGGAAAAGGTGGTGGTGGTCTCTCTACAACCCTCCTAATGGGTCTGTCAGTTTCATGGATGGGTTCATATTATTAGGTAGGAGGTTTAGCTTCTATAGTGTCTTCTATATTACTATCCTTTTGAAGTTATCTTTGTCCTTATAAGGGTCTCCCAAATCATTTTCGCTCCTATGCTAGACATTATTGCATTGCTCCTCCAATTTTTTATTGCTAATCAAACTAGCATGATGCTTTATCTAGTTTTTTTATTTTTTAAGGGTTAAAGATCTATCCTATAATTGAATTCCCATTTGCATTACTATCTCTTTCAAAGGTGCCTTCCTATTCCCAAATTGATTGCTTTGATTATGACCTGAAGGGTAATGTTGCGATGCTATAATGGTGGGCACTGAGATGCTCACATGAATAGGATCTACTAAAGGATTGGTGTAAATATTAAGCCTCTATAATCCAATTCTTACTCCAAAAGTAACTAACTTCTTAAAAATTAGAGCTACCCGAGCAGTTAAAATAAATAGCATCTGATTCATAAACACTAGTTACTCTCTTAGGATTCATGCTATCAGAAGACCACTAAAAATTATTTATTTCCATTTCCTCAATTAATTCACAGCCTTCCTCAAATGGCTTTGAAATTAAATATCCTCTAGCTGTTGTATCTATAATTGCCCTAAGAGATCCTACCAATCCATTATAGAAAGTCTGAATAACTAATCAATCAAGTAAAGCATAATGAGGGCATTTCCTTAAATCTCTCCTAACTTTCATAAATTAACATTCCTTCAAACTAAAAAAAATATGTGATATCATTCCTAAGCTTGATAAATTTTGAAGGTGGGAAATCCTTAGCTAGGAATTTGTGTGCCAACTCTTTTCAATTGGTTATAGAGCCCGGGGATAAGGAATTCAACCACATCTTAGCTTTGTCCCTTAAAGAAAATGGGAACAATTAAAGTCAAATGGCATCATCACTAAAACCATTATACTTAAAAATTTTACAAATTTTTGAAAAACTAGCTAAGTATAGGTTGGGATCCTCAATAGGAGTTTCCCAAAACTAGGAGTTTTGAACTATCTAAATTATGATGGGTTCATTTCAAAGTTACTGTCCTGGATAGTAAGTCTATTGATACTCTGATGAATTCCTTCTACTACAAAGTTAGCATGCCCTCTAAGAGGTCTAGGATGGTCCTGATGTAGCACTAGTTTAGACATCTCTAAAATCTTTTTTATTTTTTTTTTTAAATTTTTGTAAGGGTCCTTTCTATCTCAAATTCAAATAACAAGAGCTACTTACGAGATTAACTAAGCATGAAACAATGATGCAACAAAATAAAGAACAAAAACTAAATAATCAACAAAATAAAATATATATTTTTTATATTTTTCAAAATTTTAATAAAAATAGCAAAAAAAAAAAGATAAGATATAAGTAGTGTTGCAAATCTGATTTTGATGATGACAAACATGTTTCTATTGTGTTTTGCTTGGCTAACCTGTTTCAGGCATAAAAGATCACGAGCAACTCAAGCCAACTCAAGATCGGGTCCAAGTGTGTCTAAGTGTACTATTTTTCTTTTCTTGAGTCAATTGTAATGTAACTGATCCCCTAGCAAAGTAACCTTACACACACACACTCAGGGGGAGAGCTTGAGTGAATTAGAGTTTCTGTTCAAGTTTTTGTTCAGATCGTCCTGGAAGATATTCCCATCATCCTGAACGATCACGTAAAAATAGAAACCCTAATTAGGGTGACCAAGTTAAGTGTGTCTGATTAAGAAGATCATCCTGGATGATCATTGCATTGTACAGGACGATATGATCAAATCAGAAATTCTCAGCCGCCAGATCAAGTTAGGCAAGTTTTTATTTTAAGAGATTTGGTCTGATCGTCCTGGACGATACATGTCTCATCCTAGATGATCCTATACAATCATGCCTAAATTAGTCTGTTAATTAAGGAAATCAATTAATACTTGATTGATACGATCATATCATCCTGGACGATCCAGGATCGCCCTGGACGATCCAGGATCACCCTGGACGATCCAGGATCGCCCTGGACGAACATGATCGTCTAGTGTGTTTCAGCTGGACGTCCAGAGCGGTGCTCAGGATGATTTGGGCACATTTTGAACTAATCTTACAAGACTATATCCTGATCGTCCTGGACGATCAAGTCATTTTTTGGTCGTCCAGCACATGTTTCTCTAGACGACCCAAACGATCTTCTGGATGAAATTTCTCAATTTACACTAATCATCCCGGATGATCGCAGAATCGTACGGGACGATATGAACAACTTTTTCTACTGATCGTCTAGAAGAGCCAGATCGTCCAGGCTGAAGCAGCTGATTTTGAACTGATCATACAGGATGATCTGTCGATCATCCTGGATAATTTAGGCCGACCAGTTAAGATTTAGGGCAAATTTTGAGCCCTCCTATAGAAGATCTTTTTCTTCCAACAAGAAAAATCTTTTGCCACTTTCTTTTCCAGAGAAACCCTAGAGAGAGAGAGTTTGGGAGTGAGAGAGGATCTTGTGAGGGGGAGTTCATGAGGGGTTCACGAAGGTTGCTCCAAGCAAGGATCAGAGTCGTCTTCTCCGCTCGTCATCTTTCATTGTGTTGGTGTTCTTTGTGAGAGGATCATTCGTAAGAAGATCCGGGGTTCTCTGCCCGCTTCAGGAGGAAGCAAAAGGAGTCTGAGGTTCTCTACCTACTTCAGGAGGAAGCAAAAGGAGGTTGGGTTCTCTGCCTCACCGTGTCGGTGGAAAGGAGGTTTTTTATACAAGCTCCTCCACCTTGCTGTGGGAGCAAAAGGAGAGACACTTTGAGTTAGTGCAATACCCGGAGGGGAGGCTCCGGGGAGTGGACGTAGGTCAAGTTAACCGAACCACTATAAAATTCTGGTGTGTTCTTTCTGATTACTTTCTGCACTTTAGTTTTTCTATGATTATCTGCTTGGGTGAAATTTGTGTTTAATCTTTTCGTGTGAGTATTTACTTATTTTCGCTGCATATCATAGAAAAGATTTTTGCTGTTGCACTCGCATGTTTAAATAACCAATTCACCCCCCTCTTGGTTAGCCTCAAGACTAGTTCATCAGGGCTTAACATCCCTATCAAACTTTCAAGTGGTATCAGAGCGGGATTCAAAATTTAAGTTTAAAAACTTTTGAATTTGATCCATGGCTAACTTTGGTAATCGTAATACTGCTGAAGGTTATTCAATTACATAACCGTCATTGTTTGATAACATACCTTTTGATTTTTGGAAAACTCGTATGTCCACTTTTCTACTATCAATTGATTATCGCATCTGGATGCTAGTTAAGGATGGATACAAACAACCTTTTAGGATGGTTAGCAATGTTAAAACTGAACTTCCCTTTACTGATTGGACTTTTGATGATCGTGACTTAACACAATTGAATGCCAAATGTTTGAATTACTTTTTTTGTGCTTTAAAATATGAAGATTATATGCGTGTCTCTACTTGTACGATTGGTAAAGAGATTTGGGATAGATTGTGCATCACTTACGAGGGTACAACTGAAGTCAAACAGTCTAGGTTAAATATTTGGCTTCATGATTATGAACTATTTCGCATGAAACCTACTGAAATCATTTTTGAAATGTATACGAGATTCACTCAAATCGTCACTTCTTTGCATGCCTTAGGTAGAGAACTTACAAACTACGAAAGAGTGAAAAAAATACTTAGATGTTTGCCTTCTTCATATGATGCTAAGATAACTGCAATCACTGAATCTAAAGATTTGAATACTTACTCTATTGATAGCTGACTTGGATCACTCATTGCTTACAAGCAAGGGGTGAACCAAAGAAAGCTTGACTTAGGTGAGAAGAAGAAGGAGAAAATAGTGGCACTGATGGCCAAGGAGAGTGATACTAGTGCTTCCGGGTCTGATAGCGATGACGTTGCCTTGATCACTAGGCAATTCAAAAGTTTTCTAAGGAAGAAACACAAGAACTTTCAGAAGTGGAACAAGGGTAAGTCCAACAAAAATTTTAAGGGTTCATCTAACACTGTCTGTTTTGAATGCAGGAAGCCTAGACACATTAAGGAAGATTGTCATACACTTAAAGCTCACCCAAAAAAGGAGAAGGGTGAGGAGAAACACAAGTTTAGGAAGGACAAGAAGCGGATTCAGAAGGCGTCCTGGGCAGATTCTGCATCCGACTCTTCTAAGACTGAAGCTGAAGAGGAGGAAATAAATCTGTGTCTGATGGCTGATGATCATCCTGGTCAGTCTGACCTGGAAGAGGTATGTGAGCTTACTTACGATCAATTACTTGAAATATCTGAAAAAATTCATGCATCGTATAGGAAGCTTAAGAAAACCCATGCTAGCTTGAAACTAGATTATTTGACTTTGTAAAAAGAGCATGATATTTTGATTAAGGATCATTCCACTGTTGATATCAATCACTTATCTTTACTTGATGAATTTGATGAACTGAATAAAAAGCATTCTGATTTAATTATTGAACATGATTTACTGAAAATCACTCATGTTGATTTAGAAAAAGCTTTCAAAGAATTAGATAATCTGGCATGTGAAGTGGAGAGTAGCAATGGTGCTTTGAAATTTAAAATTGCTAGTTTAAATAAAGAAAATGAATTTTTGAAAGTTAAAATTAATGCTTTTGAGAAAAACCAAACACCTCCTACGTTTGCACAGTTTTATGCACCTCCACCTTTTGTAGAATCAAGTTCAAAATCATCAAAGCATGTTTCATACACACCTAGGAAGAGGCACTATCACCCACGTAGATTAGTTAACCCTTTTCTTGGTGTTAGATGTTTTTCCTGTGACATGTTAGGACACATTTCCCACACCTGCACTGTTCACCGTAGTGCACATTGGGTGTGGAGGCCCAAATTGCCTATTTCACAGCACAGCACACATGCATCGCATTCTTCTTTTCATAAGAAGGAACCCAAACCTATTTGGGTTCCTAAAACTGACGTTTGATGATTTTGTAGGTGTGCTCTCACACAAGACCTCGTGAGAACATGTGGTACCTGGACAGTGGATGTTCTAGACACATGACTGGAGATGCAAATCAGTTCATTTCGTTGGAGGCCAGGGCTGGAGGCAAGGTTACACTTAGAGATAACACCACCAGGAGGGTGGTAGGTTCAAGTATAATTGGTGATTCAAAGAGTTTTATGATTGACAATGTTTTGCTTGTAGATGGACTGAAACATAACTTGCTGAGCATTAGTCAACTCTGTGACAAAGGATACAGCATCAAATTCCTACCTACTTGCTGCATTTTAAGCTTAAATGACAAAATTGGTTTGCAGGGATAAAGGATCAACAATATCTACAAGCTGGATGTAAGTTGCATTAAGGCTAAAAATTCAATTTGCTTAAAAACTGCTGCTGATGAGTCTTGGTTGTGGCATAGGAGATTGTGTCATGCCAGTATGAAAACCCTTAGAAGAGTCACCCAAAATGACTTAGTTAGAGGTGTGCCCAAGCTTAAGTTCACTAAGGACCACCTGTGTGATGCCTGTCAGTTAGGAAAGCAAGTTCAATCCTCTTTTTACTCTGTTAAGAATATTAGCACCTCTAGACCTTTAGAAGTCCTTCACATGGATCTCTTTAGACCCATTAGCACTACCAGCTTAGGGGGGAAAATCTATGGGTTTTTGATTGAAGATGACTACTCGAGGTTCACTTGGATTAAATTTCTGTCACACAAATCTGAGTCATTTGATGAGTTTAAGTCGTTCTCCACTTGGATTCAGAGGAAGTTAGGTTGTGAGATCTTGACTATTCATAGTGATCATGGTGGAGAGTTTGAAAATGTAAAGTTTGAAAGTTTTTATGAGGAGCAAGGGATTAGTCACAATTTTTCAACTCCTAGGACCCCTCAGCAGAACGGGGTAGCTGAAAGGAAGAACAGGACCTTAGTGGAAGCTGCTAGAGCCATGTTTGCTGAGTATTCACTTCCAAAATACTTTTGGGCTGAAGCGGTGAACACTGCCTATTATGTGCTGGATAGGGTGAATGTGAGATCAAATCTGAACAAGATACCTTATGAGATTATTAAGGGTAGAACTCCAAACTTGTCCCACCTCCATGTCTTTGGCTGTAAGTTTTTCATTCTGAACAACGGGAAATCACCCTTAGGAAAATTTGACCCCAAATCTGATGAAGTAGTGTTCTTAGGCTATTCTAGTGTGGAGAAATCCTTTAGGGTGTTCAATAAGAGGACTTTGGTGGTGGAAGAGACAACTCATATGGTGTTTGATGAATCTAATCCTAAGGTGAATAGAGTTGAGGAAGAAGAAGAGGTAGAGGAGATTACCCAAGGGGTTGAAAATGTAAATCTGGAGGAAAGGGTAGAATCTCAAACCACACTGCCTAGAGATTAGAGATATTCTTTGAGTCATCCTAAAGAACTGATCTTAGGAGACCCTTCTGAAGGTGTTAGGACTAAGCATGGACTTAGGAAGGAAGTAAACCACTCTGCCTTTATCTCAATGACTGAACCCACCAACATCAATCAAGCCCTTTCGGATGAGTTTTGAATCTTAGCTATACAAGAAGAATTGAATCAATTTATAAGGAATGATGTTTGGGAGTTAGTAGAAAGACCTAGAAATCAAAGTATAGTGGGAACCAAGTGGGTCTTTAAGAATAAGATGAATGATTCTGGTGTTGTGGTTAGGTATAAGGCAAGATTGGTCACTAAGGGGTATAATCAGATTGAAGGGATTGATTTTGAGGAGACCTTTGCCCCTGTAGCTAGATTGGAAGCCATTAGAGTGCTACTAGCCTTTGCTTGTTATAAGGGATTTAAGCTGTTTCAAATAGATATCAAGAGTGCCTTTTTAAATGGGGTAATAAAAGAGGATATTTTTGTAGAACAACCCCCAGGTTTTGAGAGTTCCTAATATCCAAATCATGTTTATAAATTAAAAAAGGCCTTATATGGATTGAAACAGGCACCCAGAGCTTGGTATGAGAGGCTTAGCACATTCCTGTTAGAAAGAGAGTTTGTTAAGGGGAGCATAGACACCACCCTTTTTCTGAGGAGAATAGGGGATGGCTTACTCATTGTCCAGATCTATGTTGATGATATAATTTTTGGATCTTCTGATAAATATTTATGTGATGAGTTTTTTAAAATAATGAGTAAGGAGTTTGAGATGAGTATAATGGGAGAATTATCCTACTTTTTGGGGTTTAGCATAAGATAAATGGATGATGGAACCTTTCTCAATCAATCTAAATACACCAAGGACATTTTGAAGAAATATAAAATGTATAAAGCCAAGCCAATCAACACTCCCATGAGCTCGTCTGTTCAGTTAGATAAGGATTCAAGTGGAAAATCTGTTGATCAGAAGAAGTATAGAGGAATAATTGGATCACTGCTCTACCTAACTGCTAGCTGACCTGATATCATGTTTAGTGTCTGTCTTTGTGCTAGGTTTCAGGCTGATCCTAAAGAGTCCCACCTAACTGCTGTTAAGAGTCAAGAGAATTCTTAGATATCTTTTTGGGACCCCAAACCAAGGAATCTGGTACCCTAGGCATAGCACCTCTTTTGAGATTATTGGATATTCTGATTCTGACTTTGCACGGTGTAGGGTGGATAGAAAGAGCACTTCTGGAACTTGTCAATTCATAGGATAGTCTTTAGTCTCCTGGTCCAGTAGAAAATAGAACTCAGTTGCACTTTCCACTGCTGAAGCTGAGTATATTGCCTTAGGGAGTTATATGGCCCAAGTTTTTTGGTTGAAGCAACAAGTCTTAGATTTAGGATTACCTGTGGGCATAATTTCTATTCTGTGTGATAATACTAGTGCCATCTGCATCTCTAAGAATCCAATCCAATATTCTAGAACCAAATATATTGATATAAGGCATCACTTCATTAGGGACCATGTTATGAAAAGGGACATTAAGCTACATCATGTAGCAACTGAAAATCAGCTGGCTGACATATTCACTAAACCACTGGCCTTTGACTCATTCAACATTTTGAGGACCAGATTAGGAGTGATTGATATAAATGCTTGATTCTGATGATTGCTGATTTCTGATTTTTCTGATTTTTATTCTGCTTCTGTTAGTTAGCTATTTGATTTGATTATTTGCTTTCTGTTATTTTTAGTTTTTCTTCTGCTGATTTCTATGTTAGCCTTGGTGTTAGGTTGATTTGAGTATTTATGTTGATATAATTCTCTACCTATTTTTATTTACTGGTTCATCTCTTTTATCTACTATTTTATGCTTTTTAAAATCCGATCACTGCTCGCTACTTCTGATAAATTGGATTTATGACTAAGAGTTTTACCTTGTTTTTATTTGGAAGCTGGTAAGCAGTGATTGATTCCACTGGATAACTCCTCTGCTGGTGTATTGTTTCTTTTGGATAAATATCCTCTTCAAAATTAAAATATTCATTTTTGAAATAGAGATTTATTTTATCTTCATACAGTAATCTATCTCATATCAATAGTATTTTCAAAGTCTTGAGTCATTATTTTGATTTTCTAAACCAAGTGATTGCACTTATCATATGACGTATGGCTTTTGTTTTGTGAATTACTCTTCCTTATTATGGAGAGCATCTCCTATGTCTAGAAGGTAATTTTATAGCTGAGATCCTTTAACGATTTTGAGAGGGAGAAAGCTTACAAAAGATGCGTAGTGCGCCAAATAAATCAAAAAAGAGGCACAAAATGAGCCCAAAGCTGAAAAGATACGAAATGTCGCCAAACTAAAAGATACACAAAGTGTATCAAAAAATCAAAAGATACGTAAAGCGCCAAACAAATTGAAAAAGAGGCACAAAATGAGCCCAAACTAAGCTTTCTTCCCTTTTAGATCGCTAAATGTCTTAGAAAAATCCGTGCGCCACTTAATATGTTCAAAAGCTTGAGTTTGAAAATCATGATTTCTGGTTTATTACTTTGTAACACTATTATATCAGATATTTTTTTGGAATGAGGCCTGAAAGGATCTCTTTTTGAATCTAATTTCTTTTCTTCTGAATTGGATTTTTGTTTTAAAAGAGATTTGCATCGATAAGGTGCCCGAGGTGGGTTACGAAAGTCAATTTTTTTAACTTTTTCTGGATTTCAGCGCTGTCAATCGTCTTCTTATCGGTTTTTGGATCTAAAATCAAGGAAAAATTTTGATTTACTGGAGCAGCTTGATAAAAAAAAAAATAAAAATCGTTGCTTTTGTGTTATCGTGTCACGTTTTATTTCCTTTAGTTTTGTGTTTCCTTTTAATGGTTATATTTTTGGGATCCTGATTATTCATTTCCATCCTCCATCTTTTTCCTATTTTCTTCACATCATCCTGGACGATCTTCTTCATCTTGGACGATCCAAACTTCATCCTGGACGATCCATTCAAATTCGTCCCCACTTTGATCATACTGCTGAGAAATATCAATTATTGGTGATCATCCTGGACGATCCATCAATCGTCCTAGACGATATGATCCATATCTTCCTGATCTGATCAAACGGCTAAGATTGCACCAATTATTGTCCATCATCCTGGACGATCCACCTCATCGACCTGGATGATCCACGTGTTAGTAGCTGGACGATTCAAATTCGACCCGTCCGACACATTTATTGCATATCATCCCGGACGACCACCTAATCATCCTAGACGATACTTTTCATCAACGGTCGTCCAGCTTTACTCTTTGGGATGATCGCCTGTGTCTAATCATCCTAGACGATCTCTGATCGTCCTGGACGACGACTTTTTGACCAATCGTCCTGGCCGTCATAAATGATCATATCATCCTGGATGATCTCTCGATCGTACGGGACGATCCGGCCAAGTTCTATTTAACTGCTTGGATGAAATCTCTGATTTATCTTTTTATTATTAATTTAAATTATTTCCACTGCAAGTTATAAAAAGATTTTTATTTTTGTTTAAAGAAGTTTTTAAATATCCAATTCATCCCCCCTCCTGGTTAGCCTTGGGACTAGTTTATAAGGGTTTAACACCCCTCACAAACTTTCACTTAGGGCATTGGAGAAGGTGAGGTTGTGTGAGAGGTAGGAGTGTGAGGGGATTTCACACAATTTCCTTCACCTTCATTCTATCAATGGCTTTTTTGATTTTTTTGGGAATGCTCTAGGGAGAAAGAATTCAAGGCTGAAGATTATTGGGTTCTCTGCCTTCACCAAGAGGGTAAATAGAATTGCAAGATACTTTGCCTTCACTAAGAGGGTGAAAAAGCTTCTAGGTTCATTGTCTTCACCAAGAGGGTGAAAAGAGCTTCCATGGTCCTATGCCTCACGAGGAGGGTGAAAAGGATTCTGGTTCTCTGCCACATCAGTTTGGTGGAAGTGACTCTTGTAAAGGCTTCTCCACCTTATTGTGAGGGGTAAAGGAGAGACACTAACGGTTTAGTGCAATACCCAGAGAGGAGGACTATGGAGAGTGAATGTAAGTTATTGTTTGATCGAACCACTATAAAATCTAGTGTGTTCGTTCTGTGTTTTTTCTTTATGCACTTTATATTTCTTTTGATTTATTTTATTGTTAATCTCTTTTGTGAACATTGTGATTGGTTTCGACTTACTTCATGGAAAAATAAAAAATATTATTTTTTATCTTGTGGTCTCTACTAAGTCAAAACACAAAAAATTCGTACGTTAACTAGCCTTTATATTGTTTGAAATCTATTTTAATTTTGAGATATGAATTTGATAATTAAGTTTTAAAAAAGAATTTTTGAAAAATAAAAAGTTTTTAAAAGCACTAATTCACCCCCCCCCCCTCTTGGTGCATCTTGGGTAGTTCAACGAGGTTTATCACCCTCCCTCAAACTTTCATTAGGTTGGCGGACCTCTGTACTTTTGTGCTATTGGGTGTTATCATTAACTGTCTTGGGTCAAACTTCTATTTAGTTATTTGTTATAGGTATTGCTATTGGTTTGTTTTGCTTGGATGGGCTGGGCTGGGCTGCCTTGGGTTATCTGTGTGGATATGCCTGGTTATGTTCTGGATGAGGTTCAAGTGGCTTTTCTATTATCCCCTCTTTTATTTAGGTGGATTATGGACCTCAGAGATTTTCTTGTGTATTTATGGCCTAACTATATGCTGACCATCTATGACCTCTATGTTGATTCCTTTGGCAATATTATGCTCCATTTTGTTTTCAATTTCTGCTATTCTATTTTTTGGATGACCTTCTTGTTGGATGGATATAATTGTGCTAGGTGCTTCATTATTATTGAGATCTCTTATGATTTCTATTCCTTTATATTTAATCAATTGCCTTTGCAATTATATCATTTTGCAGGTAGTCTACCTCTTTATAGAATTATGCAGGGATATTCTTTTGTAGGATGATTGGGCTGAATTCTCATATATAGATCTCCTTTTTTGGGTGTTGTCTACATTTTTACAATCAATTTATTTCGCATGTGGAATATAATTCAAACAGGTTACACTTTGCCTTATGGAATTGTTAATGGTCCTAAAGTTTAAATTATTACTATTGAATGGAGTTTAGAGGATTATTATCTTTCGTAATTAAATGCCAAATGTTTAAACTAATTCTTTTTTGCACTTAAATCTTAATATTATATGTGTAGATCCACTTACACCACTGAAAAATGAATCATAGATATGCTTTGTATTACACATGAAGGTACTAATGAAGTTAAATAATGTAGGTTGAATATTCTACTTCATGGTTATGAATTGTTTACCATGCAACCCAACGAAACTATCACTGATATATATACACATTTTACAAAAACTATAAAATCCTTGCTTGCAATTAGAAAAGAAATTACAAATTTTGAGAAAGTGAATAAGATCCTTAGATGTCTGCCAGAATCATGGGATGCCATGGTGATGATGGTCTCTAAATCTAAGGATTTAATTACATATTCTATTGATAATTTACTTGGTTCACTAATCACGCATGAATAAAAAATTTCCGAAAGAATTGTAGATATATGAGAAAGAAGAAAGGAGAAAATCATTGCTTTGAAGGTCGATGATATAGATAGTAACAACTCCAAATGAGGTAAAAAGGATGACATAGCCTTTATGATAAGGTAATTCAAAAGCTTTCTTAGAAAGAAGCAAAGGAGGCAACCCAACAAGTGGAAGAAATGTAAAAACCAAACCTATATTTAATGGAGAAAGAAAGCATAGGTGAATCAGACAGTGATCATATATGTGATTTTATGTATGATGGTTTACTTTCATTCTTAGAAAAATTATATGCTACCCACAAGAAACTAAAATGCATATTTTTAAGCCTAAAACATAAACATAATTCATTGGTAGAAGAGCACACGTGTATAGTAGGAAAGTTAACATCATTGAAAAATGAAAATGTTGCATTAGAGGAGCTGCATTCTTGTCTTTAAAAAGAATAAAAGGGATTAGAAATGATCTAGTAAAATCACAAAATCATATTAAATTAAAAGTTGCATTTAAAGAATTAGCTCTAAAAATGGATTATAGTGACCATGAGGCATTGGTACAATTAGAAATGAATAAAAGTGTAAATGAGATTTAATAAAAAAAAAATTAAAGAGTTAAGGGCTAATGCATTGAGATCTATGCACACACCGCCTAGGATAGATCCACATGAATATTCATTATATAGGACATCATCATTATGCAGGTTTGCTTATTCATTCCAAGGTGTTAGATTTTTTTCTTGTGGTAAGGTATGAAGCATTGCATGAGTCTGTTCACCTTAAGTCCACCATAGAACTTGACTTGTTTAGAGGCATAAGGCCTCATTATCATATCATGGAATGATTTTATTTTCTCACACTTTGGGAACCAAGCTGGCATGGGTTCCAAAATGCTCACCTTAATCTATTTTGTAGTTATGCCTTCATAAGGGGTCTTGTGAAGGTATGTGGCTGGAGAAATAAAGAAATTTATCATGCTAGAATGCAAGAGTGGAGGTAAATAAGAGATAATACCATAATTAAGGTAATTGGAACAAGAACCATAGGTAAACTTAATGGCTTTACTATTAAAAAGGTTTTATTAATAGAATTCTTAATGCATAACCTACTTAACATTAGTTAACTTTATGATAAAGGCCTTCATACAAAAATTTTCTAAAAAATATATAATTTTGTTTGATAATAAGCATGTTTTGCATGGTTTTTTAGTCAATAATATTTACATTCTTGATCTAAAAAGTTTGACTGAGTTTAGCAAGGTGCACTATTTGAAAACTTTTATAAATGAGGCTTAGTTGTGGCATAAGAGACTATGTCATGCAGGTATCAAGACATTAAAAAAATTTATACACTGAGTCCTAGTTAGAGGAGTACCCAATTTATAATTCACTAAGGAGCATCTTTATGATGCATGTTAGCTAGTTAAGAAATTCATGCCCTCTTTTCACTCAATTAAGGAGATCAACATGAGTAGACAACTTGATCTTTTGCGTATGAACCTATTTGGACCTGTCAGTGCTTTAAGTCTATAAGGAAAAGTATACGGGTTTATCATTGTAGATGATTTCACAAGATTCATATATGTTAAATTCTTAGCAAGTAAAAGTCACTCATTTTAGGAGTTTAGGATTTTATACCTAGGATGCCCCAATATAATGGCATAATAGAGAGCAAGAAAAGGACCTTGATGGAAGCAATTAGAGCCACATTAAATTATTATAGGATGCCAGAATACTTTAGGGCTGAGGTAGTAAATGTGACATATTATGTTCTAAATAGGGTGAACATTAAATAAAAGTTGAATAAAACCCATGAGCTTTTAAAGAGTAGAACTCCAAACCTTTCCCACCTACATGTCTTTTTATGCAAATATTTTATGCTTAATAAGGGAAAATCTAATTTGGAAAGTTTGATGCCAAATTTGATGAAGCTATATTTTTAGGATATTCAAAAATAGTTAAAGCCTATATGGACGTTAATAAGAGAACACTAGTAATAGAAGAGTGTACCTATGTAGTATTTGATGAGATCTATAAGGATACTCCACCTAGAGAAAAGAAAAAGAAGAGGGTGACATCACAATTGGAATTTAAAATATAGGCTTAGAAGATAGAGAAGAGACTCAGGATCTCTTACTTATAGAGTAGAGATATGAATCTAGTCATCCTAGGGAGCTTATAATAGGTGACCCATCCACAGAAGTTAGGACTAGGAATGGCCTTAGGAAAGAAGTTAGCAACATAACCTTCATCTCTAAGATAAAACCCACTAATGTAAAGCAGGCATTGGAAGATAGATTTTAGAAAGTAGTAATGCAATAAGAGTTGAATCAATTTTTTAGGAATGATATGTGAGAGTTAGTAGCTACACTTACTCAGAGTGTTTTTGGAATGAAGTGGGTATTTAAAAAAAAAATTAAATGATTTTAGATCAGTCGCCATGGATAAGGGTAGGTTGATAACAAGAGGTACTATGAGATAGAAGGGATAGATTTTGAGGAGCCTTTCATCCCAATTGCTTGGTTAGAGGTTATCAAGGTATAGCATTTACTTGTTTTAAGGATTTAAATTATACCATTGAAGAGTTCTTTTCTAAATGGGGTGATTACGTAGGATGTTTTAAGTAAAATTTCCCTCAGGTTTTAAGAGCTCAGCTTTTCAAAATCATGTTTGTAAACTTAAGAAAGCACAGTATGGGCTAAAGAAAGCATCTAGAGTGTGGTATGATAGGCTTAGAAATTTTCTCTTAGATAAATCCTTTTTTGAGGGTACGGTAGATACCACATTGTTTATTAAAGGAATTGAAGATAATATACTCATTATATAGAAATATTTGGATGACACTTTTGGATTGATTGATGATGATCTATGCAAAGAATTTTTTCCACTATGAGTAGTAAATTTGAAATGAGTATGTTTAGTGTGTTGACCCATTTTCTTGGATTTAATATAAAGTAAAGAGTAGATGAAGCCTTCTTGAGTCAAACAAAATATATAAAAGAAATTTTAAAGAAATTTCACATTGAACGTTGCATGAGTATGAATACACCCATGAGTCTGAGCACCCAAATAGATTAGGATCAAGATGGGAAATTAGTTAATCAAAAATTTTTGAGGGATTATAAGTTCCTTACTTTACTTGACTACCAGTAGGTCATGACATTATGTTTGCTTATATAGTAGGTTTCAGGATGATCCTAAAGAATCCCATATGACCATAATAGAAAGAATCTTAAGATATTTTATAGGCACTAAGAACTTAGGTATTTGATATCCTAGGAATAGTTTGACATTTGTGTTAGTTATATACTCAGATTTAGATTTTGTTGAATGTCAGGTGGATAGAAAATGCACTTCAGAAACTTTCCAATTTATAGGATAATCTTTTATTTCCTGGTCTATTCGAAAGAAAAATTCAATAGGCCTTTCCACTATTGAAGCTAAGTATATAGTTATAGGAAGTTGATTGCCCAAAATTCTTTGGCTGAAGCAACAACTTCTTGATTTCTTATTTTAGTTAGACACCATCCACATCATGTGT
Organism: Dendrobium chrysotoxum; assembly: GCA_019925795.1. NCBI lineage: Eukaryota > Viridiplantae > Streptophyta > Magnoliopsida > Asparagales > Orchidaceae > Dendrobium > Dendrobium chrysotoxum. The sequence goes on from CM034297.1 coordinate 15,935,341, forward strand.
GACAAAATGCGTGTAATCTACATCACTAAAAATCCTTTAGCACTATCATACTAAATATACTGATGTGAGACACCACTTTTTTAGGGACCATGTGGCAAAGGTAGATGTGAGTATACAGTTATGGACATAAAAAATTAATTAGTAGAATTTTTACCAAACTCCTCAGTTATGAAAGGTTCAGTGCACTTGGAAATAGATTAGGAATCATATATATATATATATATATATATATATATATATATATATATATATGTGTGTGTGTGTGTGTGTGTGTGTGTGTGTGTGTGCGCGCGCGCGCGCGCGCATAGGAATTGAGGAGTGGCATGCTTATTTTTGTGCTTGTGTTCTAGTTTATGATATAGTTTGTGTTTATATTTTAGTTTATATGTTTATGTGGAAATAGTTGTTTCATTTTTTTTGTTGCATCTATTTTTAGTCTATATGCTTGTATTTTATACATGTGTTTTATTTCCTTCTCGCTTTATGTGTTTTTAGTTTTTTATTCTCTTTGTAGTTTTTTTATTTTATCTTGTTGTATCTCTATTTTGTGGTGCTCCTTTTGTGATGTCAAAAGGGCGGGGGTAACAGTGATGGTTGTAGTATTAGGAATTATGGTGTTCTTGTTTTTTTCTATCATCTAATTTTAATTATTCATGTTTTGGTTTCTTTAAGTGTTTGTGTCATTATGTTTTCATATACTTTAAAACTAAAATTAAAAAAATGAAAAATAAAAGTAATTAGAATTCAAATGTTTTCCTAATTATTTCTAAAAAGCACATTTAGTGAGGAGGAGAACTAAGTCGGGAATTAAATACCAACTTGCAAATTTAAAATTACAACCAACAAGCTTTGCAATCCTAAAAAAGGGGTAGATTGTTGAAATATGGGAGCCCAACCTAGTATTTTAATGATTTCAAACATTATTGGCTTGATCATTTAGTATTTTCTACTTTATATATATTACCTTTCTTTTGTACAACATACACAGAGTTGGATCAAAGAAACAAATTCAAAAAACTACAATGTGGAGTCTATTTAAAATTTAAAAAAAAAGTCTATTTTTTCTTCTTCAGTCTTTTACATAATTTGGTGTATATTGGCAAGATAATTAAGAACACACTCAAAAGAGGGGATGGAAATTCAATACTTAAATTATCTGTTAAATTATACTATATAATCCCAATCATTTTTTATGATATGCTAATCTCAAAATTATTTTAAATGTTTAATTAAATTAATTAATAACATAACAATTTATACTGTAGGACACGTAATCAAACAACATGATGGATTATTTTGATAAAATCCCACCATTGAATCTATTACCAAAATTAGATAAGTTTAAATTTTAAAGCTTGAACTAGTCATACTATACTAAAGGTTTTGTATTGTATGTTTATTAATAAATATTACCTAATTTTGTCCGTAGATGAAGGAATCAAATCATGATCAAATCTTAATTAAATATCATACTATACTATCTAAATTTTATAGTTCGATTTAACAAAACCTTCATTGGAAAAACCTTGGTTTATCCTCGATGATCCTTGATTTGATATATAACTGATTGTACTATATGACTAAATATCATACAGAATAATCTAAAATGGGAGTTATACTAATCAAATAGTATGAACCTAGTATCATACTAAATGATCATAGAATTAAATTTAAAATTATGGTTTACTTTAAATAACCACTTTAATTGTTTACCAAGGGGTTATGTTGAGTAGCCAGAGATATTATTTCTGTGTGAGAGAGCTCTAGAGAGGGAGAAGTGTCTCCTTTCTTATGAGAGAGTCTGAAACACTTGGAAGAAATAGTAGGAAGGGTTTAGAGGTTATCCTTGACGGAGTCAAGGAGAGTGTAAAGAAGTCACATAGTTTTCCTTGTCAGCCTGCATCTTATGTCCTCAAGGTTATAGTTATGGAGATCTTAGAAATGAGCTATATGGAAGAAGTCTTTGAAAAAATACTTTACTATACGAGGTGGATAGTGGAGTGGCATCTCCATCATTGTGAGGAGCATTAGGAGAGAGAAGCATCTTTTCCATTGTAAGAAGCAAAAGAGGCAGCACCATCTCCATCATTATGAGAAACAAAAGGAGGGAGTGGCACCTCTATCATTATGAGTAGGGGCGGATCCCCCTTTAGCCCAGGCCCCCCCCCCCCCCCCCCCCCCCCCCCCCCCCCCCCCTCCTAAAGAAAAAAAAAGAAGGAAAAAATTCTTTATTACATGCTTTTTTAGGTAATCCCCTCCCCCCCTCCATTTATTTTTTACTCTTTATTACAAGGCATTTTATGAAATTACCCCCCTAAAAATTTTAAAATACTAGGTCTTTAACCAATTGTCCTCCTAGAAGAATTAAAAATATTGTGTAGATGTGTTATTATTAGGGAACGATGAACCAAACACAAAGAGAAATAATAAATCACAATATGCAAAACACAAATGAACACGAGATTTACGTGGAAAACCTATATCAGGAAAAAACATGGGGGAGAAGGGAGAACGACTTCACCTTAAAGAAGAGGTGGAGTACAAAATGGCTTACAAACCCTAACCCTTTACAACATATTTATAGGGAAAAAATAGGGTACAGAAAAAATAAGCAGAATTCTAAAAATACCCTTACAGCCAAAACTTATTTCGGGTGCGCTGCTCATTGACCCCAAGACATATCTACGAAGCATGCAATAGTCAACGACATAAATAAACAAACGTAAAGCCAAATTTGAGGCAACACAAACAATTCTTTATAAACCCCCCCCCCCCCCCCCCCCCCCCCCCCCCCCCTCCTTAAAAACTAAGGCCAATTCTACCCCTGATTGTGCGAAGCAAAAGGAGGGAGCGACATCTCCCCCATTTTGAGGAATAGAAGGAGGGAGCGACATCTCTACTATTGCATGAAGCAAAAGGAGGGTTTTGGTTTTCTGGGTGAAAGAGCTTAGTGAAGGTCATTCTCCACCTAGGAACAGAGAAGGGATTCTCCGCCCTAATGAGAGTAGGAGTGTTGCTAGTGAACACCGAAAGAGGAAGACCTTTGGAGAGTGGGCATAGGTCAAGTTTGACCAAACCACTATAAAATTATGGTTTAATTTTCATTTTTACTTTACTGCATTTTGTTTTCTACAAGCTTTCACTTTAAGAGTAGTGATTTGATCATATTATTCTTGTAATCATTATTTTAAGTTTGTTTTAACATTTTCTTTAAATCAGTCATTAGAAATTTCATTGATAAAAAATTTAAAAATAAAAAATGGTTTAAAAAAATTTATATAACTTAGTACTATTTACTTTGTTAAGTTTATTATTAATATCCTTAGTTAATTTTAGCTGCTTATTAGTTTATTGCTCTTTCAAAACTTTTTAACATAACCAATTCATTCCCCCTTTTGGGTTTTCCATAGCACTTTCATTACCAACTGATGGGGTGTGCGTGTGGGTGAGTTTGTATGAACTTAGTTCAATGCATGAATATAGCTTAAGATCTGGGCTGAAATATGTTATGCATGGGTTTTCTTTAAATGAAATACCCACAAAATATGCAAGTACATGTGTCGATTAAGTAATAAAGTGATTGAGTGAGTATCGATCCCCTGAGAAAGTGTTCTGCCTATTACAACTATAATGTTTATCCTATGTAGCAAAGATAAGGGTTAAGATTCTATCACTATGGAGGATTGCAAGATAAAAGATAAGATACATGATAATAATATGTTTTGGAATAATAATGCAAATTTTTAAAGTTTTCCTGATGAGACTCTCCATTGTTGACATGGATTAGTGCATATGCATCCTTAAATCTCTACCGAGCTTATAAGGATGTAAAGGGAGGTTTATGGCATTCCTATAGTGATTGTATCTCCTTAGACCCTAGGAGGTTAAACATCTTATATTTAGGCATGCAAACATGCCATTTCAGTACTCCTATTTATTCCAATATTCCTTCACCGAGGTAATATACCACACTAGATTTTAACTACATACATGGCCATAATATGCATTAAATTAAATTAAATTCAAAAGCTATTAAAAACATCTATTCCCACTCAAAGTACTATAGTATATACTAGTACTCACATTGGATTCACATCATTAGCCCAAACTAAGGATGTAGCCAAACATGACGAATAAAGAAAGCAAACCAGATTTCATTGCTTGCATAAAAGATAAAATACAAGAGTAAAAGTTATATAAGATGTCACCCAGATAGTACAAATGCAGTCTCCATACTCCATTCTCCTCCAAATATTTGATTGCTTACAAGAGATAAGCTAACAATTAATTCCCAAATGTAGTATCTTACTCTCTCTCTCCTAGCTCCCTTAGATTTTACTCTAAGGTGACACTGTAGTTTAGAAAGAAAAAATGGCAGAACTATGACTAAACTAACAAACCTTTCCACCAAAATGAACAAAAAACTATTTATACTTATACATAAATGGACTTAGGCACTGCGGTTCTTGACTTGGTGGCACCATGATGTTACAGAATGAACTAGTGCCTCGGCGTTGCTGGGCTTTCTCTGCTACGGTGATGCATTGACTCGACTCGTTCATTGGCTGAATTGGTGCATCACTTGGCTTATTCAGCATGGATCCATCTTTTGTTAACTATTCTACTGCAAAACTACAAAATTGAGTGTTGCAGCACTTGAATGTATAATTAGGCATTGAACGTTGTACTGCTCGATGCTCTGGTGCTCAAATTCTCAAAACTTAGGTGCTGTAGTGCTAATTTCTAGCACCGCAGCATTGTGAAGCACTGCGGTGCTGAGCTTGTCTTAGCTAAGGTGCTGAATTAATTACCATTTTCCCACCTCCAACACTATGATTTCTAGGTCTAGTGTCGAGGCATAGGGATGCTGCGGTGCTGGTAGTTGTAGTGCTGCAAAGTTGGTTCAACACTTATAAATCTTTTTATCCTTTTTTTAGCATTTCATGCATTACATTGACTAAAAATAAAATTTTTACTGATATTTAAGATAATAAAAATTATAAAATTTATACTTAATTGTAACCATAGGTTATCTCATCTAAGGGGACCTCATAGACTAAGGGTGTAGACCTAGTCCTAGGCTAATAGGCAGGAATTACACTCCACTATTTTATGAGGGACTAACCTAAACTAGACTTATAGTACCATACAGTGGTACCTAGCAAGGCAAATAAGGCTACTTAGGATCTAGGGTTGACAGGCGCAAGAGGAAGGTATTATCTCTATGTGGTGGATATAAAACCCAATATGGGGCTTATAACTCAACATTGTGTGATTGAGAATGCCTAAAATCTAAACACCTCCTTAATGTTGTAGAGGAGATGAGACATATACAAACATATTCTCAATGTGGTAGAGAAGACATCCAAAGAGTGGAATCTTAAATATCTCTTCAATATGGTAGAAGAGACATCTAAGGGGTGGGACTTACAGCTCAATCTATGTGATTGAGTAGCCCAAATATTTTCTCAAGGAGGTAAAGGAGATGTTAAAATGAGAATTACAACTTAGTCGGGAGGCGACCAAGATATCCTAGATTTCTCCTTAATATAGTAGATAAGACACCAAAAGAGTGGTAGAAATCTTAAGTTTTCCCTCAGTGTGGTAGAGGAGGCATAAAAAGGAGGATGTGATATGAGATGATTTAAATAATGGGACTTACGGCTTGATAGGTGTGGTATCAAGCATGCTCGGACATCTTCTTAATGTGGTTGATAAGATGTCAAAAGTGGGACTTATATCTTTGTCTTATGTGACCAAGAAGGCGCAAACTATCTTCTTAATGTGGTAGAGAAGATAGTAGCCTGGACTTGCATCTTGCTTGGTCAAGAATGAAAATCAATTCGGCTAGTTGAGAGTGGTGCAAGGTGCAACATTCCTAAGGAAGAGGAGATATACACCTCCCAAATGGATTAAGTTGAACATCGATGCTTCCTTAAAGAGCAACTACCAAGCTGGTGTTGGAGGTGTTTTTAGAGATCATAGAGGACGGTTCCTGTGTGCTTTTGGTCAGAATTATGTGCATTGGGATTCAGCTCATTTGGAATTGTTGGCTATCTTGTCAGCTAAGGAATTTATCAAAGAATGGATGTATGATTGCAAAGGTATCATCATAGAGGGGGACAATAAGAACATCATACAATTGCTCCAAAAGCTTTTCAATAAGATGCCGTTCAAAGAAGGGTGTCCTTTCATAGAAGATTTCTCCTTTCTCTTGGTCTTTAACCAAGTTTTATTTCATTATGTTAATAGAGGATGTAATAAGTTAGCAGACTATTGTGCTAACTATGCTTGTTCATTCAATTTTTTTTGGGATGACACCTATTGTAATAAGGTACATCCTAGCTTTTTTCTTTGCTTAAGGAGGATTGTGATTGTGGTACAATCACTTAGGCTTTTCTTAGTTCTTATTTAATAAAATTGCTTCATGCATTCTTCAAAAAAAAAAAAAAAGATAGACTAGATGAAGAGAGCATCTAATTGTGTGTGTAGTGAACCTATGTATATGTTGTCTATCCTAGGGTGTCAATTCTAGACTATATGTACATGCACGAAGGGCATGACATGTTGGGTACCAATGAAGGGCTAAATGCTGACTACATACGGTATCAAGACCACCTTTTTATATCTGGTATCTCCTGCTGGAATCTTAGATGAGGCGGATCCTATATTTTAATTAGCCTTTCCTATAAGTGAGTGTGGAAGTGTAGAATGCTACTCGCCTCTACAAATACTAACCAAAGTAGTGTGGGTGTCAAATAGTCATCAATATAAGGTAGAGAGAACAGTAGAAATTGTGCATCAAAGTGTGTAATCCTTAGTTGTTATGTTTCTACTATTCGCTAACCTAAGGTTTTCCTGCAAAATAGATGTCAGTGAAATATAGTAAACATCATAGTTTTTATCATCTTTCATCCATGTACATAAACCTGAATTATTAAAGACTTTGCATATTGATGCATGGTGCACAAATATTGTAAGTCCTATGTATAGGTCTAGACTTTGAGCAATCAAAGACACATAATTATGAATAATTAGATTTAGGAAGTTAGCATTATTAAATCAGAACTCATAAATGATGATAAGATACAAATGTAAATGCATGATATGCCAATATTTCATATTCAATGCAAGTATTTTTTTTAATGCATTGGATGCATGATACTTTTATAGTTAAGTACATTTTTTTTTAAAGAAAAATAAGAAGTTTTATCTAATATTAAATTTACCATTTGAATATTAAATAAATTACTTACAAGAATATATTTTATATTCATTTAATGCTAAAATGCGTATACAACAAATGAATTATATAAACCACATACTTAAATTAAATCCGTCATATATATTACAGCAAAATAAATTATGCCAAATAGTGGATGACATACTCAACACATAAATCATGCTCAAATAATATCCTTTCATCCTATATTCAATGCTAAAAAAAAAAAAAATTAATATTAAATGTTTCATGAAACTAATTTTATTTATATTTAACCAAAAACTTAAAAAAAAAAAATAATAAAGTTCAGATTTATTAACATAATTCTCTAAATCTTGACTATTTTGAAGATGAGAGATCATTCGCATTGTGTAATTATATTCAAATAACACGATATTATACATTAGGGGCAAATAAAGAACTGCTAATAATCAAATTTAATTAGAAATACTTACTTACCTATGATGAACTCTGCAGTGCTGCAGGTCTAAGCCCATATTTGAATGTAATAACAGTTAAGACATAATGAAAGGGCCAGACGTAGTGCATTGTATTGAAATAGAATTTATGTGGAATTACGATATTGGTTGTCCTAGAGGATCATGGCCTCGGCTAGGCCAACAGGTTTAAGTGGGGTTCTCTGCCCAACATGTAATTTATTGCAGATGTCACAAATGCTGTATGCAAGTGCTAATGTACCAGTCCAAAAATGATGCTGGTTAAGTAGAAGTTGCAAATACCTGGTGGTGTTAAGCCGAGGTGGGGAGGCACCGGTGTTGAAGAAGGAAAGGAGCACTGTTCTTGGTTTGAGGCCTTATGAATGAACCGTTGGGCGAATGTGCAAAGAACTGTGAACAACGGCGTTGGCAGCAACTGACGTGAGTATGGAGAGAACGTCCAGTTTTGCGAGGGAAATTTTTAAGGCGGTTATTGCCGGTGGAGTCAATTTTGAATTTCAGGAGGAAATGGTTATTAAAATGAAACGAATTCTGTTTTAAATAGTAGTGGAAATAAGATTTGATATATATATATATATATATATATATATATATATATATATATATATATATTGTATCAATATTATTTTTATCAAAATCTTCAAATAAGTAATTTCCCCTAAATTTGATCGAATAAAATACAATCAAGCTAGCCAATATTGTTCTAAATTGCTTGTGCCACAGCTATGAACAAAAATAAAATTTGAAATTACGACGAAAAGTATGATTAATGGCCGTGATTATGGTGAGACACATACAATCAAGCATTGATCACGATCATGATTAACCGTATATTATCGAGTGACAAGCACGATCATGATGTGATGCACACGATTAGGTGATGGTCACAATTGCAACGAGGCATACATGACCTAGTGATGATTGTGATCATGAGGAGATGTGCACGATTGAATCGCGATCATGACTATGCAGGATTTAGAAGTGGTTCTAATTGGGAAGGCTGAGTTCAAATCGTCGGGTATATGCATAATACAATGGTCGAATGGGGAGACATGAAGCTAACTAAAGTGTGTATGCAATGGAAGAACTCGAGTGCAGCAAAAGCAAGGTCAACAATCATATTGTACAAACATGTTCATATTATATGAAAATTTATAATTGATATATCATCAAAAAATTATCTTAATATGGCACAAATCTCGAGGAAAACATGAATCGAAAACTTCCAAAATTAATTTTGGGACCATTCAAACTCCAATTTCAGCAAACTTATAGTCGAACTAAACATCTCGAAAAGACGAACCCAACCATTCCAAATTAGATCCAATCCGACCCAAATGGGTCCAAAGAAGGCCCGATGCACGTTCAAAAGCTGCAAAGCTTAAGTTGGAGGATCAAATGATATCATGCATGTTTATAGTCAAATCAAGCAGCTTGATGAGACTAATCCAACGAGCCCAAGATCGTTGAATGTTCACATCATTAAGGCAATCAAATGCTCAATAAACAGTCCATGATCAAGGGAATAGATATCGGCCATCCATCCAAAGCACTCCAAACATGCCCTTGATCTTCTCCCTATTTACTAGCCATGCCACTCTCAAAAAATTATAAATAGAGCCTCCATTCTTCACAAAAGGAAAAGGAAGAAAGAAGAGGAAGAAAGAAAAATATGAGATCTCTCTTGCTACCATGCTCCTCCTCAATCACCGTCGGACCACCAACCGTCATCAGACCATCGATCGTAATTGGACCACCACTAGACCAGTAACCGTTGACAGACCTCCGCCCGACCATTGATTGACCACCGACCATCATCAGACCACCAATCGTCGTTGTACCTTCACCAAGCCACTGACTGATGCCAGGACATCCGCCTCGCTGTCAGCCGCCACCAAACTTCTGCTTGGCCACCTATCGTCACCGAACTTCGACCTGATCATCAGCCGTCATTGAACTTCTAGACATCCACCGGCCATCAGCAGACTTCCGCCAGGTCACTAACTGACGCTAGAACATCCGACCGGCCGCTAGCCATCATCGGACTTCTGCCTGACCACCAGCAGTTGTCAGACTTCTGCCCAACCACCGGCCATCATCGGACTTCTAGCTTGCCACCAGCCATCACCGGACTTCTGCCTGGCCACCGATGAACACCAGACTTCTTTCCAACCACATACTGACACCGGACTTCTACCCAACTCTCCCTATTATTATAATTTCATAATCTTTGTATTAAAGAATAGATCAAGCTTTATAATTTATTCAAATATTAGTGGAATCATTTGAATTGGGCTAGGCCATATGATTTTTTTCCTTTTTTTAGGGTTTTCATGTTGAAAATCTTTGGTGTTTTTTTGGGTATAAAATCTTCTATTTATGTGCTGAATATTCGTGCAATGTTAAGACGAATAACTCTGTCACTCTACTGCCGCATATATTCTAGCCTGTAACAGTTTGGTGTCATCTATGGGAACATCAATCCCACTATCCTAAGCACTACTGCAATGACCAACAGGCATAGCAATCACAATATGGGAGCCTCCTACTCTAACATGCATCAATCTACGAATCAGTCTATGAACAAGGGATGTTAGGCATCTACCTTTCTTTGCTCCATGGACACAATCTGACTGGGGAAGAATATCATGACCATCCTTGAAAAAAGGAGGAAACTTAGAATGAGATCCTTCCAATTTTATGAGGGACCCAACAACCGGCACTAGCAGAGCAAGAGGAAATTCTTCTCCCTCGAGATCCAACACTAGCTGAGGATGTTCGACATGAATATATTCATACAAAGATTCCTCTTCCTACGTCAAGGGCTCACCTCAGGTCATAGGAAGACATTGAACTTGTTGATACAACGAGCTCTACCCATTCTTCTCGCACAAGTTGACCAACCCACATTCCTCTAGTGGTTTTCAAGAACTTGGCCTGACCTTACATTGCTAAACTCCCATGCAATGCTCTACATCATGAACTGTGAAGATTAGTCTGAGAAGAGTCCCTATGAGGGGATGAAGGTAACCTCTTTATTAGTGAGACATTCAGAAGTCATCTCTCCTAACTGAAGTCATCCTTCAACACCACATTCCTGTAGGCTTCAAATTATCGAGTATTGATTCTTACAACAGGACATCTGACCCTTACGAGCATATTAATCACTATAGAGTTATTTTGCATATCCAACAAGCCTCATATGAGTTCCTCTACCAAATTTTTCCTGCAACCCTTAAGGGGCAAGCTTGAATATGGTTATATTCACTTTCAGCCAGAATTATTCCCATGTTCGTTAAGTTAGCCAAAGTGTTTATTGAACAATTTGTTACCAATCAAAGAATTATTAAAGATTTTTCCTACCTCTCAATAATTAGCTAGAGTGAAAGTGAGTCACTCAAAGAATACTTTAAAAAATTTCTACTCAAGCTTGAAAAATTTTAGGGGTGGATCCCAAATTGCTAAGAGTAGTTTTACTTGGAGGGGTTCGTCCTGGCCCCTTTTACTCAACACTCATGTGAGATACAATTCATTTATATGATGACCTAATTCATCGTGTGGAGGCACAAATCTCTACATATAAAGTTATCAATACTTATAGAAAACAATTTGAGTAAACCAATGAAAAACACAAAAGTGTACTAGGGATATATAATTCATCTACATAGTGAAAGAAGCAAGAAAATTACAAATTATTCCCTTGAACCTCACAACCGTAATGTGAGCCTCGATAAGAAAAGGAGTATATGCCACTTATCATATCTTAGGAAAATATATTGATGGCCATCCGTGATCAGTAGAATATGAAGTAGTCGAATCCTTTAAAGCCAAACACCAAAAATTAAGAGCAACACGTTCACTTTCACTATAGCCGTGGACACATTATTAAAGCATGGAGATCGCTCAAAGATGAAATTGAGAGACTGATATGACAAGGATATCTCTAGTAATTCATTTAGAACCAATTGCTCTAAATGAGGCTGATCCCATTAGGGGAAAAAATCAACAATAACACAGATAACCGTAGAACAACTATCAAATGATTGGTGAGATTGAAACCATTGTTGGGGGCCCATTATTACCTAATCTAATCTTAACTGAAGTAAGCAAGAAGCTGACAATAAAGAAGCCACGAATGGATCACTCAATTGCTTTTGATGACTTAAATTTAGAAAGAGTAAAAACTCCTCATCAAGTTCCACTCGTGATTACTGTGGGGATTAGTGACCTGTATTACAACATCAAGAGGATTTTGGTTGATAATGGAAGCTCACTAGATGTCCTATTTTACTCCACTTTTCTTAATATGGGCCTAGCTAGAGAGAAACTCTATCCTACTACAGGTCTATAATATAGGTTTGATAATCAGTTTGTATGGGTGGAAGGAATAATATGACTCACAATAGTACTTAAAAAATCTCCTCAACATGTTACTCAATCTAGTTGGTAGTAATAATAGAATTAGCTTATAATGCTATCTTCAGAGGCCACTCCAATCAATCTTTAGCATTATTTCCTCCATCCCTCACCTTAAACTAAAGTTTCTTACCCATCTGGGATTGGTATAGTATGCGATGATTAATAAGTAGCCCAACCCTACTATCTTAGGCAGGCTTAACCATGCCCATCAATTACCCTAAGCATCCAGGAATTCAATCTTCAGAATGAAGATATTCCTCAGAGGGCTTTCCCCATAGAGGACCTTGCTTGTATCTCCCTATCAAATGAGCGCCCTTTAAGAACGATACAAATTGGATCATTCCTTTTAGACCAAGGGAAGGAAAAGTGCATAAATTTTCTATATAAGAATTAGAATATTTTTTATGGAGTCCAATTGACATTCTTGGAATTGACCTTAAATTAATCATGCGCTCCCTCAAGGAAAACCCACCATGTACAACGGATATCCAAATGAAATAAAATTTTGTACCAAATTACCAGCAAGAAATCGAGCAGGAGGTTAATAAACTCCTAGAAATTAATTTTATATGAGAAGTGCACTATCCCACCTGGTTGGTGAATGTCATTATGGTATGGAAAGCTAGTGGTGCTTGGATAATGTGCGTGGACTATACAAACCTCAATAAAGCCCACCCGGAGGATATTTTTTTACTTCCTCGTATTTACTAATTGGTCGATATCAAGTTTGAATATTAAATATCAAGCTTCATGTCTACTCCAATTATAATCAAATACAGATGGATCCTATGAATGAGGATATAATAGCTTTTAAGAATATACAAGGGGTTATATTGCTATCTTGTAATGCCATTCAGGCTCAAGATTGTTGGAGCCATATATCGATGCCATATGAATAAGATTTTTAAAGACCTTGTTAGGTGTGATATGAAAGTATATGTCAATGATATATTAGTGAAAGGCCTTAAAAAATCTTAATATATCTTTGACTTGGAATAATGCTTCCACTTGCTATGACATTATAACATGTGACTCAACCCTCCCAAGTGTGATTTTTGAGTCGCTTAAGAAAAATTCTTGGGGTTTATGGTGACCCACTAAGGGATTGAGGCCAATCCTGAGAAAATGAAGGCACTAAGAGATATGATACCCCCAAGGAATACCAAGGAAGTCCAGAGATTGAATGGAAGGATTGATGTACTATCTCATTTCTTGGCCCACTTAGGGGATAAATATTTACCCTTCTTCAAGTTACTCAGAGATGCTCATAGCTTATGATTCCAATTAACTGATGAATGCCAAGAAGCTTTTGAACAGCTATAAAAGTATTTAGCATCGCTGCCACTACTTTTAAAACTAATACAAGAAGAAAAGTTGTACTTGTATCTAGTTATTTCTACCTATACTATCAGCTCGGTCTTCATTTGAGAAGAAAATATTATATAATATCCTATCTATTATGTCAGTAAGATCTTATCTGAGATAGAGAGACGTTATTCACTAGCGCATAAGATAATATTGGCATTAGTCTACTTAGCTAAAAAACTATGCGTGTACTTTTATGATGGTATAATTAGGGTATATACAAATATACCATTAAAAAATATCCTTCAAAAACTAAAAGAGTCTGGTAGATCAATCAAGTCGTCAGTAGAAGTAGGAGAATTTGATATTCATTACTTACCTAGGCCCAACATCAAGTCCCAGGCACTTAGAAATTTTGTGGTTGATTGTACCATCCCCTTCTTTAGTGAACCACCAACTACTTATTATTCTTCCCCATTTTGATCATTATATATTGATGGAGATTCTGGGAGTTATGGCACTGGTGCTAGAATTTTGTTGATCTTCCCATAATAAACTACTCTTGAATATGGGCTCTAACTGAAGTTCCCTGCAACAAATAACATGGCTGAGTATGAGGCACTTAATGTTGGATGAGGTTGGCCATAGTCTACAAAGTATAAAACTTAGTGATTCACACTGATGTACTTGGTGGCCTCCCATATGGAGGGAGAGTTTTATGCCCAAAACCTGTAATTGGCCCAATACAGTAAGATCATGAAGTTTCTTTTGGCATATATAGGAAAATATCAAATCATCTGTTTCCCTTGAGAGCAGAATACACAAGTAGATACCTTCTCTAAGCTTACCAAATCAATAACTAGGGACCTCTTCAAGAGAAATTTATCGAGGAGATACACTTCCTGAACGTCTAAGGTTCATAGGTCATATAAAAGATTGATGAGCCAAGAGAGCCCTCTTGGATCGATCCCATGTTGGCCTTCTTATAAGATGGATTATTGCTTGAAGATCCAATAATTATAATATGACTTCAAAGGTAGGAATCAAATTTCACTATTATTGATGGAGAGTTATACAAACAAGCCTTCACTAGGCCATACCTCAAGTGCCTTCCAACTTCAGAGGCTAATTATGTGCTTTACGAGATTCATTTTGGAATATGCAAAGAATACCTAGGGGGAAGAGCACAACCCTTCAAATTCATGAGTGATTTTATCGACCCACAATGAAGCGGGATGCTCTAGAGTTTACATAGAAGTGTAACAACTACCAACTGCATTCTAATCTTAATTATTTTCTAGCCATAGAGCTTTCATCAATGCAAGGCCCATGGCCTTTTGCCTAATGGAGAATTATGATAATGGAGCCACTCCCAATAGCTATCAAACAACAAAAATTTATCATCCTAGTCATGGATTACTTTACCAAATGGGTGGAAGCTAAACCACTAGCAAAAATCATAGAGGAAATTCCAAATAATTCATACGAAAGAATATAATATATTTTTCTAACATTCCTAAAAAATCATCACCTATAATGAAACTCAATTCACTGGAAAGATTTATAGCATTTTTTAAAGATCTCAATATTCAACTGGTGTATGCAGTCATGGCCCATCCTCAGTTGAACGAACAAATGGAAGTCATAAATTGAACTATATTAAGAGAATTGAAGAAATGCATGGGGAAGGCTGGGGGCAATGGGCTGTTGAACTCCTAAATGTCCTCTAGGCTTATCATATCACTGCTTGAACTTCAACAGGGGAAACCCCATAAAATATTTATTTTAGCACAAAAGTCATCATTCCAGTAGATATTAGAGTCCTAAGCCTTTGAGTTTAGACTTTAGACTTCAATAATAATGGGAAGAAGCTCAAAAATAATTTAGATCTCCACTTAGAAGTAAGAGAAGTGGCCTCACTCAAAGTTACTGTATACTGCCAAATAATAGCCAGTCACTATAATTATAGGGTAAAATCTTGATGTATCTCAATTATTAACTTAGTTCTATGTAGCATTGAGGTAGTAAGGAAAGGCTCATAATGCAACAAAATTTGTCCCCTTTGGGAAGTTCCTTATTTGGTAGCGACAATGTTAAACTAGGAACTTTCAAGTTAAAGGATGCAAAGATGTTACCTCGGACTTGGAATACTAAAAATATTCACAAGTATTATTAGTAGATGATAATAGTACTACTTATTTTATATTTTATACGTATTATGGGTTAAGTGTTGTATATCCCCTGTATCGTCTAGGCTAATTAATATGTAACCTCTTTATCCTTAAGTTATATCAGGGAATCATACTATTATTTTATATAATATAGTAAAACTTTATCTCACCATTTATTTTTATTATCTTCTTCTCCAAGTAAGATCACACCGATAATGTCACACAAGCTGTGAAATCTGAACTAAAAATCTTTGATTCTAGAAATATGCAATGTTAATGTTTATTATAACTCAATTACTGGATGATCAATCCTAAGGGGATTCGATCCGACCACTTCCATATAGGATAAAGTCATCAAGCAATACTTTGATTAGCAACTTCAAATAGGACAAACATCCTAGGACGATGACAATTAAATTTTAAAATTCACTACAATAAAGTTTACAATTTGCGGCGGATTTGTGATAGAAAAATTTTTCTCTAAAATTGCGATGGATTTGCGATGAAAATTTCCATCATTTATTTTGTGATAGATTTTGTTACGACTCAGGCTCACGAGTTCTTATTTAGATGATATAAAATATTATGGATCACATCTCCTAATATTTGGAATGTATATTTATTTGTGTCTATACTAATATTTCAGGAAATATTATGTATCATCCAACAAAGAATTAATGCTCAAGAACGGGTAGAATAGGTTATGATGTGTGATTCTTGTAATTCTCATTTGATGTACTTTTTTATTTTTTGAGTCAAGTCCTGTAAGGGTGTATGCTTGCTTGTCATCATGTATACACATTCTCAGGGGGAGTGAGGTCTGTCAAAACTAGAAGTTCAACTTTTGAATAAATCGTACTGGACGATATTTATATCATCCTCGATGATCCCTTATGGTCTCAAAACCCTAGCTGCCATAATAATTCAGGCAAGATTGTAAGTTTCTATTTAAGGTCTAATCGTCCAGGATGATCCATATTGTACTGGATGATCTATGACAATGTTGCCTAAATTATTCTTGTAATTAGTCAATCAAATCTTCTTAATTTGATATTCTAATCATCTTGGATGATATGTGCAAATTTGAACATATCGTACAGGTGATCGTACGGGACTATTAGGTCAAATTCTGCACATCATTCTGGACGATCCTGCGATCATCCTGGATGATTTTGGGTGACAGAATTGAGTTTTTAGGGTTTTTTGAAACCGTCTTTTGGAGCACAACGTCCTGGACGATCCTGCGATCGTCCTGGACGATCTTTGCCTCCAGAACTGATTTGGAAGGGTTTTTAGAGCTCTTTATTTAAGCTTTCTCAAGGCACTTGATAGGTGTCTTTGACAGCCATTGAGGCTTCGTTTCTTCTGGAGAAAACTTGACGAGAGAGCTTGGAAGGGAGAGAGGAAAGGGTGGAGTTTGAGAGAGAGAAGAGCCTTGGAAGGGGGATTTTTGAGGGAGTGTGAGGGGGTTCACACGGTTGCTTCGGCAAGCTTTCACCTAAGTACTATCGGATTCAAGGGTCATCTCAAAGGAAGTTTTGGGAAGAAGAATATCTCTTTAGTGTCGAAGGACCTAACTACTCCGCCGCACCGGGGAAGGTGGAAGTGATTTTGTAAGGGCTTCTTCGCCTAGCTGTGAGAGCTAAAGGAGAGTCACTAAAGGTGTAGTGTAATACCTGGAGGGTGCCTCCGGGGAGTGGACGTAGGTCAGGTTGGACCGAACCACTATAAATCTGGTGTGTTCTTTCTGATTATTTTTAACATTTTATTTTACTACGATTAACTGCATGGGTGAAATCTCTGATTTATCTTTTTATCGTTGATTTATTTTATTTTTGCTATAAGAGATAAAAAGATTTTTCTTTTGTTTTAAGTATCCAATTCACCCCCCCCCCCTCTTGGTTAGCCTTGGGACTAGTTCATAAGGGCTTAACATCCCCATCGAACTTTCAAGTGGTATCAGAGCGGGATTTATAAAATCAAGTTTTGAAAAACTTTTGAATTTGATCCATGGCTAATTTTAGAAATCGTATTTTTGCGGAAGGATATTCAATCACCCTTTCACCTTTATTTGAAAATATTACTTTTGATTTTTGGAAAATCCGTATGTCTACTTTCTTGAAATCTATTGATTATCGCATGTGGCATATGATTCAAACTGGTTATTCTGTACCGTCATGTATTGTAGATGGAATTAAAATTGATATTCCTTTTTCTGAATGGAGTAAAACAGAACAGATCAATGCTCAATTGAATGCTAAATGTTTAAATTTTTTTTTTTTGTGCTTTGAATTGTGATGATTATATGTTAATATCCGCATGCACTACTGGCATGAAAATTTGGGATAAATTATGCACTACATATGAAGGTACTTATGAAATCAAGCAATCTAGGCTAAATATTTTAATGCATGATTATGAACGTTTTAGCATGAAATCTTATGAGACGATCTTAGACATGTATACTAGGTTTACTCAAATTGTGACATCATTACATACTTTAGGTAAAGAATTTTCAAACTTTGAAAAGATCAATAAAATTCTGCGTTGCCTGCTTGATAAGTTTGATGCCAAAGTTATTGCTATTTATGAATCAAAAAAGTTGAACGAATTTTCTATTGATAATTTGAATGGCTCACTCATTGCCTACGAGTAAGGTTTGGGTCAAAAGCTTTTGGATGCAGGTGAAACTATAGTACTGAAAGCTAAAGACATTGATGAAAGCGACTCAAAGCACAAGCATCAACATCAACAAAAGTGGAACAAAGGTAAAAAAGGTAAAAATATTAAGATTTCTTCTGATGTTATTTGCTTTGGATGTAGGAAACCTGGACATAGGAAAAATCAATGCCCAAACTTAAAAACCCTTCCTGAAAAGGAAAAGGATAAAGCTAAGCATATTGTAATAAGGGTAAATAATGAAAGTAAAAAATCTCTTGGGCAGACCTAGCTTCTGAATCATCAGATCAGGGGCGAGATGATATGAATTAATGTTTTGCTTGTGTTTATTTTTATGTTTTTACTTTTGTTGTTTGTGATTTTTATTCGTTGTGTTTTTTATGTTTTATTATTATTTTTGTTTTTCTTTTAAATTTTTTAAAAATTAGTTTCTTTGTTATTTTAGTTATTTCTCTGATGAGCACACAAATATCACTTTTTTGTTTTATTTGCACTTTAAAAAATAAAAATTATATTTCAAAGATCATATTTTCTATAAATGGAAAATTTACCTCCTATTTTTCTTAAAATTCTATGTAAGTTGTGGTTGATTTCTCTAAAATCAAGCAAAGAAAGGAAACTCATGATTTTGTCTCTCCATCTTATTTCTTTATGTTAGGCTATTTCACTTTTGATTAAAAATCTATTTCAAATTATAAATTGGTTATTGAAATTGAAACTTTTTCATCTCCCAACATTTTATTTATCTCATAGGAATCTTTGTAAATTATTGAACCAACTTCAAGATTATCTTATTCAGGTTGTTCGTCTTTATCAAAAGAATAAGGTTTGCTGATTTTAAAGATTTAGAAAGGAGGCAAATTACAAAAATCAAAAGATGCGCAATATCACCAAAAATGGAAGGATACACAAAGTATATCAAAAATTAAAAGATGCTCAAAGAGCGCCAAAATGAAAAGAGGCACAAAATGAGCCCACAAAAAGTTAGCTTCCCTTCTTGTAAATCTCTAAAGTTTAGAAAACCCATGTCTTTTTGATAAATTCGTTACTTGAGCTTGAAAATCTAGATTTTTGATTCATTACTTTGCATTAATCTTCTATTAGATATATTTCATCAAAGGAGTTTTGAAAAATTTTTGTTTCATTATCTAATTTGTTCCTTGATTTAGATATTGGCTTAAAAAGTTTTTTAGCCTTTTAAAACCTGAGCTTGGATTAACAATTTCTGAATCTCTAACTTTTTTGTGTTATGAGTAGTCAATTCATGTCTTACTAAGTTTTTGGATAAAATCAAGAGGTGACTTTCTCATTACAAGAAAATTCTTGATTCTTCAAAAAATTTCACCAGATCAGGGACCGTGTTTGATCTTTTAGTCTATTTTTTCTATTTTGTTTTTTTATGCTCCTCTTCTTTTTGATAATGTCAAAGGGGAGAACGTATTGTTGTATTTGTGAAGTTTGTTTTTATTTGTTGTATTTGTGTAATTTTTTTTTAAATAAAAAAAAGTCCCTATTTTAAAAAGCCATTTCTTAGTGAGGGGGAGATTAGGAGAAAATGCTTTTTGTTTGCAAATTCAAGGTTTCTCCCTATTTTAAAAAGTATTTTCTTAGTGAGGGGGAGATTAGGAGAAAATGCTTTTTTTTTGCAAATTCAACCAGTAATTTTGCCATCATCAAAAAGGGGGAGATTGTTACGACTCGGGCTCACGAGTTCTTGTTTTGATGATAACAAACATTATGGATCACATCTCCTAATATTTGGAATGTATATTTTTTGTGTGTATACTAATATTTCAGGAAACATTATGTATCATCCAACAAAGAACTAATGCTCAAGAACGGGTAGAATAGGTTATGATGTGTGATTCTTGTAATTCTCATTTGATATACTTTTTGATTTTTTGAGTCAAGTCCTATAAGGGTGTATGTTTGCTTGTGATCATGTACACACATTCTCAGGGGGAGTGAGGTCTGTAAAAACCAGAAGTTCAACTTTTAAACAAATCATATTGGACGATATTTATATCATCATGGACGATCCATTATGGTCTCAAAACCCTAGCCACCATAATAATTCAGGCAAGATTGTAAGTTTATATTTATGGTCTAATCGTCCAGGATGATCCATATCGTACTGGATGATCTATGACAATGTTGCCTAAATATTCCTGTAATTAGTCAATCAAATCTTCTTAATTTGATATTCTAATCATCTTGGAAGATCTGTGCAAATCTGAACATATCATACAGGTGATCGTCCAGGTGATCGTACGGGTCTATCAGGTCAAATTCTGCACGTCATCCCAAATGATGCTGCGATTGTCCTGGACGATTTGGGGTGACAGAATTGAGTTTTTAGGGTTTTTTGAAGCCGTCTTTTGGAGCACATCGTCCTGGACGATCATTGCCGCTAGAACTGATTTGGAAGGGTTTTTGGAGCTCTTTATTTAAGCTTTCTCAAGGCACTTGATAGGTGTCTTTGGCAGCCATTGAGGCTTCGTTTCTTCTAGAGAAAACTTGAAGATAGAGCTTGAAAGGGAGAGAGGAAAGGGTGGAGTTTGAGAGGGAGAAGAGCCTTGGAAGGGGGATTTTTGAGGGAGTGTGAGGGGGTTCACACGGTTGCTCTGGCAAGCTTGCACCTAAGTACCATCGGATTCAAGGGTCATCTTAAAGGAGGTTTTGGGAAGAAGAAGATCTCTTTGGTGTCGAAGGACCCGGCTACTCCGCCGCACCGGGGAAGGTGGAAGTGATTTTGTAAGGGCTTCTCCGCCTAGCTGTGGGGGCTGAAGGAGAGTCACTAAAGGTATAGTGCAATACCTCGAGGGTGCCTCTAGGGAGTTGACGTAGGTCAGGTTGGACCGAACCACTATAAATCTGGTGTGTTCTTTCTGATTATTTTCAATATTTTATTTTACTGCGATTAACTGTTTGGGTTAAATATCTGATTTATCTTTTTATCATTTATTTATTTTGTTTTCGCTGTAAGAGATAAAAATTTTTTTCTTTTGTTTTAAATATCCAATTCATGCCCCCCTCTCTTGGTTAGCCTCGGGACTAGTTCATAAGGGCTTAACATCCCTATCGAACTTTCAGATTTGCATTATAAAATCCACCACAAATTTGCGAAAAATTTTTCATCACAAATCCACCACAAATCTGTCATAAATTTTCCACAAATCTGATGCAGAAAATCCTATGTAAACTAGCTGGCAGCCATTTCTTTCATTCGCTTGACATTATACTTTGACCACGCCCACAAGCTTCTTCGATTAATTATGCTTGGGATGTTCATGCCTCTCTTATCTAATGTCACTCTTCCTTATTGTTGGCAGTCATTGTGTCCCTTCTCACCACCAATTTCTCACCTTCCTTGATTATATTCACCTCCATCGATAATGTTTCTTCATGTCACATCCAAAGAAGTTTATTCATCATCATCATTCGACCTCTTCAATTTTCATTCTCTTGGAGACCAGCTTGCTCAGCTTTAATGATGATCATCTTGCATGACTTTGATGATGACTAGTTGTTTAGCTCTTTCGATGACCTTCCTCCTCTCGAACTATTGAGAAGTTATCAAAATTCTTGCTTAAATTTTTAGAGTTATTATTTATTGTGATGGTGTAATAGATGGAGATATTCTTAATATAATTTATGTTAGATGGTTGAAATGGAGGAATGCATTGGGTTTATTGTGTGATAAATAAAATCCCCTCAAACTTAAGGAAAATTCTAAAAAAATGGTGGTGAGACCTACAATGCTTTATGGGGTAGAATGTTGGCCATTAAAAGAGAATCATAACATTAAGTTAATTGTTACAGAGATGAGGATTAGAGAGAGCCACCCTAGATGATTTGGCCAAGTAAAATGGATTCATGTAGCTGATCCCATGTAGTGGGATAAAGTCATGATGTTGATGTTGTTATTGTAGAGATGAGGATGCTTAGGTGGATGAGTGGCTTTACTCTTAGAGTATACGATTCATGGTGATAGTGTAATGGATGGATATATTATTAATAGAATTCAACTTGGATGATTGAAGTGGAGGGATACATTGGGCTTGTTGTGTGATAAAAAAGTCCCTCTCAAGCTTAAGAGAAAATTCTATAAAATGGTAGTGAGAGTTGTAATGCTTTATGGGGCAGAATGTTAGCCATTAAATGCGAAGCATAATATTAAGTTAAGTACTGCAGAGATGAAGATTCTTAGGTGGATGAATGGTTTTAATCTTAGAGCCTACTGTTCATGGTAATGGTGTAAAGGATGGAGATATTATTAGCAGAATTCATGTTGGATGGTTGAAGTGGAGGAATGCATCGTGCTTGTTGTGTGATAGAAAAGCCCCTCTCAAACTTAAGGGAAATATCTATAAGATGGTAGTGAGACCTACAATGCTTTATTATGGTGTAGTTAAGTGTTGCAGAGATGAGGTTGCTTAGGTGGATGAGTGGCTTTATGTTTGGGAAACTAGATGTATTAGTATGTTGCACTAATTCACACACACTCTTCTAAAATTATCATTATTGCACATATTATTTAATTTTTTTTTAAATTGATACAAATCTAATTGTCTAGTTGAAGGAATTTATAGTCCAAGTGTGTTATAGATATTCAAAAGTATAGAAGTTGGATGTATAACTAACTATTGCCTAGACGCAAGATATTAATAGATAAATTTTTGAACTGAGTGAATTATTTCATTCAGGCAGGTTGTCAATTACCTTCATTTATATTAGAGGGTAGGTTTCATCATCCATGTTTCAAATACAAAAAGCTGGCCTACCTCACACTAGATAAGATTACTATTGATCTATATCATAGAGTATTCATGCTAGAATATTAGTATTGGACTTCACATGGTAAATATAAGCCTCATTTTGACTCTCAGTGCAGCCCATCTATAAGTTCCAACATAATTAAGTTTAATAGAGCTAGGACATTTGAGAACTTCATTTATGATGCAACTGGGTTATAATTTTAATAATATATAAAAGAATCCCCAAATAAGGAGGTATAAAACTTTTATGATTTGTTGCATGCTATATAACAACCAATTTGGCATGGGTGCACTACTCACTCAAAATTATCTATAGCTGTGAACATGTTAAGCATAAAGATAGAATATAATGTACCCAGAGAATATAATGTTATATCACGACTACGATAGATAATATAATTCCAGCAGATTTATATCGACTAAAATATTGGTTTTCAAATTTGGTTTAACCATTACAAAAATAGATTGATGTATTAACGGATGCATGTTATACTATGGGGATAATTTGCCAGAGATTGCATGCCATCAATATAATGCGGCAAGTTTTAAACCAAATTCTGCGAAAAACTAAAGAATAGGGATGTGTCAGTCAATTGATTATTATACTTACCTATCATTTTTTAGATTGCTATATTTATATGCTTCTATGAGGTCTGCTACTCATATGAGATGACATAAGGAATATAGCTCACAAATAGGTGTTATAACACATCCGTCAAAAGCAGAACCCTAGAAACACTTTGACCATGCACATCCTACCTTCATCGTAGAACTAAGGAATATAATATTAGGTCTATATGCAGGTAGTTTCACTCCATTTAGCAAACCTTTCTCACCTTACTCATACTAGCCCGTGATATCACCCCTACAATCTTCCTCCAGAGATATGAAAGACTATACCTTATATGTTTTTGACACTTATCATTCCAGACACACACAATCGAAAGGCAAAGATAGATGTTTTCTTGTGACCTTTAATTAATGACCTAAATTTATTGTGAAATGAAGGAGTTACTATATATGATATCTCCACCAAATAAAATTTTACGTTGAGCGCAGTGTTACTTGGCATAATTGGAGACTTTCCAACATACGATATGCTTTCTAGTTGGAGCACTACAGGCAAGCTAGCTTGCCCATATGCATGGAAGTACTAAATCGTTCACTTTGAAGCATGGAGACAAAAATACTTTGTTTGACTGTCACCGCATGTTCTTACCTGCAAACCATCCATTTAAACAAAATAAGGATGCTTTCACTAAGAATAGAGTGTAGAAAACAAAGCCTCCACCAAGATTAAG
This sequence comes from Dendrobium chrysotoxum, assembly GCA_019925795.1. Lineage (NCBI taxonomy): Eukaryota > Viridiplantae > Streptophyta > Magnoliopsida > Asparagales > Orchidaceae > Dendrobium > Dendrobium chrysotoxum. The sequence goes on from CM034297.1 coordinate 15,959,674, forward strand.
TAGTGAGAAAATATTTGAAAGAATAAATTTTATACCCACGATAATTGATTCTTTGTCATTAGATGTTCACAAAGTGCCTGGGTATGGAGTTACTCATAATTTGATAAAGAAGAGTATTTTTGATCAAACACACAAGAAACGAGATATTATATGGAGTAGGTTTGATGCTCCACATGTCTCTTAGAAGCAAATACCAAAGAAAGTACGTGACATATGATTCAGGGAGTTTGAGGTTAGTAAGTTGCAATATTATTAACATCTCTTCATATTTTTATGCTAAAAAAGTATTTTTTTTCTAATTAATTATATACAGTGAGATTTCTATTAGTTGCTCGAGCATGGTACTAGAATCAGAGTAAATTTTGAGAAATACAGAGCAACTCACCTACGAGACATATTCACTCACATTAGGAGGACACATGAGTTACCGCTTTAGATTAGAGAGGGCGTATGGGCAGAGCTCGATAGTGCTTGGGGCAGTCCAATTTTTACAGTGAGGAGGGAGCAAAATAGATTGAACTGAGCTTCTGATATTGGGGACCTGGGTAGCTCCCTCCATATTAGGTGCTCAGTTGCACACACTGAATATAAATGATGATTGGTAAGAATTAGAATAGATTTTAATAATGTTTTTTTGCATCTAATCTAAGTATATTGTAGAAGGAGATGTTTGGCAGAGAACCCACTATATTTGAGTTACACAGTCACATTATAAGTGTCAAGAGGACCAGCAGTGGGTTGATGAGCGAGCTAAGAGGGCATAAGCAAGTTTATAAGGATATTAATCTTATAGAAATATTATAAGTGATGATTATATGATTATTAATTTTATGTTATATTTGTAAGATGAGTATACAATGCTTCAAGAGAGTTAGGATACAGTAGGTGAGCATTCCTTAAGGGGTCTACAGTTGTTTCTAACCACTGTACATGGTCGCAAGAGGTAGGTTGAATGCAGAAGGGATGGATTTATGGATTAGGATCACAAGCATATACGAATAAGGGATAGTCCTCTTCTGCTACAAGCTACTCTGCAGGTAGCCAAGAGAGTTTATATAACCCACAGGTGGCTAAATTAACAACAGAGTTAGAAAATGTCTGAACATGAATATTCAGATACTAGATGAGCTTAGGAGATTAAGGGAGCAAATTGGCAGAAATTAACCTATGACTACATTGGTCGGGCATGATAGCGAGGACATAGATTTTGCTGAGAGTGTTTGTAAAACTATTTTAAATTTATTTTACATCTTTTCATGTATAAGAACATTTGAGACCTTAACATTGTTATGACAATTATAGAATTTTATGAAATATTGTTATTTATTTGAGCTATTGGAATGTTTGGTACTATTTGATTATTATTTCTTCTTATAATTGCTTTAAATTATTTCATGTAAGCTATTTATAAAATGCTTGTAATTATTATTATTGGAAAGCTCAATAATCAATTACAGAAGCTATTTTTTTATTTTTATGCTAAAGGTTTTCGATGAATTTACAATGGACTTTCCGTCACAAACATTAAATAGTATCACAAATTGTGATAGATTTTCAATAACACAGCTGCTGCAAATCTGCCACAAAATATTTATAATGAAACTATTCCATTGCAAAAACTTTTATGACATGAGTTTTAATTGATAATTCAATGCCATAGCAAATCTAACGGATTTGTGATGGATTTATCTTATTTTATGGTGGATTATTCCACCGCAAAACATTTAATTTCCTGTAGTGATTCTTGACTTGAGAAATGTGCAATCTTTCTTGTATCTCAATCATTGGATGAGCAACCCTAAGGGGATTCGATCTAACCTCTTATGCATATGTTAAACAACATCAACCAATGACTAACAGCCTTGGATAGGTCAAGCATCCTAGGTGGACATCAATCAACTTCGTTTAGGTTGAGTGAGTTCACTAAAATAATTTTTACCATCCAACTTGAAATAAAATAAAAACCATCAACAACTCTTTGCTATATCATAAATGATCATATACACTATTTATGGAAACAAATATTTGATACATATAACAATCATTAAGAAAGCTAAAGTTATACAACTAGTGGTAAAGAAACACTACACAATCTCGACAACCTCATCATCACTGGAAAAGACTTTCCTTAGCTTGCTCTCAATATCATCATCACCTGAATTTGAAGGGGAATCATAAGAAGCCTGGCTAGGTGTCAACCCTTCAACTTTAACTTCAATTTTACACTGTATCAGGTGAACTTCTTTCAAAAAACCTTGAATAAAGTATTCTTCAATGTGTTGTTGCTCTAAGGCCTTTACTTCTACAACATATATGCTATCGTGACCCTCTTGGATTTGATCTTAAATTATGGACTTGAATGCTATAGACTTCTTGAAATGTTTTATGGCTTTTGGAGAACTTGATCCAGATTGGGCCTTTGATAGAGCAGCTCTTTCTCAGCTAGATGACTTTGAAATCTTTTGTTTTTATTTTGAGGGCTTCGAATCCACCAATTCAATGTGGAGTTGATCCATCTACTGATTCCATAAAGAGGTAAAAGTCACCATGGTAGCTAACTTAGCTCTGCACTCAGTTAACTATTCTTTCACTGCCTTCATCTCTTTAGTCTTATTGTCATACTTTTGTTTGCACTCTCCTTAAAGATATTTGATCTTCATAAATTCATTATTTAATTCATTCAAGAACTGAGTAAGCTTAACCTTAAGATCTATTACCTGTAGTAACTAAAATAAATAAGATGATATTTATGAGAGACATGTGCTTATAGTACAAAAAAGGAAGAATAAAACAGAAATTGCTACTCACCAAATCATCAGTTCAGTGATGTTTGACATATCGATGATTCAACACATCCTCTGGAATATGCAACTTGGTAGGGCTGGACTTGGGGGGAACTTTACAAGTGCTTGCTAAAGTCCCCTCATATTTTTTTCTTCTTGGATAATGTTTGAGGACCATCATTATTGACTAATCATTTACGAGCAACCTTTGAAACTGGGATAGCTCTTAAGTTTTCATTAACTTCTTTAACAAGGTTATATTAGACCTCCGAACTTGAACGGATAACCCAATTTTAAACAAAAATTCTTCGTTTATATATTTACTTAAGTAGCATACCTCATAGAGAAGATATTTAACATCAGGAATATTGAGCATCTTCAATACGTCTTCTTCTCTAACATGAAGAAGAATGGGTAAATCCTTTATTTTCTCCCATATCTCCAAAAGACCTAGGTTATTTTTCACAAAGAAAAAAGCACTATCCCAGCCCTTTGATGAATGTCAGGTGTGAATATCCAACCATTTAGTTTTGAATGTGATGTGTCCCTATGTATCGCAAATGAATCAATCCATCCAAGGAAGACATTCTAGTGTCAGAACTGCCCCACAAATCTCTAAAGATGGTGATCAATCCCACTATGACCAACATGGCTCTATATGAAATTTTGGGATAAACTCACCCCACATATTATTAAGATATCAATCAACTCTAGATGAATTAAAAATCGCAGCCCCGCTCATAATCTACATAAAAAATAGTCAGGTATCATGGAGGAGGAGAGCATGCTCGATTTAATCTTTTAGGAGCCATCACGACTAGATAGTTGGTAAAATAGAACTTCTTTTGAAAAATAATTAGAGAATCGCTAGTAATGGTAGTCACCATGTCGTCAGCCTTGGACATCTTATAGGATCTCTTTTGACCATCGTTATGCACAATAGGTTGTTAATCATCATTGGTCATGGGATCTCTCAGATAGTGGTGTTACCCATCAAAAATTTTGTATAAAGTGGGACACTATAATTAGATAGAGGATGCCACTAATCTAAAGTAGTGGAAAACCACTTATGTAGGAAAGGGTTTGAGGGGGAAGAAGGTGGATGAAACAACGAGTTCCTTTTAAACTGATTGGGGCCCTAGAGCCTGATAGGGGATACGACCTATGAAAGATCTGGGTAGGGCCTTTAGTGTAAGAAGGATCCAGAAAGAAAGGAGAGAAAAGGGGAGGGGCAAATTTTTCATACCCCCATGGGGGGTATTTAGAGTCAGGAAGAGGAAGGAAGAGTTAAGGAAGTTTTTAAAAATGAATTTTCAGATTAAACACACACACACACACACACACACACACACACACACACACACACACACACACACACACACATATATATATATATATATATACAAAAATAATTAATTAAATTAAAATATAATGACTGTAGTTGGCGCCAGTTAGCATATGATGCATGGTGCACAAAGCCAAGCCATGCGTGGGCCATAACCATGGGCAGGCTAGGCAATAGGCAAGGTACATAGGCCGGGTAGTGCTAAGACATTATCTGCCAAGGCGTTACAGTAATGTGAGTCCTAAGGTAGCACAATAGTATGAAATTTGGTACAATGGTTATTAACACCTTATTTGGATATTTTTTGAGAGAGCTACAAGACTACGATGGTTTAACTCAATGAAACTTGGGATCACAATGGATAAGGTTGGAATAGATTTAAGTAGCTCTCTCTCTCTCTCTCTCTCTCTCTCTCTCTCCCCCCCCCCCCCCCCCCCCACCCGCCCTTAATGTAGTGGTGCTATAACTACTGTTGTGGTGCTAATGGTAGTGTTGTGGAATTGGATAGTGGGACACTATGTACCTGATTAGAATGTTTAATTTTTATATAAAATATTTTATTTTTATATAAGTTATCCATACCCAATTTCATTTCTTATCTGCGTGGAGAGAGCAAGATAAAGCTCAAGAGTAAAGCAAGGAGAGATGGGTAGAGAGGCAAGAGGAAGATTATAGATATTACAGAGTCAGATTTGATCGTTGGGATTGTTATAGAAGTTGTTTGTCTTGAAGTAGGCTATTTAAACTTTAGTTTTTAATTAAGATTTTAAGCGGTCGTGAATTTAAGGAAAAGTGTTTTTTGAGGTTTTAAATGATTTTCACCATATACTTTCTAGTATTTCATGAAATACTTGAATTAGATTTAATTGATATGAATTTTATAGCAATTTCATTAAGTACTTTAAATTCAAGAAAATTTTTTGCATACTTGATAATTTAGTGAATACTTTGATGTAATAAAATCTTAGTTTACATTAATATTAGATTTTTTAATTTTTGGTGATTTCATAAATTATGATCATTTATGCAAATTATCAATTAAATAAATTGGTAGATTTGGAAACAAAAAAATTTATGCAATTTATTTCCATTATTAATATGTGGAAATGTTATTACCTTAATATCATAGCAAATGCTATTAAGTGCTTCCCACATAAAGTTACAAGTATTGCTACTTCATGCTATACATCTAAATCATTTATACATGTTCATGTTTTTGCTTTGTGTATAACATAGTGAAAAGGAGTTTGGATGGGTATTGAAGGTAGTATATGTAAAATGATATGGCCAGGCAAAACTATTATCATCCATATATATGTTTAATAGATGAGAGATGAATGTGGAGCTATAAATAGCCATGTTGAGGAAGAAGAAGGAATTAGGAGAAATTAGCTTGCATTCATACATTTCATAAATCATGTTATATTAATAAATATTTGAATCATTTCGATCATGATATGTGAACCATTCCGATAAATGTATAAGCTTCAATGTTAGTTATGTAATGATGCATTATATAAGATGCTATAGTAAAATGAGACATAATATAAATGTGAAATTGATATGGTAGAATGATATGAATGCTCCAATGATAGAAATATTGTTTACTATAAGTTACTTTATAGTAATGAATAACATACTTTATTTTATTTACATATTCACAAAAATAAATATATATGCATTATTTTTTTATCATGTATAATAAATCTTGATGCAAGTTGTTATAAAATATAAATTGAATATCAATGAAATTGCTCACTGTAGTTGTTGGCTTACATTTTAGGAGAAGGGGAACAAGTTGTTAGGCAAATTTTGATAGAAGATAGAAGTCTTGTAAGTTTGTAAGTTTTTATGTTTTATACTTTAGTCTAGTTAATCCAATAATAAATGTTATATCTTGGATGTGGAATGTTAAAAGAGTTTTGTAACATCATGATTGTAATATAACCTATGTTGGATAGAATAAAATTTGATTTTATTATATTTAATATTACTAAGTAGCTCTATATAAAATGAAAATTTTGAGTCCTTATATTCATACATCCAACTAAATTCTATGTTATCAAAAAAGTGGTATTAAATCAATAGGTTTGATGAATTGATGAATTATTTAGAGCCATTTGAATTATTATTTGGGTAGAAGTTCAATTATAGATGAAAGTTCATTAGGGATGTTAACCCCTGTGAACTAGTCCCGAGGCTAACCAAGAGGGGGGTGAATTGGTTATTTTAAAAATTCATGAGCAAAATTAATTTAGAAAAATCTTTTGGATGTTTTAAAAATAATTATAATTTTACGATGATGTGTAGATGTTCAACAATATCAGAATAATAATTACAATCACACGATCATCAACAAAAAAATAAATGTGGAAGATAATGAGAAAGAATACACCAGATTTTATAGTGGTTCGGTCAACTTGACCTACGTCCACTCCCCGGAGCCTCCCCTCTGGGTATTGCACTAACACTAAGTGACTCTCCTTCTGCTCCCACAGCAAGGCAAAGAACCCTGTACAAAACTCCTTTCCACCAACTCGGTGAAGCAGAGAACCTAGACTCCTTTTGCTTCCTCCTAAAGCAGCCAGAGAACCTGGACTCCTTTTGCTTCCTCCTGAATCAGGAAGAGAACCTGGATCTTCTTGCTGACGATCCTAGCATAGAGACACCAATAAGACAAGAGACAATGATCGAAGAAGATGACTCAGATTATTTCTTGGAGCAACCTTTGTGAACACCTCACAAACTCCCCCTCACAAGATCCTCTCTCTCTATCCCAAGCTCTCTCTCTCTCTCTCATGGTTTTCTCTGGTAAGGAAGGTGGAAAAAGATGTTTCTTGTTGGAAGAAAAATATCTTAAATGGTAGGGCTTAAAAATTGCCCTAAGTTTCAACTGGTCGTCAAAGATCGTCCAGGACGATCGGTCGAACGTCCTGTACGATCAATGCAAAATCATATATATCAGCCTGAACGATCTGGTTTCTCTGAACGATTAGAAGACAAAATTTGTTCAGATCATCTCGTACGATTCTGCGATTATCCAAGATGACTAGTATAAATGAGGAATTTTGTTTAGAAGATAGCTCGGGTCATCCAGGGAAACTTATGCTGGACGATCTCAAAATGACTTGCTCGTCTAGGACATTATCTCTATCATCCTGTACAATTAGTTCAAAAATGACAAAATCATCCTGCACACAGCTCGGGTCATAAAGCCAAAACCTGCTGAACGATCTCAAAATGACTTGATCATTAGGAATGATATCTCTACCATCCTGTATGATTAGTTTAAAAGTAGGCATATCATCCAACACATTCCTCGGGTCATCCAGGTGAAGTGCTCTGGACGGTCAGGATTTTGCATGTATCGTCTGGGATGATATTGCAATTATCTAGGATGATATGATCGTATCAATCAAATATTAATTACTTTTCTTAATCACCAGACTAATTTAGGCATGATTGTAAAGGATCGTCCAGGACGATACATGTATCATCGAGGATGATCAGACCAAAATTCTAAAAATAAAAACTTTCCTAACTCAATCTGGTGACTGAGAATTTCTGATTTGAGCATATCATCCTGTATGATGGGTATATCATCTAGGATGATCTGCTTAATCAAACTGACTTAACATGGTCACCCTAATTATGATTTTTATTTTCACTGGATTGTTCAGGACGATCGGCATATAGTCCAGGATAATATGAACAAAATTTGAAGCAGAAACTCTAACTCACTAAAACTCTCCCCCTGATTGTGTGTGTGCAATGTTACTTAGCTTGGGGATCTATTATATTACACTTGACTCAAAAAAATAAAAAAAAGTATATTGACCCTGAACCACAAATAGACTGACTCGATCTTGGGATGGCTTGAATTTTAATTGATCCTGTGAACCTGAAAGATTAGTCACTCAAGCAGAAATAAAAATATTTGCTATCATCAAAATCATAGTCTTTAAAATCAGATTCGTAATAATCTCCCCCTTTTCGATGATGGCAAACATTTATTATTAATTCAAAATTTAGTAAATAAGTACAGTGAACATTTGATTCAAATAACACTGAACATTTCCATTGATAATAAAAACTTTATAATGACCCACAAACTACTCCCCCTTTTGACATCTCAAAAAGAGAAAAACACAGTACACATATTAGCAAAAACAAAAACAAACTGATATAAAAAGAAAATAGTACAAAAAGAAAGTAAGCATCAGAAAACATAAGCAAACTAGTAAAAAGGGGATCCTAATCAGATGGAGAAGGTGGTGGTGGCTGAAAGAGGTTGTAGAGAGTGGCAAACTTCTCGCCAAACCAGGCCATGTCCTGGTCATGCTGCTGCTGCTGGACTACATAGGTATTGAAGTGGTGGACATTCTCAGCATGCTGTTGCTCCTGGGAAACCACGTAGGAGTCAAAATGTGCCTCCCACTGGTTAAAACAGTGCACCAGGTGGTCCAGAGGTGACTCTATCAGGAGAGGAGTAGGTGTAGGTACCAGAGCAGCTTCTTCCTCTTCTCCCTCAACATCCGGGCTGGGCTCCGGATGAAGGCGTGTACTATGCAGAACATGGAAGGAATTGTTGGAGAAGAAGGAAGGAGGGATATCGGGTGGAACAAAATATTACAGATTGTATTTGGTCTCAAGAGTGTAGGCAATGATGTGTCCTAGGGCTAGATTTGGGCGCCGCCTGTAGCCCAAATTCCTAATGCTAGTGAGGTGTTCGATGTAACGAAAGAGGAGATTGGTAGCATTAAAATCACGACGGGCCATGATGTAATAGGTAGTCAAGGAGAGCAAGGGGTTGATGTGGATGCTCCCCAGCTTTTGGAATAATAGAGGAGCAAACGACATGTAGGATTGTCTGAGCATCCTTAAGTAAGGAAGAGCATGTATTATCATGATAGTGGACGTTGGTGTTCCTAAGAAATCGATTTGCGATACTCCAATCAAAATCAGGGTCAGAGGAGATGAGATGGATTTTATTGCCAGTAATTGAGAGTTAAAGAATATCATGGAAGTCTTGGGTGGTTAGCTCGACAGGGCAGAGATTGACAAAAGATCAGAGGGCAGAGTAAGAGGACTCGATGCAAAGGTTTGTAAAGAAAAGATGTAAAAGCTCAGTATTGAATGGAAAAGCTAAAGTCAGGATGAATGTGAGAGAAGTGTGGGCGAAATAATCTAAGATAGGATAAGTCAGAATACAGGGATTGATGATTTTGGATTGGGTAATCTCCACCTCAAGGTATCGTTGGAAGGTAGCCTGGTCGGCTGCTTCAGAAAAGTGGGGATCGACATTTCCATTAGAGGAACTAGCACTCGGATGACGAAAACGTTTGCCACCAACCATTAGAATATGAGTGGATGAATGATCAAAGGAAGAATGGTAAAAAATGGTGAAGAAAATGGCTGTTTAAATAAAATTCATCCAGATCATCCAGGATGATCGTAGGATCGTCCAGGATGATAGGAGCAATTATGGCGTCTAGGATGATTGGTCAAAAAGGTGGTCAAATCATCCAGGATGATCTGATATCATCCAGGATGATTAAACACAGACGATCATCCCAAGGAGACAAGCTGGATGACTTTTAACTAAAGGTATCATCCAGGATGATTAGGTGGATCATCCAAGATGATAGGTAATAAATGAATCAGACGGGCCAAATTTAAATCATCCAACTACTGCCATGTGGATCATTCATAATGATGAGGTGGATCATCCAGGATGATCACCAATAATTGGTGCATACCAGCTGTTGGATCATGGTGGGAAGGATTTGAATGGATCGTCCTGGACGATGTATGGATCATCTAGGATGATGGATGGATTGTCCAGGATGATGTATGGATCGTCCAGGATGATGTGAAGAAAAATTTGACCAAGATGAAGAATGGAGAGGAAAGTTCAGGGATCCCAAAAATACAAAAAAATAAAAATCAAATCAAATCAAAGAAAAATAGAAATGAGAAAATAGCAGTAAAAATAACAATTTTTTTTTGAATCTATCAGCTCCAGTAAAATCGAATTGTCCTTGATTTTCAATTCAAAAGCCAATAAGAAGAAAATCGACCACGCTGAAATCCAAAAAAAGTTGAAAAATCAACTTTCTTAACTCCTCAGCATGCTGTTGCTCCTGGGCCACCACACCATAATCATTCATCTTATTCTTAAAGACCCATTTGGTTCCCACTACACTTTGATTCTTAGGTCTTTCTACTAACTCCCAAACATCGTTCCTTTCAAATTGATTCAATTCCTCTTGCATGGCTAAGATCCAAAATTCATCAGAAAGGGCCTGATTGATATTAGTGGGTTCAGTCATTGAGATAAAGGTAGAATGTTTTACTTCCTTCCTAAGTCTATGCCTAGTTCTAACACCTTTAGAAGGGTCTCCTAAGATCAATTCTTTAGGATTACTCGAAGAATATCTCTAATCTCTAGGCATAGTATTTTGAGGTTCTACCCTTTCCTCCAGATTTATATTTTCAACTCCTTGAGTAATCTCTCCTACATCTTCTTCTTCCTCAACTCAAGTTTCCTTAGGATTAGATTCATCAAACACCACATAAGTTATCTCCTCCACCATCAAAGTCCTCTTATTAAACACCCTAAAGGATTTCCCCACACTAGAATGCCCTAAGAACACTCCTTCATCATATTTGGGATCAAATTTTCCTAAGGATGATTTCCCATTATTCAGAATGAAAACCTTACAGCCAAAGACATGGAGGTGGGACAGGTTTGGAGTTCTACCCTTAATAATCTCATAGGGTGTCTTATTCAATTTGGATCTAACATTCACCCTATTCAATACATAACAGGCTGTGTTCACCACTTCTACCCAAAAATATTTTGGAAGTGAATACTTAGAAAGCATGGCTCTAGCAGTTTCCACCAAGATCCTATTCTTTCTTTTAGCTACCCCGTTCTTCTGAGGGGTCCTAGGAGATGAAAAGTTATGGCTAATCCCTTACTCCTCACAAAATTTTCCAAATCTCATATTTTCAAACTCTCCACCATGATCACTATGAATTGTCAAGATCTCACAACCTAACTTCTTCTGAATCCAAGTGGAGAAAGATTTAAATTCATCAAATGACTCATATTTATGTGACAGAAATCTAATCCAAGTGAACCTCGAGCAATCATCAATAATCATAAATTCATAGACTTTCCCCCTAAGCTGGCAATGCTAATGGGTCCAAACAGATCCATGTGAAGGATTTCTAAAGGTCTAGAGGTGTTGATGTCCTTAATGGAGTGGAAAGAGGATTGGACTTGCTTCCCTAATTGACAGGCATCATACAGATGGTCCTTAGTGAACTTAAGCTTTGGGATACCTCTAACTAAGTTCTTTTGGGTGACTCTTCTAAGGGTTTTTATACTGGTATGACATAATCTCTTGTGCCACAATCAAGACTCATCAGTAGTAGTTTTTAAGCAAAATAAAGCAGCATATTCAATATTATTTGAGTCAAGCATGTAGACATTATTGATCCTCTTGCCTTGCAAAATAATATTATTATTTATGCTTATAATACAAGTGCTTTCCAGGAACTTGATGTTGAACCCTTTATAACATAGTTGACTGATGTTGAGCAGGTTGTGTTTCAGTCCATCTATAAGCAAAACATTTTTAATCAAAAGATTCTTGGAGTTTTCGATTATACCTGTACCTACCACTTTCCTGGTGGTGTTATCTCTAAAAGTGACCTTGCCTCCAGCAAAATGATTTGATTTAAATCTTCAATCATATGACTTGAACATCCACTGTCCAAGTACCACATGCTCTCACGAGGTCTTATGTGAGATTACCCCTACAAAATTATCAAACGTCAAATTTAGGAAACCAAATAAGTTTGGGTTCCTTCTTATGAAAAGAAGAATGCCATGCATGTGTGCTGTGCTGTGAAGCATGTAATTTGGGCCTCCACACCCAATGTGTACTGTGGTGAATAGTACAGGTGTGAGAGATATGTCCTAACATGCCACAAGAAAAATATCTAACGCCAAGAAAAGGTTTAATTAATCTATGTAGGTGATAGTGCCTATTCCTAGATTTGAATGAAATATGCTTTGATAATTTTGAATGAGATTCTTCAAAAGGTGGAGGTGCATAAAATTGTGCAAAAGTAAGAGGTGTTTCATTATTCTCATATGCACTAATTTTTACACTTAGAAATTCATTTTCTTTCTTAAAACTTACAATTTTAAATTTCAAATGATGCTCACCACTATCTAAATCAGATGTATGAGCTTCTAATTTCTTAAATGTAGTTTCTAATTCAACATGTGATGCTTTTAATGAATCATGCTGAATAATCAAATCAGAATGCTTTTTATTCAACTCATCAAATTCATCAAGTAATGACACGTGATTGTTATCAAGCATAGAATGATCCTTAATCAAAACTTCATGCTCTTTTTCCAAGTTTAAGAATTCCAATTCTAGACTAGCATGTGTTTTCTTAAATTTTCTATATGATGAACGAATTTTCTCAAAAACATCAAGCAATTAATCATAGGTTAGATCACATACCTTTTCTTGCTTAGACTGACCAGGATAATCATCCGCCATCAAACACAAGTTTGTAGTCTCCTCTTCAGCTTCAGTCTCAAAGGAGTCAGATGCAGAATCCGCCTAGAAAGCCTTTTGGATCTTCTTCTTATCCTTTCTGAACTTAGGTTTCTCCTCACCCTTCTCCTTGCTTAGGTGAGCCTTAAGTGTAGGACAATCAGCCTTTATATGTCTAGACTTCCTGCATTCAAAATAAACTGTATTAGAAGAACCTTTAAAATTTTTGCTACTCTTACCTTTATTCCACTTCTAAAAGTTCTTATGTTTCTTCCTTAGAAAGCTTTTGAATTGCTTAGTAATTAAGGCAACATCATCGCTATCAGACTCGAAAGAATCAGTATTAGTATCATTGGCCTTCAATGCCACAATTTTCTCCTTCTTCTTCTCACCTACATCAATTTATCATTGGTTCACTCCTTGCTCATAAGTAATGAGTGATCCAAGTAAGTTATCAATAGAATAAGTATTTAAATTTTTGGATTCAATAATTATAATTATTTTGGCATCATAAGAAGAAGGCAAATATCTCAAAATCTTATTAACTTTATCATAATTAGTAAGCTCTCTTCCTAAGGCATGCAGGGAGGTGACAATTTGAGTGAACCTAGTATACATTTTAGAAATTGATTCACTAGGTTTCATGTGAAAGAGTTCATAGTTGTGAAGCAAGATATTCAATCTAGATTGCTTAACTTCAGATGTACCTTCATAAGTAATGCATAATCTATCACAGATTTCTTTACTAGTGTACAAGTAGAGACACGCATGTAATCCTCAGATTTTTGTGCACAGAAAAAATAGTTAAAGCATTTTGCATTCAGTTGTGCTAAATCACGATCATAAAATGTCCATTCAGTAAAAGGAAGTTCAGTTTTAACACCATTAACAAGTCTAAATGGTGCTTCGTAATCATCTTTAACAAGCATCCACATGCGATAATCAATTGATTATAAAAAGGTGGACATACGAGTTTTCCAAAAATCAAAAGGTATGTTGTCAAACAAAGGTGGATGAGTGATGGAATAACCTTTAGCAGTATTTCTATTATCAAAGTTAGACATGGATCAAATTCAAAAGTTTTTCAAAACTAGATTTTATGAATCCCACTCTAATACCACTTGAAAGTTTGTTAGGGATGTTAAGCCCTTGTGAACTAGTCCCAAGGCTAACCAAGAGGGGGGAGAATTGGTTATTTTAAAAATTCATGAGCAAAAATGATTTAGAAAAATCTTTTGGATATTTTAAAAATAATTACGATTTCATGATGATGTGCAAATGTTCAATAATATCAGAATAATAATCACAATCACACGATCATCATTAGAAAAATAAATGCGGAAGATAATCAGAAAGAACACACCAGATTTTATGGTGGTTCGGTCAACTTGACCTACTTCCACTCCCCGGAGCCTCCCTTCCGGGTATTACACTAACACTGAGTGACTCTCCTTCTACTCCCACAGCAAGGCGGAGAAGCCTATACAAAACTCCTTTCTACCATCCCGGTGAGGCAGAGAACCTAGACTCCTTTCGCTTCCTCCTGAAGCAGGCAGAGAACCTGAACTCCTTTCACTTCCTCCTGAAGCAGGCAAAGCACCTAGATCTTCTTGCGGATGATCCTACCATAGAGACACCAACAAGATAAGAGACGACAATCGGAGAAGATGACTCATATCCTTGCTTGGAGCAAACTTTGTGAACACCTCACAAACTCCCCCTCACAAGATCCTCTCTCTCTCTTCCAAGCTTTCTCTCTCTTAAGGTTTTCCCTAGTAAGGAAGGTGGCAAAAGAGTTTTTTATTGGAAGAAAAAGATCTTAAATAGTACGGCTAAAAAATTGTCCTAAATTTCAACTGGTCGTCAAAGATCGTCTAGGAAAATCAGTCGATCATCCTCTACGACAGTGCAAAATCACATATATTAGCCTGGACGATCTAGTTTCTCTGGATGATTAGAAGACAAAATTTATTCAGATCATCTCCTACGATTTTACTATCATTCGGGATGATTAGCATAAATTAAGAATTTCATCCAGAAGACAGCTCGGGTCATCCAGGGAAACTTATGCTGGATGATCTCAAAATGACTTGCTCGTCTAGGACGATACCTCTATCATCCTGTATGACTAGTTTAAAAATGACAAAATCATCTTACACACAGCTCGAGTCGTAAAGCCAAAACCTGCTGAACGATCTCAAAATGAGTTAATCGTCTGGGATGATATCTCTACCAGCTGTATGATTAGTTCGAAATCAGGCATATTATCCAGCACATTCCTCGGGTCATCTAGGTGAAGCGCTCTGGATGGTCAAGATTTTGCATGTATCGTCTAGGATAATATTACGATCATCAAGGATGATATGATCATATCAATCAAATATTAATTACTTTCCTTAATCACCAGACTAATTTAGGCATAATTGCAAAGGATCATCCAGGATGATACACATATCGTTCAGGACGATCAGACCAAAATTTTAAAAATAGAAACTTGCCTAACTCAGTCTGGCGGCTAATAATTTTTTATTTGAGCACATCGTCCTGTACGATGGGTATATCATTTAGAATAATCTGCTTAATCAAACCGACTTAACATGGTCTCCCTAATTAGGGTTTCTATTTTCACTGGATCATCTGGGATGATCCACATATCGTCCAGGATGATATGAACAAAATTTGAAATAGAAACTCTAACTCACTAAAACTCTCCCCCTAAGTGTGTGTGTACAAGTTTACTTAGCTTGGGATCCGTTATATTACACTTAACTCAAAAAAAATGAAAAAAAGTACATTGACCCTGAACCACAAACAGACTAACTCGATCTTGGGCTGGCTTGAATTACAATTGATCCTATGAACCTGAAAGATTAGTCACTCAAGCAGAAACAAAAATGTTTGATATCATCAAAATCATAGTCCTTGAAATCAGATTCACAACAGTAGAGATAAGACTTAAGTTAAATCCCAAAGATTCAAGGGAGAGTAAATGTAGAGATTTTATGGAAAGATTTTATTAAGACTTTTAGAGGCTTTGTTTGTGCCATGATCAGCCAGATAGTAGATGTAGGTGGCATTCCTGAGGTTTGTTTAGGAGAGTATGTCTAATTTGAAGCAACCACTGGTTCCTTTTAGAATTAGGGATTTTATTAAACTAGTGGAGAGGGAAAGATTGGTGAAGAATGATTTGACCACCACTTGATAAAGATGGGATATTTGTAGAAGAGGCTTATTGGAGAATCCTCAATGAGTGGTTTTAATGGGAAGAAAAGTAGGTTTAGAATAGCTGACTCTATAAGAGGAGAAAGTTCTATAGTTCATAGGAGCCTATAGATTCAACTATGCACCAAATAAATAACAGAATAAAATAACATCCTTAATCGAGAGTATTTTTAATTAACCATAGGGGCTTGCGCCCATGACAAGCCAAAACCCACATCAAAAAAATCATGTTCAAGCTAATGTATTGAATGGGATAAATCTTATGACAATCAAGTTACAACAACAACAACAACAACATCAAGCCTTTATCCCACTACGTGGGGTCGGCTACATGAATCCTTTTTCTCCATTGTGTCCTATTAAAAGTCAAATTCTCGTTTAAATCTAATAAAGAAAGATCATTTCTAATATTTTCTAACCAAGTCTTTTTAGGTCTACCTCTACCTTTCTTAACATAAGTCAAATCTAAGACCTCTACTTTCCTAACCGGGTCATCGGGAGGCCACCGTTTTACGTGACCAAACCATCTAAGGCGGCTCTCTCTAATCTTATCTTCCACTGGAGCTACTCCAACCTTTTCACGAATATGCTCATTTCGTATCCTATCTCTAAGGGTAAAGCCACTCATCCACCTGAGCATCCTCATCTCTGCAACACTTAACTTAGAATTATGCTTCTCTTTTAATGGCCAACATTCAGCACCATAAAGCATTGCAGGTCTCACCACCATCTTATAGAATTTTCCCTTAAGTTTGAGGGGTACTTTTCTATCACACAATAAGCCCGATGCATTCCTCCACTTCAACCATCCAACTTGGATTCTGCTGATAATATCCCCATCTATATCACCATCACTCTGAACAATAGATCCAAGATATCTAAAACGTGTACTCTTATTAATGACTTGATCGGCCAAAGTCACAATGCCCTCACTAGGTCTATTATTACTAAAATTACACTCCATATATTTCGTTTTAGATCTACTCAAGCGAAAACCTTTAGACTCTAAGGTTGACCTCCACAATTCTAGTTTACCTTCAACTCCCTCTCTAGTCTTATCAACAAGAAGAATATCATCAGCAAAAAGCATAAACCAAGGTACATCCTCTTGCAAATGTCTAGTGAGAACATCGATGACTAAAGCAAAAAGATATGGGCTTAAGGCTGATCCTTGGTGTAATCCAACCGAAATAGGAAAATACTTGGTCAAACCACCTTGTGTTTGAACACAAGTAATAGCTCCTGCATACATATCTTTAATGATTTGAATATAAGCGTTATTAACTTCTTTCTTTTCAAGAACTCTCCATAGCACTTCTCTTGGAACTTTATCATATGCTTTTTCTAAATCAATAAATATCATATGTAAATCCTCCTTATTCTCTCTATATTTCTCCATCAAACCTCTTAATAAATGTATGGCTTCCATAGTAGACCTACTCGGCATAAATCCAAATTGATTTTGAGAAACATTAGTATCACACCGCAACCTATGCTCCATAACTCGTTCCCATAGTTTTAAAGTATGACACATTAACTTAATTCCTCTATAATTCGCACAATCTTGTGCATCACCTTTATTCTTAAAAATAGGGATTAACACACTCATTCTCCACTCATCTGGCATCTTTTTAGTCTTCAAAACAGTATTAAAAAGTTTAGTAAGCCAAGAAATTCCTTCATCTCCTAAGCATTTCCACACCTCTATTGGAATATCATCAGGTCCAACAGCTTTTCCACCCTTCATTTTCTTTAAAGCCTCTCTAACTTCGGTTTTACTAATACGCCGATAAAAACAGAAATCTTTATTTTCATTTAAGGTGCTAAGGTCACTACAGTCAATTTTATTTTCACATTCTTCATTAAAAAGTTTAGCAAAATATCTCATCCACCTTTGTTGAATATCATCTTCTAAAAAAAGTACTTTTTGATCTTCATCCTTAATACACTTCACTTGAACTAAATCCTTACTACTCCTATCTCTTTGTTTGGCTAGCTTATACATATATCTTTCTCCCTCCTTAGTATCTAATCTATTATATAAATCACTAAAAGCTAAACTCTTTGCATCACATATTGCTTTCTTAGATTCCTTACGTTATACATATTATTATCCATATAGATGTCTACATAAAATTCATTATTCTCCATGGATAATCATATGTATAATTCCATTTGCTCTTCCATTGGTCTGCTTATGTAGAGTGTAAGGGCCTTTGACCATTTTGTCCTATAGGATAGTATGATTGTACCCTTTACATTCTAACCCCTCTAATAGAATCCTTTCTAAGACCTACAAGCAGGTGTTTGTATGTGCTACCCAAACGAGCAAGAAAAAATAAGAGCTAAAGCTCAACCTTGTTACTTAAGCTAGAGTTAATGTTTGTCTTTTAGTCAATCCCTAAAACTTTCTAGGATATTGGAGAAGATTGGTAATCTTCACAAGTGTTACTACCACCTAATTAACATTTTTGACCAAGCTCAAATAGTAACTTGGTGGGGTTAGTTAAGGATGAGTCTATAAGGCTCCTTTTTGGCTTAAATACTCCATATTAACTCTACTTAGGTGGTGAAGCCCTAAGAACAAAGCATTATATGTGGGTAATTTATGAGTGGGGATCCACCCACCTTTTCTTGATTTAATAGCTCACAATAAGCTATGAAAGTAGCTAAAATTAGAAGGGAATGGTTCTCTCATGGTTAAAAGCTATCAAAGGGAAGAAAGGGTGTTTCTAAATATTCTCATGCTATAAAAAGTTGGGTTTTTTGGCCACAAAGTAGTTAGCCTTTAGTCTTGGTTAAAGGAAAAGATATAAAAACTTAATCCAACAATAAAATGCATTAGATGCTTAAGTTATTTAGTTAGCAATTTAAGTGAAAGTCAAAGGATAAAGCGGAACCCAACAGTGGATTAAAGGGTAGGATATAGAATATATTTGATTTTAATTAGATCACCTAATTTTACTTGAAGGAGTTTAATTAGTTTAATTTTTTAATAGGGCCAATTAGGTTAACTTAACCTCAACATATGCTAAGCTCATCATATGCTAGACACCAAATTAGCTAAGCCCAAGTGAGCCACTAGCCTCATAGATGTGTTTAAACTCTAGTGAAGTCTAATGGAACCCACATGGGAAATCCTAGTTCACCCTAATTTTATTAATTGCTTTATAAGTGATTTTTCTGAGTGTAGCATGGATCTTTCTTGGGTTAGCCATTAATGTGGTTAACATTAAGGGTATTTGAGCTTCCTATGGATATTTAGGGTCAATTGGGCCAAGGGGGATCCAAAGTAGGGTTAAGCTAGTTAAGTTAGACTAGATAAACAACCTAAATCAAGGATCAAGAGTCTAACTATGCTTATTAAAGTCCAATGGAATAACAAACTCATATATACTCAATTGAGCTAGTCTTAAGTTAGTTAGATATAGTCAGAATACTAAGTCTGCTTAACCACCTAAGGCTACGGCTAGAATTTGGGGTCTTGGGGTTACTATGATAAATGTTAATACTATTAGATCTAAATTTATCTTTGGATCACTCATCTTTTCCAATAAGCAATCTCCTTAGGTAAGAGCTAGAGAATTGAGAGAAGATCGAATGAGTATGAGAGTTTGAGGGAGAGAGAGAGAGAGAGAGAGAGAGAGATGAATGCTCAAAGTAAGACAAGAGATCTAAAAGTATTAAAAAGATCCAAAGCATGCCTTTTTAAACTTTATTTATATGACTTAAAGGGCTATATAGAATGATACACCAAAAGGTAAATGGTATAATGCTTAATATAACTCATTAGAGAATGGATCTAACATGTGGCTTTATTGGTAGGCATCCATGAGGTTCACATTGTGTTACACATGGCCAACACATTCATAATTATGTAATTAGGATCTGAAGAAGGTATTTTGGTGGCTTGGATTAAAAAAGTGTCAAAATTTGTGATGAAATGTGCCTATATGGTGGTGAAAACAAAACATCAGAGACCTAGTGTTTTGTTACAGTCTTTTACAATTTCAGAATTAAAGTGGAAAGAAATTTTTAGGTATTTTATTATGGGATTTTCAAGATTAGGGCATGTACATGATGCAATTTGGAAAGTACTGGATATATCAGTGAATTCAGCTCATTTTCTCTCTATGAAGTAGACAAATTCAATGGAAAAGTTAGATCAACTATATGTCAAAGAGATAGTTAGACTATATGGTATACCTAAAATAATAGTGTTAGATAGAGATGTTAGATTCACTTCTAGGTTTTGCAAGAGTATTCAAGGAGGTTTGGGGATTAAGTTAAGTTTTAGTACAATATTTCATCCTTAAATGGGTGGGTAGTTAGAAAGGACTACTCAGGTACTAGAGGATTTATTGCAACTATGTGTACTTGATTTTGATTGGAGTGAGGAGGATCATATACCATTGATAAAGTTTCCCTTATAATAATAGTTTCCAATCAAGTATTAGAATGGAACCATATGATGCACTATATGAAAATAGATGTAGAACTCTTTTGTCTTGGATTGAGTGGCTGAGAGGAGATAAATGGTATCTAAATTGGTAAATGATACAACATAGATGATTTAATTGATAAGTGACAGATTATAAGTACCCAAGGAAAGATAAAAGAAATATTTTGATCCAAAATATCAGGCAATTGAGTTTCATATATGATATTTCATATTTTTGAAGGTTAATCCATTTAAGGTCGTAAATAGATTTGCTAAAGAAGGAAAATATAGCCCAATATATTTTGGACCCTTTGAAGTTATCAACAAACTTTGTAAGTTAGCTTACAGATTATTATTACCTTAACAAAGGTCAAATGTGCATGATATTTTCCATGTTTATATGTTGAGGAAGTGGCTAGCTAATTTAAAAATTAGAGTCTTTGAATCTAAGATTGAATTGAGGCCTGATTTGACATGTAGAAAAGAACCAAAAAGAATATTAGCTTATGATGTGAGGAACTTGAGAAGTAAAGAAATTCACATGATAAAAGTTTAGCAAAATCACAGGTCTGAGAGAGATGCATCATGGGAGAAAAAAATGGAGATAATGTAGCTTTAACTTAGTTTATTTTAATTGTATAGTTATTTAATAGTATAGTTAGTTGGATGGTTAGTTAACAATGTCGAGGATGAATTGATCTTAAAGAGGGGAGATTGAAGTAGTTGAATTTTAAACTCATTGAAAATATGTACATTTTTACTAAATTATGACTTGTTATGAATCTCATGAATCAAATTAAATGTTTATATGTGAAAAATTAGAATAATTTATAAATTTTGAAATTTTTATTTGGTGGTGCTACACAGTTGTGTACCCAGGAACTATGACAATGTCAGTTCGATGCAGTAGGGTCAAGAGTTGGCATGGCAGTGATCAACTCTATATTTGGATAATTATTGGGAGTCCTGTGATGCCATTATGATTTAGCACTATGGTGTCGTAGTGATTTAGCACTGTAATGCTTTGATCACAATGAATAAGGCTTGGCTTGATTTAAACGATTATCTCTCTCTCTCTCTCTCTCTCTCTCTCTCTCTCTCTCTTAGCATAACGACATTGTGACTTCCACTGTACACTAATGTTAGTGCTGCGAAATTGAGCAGTGTGGTGCTAATTAAAATATTTTATTTTTATATAAGTTATCCAAACCCTATTTTATTTCTTTTTTATTGGGAGAGTGAGAGAGAGAGAGAGCTTTAAAGAAAATAAAGGAGGGAGGGATAAAGAGGAAAAAAAGGAGATTTTAGAGGCTATAGAGTTGGAGTTGATTGTTGGGAGTATTAAAAAAGTTGTTCGTCTTGATGCATTGAATAGTATAAATTATGTACTATTTTATATGTTTTATTTTTAGTGAAACTGTGTTGTTTAAATTATTTTTTTGTAGGAAAACTTAATATGGTAGAAATTTTGAGGAGACTATAGTGACGCGGTGTCCGACGAAATAATGTCACAGCGCCACCTTCAATACCATCGAGGAACTATAAATTGGACATTTTGGCACAGAGTTCTCTATTTGTAAGAGCTACGGTAGCAACCCAACCAGTGCAGCATCATTACTACTACTGCATCATCAAAAAGTTAGCTTGGCAGCACAGGATGATCTATTTTCAAATATCAAGGCGCCATAATTTCTCACATCTTTGAGCCATTTTTTGCCACCTGGGCACCATAGCGCTCGAATGTCAACAGCACTGCGATGTTGTAGTTGTAACTTCTAAGGGTCACATTCTCTCAATGAAGAGATGTGATTTTTCACTAAGTAGCATATCCACATGAGCAAGTGCCGTAGCGGTGGAAAAGTTTCAATGCCAAGGTGTTAGTTCACTTCACTAGCACTGCAGTGCCAATTTTTCAAGCACTGCAATGCTAGAAGCCCTTCTGTGTTGTCCTATAAATAGTTATGATGTTATGTTTATAAGGGATTTCAATCACTAGTGTAAAATTAAATACTACTTTTTAGAGTACTTCTCTAGTTCCATCTTAAAGTAAAATCTAAGGGAGGCTAGCGAAGTACATGATACAATCATTTGGAGTGTTTAGTCTATATTTCTTGAAGCAACTCTATATGTTCAGGAAGAAGGAGTGTAGAGGATATAATTTGATCCTTTTTGGTGATATCACTCTCTTGTGTTTTCATTCTTCTATGAGTTTGATGAAAATAAGTTTTCTTATCATTTATTCTATGTCTCGCTAATTCTCTTATTTTTTATTGATGATGTAAAGTACATGTTAAGTACTAATGAAGATTCTTGCTCTATAATTGTTAAATAATATTTTTAATAATATCCCAATCTTAATTTAATATACATAGTGGACATATGTATAGTTAAAATATAATGTGATGTATAGCCTTGAGAGATGAATGCAAGAATAACCAGGAATATTGAGATAAGATGTTCGCATGCCTAGACGTAGGATATAAAATGTTCTATGTTCTTAAGGAGATATATAACTGTAGGAGGTTAGCATATATCCTTTTAACCCCTACAAGCTCAGTAGAGATCTAAGGATGTATATGCTCTAAATCATATTTATAATTAAGGATCTCATTAGGACAGATATGAAATTTACACTCATCAATCAAAAAAACTTTTGTTAAATATTTTATCTAAGATTTTTACTATTTTTTTCAGTGATAAAATCTCCATAAATATCATTTTTGTTTCAGTAGGATAATTATTTCAATTAAAGTAAATGGTAGTAGTTTGCTCCAAGTAAGCATACTTTCTTGTGGGTTTAACACTCTATTCTATCACTTTATTACTTGATTCGGCATGTAAACGTATATTAAGTGGACTTTTGTTATTTTTATATCAAAGAAAATCTAAGCAATATTTAGAGGTGATAGAGCCCTAGATTTTTATATAATACAAAAGTTCATTCCATAACCCTCATCAAGTTTTTGCTATTGAAAATCTACTTTAGTTCTCAATTTAAGGTTTTGGCTAGTTGAAAATTTAAGTAAAAGTGATTTTTGGGGTTTTAAACACCTTGTTACCATACAATTTCAATATTTTGTAAAATACTTGAATTTGATTTAATTGACATGAATTTTGTAGAATTTTATGAAGTACATTAAATTCAAGATAAGTTTGTACATGCTGGATAATTTTGTGAATACTTTCACGTAACAAGAAACCTGGTTTACAAAGATTATCAAATTTATAATTTATGGAGATTTCATAAATTATGACTATCTATGCAAATTATCATGTTAAATAAATTAGTAGATTTGGTTCATGAAAGCAGGTTATTTCCATTATTATCACATGAAAATTTCATTGCATTAATATCATAACAAATGCTATTAAGTGTATAAGGTTGGGCTAGATCTAACCAATTCTCCTCTCTCTCTCTCTCTCTCTCTCTCTCTCTCTCTCTCTCTCTCTCTCTCTCTCTCTCTCTCTCTCATACTCTCTTTGCATAGTGATGTTGTGACTTCTGCTACAGCGCTAATGGCAGTGTTATGGCATTAGGCAATGCAACGCTTTAAACTATTTTATTTTATGTAAGTTATGCATACCAAATTTCATTTCCTATCTATTGGGACAAAGTGAGAAAGAGCTATAGAAAAAAGAAAGGAGAGAGGGGTAGAGGGGGAAATAGGAGATATTAGAGGATGTTGTTAGGTGCTTCCCATATAAAGTTGCAAAGGTATTACTACTTTATGCTATACATATAAATAATTCATACATGTTCATATTATTGCTTTATTTATAACATGGTGAAAAGGAGGTTGGAGGAGAATTGAAGGTAGAATATGTAAGATGATATCACGATGTGAAACTATTGTCCTCTATTTTTCCATGTGATAGATTTGAGATGAATGTGGAGTTATAAGCAAGTTTGTCCTCCATCTATATGTGTAATACATGAGAGATGAATGTGGAGCTATAACTAACCATGTGGAGGAAGAAGAAGGAATTGGGAGAAATTGGCTTGTATTCATACATTGCATAAATTATGTTATATGAATCATTCAAATCATGTTATGTGAACCATTCTGATGAATATACAAGCTTCAATGTGAGTTAAGTAATAATGGTATTATAGGAGATGCTGCAGTAAAATATGATAGAATATAAATGTGAAACTGATATGGTAAAATGATATGAAAGCTCTAATGATAGAATGTTGCTTATTATAAGTTACTTTATAGTAAGTGGATGTCATAATTTATTTTATTTATATGTTCACCTATATAATTATATATGCATTGATTCTATATTATGTATGATAAATCTTAATGCTTTAGTGAGTTTTTAGTAATTTGTTAAATAACTCAATTTTTGTATTTACTATTGTATTGGATTGAATAAAATATGATGTTATTGTCTTAATTGTTATTGAGTGGCTTTATATAAAATGAAAATTTTTGGTCCTAATATCAATACATTCAACTAGATTTTGGGTCATCACAGCATAAGCCTTATAATCATATGATGGTATGGCTAGCCTTAAGGTGTGTTATATATTATGCTCATCACTTATGCTCTTCATAACCTGTAATAAGTAAATAGTTTAGCCATAAAATATTTTAACAAACAATTTAAATCTTTACAACAACAACATCATCAGGCCTTTATCAATCTCACTATGTGGGGTCGGCTACGTGAATCTTTTTCTCCATGATGATTTAAATTTAAACCATCCTTTGGTCATATAACTTGATCATTCTCTAACTAAACTTATAATTTAAATATTTCATATATTATCATGTGGTCACCATCATTAGCTTAAGATGCATTAAATGTTGTACTAGGTACATCTCTAGGAATCCTAGGATTAGGGTGTAACTAGGATCACACTTTCTTTTTGGCTTGTTATGTGTTGCTAGATTGACAATATTATTTCGATTTAATTGTGTGCACTATAATTGATATAATTCACCTTACAGGTGCATAGTGTGTGTTTCCCTTTTAGGCACTACTTTCTTTCATGGCATAGTACTGTGTTAGGCCAATAATAAGTATAAAAACAATTTGCATATGTGTTGCACAAATTGTTAACACCATGAATTTCAATATTCAACAACTTAGCTTTAATGATAATAAACAAGTATTCGGATACTTCTAATGATTATTTAAGTGTTCATAGGATCATTGGATAAATCTTAACAAATCTTCCTTATTGGATTGCACTCGAGAACGCAAGGCTGCCTCCAGCACTGCAAATTGCGGTCCCAATTAATTGAAAGCATGATTGTCCCAGCTTTCTTCTACAAACCACATTTCTTCTGCAAACCACATTACATAATCCCTTAAACCCTATAACGGCTTGTCTAGGTTAATATGTCCAAAAATTGCTGAAACTTTTGTATTGGCTCCTCTCGTTTCCAAAGGCTTTCCTATTTTAATCAAAAACCTCTACAAGTTTTTCTAATAAGTATTATATTTCCTGAATCAATTGAAAAGAATCTTAGTATAAAACCTAAAACTATTTTTAACAATATCATCTATCAAATGTAATTTGAATCTTAGTATAAAACCTAAAACTATTTTTAACAAGATCATCTTAGAATAGAATGCAAGGTTGCCTCCAGCATTACAAATGTGTTTTTCTTAAAGCCAAACCGGAAAACAACATTTCATTTTTCTAACAGCTCTACTCCCATTACAAAATCATTTCTTTTGGCAAGGTTCTTCAATGGCATATTTCAAAATATTAGGGATCAAAGAAAGCTTTCATTCCAAATCCATTTATATCTTCAAGAGTTCTAAGATCAACTTCAACATTTTTTTTTACTATAATCTTATTATAATTTTAAATACTTTTGGGAGATCAGAAAATCATTTTGGTATAAAAATTTATTTTGATTACAATGTCCTATGAAATAAAAAAAATAATAGATTTCATTCCATAAAATTGAAATCTACCGTCATATTCATTACAAGAGTCTTTTAGTTATTTTTACAAAACACTATAAATTTTAAAAAAAATTGAATCTTTTGATCTTTAAGAAATGATTATTATAAACCTTATAAAATCATTTGGGCTTATTATGTTGATAAAGTATTCTAATGACATTTTTATTAGGATCTAAATCATCTTAGCAAAAAGATAACCACCTATATCATGTTATTTAGAGATTAAAAAAAACTGCTTAGGACTGAAGAATCATCTTCCTCCTCAAGCAAAGGACTACACTCGAGAGAGAAGCTAGAGTAAACTCCCTTCACACAACACTCAATAAGGTATTTTAAACTTCTATAGAAAGTTTTCAAAGAGAGCCAAAAGATGATGAAAAGTGCACATAGCATATGTGTTAACCAAATGACCAAGCAAAAATAAGAGTTAGAGCTCGAGCTTGTTACTTAAGCTAGTGCTAAAGTTTGTCTTCCAGTCGATCCCTAAAACTCCCTAGGTTGTTAGAGAAGCTTTGGTGATCTTCACAACTGTTAGCACTTCTTAGATAACATTGCTGATCAAGCTCCAACAACAACTCGGCAAGGTTAGTTAAGGATGGGTCTATAAAGCTCCTTGACTTAACTACTCTGTATCTGAAAGTGC
The DNA here is from genome assembly GCA_019925795.1 of Dendrobium chrysotoxum. NCBI lineage: Eukaryota > Viridiplantae > Streptophyta > Magnoliopsida > Asparagales > Orchidaceae > Dendrobium > Dendrobium chrysotoxum. Next base: position 15,986,621 of record CM034297.1, read on the forward strand.
GAATAGGTTGTTAGACCTATTAAAATGTCCCAATGCTAACCAAGAGGGGGATGAATTGGTTATTTTAAAATTCTCTTGATTATTTTGAAAACCCTTTTAAATAAAAATCTTATATATCATACAGTACGATTTACTTCGTACAATACGATCAGTTAAAATTTTATTTTTCAACCATAGAAAAATAAAGTGCAATGTGTAAATAAAAATGCAAAAAATAAACATAAGAATAGAGAACACCAAATTTTATAGTGGTTTAGTCCAACAAGACCTATGTCCACTCCCTGAAGACTCCTTCTTCAGGTATTGCACTAACCAATAGTGTCTCTCCTTTTAACCCCCACAACAAGGCGGAGAAGCCTTTACAAACTCTCTTCCACTAAACCCCGGTGTGGCAGAGAACCGTCGTCCTTTTTTACCCTCCCTAGTGATGGCAGAGAACCACTCATCCTTTCACACCCTCTTAGTGTCGGAAGATAACCGCTCGTCCTTTAACACCCTCCTGGTGTCGGTAGAGAACCGCTCGTCCTTTTTCACCTTCCCGATGACGGTAAAGAACCGGTCCTTTCTTCAAAAACTTTTTTCAAGAGACTTCAAAGAGATAGAGAAGAGAAATAATGAGATCCTCACTTTTGGACAACCTTGTGAATCCCTCACATTTTTTTATTAAAAAAATCTCAACAACACTCTCCCAAACGCACTCCTCAAGAGAACTCAAGAGAAATTTGTGCAAGGACTATTAAACAGTCAGTTTTTAGGACCCTTATACACAAAGGACAAGAAAAACCATATAAAAATTGAAAATCTCAAGTTTAATGGACTTAGATCGTACAGAATGATCGATCTTCGTACGTATGAACAGTTCAAAAAGTCTCGTACGATGTTGTACAAACCTCATTTCATGCTCTGATCAGCGTCTGTACGAACACTGATTGTACAGTATGATCAGTTCAAAAATATGAGACTTTTATCTTTACGAATGTGTACGACCCGATTTCGTACTCTGATCAGCGTCTGTATGAACTCCCTTCGTACAGTACGATCAGTTCAAAATTTTTAATAAAAACTTGTACTTTGTCTGTACGATCATGTACGAACTTATTTCATACTCTGATCGGCGTATGTACGAACCATGTTCATACGGGACGATCAGTTCAAATTTGGTTTGTTCGAACGGCACGAATTGGACGGGCCTAATTTTGTACTCTGATCGACGTCCAAGATGAACCCACATCGTACCATACAATCAATTTAAAAAACTTACTGGATTGTACGGGATGCTCTGGACGAAGCTAATTTCATACTCTGATTGGCGTCCGGGATGACCATATTTCGTACAATATGAAATGTACTTGAAAATTCTTTAGGCAAGCACCAATCAACTTCATTACGGAGGGACATAGAGGACAAATCATCCAGTACAATATAACATCATACAGTATGATTAGTTTTAAAAAATAAGTTTTATCTTAATCCCCAAGTGTGTGTGTGCACAATTATCCAACTTATAATTACACTCTGTCAGACTCAAGAAAAATAGAAAATCCAGACTTCACTTAAAATAACCCTTAATCTAATATGTCTTGAAGTCTTTAGTAGTCTGAAGTAGGATTTTCTTGAAAAAATATGTTAGTACACAAAAAAAAATAAACTTTCCAATATATGTTAGGAGAAACAATAATCAAACAATAAGATTTTGTTATCATCAAAAACTTACATGGTCATAAAGATAAAGCTTTAAGAACCTAATATGCAACAATCTCAATAATCTCCTTCTTTTTTATGAGGCAAAACAAATATTATTTGAGTTAAAAAACTAACACACATTTTCTCCTTAGCTCCACCTAAATACATGCTCCCCCTAAATGAATGATCTATTTAAAACAAGGAGTACCAATAAAGATCTGAGAAAAACACAAAAAAAAAAAAAAAATAAAGAGCACAATCATACACAAATAGACACACATAACATGCATATCAAAGAAAAACACATCAAACAATACCATATAACATACATAACATACATATCAAACAAAATAAAACACATCAAACAAACTCCCTCTTTTGACAACAACAAAAAGGGAGGCAATCAAAGTAGTTGATGATTAAGATAATGTTAAATGAATTATACTACAATATTAAAATTGGATGCAAAAGATAAAGTCTTAAAAGTTTAAATCACAGAATAATAAGGATAAGAAAAGTTGATCTATGTCAGTAATGTAATAGACAGATTATGTAACCACAACTGTTGCATAAATGATGAAATAAAATTAATAATTTTCTAATTCAATAGTGACGATCATTGTTTAGTGTGATTGAGAAGCTGATAAAGGAAAGAGCAACTTCATCTTATTAATTTTTGGCTAATTTTGTGCCTCTTTAAAATTTAGCGAACATTACGTATCTTTTTGTATTCGTGGCACACTTTGTGCATCTTTTCAATTTTAGGCTTATTTTGTGCCTGCTTAAAATATTTTCTTTCCAACACTATCTCTTGACATAAATACAATAATGAACACTTTGAGATAGAAACAGGAGCAAAAGTATGACATTCAATTTGCAATAATTTAAGCTCAACAATACATGTCTAAAAATAACATAAAAAAGATCTTCCAATTTACATCCAGTCACAAAGTAATCTAAATATTTTGAGAGATTAAATTATGCACATCAATTACTATTGTAAGATAGATTCAACTAACATTTTATGAAGGAAATCAACTACATTTGATTGATAAATTTTTAAACATTTCAAGTCATAATCACATTCATATAGCAATATGCATAGAAACATGACTTTTTTATTTCATTAATCATCACTTTAAGTACATTGCATATCATCATCCAGTAGACCAAAAACAACGATAACAATCAGAACAACTAAGAACAATAATAACACAAACAACAAGTCAGAAAACATCCAAGCCTAGAGGAACAACATAGACACAACCAAATACCAAACCAAAAAGATAGAAAATCATCACTAGTAATTCGAAGGACCCTGATCTGGAGGTGGTGGTTAAGCAGTGAACATAGTAAAATAACTATTGATCATGGCAATATTAGTGTTCATTGATTCAAACTGATCTCGAATCCACCCTCAGTCTTCATTATATCTATCATCCTCATCTTTAAATGAGCCTCCACATCATCAAACCTATGATCAAGATGATCAAAATGATGGACCATATCTTGATAAAAGTTTTGGTAAGGTCTAAGTGTAGGTACACGTACAGGTGCAGGAGCTCCCCCTTCTTCCTCAGAATCATCTTCCCCTGAATCTTGATGAAATAATGCTCGAAAGGAAGCATTGGTGAAGAAAATGGAAAATTCAGTGGGAGGATCACGATTGATTAGATTGTACTTTTTCTCCAGAATATAAGTAACCAAATGTCCCAAAGCCACATTTTTCTTTCTTTTATTATTAGGTTGCCCAATATCAGAAAGGTTATACAGGTAGTTCAAAATGAGTTGGTCTTCATCAAAAGGTTTTTCAGTCATAATCAGGTAGGTGATAGTGGACAAAAGAGGGGTCATATTTATTCGATCACTAGCTTTAGGAATGATTGATGTTCTCAGAGCATGCTAAGTGATCCTAGCATTTTGATGTAGGGTATACACATGAGCTAAATGAGTGATTTGACGAACACCTCTGAGAACTTGATTCACTTCACTCCAATCAAAATCAGATCTAGAAGTCATTGTGTGTGCCCTTACCCCTTGGGTTCTAAGATGAAGAATATTTCCTAAGTCTTCTTTAGTTATTAGGACTCTGTATTTAAAGACATAGGAAGATATTCTGGAATGATCTTCATTGAATTTCATGTTGGCCAAAAATAGTTAAAAGGTGTCCTTGTGGAAAGCATGAATCAGGGTTAAGAGGAAGGACAATTGAGTTGCGGTGAAAAGAGGCATGGCAAAATAAATCCCCTTGAATGAGGACTCTAGAAGCAGTGATTTTTGCTATACAATACCAATTGTATGCTTCCTCATTTTCCCTAGATAGGAAATCATCATCTCTTTGCCCTCTTGAGGAGGATCCCTTAAAACCTCACACTCGTTTTCTACTGCTAGCCATGAAGATGAGAAGGTTTTGAAGGTTGAAAGAAATGTGAAGACAATAACAGCCAAACCTTTCAAATTTAAAGAAAATTGGCAGATCGTACGGGACGAATCATAGATCGTGCATACGATCACCCGATCGTATGGGATGAAAATAAATTTCATATAGACGAATGTAAATGGACAAAAATTAAATGGCTTTTCATAAACTACCCTTCCCGAGGCATCCTTTTGTATAGACTTTTTGACTACAGGATCGTACAGAAAAACACATGTTCGTCCGGGATGATCAAAAAATGAATGGTTGTCCAAAAATGGTTAGGGTCGTCCACAGGAAATAATAATAACTCGATCGTACAGACAAACAGGTGTTTGTCTAGGGCGATTAGAAGATTAAAGATCATTCTGTGATAGTTAGGTTCGTCCTTATCTGAATCGACAACTTGGATCGTAGAGATGAACGACGTGTTCGTATGTACGATCAGCAATAATAACTGACACAAATTGTAAACCTGTCCCCATGCGTACAGATGAACCTATACATATCGTACAGTATGATGACATCATCATACAATATGAATTCTTATATAAATATTGTTTTGTCTCCTCAACTCTACAAATTTTTATGCACATGTTACAGAATTCATATCATACGAACACAAAAAAATAGTGCATGTTAACCTAAAAAAACCTTTCAAAACCAACCATTTTTTTTATATTTAAAAGAAAACAAACAATAAAAAGATAAAGTGACTAAAAATAATCAATACAAAATAAAACATACAACATATACTACACACACACTTAACATAAACAAACACACAATCACACACAAAATAAGTTTGCAGAATTTTCAATCATGTATTAAGATCAATCATACCTAGCCTTGTCCTTAAAATGCTAAATATGTCAAAAGCTAGTGGTTTTGTGAAAATATCTGTAAGTTGATCTTTAGTAGCGACATGATATAATTCAATTTCGCCTTTCCCTACATGATCTCTTATAAAATGATGCCTTATATCGATATGCTTAGTTCTAGAATGTTGAATAGGATTCTTTGAAATACATACGGCACTAGTGTTATCACAAAAGATTGGAATTATGCCAAAAGAAAATTCTAAGTCAATTAACTATTATTTTAACCAAAGCACTTGAGCAACACAGCTTCCTAAGGTAATATATTCAGCTTCAACAGTTGAAAGGGCTACTGAGTTCTGTTTTCTACTAAACCAAAAAACTAAGGAGTTTTCTATGAATTGATAAGTTCCAGAAGTGCTTTTCCAATCAACCCTACAACCAGTAAAGTCTGAATCAGAGTATCCAATAATTTCAAATGTAGTGCTATTCTTATGATACCAAATTCCTAAATTTTGATTCCTTAAAAGATATCTCATAATTCTCGTAACTGTAGTTAGATGTGATTCCTTTAGATCAGCTTAAAATCTAGCACACAAAATAACTTTAAACATGATAGGTCTGCTAGTTATCAAGTAAAGCAAAGATTCAATCATTCCTCTAAACCTCTTTTGATCAATTAATTTTCCCTTGGGGTCCTTATCCAACTACACTGAGGAACTCATGGGTGTATTCACTGGTTTAGACTTATCCATTTTATAATTCTTAAGGATGTCCTTAACATATTTTGACTGGCTCAAAAATATTCCATCCTCATCTTCCTTAATGCTAAACCCCAAAAAGTAACTCAAATCTCCAATTAAGCTAATCTCAAATTCCTTACTCATTATTTTTAAAATTTCATCAGAAAGATTTCTATCGGAAGATCCAAATAAGATATCATCCACATAAATTTGAATAATGAGTATTTCATCTCCTACTTTTTTTATAAATAGAGTGGTATTCACACTCCCTTTTATAATTGATCGTTGAAGTAGGAAAGTGCTTAGCCTTTCATACCAAGATCTAAGTGTCTGTTTAAGTCTATACAATGCCTTTTTCAATTTGAAAACATGATTAAGAAATTATGCATTTTCAAAACCTAGAGGTTACTCAACATAAACATCCTCTTTTATCATCCCATTTAGAAAGGCACTCTTTATATCCATTTGATACAACTTAAAACCTTTAAAATAGGCATAGACTAAAAGTACTCTAACTGCCTCAAGTCTAGGTACCGAAGCAAAAGTCTCCTCAAAATCAATTCCCTCAATTTGATTATACCCCTTATCCACTAACCTTGCTTTATCCCTTATAATTACTCCAGAATCATTCATCTTATTTTTAAATATCCACTTTGTTCCAACAACACTTTGATTTTTCGGTCTTTCTTCCAATTCCCAAACATCATTTCTAGCAAATTGATTCAACTCATCATACATAGCTAGAATCCAAAACTCATTTGAAAGTACTTGATCTACACTAGTGTGTTCAATCATTGAAATAAAAGTGGAGTGATTCACTTCTTTCCTCAATCCATGCCTAGTCTTAACTCCTTCACTTGGGTCTCTTAAAATTAACTCCTTAGGATGACTCTTGGAAAAATTTCATTCTCTAGGCAATTGGTTTTCTTCTTCATTTTCAACCCTCTCTTCCACTTTTTCAATTTCAAGTCCTTGGGTTATTTCCTCAACTTCATCTTCATCCAACCTAGACCCTTCAGTATTATCAGATTCATCAAAAACAACATGAGTGGTCTCCTCAACTACCAATGTCCTTTTAATAAAAACTCTATAGGATTTTTCAACACTTGAGTATCCTAGAAAAATTCCTTCATCAGATTTAGGATCAAATTTTCCTAAGAGAGTTTTTATGTTATTATGTATAAATACTTTACATCCAAAAACATGTAGATGTGAGATGTTGGGATTTCTACCTTTAAGAAGTTCATAGGGTGTCTTGTTTAATTTTGATCTAATGTTCACCCTATTCAATATATAACATGCGGTACTAACTACTTCTGCCCAAAAATATCTTGGAAGTGAATATTCTACCAACATAGCACGAGCAGCTTTAATCAATATCCTGTTCTTTCTCTCAACTACTCAATTCTGCTGAGGTGTCCTAGAAGCTTGTTGTGTATGAAAAGCGGGTTTTGAAAAATTTAGTCTTCTTTAGGAATTTTTGAATTAACATTAAAATTTAATTCTAAAATCAAACATCCCATCAAAAATATTATACCACCTCGGGAGGTGGAAATAAAATTTCAGGATGGGGTTCAGATTTAGAATTAAGAGTTCTATCTTGAATATCGTAGCCAAATTCAAGATAGAACTTCATATGGCCCCTAAAGGGTCAAAATAAGGTTCAGTCAAATATCAAGCTACAATAATTAAGAGGAGCGATCGTTAATTTTATATTCGAATTCATTTTAACAAAAGATATATCTCCTTGAAGGGAGAAGATATCATTTGTTAATAATCGTTCGAACATAATGATAACGATCATTAGTGATTTGATTTTTCCTAAAGATAACTAATCGAGTTTTAAAAATTAGTTTTGAAAAATTAGATGTGTGTTCTAAATCTCCTACGAGCGCAAGCCCTCGTAGTTAATTACATCGTGGGAGACCGGAGTCCCCTACGAAAACTTTCGATTAAAATAATGGCAGAAATTTTGTTTAGAGATTTCTAGGAGTGATGCCAAAGAGGTGAATTTGGATTTTGAAAAGGGATTGGAGCAAGATTGAACACTTATTTTGGAATCAAATGAGGAAGGGTAGGGGACACTTTAGGATTCTGAAACAATTCAGAAGTGCCCCGATCTAAGCTAAGTGTTGGGCTTTAAATTTTGGATTGAAAGAATATTTAATTTGAGTTGAGCATTTTATTAGAAATTTGGGATTATATTCCCGGAGGTTGGGGTCTTATGATTCAAAAAGAGACCTGCCCCAGATCTTAGATCTAAATTTGGACACTGGAACACAGTAGTCCGAACCTAACTAATGCAGTGCAAAATCTGGACTTACCCCGGCCTGGATTGGGGAGCCAGCTAAACCACCTAAACGCTTCAAAACCATGAGTCCGGTCTTTTGATGCAGAGTGATCAGGGGCATTATTTAAGATTGGTTTAAGAAGTTGGGGTCGACATCTAGAGCAGATTCCTAATTGACCCCTTGACTTATGTCGGGTGGAATGCTTAGACTAAAATGCAATTAAAATTTTAATTTAATAAATTTCTAACGCAATGCATGCTGGTTAAAGTATCCAAATCTGGTATGCATGAAATTTTAAAAAAGGCTTATAAAATAATTTTTTTTGAAAAGACTAGACTTCCCCAGATCCAGCACCTCATCCTCATAGGTCGGATTATCTGAACTCTACCCACGGGCGGGGAAGTGTCTTATAGCAAGGAGGGAGAGAGATGCAGTAATATGCATGCGACCCCGGACGATTCCGGCTATTCCCTAGGTCGTTAAATTTCTATGTTATTTAAATCTTAAAATTTTAAATATAGGTTATGAATAGAAATATTTTTGGTCCTTAAAGAGCCTAACGAATTCCAGGCTAAAACAAAAAGAACGGCATTCAACCGCCCAAAAAAAACTAAGAAAAGCAGGCAATCCTATACGCGATCAAATGAAATCACAATACATTAAATAATCAAATTAATCAAGTAAACGTCCATAGGCAAATTGCCTTGCTTATTACAACCCAGATTTATATAAATTAAAAGTGGCCGGGCACCACTAACAACAACCCGGATTCTAATCCTAATACAGACGCAAGCGACTTTGAGTGGGATACTCTATGTCTTCAACTTCTCGGTCTTCTCTTCCTCGAGCTCCTTAGATTCTTCATGGTTGGATACCCAAATGGAAAAGAGAACTCTTCCCTTGAGGGGGAGGTTACTCTTTCCACTTTGGGTAGTGAAGTGATCCAAATTTGGAGTTCCAAATGGATAAGGACTATCCCCCGAAGGGGTATCCTTTCCTCTTTGGAATCCAACCTTTGGATCTATGTATCCCAAACTCAAAGTGTCACTTTCACAACTCAATACTCAAACAAATTACATAAATATAAAAATAAAAATTCTAGACTCTCCTGCAGGGTTATCCTAAGCATTTAAATATTAGAATACATCCCAAGCAGTTATATATATGTGCATGTAAAAGTAAACACACTTGGCCATGCTCTTTTTATTTGGGGGCTAAGCAGCTGAAGCACCTGTAGCATTTATATTTATGATTTATTTAGCCCCCTTTATTGCCCTGCATGAGCGTGGCCACCTGCAGAAAATTTAGTGAGCATCCAGATCGTTCCTAACCTAAGGGTAATCTAATCGCCCATCACATCAATTCACAGAGTGCAGTAAAGAAAGTAAACAACCACATCAATCAATTTCAATCATAACATGCAATGAAAACTCGAAAAACTCGGCACACAGCAGAAAAGGAAACATCGGCCTAGCCTAAATCTAGAGTTGGTTGTCCTAGCAAATCATCTAAAGTGTGTGTAGCAGGTCGTGTGGCTGGGGTAGATCCTAGGATTGGTAATTGATTGAAGTTGTTTGATGTCCTGATTGGTTGAAAAGCTTAAGGGAGATTTTAATTGAAGTTTAAGTCTTAATGGTTTAAATTTGATTTTTAAGATTGATTTTGATTGTTTGTTGAATACCACCTTTGTTGCACACCGAGGCCATGAAGTTTATTTCACCTTCCTTGGGGCTAATTTAATAGCCTCGTAGGCCTAGGTTACCCAGTGGTACCCGATATAATTAAGTGAATCGAGTTTGATTAAAGTTTGAAGACCGATTAATTTTTAATTAAACTGATTGGTTGCTGGTTTTAAAATAAAATTGATGTTTTCTGGAATTTTGAATGATTTATTGAATTTTAGAATTTTATGGATTATTTTAATTAGTTAATTAAGGGGTCCAAAGTTGACTTTTCAAATTAAACTTAATTTTTTAAGTTTCAGATTTTTAATAAATATTAGACCTTATGATGAGTTGTTAAACTGTTAGTATGCTCAATTTGGAGTTTTCTATGAAAAGTTATGATTTTTTGAAGTTTAGGCCTAGATTTGAACTACGGTTGACCGAAAAGTTGATTTTTTGACTTTGACCAGATTTTGGAGGTTTGATATTTTTAGAAAATACTAGACCTTAATTGGAGTTGATTGACACTAAGTTTGCTCAATTTGGATTTTTCTGTAATTAGTTATGCATTTTCAAAGTTTCCTTAATTATTGAATTTTTAAAATTACTTAATTAGGAAGGTTTTGATCATTTTGATCCAAACTCATCCCAAACTGCATGGAATCAATCCCAAAGGTCAGGAATGACCCATGAGAGTGTTTCCAAGTGTTTGGAAATTATTTTAGATTTTCAATAATTTTTAATTAATTAATATATTTAATTATTTATTTTCATTAAAAGTCAAATTAAAGTTAAATTAAGAATCCAGTCAAGGGGCTTTTATCTTTCCTAGGAAGAGGACTAAATTCTGGTCAATTTGAGATATTATTTATAATTTTTGGACTTAATTTGGATTTATTGCATTTTTGTGAATTTTCTGGGTAATTAAAAGGGTTGAAATTTTGGATAATTAATTTTCTGACCTAATGACCTCCAAATTCAATGAAATTTGGACCTAAGGCTTATTATGTCACTAAGTTTTCTGTGTTCAAATTTCACCCCTATTGGGTGTGTGTACAATCCCCTAGGCAATTTCTAAGTTTTCTAGACTTTTCCCTAAATATTTTCCCTAGGTGTTTCTATTGTTCAAATGGGCTTGAAATTTGGTGTGACTAACCCTGACCCAAATGCACACACACAGCACAAAACATGCAGCCTAAATCTACATAGGAAAGGAGTTATGAATTTTCAAAGTTTTGGGTCCAAATTGGACCCATAACCTTAAAAATTCACATCACAGAAAACCACAGAGCATCTGACCCTAGAAAAATTACAGGATATGCCTAAGATGCTCATGAACATTCCACCAAAATTTGGGATCCATTTGATCCATGGATTGCAAGAAAATTAAGAAAAACTAAAATCAGATAATTCCAATTTTACCACAATCCAGGGCTCAAAACATCTTGATTTTAATTTTAATAAATTCTACACTTAATTACCTTTCCAACGAGCCCAAGAACATCAATTTTGGTGGAAAAAAGAATTTTCTGTGAATTTTGGAAGTTTCTGGACATTTTTTGAATTAATTTGACTCAAATCCAATCATTGGATCGGCGGCGGCAATGATTGCGCCGCCGCCGCGCCATTTTGACACGTGTTTGACATGTGGCGCACAACGGCGCGCCACTTAAACACGTCGGACGCAGATCGGACCGTCCGATCCACAGCGGGAAAATGGACGGTCCAGATCGCGCCACGTATGCGAGTGCGGTTTGGAGGCCGTCCGGGTTCGAGTCCCAGGTCCGTCGCGCGGTCAAGCCGGCTGGCGTGGCCGGTTCTGGGCCGTCCGATCGCGCCTTCAGGCAAGATCGCACGGCTCTGGTTGAACCAGAACAAAAAAAATTCAAACGTCCATATCTTGCAAAATACTCAACGAAATTTGAACTGTAGCTAGGGGGCAACATGATCTTGCAATGCCTGGAGTTTGGAGGCTCCATGCATTGCAAAATTTGTACAGTTTCAAATTTAAATTCTAACTAAAAGTGAAGATATCTTATATCTACCCAATGGATTTTTGCGTTCTTGGGCTCTCTGAACTTGTAGTTTGTCCACGCTCAAGTTTGCAGAAGACCCCAACAGATTTTGACGGCTGAATTTGAAGATATCGAAGAGAGATGGTATTTCTCTCTTTTCTCTCTCCTTTTTCATTAAAATGAAGGTTTTAATGGTGGAAATGGTGGGGGAAGGCTTGGAATGGCCTTGGGAGGTGCTGGAGAGTGTGGAGAGCTGCTGGAGAGTCTTAGGGAAGCTGGAGTTTGGGACTTAGGCCAAGAAATGAGCAATATGAGGGTTAGGGCAAATTTTGCCCACTTAACCCTCATGGTTTGAAATGAATGGTTGGGATTCCACCATGGGAGCATTTGATGCTTGCCAAGTGTCCCATGAGCAGCCCAAGACTAGGAAAAGGCTGGGGGATTGAGGGGGATTTCCTTGAGCCAAGAGGGGGGGACCACACCTCTTTTCTCTCATTTGGCTAAACCAAGCCTAAGCAAGGTTTAGGGAGCTGGTTTGTGGCCTCTTAGGGAGGGAAATTAGTCCCTTTTGAGCAGGTGGGAGCAGATTTTGGGAGAGGGGAAGGGCTTGCCCATGTGGCATGGTCAAAAGCCCATGACTTTGCCTCATTTCAACATAACTTGACCCATTGACTTGTTGACTAGTCAATGATGACTAGGATGTGCATGGGAGGAGTCAAATGTGCTGTAGGAGTCAATATCAAGGGACATGTGGCCATGGTGTTGAGACTTTAAGTGAATACATGAAATTGGAGAGGGTTTTGACCCCTCCAAATGGGTTGACCAAGTCAAACCTAGGGAGGATTGACTTGGAAATCTTTGGACATGTCATGAGTGTCCAAAAAAATGATTTTGAAGCATTAGATTGGTTTGAGATAGATTCAAATGTTGAAAATAATAATGGTTGGGTTAAAGGTGGATTTGGTCAACCATAGTTGACTTGGTCAAACAAGTCAAACCAAGGAGTGGGTTTGATTTCAATGGGTCTCAAATATCATAAAACATTCATTGGAAGGGGTTTCAAAAGTTTAAAATGTTGAACGATGTTAAATTTTGGTCAAAAGTCCAAAAACCCCTTTAAAGGGTATTTTGGTCATTTTGACCCCGGATGAATCTTGGGTCGAGGAGGGTCCAAAAAGATGTAGATTAATGTTAAACACATCAATATCAATGGTCTGGAGGTGATTAGAGGGTTTGGGGGAAATTCCAAGGTCAAATTTCCCAAAATAATGGGCCTAGTGGCACAGGCCGTAAATATTTGAAGGTTTTACAGCCTTTGGATTTAAATTTAGTTTCTGGGGTTAGAGACTCCAAAATGGGCTCAAACTTTGAGGTTTGCCTCTAGAGATGTATCACATCAGTATGCAACTGACAGATCATGAATCGGAGGTCATTTGACTGGGGTTTGAAATTTTTGAAAATTCCCTGAAAAAGGCTTTTAGGACTCAGGTCTTTGGCCTTGAATTCTGGATTTGGAAATCTGAATTTGATATAGATCTTGAGTTTAAGTATCTGGATTTGAATCATCTCAACCATTCATGATCATTTGGAGTGATCATAAGTGTTTGAAAGTGATTTGAACTAGATCAAAGACAGGATCAAGATCTGAACTAGGGTTTGAATCTTGGACTAGGCTGGAGTCTGGATTTTGATTGAGGTCAGAACTGAATCAAGGTTTGGATTGACTTAAGTTCAGGATTGATTTGAAGTCTGGATTAGGCTCTAATGATCTCATACAAAAATGAGGTCAACAAATGGACCCCCAATATGTGTAATAGAATGAAGTTATATTACACATATTGGCGTTGACCGAATTAAAAAGTCAAGTTTTAAGTTCTAATCCTAAGGAAAGGAGGGAAACCTTAATCTTAGAGGACCGGGTAGAAGGTAGAACTAGGATGGTGCCACGGAGGGCTTCTCCACCACTAGTGATTCTAATCTTAAGGAAAGGCAGTACCTATCCTAAAGGAAGAGGAGAGAAGGTAGAACTAGGATGGTGCCCCAAAGGGCGTTATCCACCACTAGTGATGATCATGTGGGGAGGAAGCTTGCTCCACACAGAGGATCAAAACATGATTAAAACTAGGATGGTGCCACAAAGGGCGTTATCCACCACTAGTGGATGATCATGTGGGGAGGAAGCTTGCTCCACACAGAGGATCTAAACTGGATTGAAACTAGGATGGTGCCACAAAGGGCGTTATCCACCACTAGCGGATGATCATGTGGGGAGGAAGCTTGCTCCACACAGAGGATCGAAATAGGATTAAAACTAGGATGGTGCCACAAAGGGCGTTATCCACCACTAGTGGATGATCATGTGGGGAGGAAGCTTGCTCCACACAGAGGATCTAAACTGGATTGAAACTAGGATGGTGCCACAAAGGGCGTTATCCACCACTAGCGGATGATCATGTGGGGAGGAAGCTTGCTCCACACAGAGGATCAAAACAGGATTAAAACTAGGATGGTGCCACAAAGGGCGTTATCCACCACTAGTGGATGATCATGTGGGGAGGAAGCTTGCTCCACACAGAGGATCTAAACTGGATTGATACTAGGATGGTGCCATAAAGGGTGTTCTCCACCACTAGTGATTGGTCATGTGGGGAGGAAGCTTGCTCCACACAGAGGATCAAAACAGGATTAAAACTAGGATGGTGCCACAAAGGGCGTTATCCACCACTAGCAGATGGTCATGTGGGGAGGAAGCTTGCTCCACACAGAGGACCTCAACTGGAGGGATACTAGGATGGTGCCACAAAGGGCGTTATCCACCACTAGCGGATGATCATGTGGAGAGGAAGCTTGCTCCACACAGAGGATCGAAACAGGATTAAAACTAGGATGGTGCCACAAAGGGCGTTATCCACCACTAGTGGACGTGATCCTAAGGAAGGGAGGAATCCTATCCTAAAGGAGAAGGTGAGCAAGCGTAAAATTTGAAAGATATATACACATAAAATACACTTGATTCAAACTGGCATATATTTTATTGATTGGGTCCGAGCTACATCAAGCATAGTACTTCTTAAGGAAACACCCGTTAACAGGTAACATCGGGTGATTTCCCTTACAATCCACTAGCTGATATGAGCCTCCTTCGTAGGCCGTCTCTACAACGAAGGGTCCCTCCCAGGTTGGTTCAAACTTCCCACCGATCTTTCGGTGGGCTAAGATAGGCCTCCGAAGGACCAAGACCAAGTCTCCTACTTGGAAGGTTCTAGGTCGCACTAACTTATCATGGGCTTGAACCATTCGGGCCTTATATAACTCTAAATTTTGTTGAGCTTGGAGACGACGTTCCTCGAGGCCTTCGAGTTCTTCAAGTCGAAGCTTTGCATTCTGCTCAGTTGTAATTTGATTTTGAATGGAAATTCTGAGCAAGGGAATTTGCACTTCTAAAGGGAGTACGGCCTCGGACCCATACACCAGTGCAAATGGTGTGGATTGGGTCGGTGTTCTATAAGTGGTCCGATAGGCCCACAGAGCTTCCACCAACCTCTCATCCCATTGGCGCTTATTGTCATCGAGGGTCTTTTTAATAATTTGCACCAAAGTCTTGTTGAAGGCCTCGGCCAACCCATTAGCCCGAGGGTAGTAGATTGTCGAATATCTCCAATCAATGTTATGGCGTCTTACAAAACTGTTGATTTTTGTAGACTTGAATGCGGACCCATTATCAGATATAATTCTGCGGGGCACGCCGAATCGATATACGATATGGTCACGAAAGAAATTTAGGATATGGTGTGATGTTACATTGCGTAAGGGGATCGCTTCCGCCCATTTTGAAAAATAATCAGTCGCGGCAAGTATAAAGCGATGACCCTTCGAAGAAGGAGGGTCAATTGGCCCGATAATATCCGTGCCCTAACTTTCGAAGGGCCACGAAGCTATCGTGGGGTGCAATATGTTAGGCGGCTGATGTAAAATAACACCATGAACTTGGCATTGATGGCAACATTTTGCAACATTCATGCAATCGTCAATCATCGTAGGCCAGTAGTATCCAAGTCTTTTAATCTTCAACTTCATTTTTGGACCCGATTGATGGGCACCGCATAGTCCAGAATGGACCTCATTAACGATCTTCAGGGCTTCCTGCTTGTCTAAACAACGTATCCACATCTGATTGAATGAGCGGCGGTACAACGCATTGTTGACTAAAGTGTAGGATATGGCACGTTTCTTGATCTGGTTGGCGAGGGACTTGTCCTGGGGAAGTTTGCCACCTTCGAGATAGTCGATTAACGGTTGTCTCCAATCGCCCTCTTCCTTAATCTCTGAAGAGGCAGAAAGGACTTGAGATGACTTTTTGTTGATGTGCTCTAAGTCTATGGGAGATAGGACCTTACGACCCTGAATCTCTATAGGAATTGAGTCTTCTTTCGGGCATGCAAATTCCTTTGCAAGCTTTGCTAGGGCATCCACCGCAGAATTACTTCCACATGGAACCCTATACAAAGTTACTACAGGGACCTGCTCGAGTAGATGATTAGTGTATTGATGGTATTTGAGGAGATTATGATTCAAAACCTTATAGGTTCCTGCAACCTGGTTGATCACCAGTTGAGAATCACCAAAGATTTTAATCTCCATCAAGATTGCAAGTTCCAAGCCAGTTATCAGAGGCTCATATTCAGCCTCATTATTTGTGCAAGGTTCTGACAAATGGTAGGAAAAGTGCATCATCCCCTTTCATGGTGTTATGAAAATTAGGCCAATGCCAGCTTTCCCGGGGATCGTAGATTTTTGGGTTTTGTCCCGTTAAGAAGATGCCGCACCATCAAAATATAACTCCCAGACATGATCATTGGATTCCCTTAAACTCATGATTTGTTCGTCCGGCAAATCATCATTCAAAGGAGAATCTGCCGGCAGCGGGTGTGCTGCGAGGAAGTCGGCCACGGCCTGCCCTTTCGCTGCACGCAGGGGAACGAATGTAATTTCAAATTGAAGCAATATCATGGACCAGCGAGCCAAGCGTCCTGATAACGTTGGCCGGGTCATAAGATATTGTAAAGGGTTGACCTTAGAAATCAAACAAATTGAATGAGATAGCATATAATGTCTTAGTTTTTGGGCTGCAAATACTAGAGCAAGGCAATGCTTCTCGATTGAAGGATATCGAATTTCTGTAGGAAGAAGCCTCCGACTAAGGTAATAGAGAGCATTCTCCTTCCCTTCGTCATTGACCTGAGCTAACAGGGCACCTAAAGACTCATCTAGGGCCGCAGTGTAGAGGATCAAAGGTTTCCCCAGAATAGGGGCTGCCAAAACTGGTGGATTTGTAAGGTATTCCTTGATATTGTCAAAAGCGCTTTGACACTTCTCATTCCAAATGAATTTAGCATCTTTCTTAGCAAGAGCTGAGAAAGGTTGACATCTTCCGGAGAAATTAGATATGAATCTTCTTATATATGCCAACCTACCTTGAAGAGACCTTAATTGGGTAAGGCTCTTAGGAGGTGGCATATCTAAGATGGCTTCAATTTTCAAAGGATCAATCTCAATCCCACGGTGCCTCACTACGAACCCTAAGAATTTCCCTGATGTGACACAGAAAGCACACTTTAGGGGATTCATTTTGAGGTCGTAGCGGCGCAACCGCTCGAAAACAACTCTCAAGTCATAAAGGTGAGACTCTTTGACTTTACTCTTGACAACTAGATCATCAATATAGCACTCGATTTGATTGTGGATTTAGTCGTCAAAGATGTAGGTCATGGCCCGCTGGTAAGTTGCGCCGGCATTTTTAAGACCAAAGGGCATCACTTTATAACAAAAGATGCCTATAGGGGTCCTGAATGTAGTGTTTCTCTCATCTTCTGGGGCCATCCTGATTTGATTGTAACCAGAGAAGCCATCCATAAAGGAGAAAACAGCATGCGAGGAGGCAATGTCCACCATAAGCTCGGGTATGGGTAGAGGAAATTCATCCTTGGGACACGCCTTATTCAGATCCCTATAGTCGACACAAATCCGAATTTGACCATTTTTCTTTTGAACTGGTACGACGTTAGCTACCCAAGAAGGGAATTGTTCTTCTCGAATAAAGCCAGCCTCAGCCAGTTTCTTAATTTCAGAAATGACTTGTTACTCGATCTCTAAACGCATGCGTCTAGGAGCTTGCTTAACAGGAATGACATCATGCCGGATTCCAAGTTTATGAACTGCTACCTCGGCGGACAAACCTGGCATTTCATCGTATGTCCAGGCGAAGCAATCCCTAAACTCAGAAAGGAGTTGTATCAGATCCTGAGACTCATCCTCACTCAGTAAGGCACTTATAAAAGTGGGGCGAGGGTCGTTGTCAATTCCTAGGTTGATTTCTTTTAGCTCGTCGACCGTCGATTTAATCTCTTCCTCAAATTCAGGGGGTGCATCCCGAACTTGAGGCTCATCGGGATCATCTAAAGTCTCCAGATAAAGTCCGTCAAGGGGACTGACGGCTTCAGTAGGGACATTTTGAGATTCAAGATGATAAGTTATCATTAAGCAGTATTCGTTGTCATCAAACGAACTAACGGTACCAAAGCCAATACCACATGTTGAATTTTTATTGATCTTTGTTTTCCAAATATTTTCATGGTATCTAGCTTGACCCTTAGTCCATCAATACAGCACGGGACCTTTAGAAAAAGTGTTCTTTACACAAACAGGAAAGTAGCCAAAAGGTAATTTCATTAATTCATTAAAATTTGCCTCCTCGAGGGTTACATCACCTTCATCCCTTGAGGAGGAGGAGCCAGGGAAGAATTTCCGGGCTTTCCTTATCTCACCGTTTAGGTTAGGGGCCTCTTTAATCTCTAACCCTGCAACTCTGCCAGCCGACAGCGGGGTCAAGGATAGGGCCTCAATTCTCCTACTAAGCTTTTCATACATTGTCAATTCATGCTCGTCACTTTCAATCTTTGGGACATCAACCTCGGGGTCACTATCCTAATCTAAAGTGAGATCAAACTTTGGAGAAACATTTTTATTTTGATAATCAAAAGGAATTTCAATCCCCTGTTTTTCCAGCTCTTCATCGGAGCTTGACTCCGGATTAACATACACCGGGGTTGTTCTTCTTACGAGTGAAACACGGCCTCGACCCCGTGCCCTTTGAGCCATCCTCCCACCTCTTTGAGGTAACATGTTCGGAGGCCTAAGGACAACGATGTCGAGCTCGCTTTCACTATCAGATTCTTGTATCTTTTGATCTTTTTCCTTTTCTTTTTCTTTTTCTTTTGATTCTTGATTTTGATTGGAGCTTTGCTTATTTTTTTGTTCCTCAATTTTGATCTCAACTTTAGAATAAGGGGAGGACCCCTTTGGTATGAAATAAGCAGCATCCTCGTAGATCCCTATTTCTTGAATCGAGAATGGTTGCAAATCACCCCTAATTACATGTTCAATGCCATCTCGTTGATACTTGACGCATTGATGTAGGGTAGATGGAACCATTCTGTATTCATGAATCCAAGGCCTACCTAGAAGTGCATTAAAGCACGTTGCCGAATCAATAATATGAAACTTTGCTTCAGTTTTCAGTCCTCCTATCTCTAACAGGAGGGTAATCGAACCCAAAGCCCTTTCACCTTTCTCGTTGAACCCACGTAGCACCAACCTATCGGTGGCGAGCTTACTGGTATCAACTCTAAGGTAGGCGAGGGTTTTCACATTCATCACGTTGACCGATGCACCCGGATCAACAAGGACTCTTGATAACTTAAAATTCCCTACATCAACGGTAATATAGAGGGGACGATTGTGATCGGCAGTTCCCAATAGTAGGTCTTCATCTGAAAATGTTACGCCTGGGACTTCTTTGAAGTAGAGGGCTTCATCTTTTGAGGTTGAAGCCAGTTGAGCAAGGCAAATCTCAGGGTCGAGAAGTGCCTTGATTAAAGACTCTCTCATTTCCTTAGACAGAATGAGGGCATCATAAATGCTCAACTTGGCTGGCAACTTCCTAAGATGGGCTAGGACATTGTAATCAACCTTAGGAGCGACAGACTCAAAACCCGGTGGAATCAATGGAAAATCAGGATGATGAGGAGAATCTGGAATTAGATCGCTAGAGACAACTCGCTTGCCTTTTTCCGGAGGAGGAAGCCTAGGGGGTAAGACTTTGCCACCACGAAGTTGTACCTCTACGATTGAATCAGTAGGATAAACTATGGGGGAGTCTACACTCTCCATAGGCTGCACATCGTCGCTATCTGAAGGGGAGTCAGAATCTAAAAGTTTTATCACGATAGGTTTCCCAGTGAAATTAATTTCAGGGAGGTCGCTATCTGATAAGATCTCAAGCTCGACATCCCCTATAGAAGTCAAATCCGGAAGATCAAATTTTTGAGGCTTTGGATCGATCTCAATAGAATTTTGAACTTCTTTGGAAGAGTTATCAACTTGCATTTCATTTTCATGGTTAATCATCAAAATTGAAGCAGAAAGATATTTTTTATTAAACTTACGACCCTTTGCCTTTGATGGGGCAAAGTAAAAGTCAGATAACAAAAGTGGGGATGGGGCTTTAATGCCGCCATCGGCCGCTCGAATACATCTCTCATCAACATACTTCCTCTCTACAATAATATCTCTCTTTTCTTTTTCATTTAATACAGTAGTTCCTACGACTACTGGAGAGGGAAGTAGCTCAACATCCTCCTGCGAAGCATCCAGGTCAACCTCCCAAATCGGGCCCTGGGCTGTCGTGGGCATCTGTTGAGAAAGATGATAAGACTTGTTAATCGACCTTTTAAGTGCCCGGGATAAAGCAATATCCCAACAATCTTCAATTGAAAGAGAAGGGTTAGAATTGTTACCTGATATTATCTTGACGTACCCTTGTTCCGGATTGACCAAATACTCTTTTGGAAGCACAATATTACCTTGTTTGATATTCCTTTTAAGCCAATCTTTGAAAACAATGCAGTCCTCGATGGGGTGGCTGACCATACGGTGGTAAGGACAGTAGTTTGGATCATCCTTTCTCTTTATGTCATCTGGCCGCCTCACTTCCGGCAATTGAAAATCTGACTTCTTCGAAAGACTCTTAAAGATTTTTCCTATCACTTCCCTCTTGAATAGGTAAGGTTTTGTCAACCTTTCTTTAAAGGGAATGAAAGAGGAATCTCTTGTAGGTTGTGAGGTCACTTGAAAAGGTTGTTTC
This sequence comes from Dendrobium chrysotoxum, assembly GCA_019925795.1. Taxonomy (NCBI): domain Eukaryota; kingdom Viridiplantae; phylum Streptophyta; class Magnoliopsida; order Asparagales; family Orchidaceae; genus Dendrobium; species Dendrobium chrysotoxum. Next base: position 16,007,453 of record CM034297.1, read on the forward strand.
TGAGCTAACTGTGGTGGAGGAACACTAGGCTGGCTAACAACTGGTTGTTTCCCCTTATCAACTGCTGAAACTGTAGCTCTCTTTTCAAATGATTTGATCGGCTTATCAACTTTCTTTTCTCCAGAAAGATCCTTCAAGAATGGCATCCTAGGAGCCTCTTCCTGCAGGTTACTAGCTTTGTTTAAAAGTTTTTCAAAAGTTTTTATAGTGAAACCCTTTAGAAGAAAAGCAACAGGGCCGTGGATATTCTTCAAAAGAATTTCCACTGCATGTTGCTCTTGCAGCTGGGGTTCACACTTCATCGAAAGGTTTCGCCACCTTAAGATGTACTCAACCAGAGACTCTCCCGGCTTTTATTTTTCAACGACCAGATCGCCCACAGTAGTGCGCTGCTGTGCTCCTGAAAATCTCTTTAAGAATAGATTTTCAAGTTCAGTAAAGGTTCTTACTGAACCGTTGGGCAAATCTGCGTACCATTCAAAAGCTATGCCGGAAAGACTACTAACAAATTGGCGAAATAGTAGAGCATCTGACCCCCCAGCATTGCAACAGCTTGCACGAAAGTGGGCTAGATGCTGTCTCGGGTTTTCAATTCCAATAAAGATTTTAAAAGATGGTGGCACGAAGCCCTTAGGGTAAGGAACCAAATCATATTCCTCAGGGTAAGGTCTACCCTTTGGAATAGATGTAATTCCTTGCGATTGGGCTAAGGCCTCCCTTACCTGATCCTCAATTAGTTGCTTAATATCTTTTTGAGCCGGTGCTGGGGGAATGACCGGAGGGACTGAAGAGGCTGTCGGCTGAACTGGGGGATCCGGTAACACTAGCTGCTGGATAGGTGGAAGCACTGAAATAGACTCTGGGATTTTATAACTGGCTTCTGCCCTTTTTGCTCTGTCGGTGGCTTCCAAAACAGATTTTTGTAACTCAAGAGAAGTCTCATGCGACTTGTCAAATCGTTGCTGCATTTCTTTAACCTGTAGCAACATTTCTGTCACTTGTGCTTCCAGGTTCTTGATGTGCTGCTCATCTCTAGCTCTCACTGACTCATCTGAATCTGAATCAATGGCTGCTGAGCCCTCCTCTTTGCCAGACCGGCGCTTACTTGGTTCAGTTTCTTTAACGGACCCTCTAGTTTCAACCATGTAAATATCACTAATAGGAGGGTCCTCATCTATCAACATGTCATCCAAGTCTGGGTCAAATGCTTCTTCATCTTCCTTCTTTTTCAAAATATCCTTAATCTCTTGTACTACCTCATCGACTGGCCGGTTCCCTATCTCCTCAGGGCTGATAGGTAAGTAGCCTTTGTATTCTACCATGTCATAGAGCTCATCTTGTTGTAGGCTGGAAATGATAGCTTGTAACTTAAGCTCATTTGCTGTTGGGGGCTCAGCTATCAGCTGCTCAATCATCTCATGGTCTTCATCTTGAACTAACTCTACCCCTTCGACCATACCAGGGTCGGTAGTCAGAAGGGTGGCATCCTTTACCAGGTGAGGGGCATCTACCTCAAAAGATGATGTAGGAGTTTGGAGGGTGGAAACTCCTACATCAAGTAGGGTAGAGTCCTCAGACACTCGGACAAGGAGCCCAGGAGTAGAAGGTAGGAACATGGAACTATCAACTGAGGTATCAACTGGATCCATAACGGAGGTATCTGAACTAACAATCAAACCCATTGGGGTCTTGGTAGCACTGGTCGAAGCCTGTGGCAGCTTAATTTGTGAGTGGAGGGATTTGACTACAGGCGAGGGGATGTTCACTCTACTGGTCTTCTTAGGAACATACTTCTTGTCAGGGGACTTGGCCCTCTTTCCCTTAACTTCAACTCTCCCTTCAGCTTTGGAATTTTCTTGGGCTTTGACCACCACTACAGCCAACTTTGGAGGTGGTGGTAAAGGAGCTGGGGGTCTACCAACAAGACGGTGACCTCTCTCAGATCCAGTGAGTACTATACCCTCCATCTTAGATGATAGAGGGCGTGGCACCCGGTGGTAGCCATCAACTAAGACAGAGGCTGCAGGCTGTCTTACAAACTTCTTATTTCTCCTAACAGACTGGGGAGTCAAATTCTTGGCATCGGATTTTTCTTCCCTTAAAATTTCCTTTTCAAAACGGTGGGAGATAACTCCTTTTAGGTGCTTTACATATTGTTCCGTGGTTTCTCCCATTTGTGCAGCACATGTATGGATGATGTTCCTCACCATCCTTGTTCTTTGTAGTTGTTTTTCTTCAGGAGCTCTCTTATTGGAGTAATCGACAGGGCGTGGGGGGATACTAGCTATCCTAGACACCCTATCCTCCCCTGAAGCAGCAGCTAAAGGGTGGAAACGACTCCCTTGAAGGAGTGGAGAAGAGGCAGGAATAGGTAGATCCTCAACAGGCTCTGGGTCTACCTGAGCTAAAGTCTTAACTTCCACAATCTTCCTTGACTTGGCTATCTTCCTCCTTACTCGCCTCAGGTAATTCTTTTTCTAATTCTTACTAGTGAAGGGGATCCCAGAACTCGACCCTTTTTCAAAAACAGATCCTATCTCGGGGGCCTCAATAGGGTCGGTCACTGGTCCTAGCACTAGCTCTAAGACAGGGCTATCAACCTCAGCTACATTCAAACTAAGTATGCTCTTTCCATCCAAAGTTAACTCGGTAGTGCTAAAGCCCAAACCAAACTGGATCTGATTTCCCAAATCAATCTGTTCACAGGTCAATCCTTTCCGAAATGTAAAGAGCAACTGGCCAGCCATTGACTTGAATTGAAATTTCTGAAATTTGAAAGAAAGATTTGAAATCAGGACTTTGTGAATTTAAATCTAAAAGATGATAATGAACCTATATTCTATCATATATATCCTGAGCTGTAAGTATTACAACCCGGAATATAATGATGAGATAGAGGTTAATTATGAGTTTGAAAGAGACTGAAATCCTCCCAAAATAGACCAAACTACAAAAGGAGTTGTAGTGTAGCATATTATTGTATAGATTTTGGATCGAAATTTGAAAGAGAACTTTGAGAAGATCTCAATTTTGAATTAAAAGTGAACTTTCTCCAAACTTTGAAACACAACGGGTTGGACTTCCGTTCAACCCAAAGGCCTACAGAGGGAGGAGAAAACTCAAAAGAATTAGTTGCATAACCCTCTCCACTTCACAACTAAAAATAGAGATGGGAGGTTAAGGCTATCATTATTAAAAATTAGGGATTTTGAAAGAAAGATCGACCAAACTCCTTTCAATTTTAAAAGTCTATGTATTGAGTCTAACTCAATAACATAAATTTCATAAAATTAGAAAGGAGATAATAAGGTTGGATTTGACACTATCGCTCCTCCAATCAACTTAGGGGCAGAAGGTCAAAATCAAAACTTCAATAAATGTTTCACCTCTCATTTTGACATGAAATTAAATTAAAGAAGGTGTTGGCCTATCTTACCCAAGGAAGAAATGGATAAAGGAGCCAACGGAAGAAGGGTAGTCAAAACTACCGATGTAACAAAATTTTACCATTATTAAAGATGGAAAGAGAGATTCAGTCCCACCGTGGTCGCCATTTTTTTGTTGTGTATGAAAAGTGGGTTTTGAAAAATTTAGTCTTCTTTGGGAATTTTTTAATTAACATTAAAATTTAATTCTAAAATCAAACATCCCATCAAAAATATTATACCACCTCGTGAGGTGGAAATAAAATTTCAGGATGGGGTTCAGATTTAGAATTAAGAGTTCTATCTTGAATATCGTAGCCAAATTCAAGAGAGAACTTCATATGGCCCCTAAAGGGTCAAAATAAGGTTCAGTCAAATATCGAGCTACAATAATCAAGAGGAGCGATCGTTAATTTTATATTCGAATTCATTTTAACAAAAGATATATCTCCTTGAAGGGAGAAGATATCATTTGTTAATAATCGTTCGAACATAACGATAACGATCATTAGTGATTTGATTTTTTCTAAAGATAACTAATCGAGTTTTAAAAATTAGTTTTGAAAAATTAGATGTGTGTTCTAAATCTCCTACGAGCGCAAGCCCTCGTAGTTAATTACATCGTGGGAGACCGGAGTCCCCTACGAAAACTTTCGATTAAAATAATGGCAGAAATTTTGTTTAGAGATTTCTAGGAGTGATGCCAAAGAGGTGAATTTGGATTTTGAAAAGGGATTGGAGCAAGATTGAACACTTATTTTGGAATCAAATGAGGAAGGGTAGGGGACACTTTAGGATTCTGAAACAATTCAGAAGTGCCCCGATCTAAGCTAAGTGTTGGGCTTTAAATTTTGGATTGAAAGAATATTTAATTTGAGTTGAGCATTTTATTAGAAATTTGGGATTATATTCCCAGAGGTTGGGGTCTTATGATTCAAAAAGAGACCTGCCCCAGATCTTAGATCTAAATTTGGATACTGGAACACAGTAGTCCGAACCTAACTAATGCAGTGCAAAATCTGGACTTACCCCGGCCTGGATTGGGGAGCCAGCTAAACCACCTAAACGCTTCAAAACCATGAGTCCGGTCTTTTGATACAGAGTGATCAGGGGCGTTATTTAAGATTGGTTTAAGAAGTTGGGGTCGACATCTAGAGCAGATTCCTAATTGACCCCTTGACTTATGTCGGGTGGAATGCTTAGACTAAAATGCAATTAAAATTATTATTTTAATAAGTTTCTAATGCGATGCATGCTGGTTAAAGTATCCAAATCTGGTATGCATAAAATTTTAAAAAAGGCTTATAAAATAATTTTTTTTGAAAAGACTAGACTTCCCCAGATCCAGCACCTCATCCTCATAGGTCGGATTATCTGGACTCTACCCACGGGCGGGGAAGTGTCTTATAGCAAGGAGGGAGAGAGATGCAGTAATATGCATGCGACCCCGGACGATTCCGGCTATTTCCTAGGTCGTTAAATTTCTATGTTATTTAAATCTTAAAATTTTAAATATAAGTTATGAATAGAAATATTTTTGGTCCTTAAAGAGCCTAACGAATTCCAGGCTAAAACAAAAAGAACGGCATTCAACCGCCCAAAAAAAACTAAGAAAAGCAGGCAATCCTATACGCGATCAAATGAAATCACAATACATTAAATAGTCAAATTAATCAAGTAAATGTCCATAGGTAAATTGCATTGCTTATTACAACCCAAATTTACATAAATTAAAAGTGGCCGGGCACCACTAACAACAACCCGGATTCTAATCCTAATACAGACGCAAGTGACTTTGAGTGGGATACTCTATGTCTTCAACTTCTCGGTCTTCTCTTCCTCGAGCTCCTTAGATTCTTCGTGGTTGGATACCCAAATGGAAAAGAGAACTCTTCCCTTGAGGGGGTGGTTACTCTTTCCACTTTGGGTAGTGAAGTGATCCAAATTTGGAGTTCCAAATGGATAAGGACTATCCCCCGAAGGGGTATCCTTTCCTCTTTGGAATCCAACCTTTGGATCTGTGTATCCCAAACTCAAAGTGTCACTTTCACAACTCAATACTCAAATAAATTACATGAATATAAAAATAAAAATTCTAGACTCTCCTGCAGGGTTATCCTAAGCATTTAAATATTAGAATACATCCCAAGAAGTTATATATATGTGCATGTAAAAGTAAACACACTTGGCCACGCTCTTTTTATTTGGGGGCTAAGCAGCTGAAGCACCTGTAGCATTTATATTTATGATTTATTTAGCCCCCTTTGTTGCCCTGCATGAGCGTGGCCACCTGCAGAAAATTTAGTGAGCATCCAGATCGTTCCTAACATAAGGGTAATCTAATCGCCCATCACATCAATTCACAGAGTGCAGTAAAGAAAGTAAACAAATACATCAATCAATTTCAATCATAACATGCAATGAAAACTCGAAAAACTCGGCACACAGCAGAAAAGGAAACATCGGCCTAGCCTAAATCTAGAGTTGGTTGTCCTAGCAAATCATCTAAAGTGTGTGTAGAAGGTCGTGTGGCTGGGGTAGATCCTAGGATTGGTAATTGATTGAAGTTGTTTGATGTCCTGATTGGTTGAAAGGCTTAAGGGAGATTTTAATTGAAGTTTAAGTCTTAATGGTTTAAATTTGATTTTTAAGATTGATTTTAATTGTTTGTTGAATACCACCATTGTTGCACACCGAGGCCATGAAGTTTATTTCACCTTCCTTGGGGCTAATTTAATAGTCTCGTAGGCCTGAGTTACCCAGTGGTACCCGATATAATTAAGTGAATCGAGTTTGATTAAAGTTTGAAGACCGATTAATTTTTAATTAAACTGATTGGTTGCTGGTTTTAAAATAGAATTGATGTTTTCTGGAATTTTGAATAATTTATTGAATTTTAGAATTTTATGGATTATTTTAATTAATTAATTAAGGGGTCCAAAGTTGACTTTTCAAATTAAAATTAATTTTGTAAGTTTCAGATTTTTAATAAATATTAGACCTTATGATGAGTTGTTAGACTGTTAGTATGCTCAATTTGGAGTTTTCTATGAAAAGTTATGATTTTTCGAAGTTTAGGCCTAGATTTGAACTACGGTTGACCGAAAAGTTGACTTTTTGACTTTGACCAGATTTTGGAGGTTTGACATTTTTAGAAAATACTAGACCTTAATTGGAGTTGATTGACACTAAGTTTGCTAAATTTGGATTTTTTTTGTAATTAGTTATGCATTTTCAAAGTTTCCTTAATTATTGAATTTATAAAATTGCTTAATTAGGAAGGTTTTGATCATTTTGATCCAAACTCATCCCAAACTGCATGGAATCAATCCCAAAGGTCAGGAATGACCCATGGGAGTGTTTCCAAGTGTTTGGAAATTATTTTAGATTTTTAATAATTTTTAATTAATTAATATAATTAATTATTGATTTTCATTAAAAGTCAAATTAAAATTAAATTAAGAATTCAGTCAAGGGGCTTTTATTTTTTCTAGGAAGAGGACTAAATTCTGGTCAATTTGAGATATTATTTATAATTTTTGGACTTAATTTGGATTTATTGCATTTTTGTGAATTTTTTGGGTCATTAAAAGGGTTAAAATTTTGGGTAATTAATTTTCTGACTTAATGACCTCCAAATTCAATGAAATTTGGACCTAAGGCTTATTATGTCACTAAGTTTCCTGTGTTCAAATTTCACCCCTATTGGGTGTGTGTACAATCCCCTAGGCAATTTCTAAGTTTTCTAAACTTTTCCCTAAATATTTTCCCTAGGTGTTTCTATTGTTCAAATGGGCTTGAAATTTGGTGTGACTAACCCTGACCCAAATGCACACACACAGCACAAAACATGCAGCCTAAATCTACACAGGGAAGGAGTTATGAATTTTCAAAGTTTTGGGTCCAAATTGGACCCATAACCTTAAAAATTCACATCATAGAAAACCACAGAGCATCTGACCCTAGAAAAATTACAGGATATGCGTAAGATGCTCATGAACATTCCACCAAAATTTGGGATCCATTTGATCCATGGATTGCAAGAAAATTAAGAAAAACTAAAATCATATAATTACAATTTTACCACAATCCAGGGCTCAAAACATCTTGATTTTAATTTTAATAGATTCTACACTTAATTACCTTTCCAACGAGCCCAAGAACATCAATTTTGGTGGAAAAAAGAATATTCTGTGAATTTTGGAAGTTTCTGGACATTTTTTGAATTAATTTGACTCAAATCCAATCATTGGATCGGCGGCGGCAATGATTGCGCCGCCGCCGTGCCATTTTGACACGTGTTTGACACGTGGTGCGCAACGACGCGCCACTTAAACACGTCGGACGCAGATCGGACCGTCCGATCCACAGCGGGAAAATGGACGGTCCAGATCGCGCCACATATGCGCGCGCGGTTTGGAGGTCGTCCGGGTTCGAGTCCCAGGTCCGTCGCGCGGTCAAGCCGGCTGGCGTGGCCGGTTCTGGGCCGTCCGATCGCGCCTTCAGGCGCGATCGCACGGCTCTGGTTGAACCAGAACAAAAAAAATTCAAACGTCCATATCTTGCAAAATACTCAACGAAATTTGACGAAATTTGAACTGTAGCTAGGGGGCAACATGATCTTGCAATGCCTGGAGTTTGGAGGCTCCATGCATTGCAAAATTTGTACAGTTTCAAATTTAAATTCTAACTAAAAGTGAAGATATCTTATAATCTACCCGATGGATTTTCACATTCTTGGGCTCTCTGAACTTGTAGTTTGTCCACGCTCAAGTTTGCAGAAGACCCCAACAGATTTTGACGGCTGAATTTGAAGATATCGAAGAGAGATGGTATTTCTCTCTTTTCTCTCTCCTTTTTCATTAAAATGAAGGTTTTAATGGTGGAAATGGTGGGGGAAGGCTTGGAATGGCCTTGGGAGGTGCTGGAGAGTGTGGAGAGCTGCTGGAGAGTCTTAGGGAAGCTGGAGTTTGGGACTTAGGCCAAGAAATGAGCAATATGAGGGTTAGGGCAAATTTTGCCCACTTAACCCTCATGGTTTGAAATGAATGGTTGGGATTCCACCATGGGTGCCTTGGATGCTTGCCAAGTGTCCCATGAGCAGCCCAAGACTAGGAAAAGGCTGGGGGATTGAGGGGGATTGCCTTGAGCCAAGAGGGGGGGACCACACCTCTTTTCCCTCATTTGGCTAAACCAAGCCTAAGCAAGGTTTAGGGAGCTGGTTTGTGGCCTCTTAGGGAGGGAAATTAGTCCCTTTTGAGCAGGTGGGAGCAGGTTTTGGGAGAGGGGAAGGGCTTGCCCATGTGGCATGGTCAAAAGCCCATGACTTTGCCTCATTTCAACATAACTTGACCCATTGACTTGTTGACTAGTCAATAATGACTAGAATGTGCATGGGAGGAGTCAAATGTACTGTAGGAGTCAATATCAAGGGACATGGGGCCATGGTGTTGAGACTTTAAGTGAATACATGAAATTGGAGAGGGTTTTGACCCCTCCAAATGGGTTGACCAAGTCAAACCTAGGGAGGATTGACTTGGAAATCTTTGGACATGTCATGAGTGTCCAAACAAATAATTTTGAAGCATTAGATTGGTTTGAGATAGATTCAAATGTTGAAAATAATAATGGTTGGGTTAAAGGTGGATTTGGTCAACCATAGTTGACTTGGTCAAACAAGTCAAACCAAGGAGTGGGTTTGATTTCAATGGGTCTCAAATATCATAAAACATTCATTGGAAGGGGTTTCAAAAGTTTAAAATATTGAACGATGTTAATTTTGGTCAAAAGTCCAAAAACCCCTTTAAAGGGTATTTTGGTCATTTTGACCCCGGATGGATCCTGGGTCGAGGTGGGTCCAAAAAGATGTAGATTAATGTTAAACACATCAATATCAATGGTCTGGAGGTGATTAGAGGGTTTGGGGGAAATTCCAAGGTCAAATTTCCCAAAATAATGGGTCTAGTGGCACAGGCCGTAAATATTTGAAGGTTTTACAGCCTTTGGATTTATATTTAGTTTCTAGGGTTAGAGACTCCAAAATGGGCTCAAACTTTGAGGTTTGCCTCTAGAGACGTATCACATCAGTATGCAACTGACAGATCATGAATCGGAGGTCATTTGACTGGGGTTTGAAATGTTTGAAAATTCCCTGAAAAAGGCTTTTAGGACTCAGGTCTTTGGCCTTGAATTCTGGATTTGGAAATCTGAATTTGATATAGATCTTGAGTTTAAGTATCTGGATTTGAATCATATCAACCATTCATGATCATTTGGAGTGATCATAAGTGTTTGAAAGTGATTTGAACTAGATCAAAGGCAGGATCAAGATCTGAACTAGGGTTTGAATCTTGGACTAGGCTGGAGTCTGGATTTTGATTGAGGTCAGAACTGAATCAAGGTTTGGATTGACTTAAGTTCAGGATTGATTTGAAGTCTGGATTAGGCTCTAATGACCTCATACAAAAATGAGGTCAACAAAGCTGAGAAGTTATGGTCTATTCCATGAGATTTATAAAAATCATCAAATAATTCATTTTTAAATTCTCCCCCATGATCACTTTGGATTATAATAATTTTATATTCTAGTTTTCTCTGAATCTAAGTGGTAAAGTCTCTAAACTCCTCAAAAGATTCACTCTTATAATTTAAAAATCTAATCCAAGTAAATCTTAAGTAATCATCCACAATTACATACCCAAACTTTTTTTCTCCTAGACTTAAAATACTAACGGGTCCAAAGAGATCCATGTGAAGAATTTCTAAGGGCTTGCTAGTTCTAACTTTCTTGATTGAATTGAAGGAGGATTTGACTTATTTTCCTAGTCGACATGCATCACATAATGGATCTTTTATAAAATCAAATTTGGGTATACCTCTAACTAACTCCTTTTGGCTGATTTTCCTAAGGTTTTTCATGCTAGCGTGACAAAGTCTTCTATGTCATAACCATGATTCATCAGATACAGTTTTCAAACAAAAAGTAGTAGAAGATTTTAAAGAATTCAAATCTAGTATGTATACATTATTTACACTATCACCATTCAATACAATAATTCCATTTTGACTAATCACATAGCTAGTAGGAAAAAATTTTATATAATAACCTTTATTACACAGTTGACTTATGCTCAACAGATTGTGTTTTAAGCCTTCTACTAACAAAATATTTTCAATCATAAAATTCTTAGAATTTCTAGTCATACCTGTACCTACCACTCTCTTGGTGGTATTATCTCCAAGTGTAACCTTGCCTCCATTTCTGGCTTCCAGTGATATAAATTGATTCACATCTCTAGTCATATGCTTTGAACAACAGCTATCCAGGTACCAAATACTCTCACGAGATCTTGTATAAGAGCGTTTCTACAAGAAAATCAAATGTTAGTCCTGGGAACCCAAACAAGTTTGGGTTCACCTCTTGGCAATTTTAAACCAGATTCATGAGTGATATATTGTGTTTTATGCACCTTAGGTTTTCACACTAAATATGTTCTATGATGAATAGTATAAGTGTGGGAAATATGTCCAATCATACCACAAGAAAAATATTTTACTCTAGGAAAAGGATTTACCAATCTATGTGCTTTGTAAGATCTTTTCCTAGATGTTGAACTCATATTCTTTTGTTTAGACCTATAGAATTGTTCAAGTGTGGGAGTGGGTCTATTTTCTTTAATACATTCCAACTCTAATTCAACATATGAAATTCTATTCTCCAATATAGAAATATCCATTTTTAAGTCAATTTCTCTATGTTCAAATTCTTCCAAAAAGACTTTAAAATTATTTTCAAGTTCTATACGAGATGATTTTAAAATTTCATGTTGTTTGTTGAAATCATCATATTCATCCAACATAGTTATGTGGTTGCTATCAATTAATGCATGGTCTTTTCTAAAGATTTCAAATTCTTTTTGCAATTCTAAATAATCTAAATTTAATTTTGCATGCAGTTTCTTTAGTCTCCTATATGCAGAATGTATGCACTCAAAAACCTCAAAGAGTTCATCATAACTTAAGTCACATACCTCTCTTGATCCGAATGATCAAAATTGTCAGCCTTTAAACATAAATTTGTGACGTCCTCTTCAGGTTCTATTTTTAAGGAATCTGTAGTTGAGACCACCCAAAAAGCTCATTGTAGTCTCTTCTTGCCCCTTCTATCATTGGGTTTCTCCTCGGCTTTCTCCTTGCTAGGGTTAGCTTTGAGATTAGGGCAGTCAGTCTTTATGTGTCCTAGCTTCCTGCACTCATAGCAAATTACATTGTTAGAAGCCTTAATATTTTTATGGAACTTACCCTTGTTCCACTGTTGACGTCTCATCTGCTTCCTCTTTAGAAAACTTCTGAATTTCCTTATCATTAAGGAAATATCATCTTCATCCTCAGGCTGGGACGGATCACTCTCCGAGCCATCCACTTTCAAAGTAATGTTCTTTTCTTTCCTTCTATCACCTATATCAATCAGTCGTTGAGTCACTCCTTGATCATAAGCAATTAGTAATCCAAGCAGATTGTCAATAGAGTAAATATTTAAGTCTTTTGACTCTGTTATAGTAGTAATCTTTATATCATAAGTAGTAGGAAAGCAATATAATATCTTATTTACTTTTTCAAAATTGGTTAGTTCCCTACCTAAAGTATACAATGAAGTTACGATCTGTATAAAATGAGTATATATTTCAGAGATTGACTCATTTGGTTTCATGCAAAAAAGTTTATAGTCAGGCAGTAGAATATTTAATCTAGATTATTTCACTTTATTGGTTTCTTCATATGTAATGCAAAGCCTATCCTAAATCTCTTTTCCAGATTTATAAGTAGAAACACGCATGTAGTCTTTCAATTTCAGTGCGCAAAAGAAACTATTCAAATACTTAGCATTTAATTAAGCTAATTCACATTCTTCTACAGTCCAATCAGCAAAAGGTGTTTGAATTCTAATTCCATCTACAAGTCTAGTAGGTGCAGTGTAACCTTCCTGAACTAAAATCCAAATACGATAGTCAAGCGATTGTAGAAAAGTAGACATGCAAGTTTTCTAAAAGTCAAACAGGATGTTATCAAACAGTGGAGGTATAGTGATTGAATAACCCTCAGGTGTGTTTTGGTTTCCAAGATTAACCATGATCGAATTTTAAAAACTAATTTAAATAGTAATTTTCAAAATAGGCTCTAATACCACTTGAAAGTGCTAATATGCTGTTAGACCTATTAAAATTTTCCAATGCTAACCAAGAGGGGGGGGTGACTTGGTTATTTTAAAATTCTCTTAATTATTTTAAATACCCTTTTAAATAAAAATCTTGTATATTATATAGTACGATTTGCTTCGTATAGTACGATCAGTTAAAAATTCTATTTTTTTATCACAGAAAAATAAAGTGCAATGCGTAAATAAAAATACGAAAAATAAATACAAGAATAAAAAATACTAGATTTTATAGTGGTTCAGTCCAACAAGACCTACGTCCACTCCCTGAAGACTCCTTCTTCAGGTATTGCACTAACCAATAGTGTCTCTCCTTTAGCCCCCACAATAAGGTGGAGAAGCCATTATAAACTCTCTTCCACTAAACTCCAGTGTGGCAGAGAACCGTCATCCTTTTTCACCCTCCCTGGTGATGGCAGAGAACCACTCATCCTCTTACACCCTCCTGGTGTTGGTAGAGAACCGCTCATCCTTTCATACCCTCCTAGTGTCGGCAAAGAATGGCTAATCCTTTTTCACCTTCCCCGGTGATGGCAGAGAACCGGTCCTTTCTTCAAAAACTTCTCCTAAGAGACTTCAAAGAGATAAAGAAGAGAAATAATGAGATCCTCATCTTTGGATAACCTTATGAATCCCTCATAATTTCCTATTGAAAAAATCTCACCAACACTCTCCCAAATACACTCCTCAAGAGTACTCAAGAGAAATTCGTGCAAGGACTGTTGAACAATCAGTTTTTAAGACCCTTATATACAAATGATAAGAAAAACCGTCCAAAAACTAAAAATCTTAAGTTTGACGGACTCAGATCTTATAGTACGATCGATCTTCGTACATACGAACAGTTTAAAAAGTCTCGTACGATGTTGTACGAACCTCATTTCATACTTTGATCAACGTCTGTATAAATGCTGATCTTACAGTATAATCAGTTCAAAAATATGAGACTTTTGTCTGTACAAACGTGGATGACTCGATTTCATACTCTGATCGGCGTCTGTAAAAACTCTTTTCGTATAGTACAGCTAGTTCAAAAATTTTAATAAAAACATCTACTTTATCTATATGATCATATATGAACTTATTTCGTACTCTTATTGGCGTCTATACAAACCATGTTCGTACGAGACAATCAGTTCAAACTTGGGGTGTTATTATAAGATGAACTGGACGGGCCTGATTTCATACTCTGATTGGCGTCCAGGATGAACCCACATTGTACCGTACGATCAATTCAAAAACCTACTGGATCGTACGGGATGGTCTAGACGAAGCTTATTTCGTACTCTGATTAGCGTCCGGGACGACCACATTTCGTACAATACAAAATGTACTTAGAAAACTCTTTAGGCAGGCACCAATCAACTTCATTTCGGAGGGACACAGAGGATAAATCGTTTAGTACGATATGACATCAAACAATATGATTAGTTTAAAAATTAAGTTTTATCTTACTCCCCTAGTGTGTATGTACACAGTTATCCAACTTACAATCACACTCTCTCAGACTCAAAAAAGTAGAAAATATAGACTTCATCTACAATAATACTTAATCTAATATATCTTGAAGTTTTTAGTAGTCTGGAGTATGATTTTCCTGAAAAAATATGTTAGTACACAAAAAAAAAAAAAAAAATTTCCAATATATGTTAGGAGAAACAATAATCAAATAATAAAATTTTGTTATCATCAAAAACTCACATGGTCATAAAGATAAAGCTTTGAGAACCTAATATGCAACAATCTCAACAGTATCAACTCTACTTGGGGTGGTGAAGCCCTAGGAACAAAGTACTCTAGGTGGATAATTCTCAAGTTGGGCTCCACTCACCTTTTCTAGTTTTAATATCTCACAACTAGCTTTAGCAGAGGCTAGGATTGCAATAGAATGACTCTCATGCTCAAAAACTTTTTAGGGGAAGAAAGGTGTTTCTAAATATTCTCATGCTATTAAAAGTTGGGTTTTTGGCTACAAAATAGTTAGCCTTTAGCATAAGTTAAAAGGAAAAGAAATTACAACTTAAGAAAAAAATAGAACACATTAGATGCCTCAATTATTTAGTTAGCTATTTGGGTAAGAAAGTCAAAGGATAAAGCTAATCCACAGAGTGAGTTTAGGGGCTAGCTATAGAATAGCTTTAGTTTCAATTAGCTCATCTAATGTTATTTGAAGGGGCTTAATTAGCTTAATTTTTCGAATTTAGTCAATTAGGTTTAACTTGAGCTAGACTTCTGTTAGTCACAAAATTGGCTAAGCCCAAATGGTCGACTAGCCTTGTAGAGGTGTATAAACTCTAGTAGTGTGTAATGGCACGCACTTGGGCAATCCTAGTTCAACCTAATTTTGTTAATGGTTTATAAGTGATTTTTTGAGTGTAGCTTGGGTATAGCTTCGACTAGCAATTAATATGACTAAGATTAAGGGCATTGGAGCTTCCTATGGATGTTTAGGGTTAATAGGGCCAAGGGTGATCCAAATTAGGATTAAGCTAAATAAGTTAACTAGGTTTTGTGTGATTCAAGTTAGACTAGCTCAACAACATAAATTAAGGATCAAGAGTCATCTATGCTTATTAAGGTTGGATGGAGTATCAAGGGAATAACAAGCTCATATATACTTAGTTGAGTTAGTCTTAAGTTAATTAGATATTATCATAATTAGTGAGAATACTAAGTTGGCTCAACTACATAAGGCTACGGTAAGATATTAGGGGGTATTAAGGTCACCAAGATCAAATTCAACACTATTAGATCAAAATTTATCAATAGATGACACCTTTTATTTCTTGTAAGCAATCTTCTTATGCATGAACTATAGAAGCTCGAGTGAGTATGAGAGTGAGAGAGAGATGAATGCTTAAATTATGTTTAGAGATTTAAAAGTATTAAAAAAGATCTAAAATGTGTCTCTTTGCCCTTTCTTTAAAGGACTTAAAGGATTACAGAGAAGGTTAGACCCAAAAAGTAAAAGGTATAATGCTTAATATAACTCATTGGAGAATGGATCTAACACGTGGCTTTACTGATAGGAATCCATGTTGCTTAAATTATGTTGTACGTGGCCGACACATTCATAATTATGAAATTGAGCATGGTGGTGTACCGATGGTCGCCCTCCCCCTAGTTTATAGGAAAGATGATTATGCCTTAGTCTCTTTAAGCTCACTAGAGAAGCCATAGAGAGAACTTCAAGTAGGAGTAAGGTAAGAGATAATAAAGTTTATTTTTTAAAAAAATAAATTTAAAATAATGTTCATGAAACTCCTATATTAATGAGAATAATGTCGATCTAGTTATTGGTGATAAGGCTTTAATGACAAAACATCATTAAAGGGTTCCCACTCACAAGTCGATTTTTCTCATAGAAAGTGAATGGAGTGATGTGGACCACATGAGAACATGAGATGGTGGTTGCATTAACCTCTCTTGTGTAAGGTCTCTTAAAGATAGATTCTACAGATGACTCTGCTCACCATCCATTTGAGGATGGTGGGTACCACCCTAGTAATATAAATTGCTTGAGTAGAGATGAGCTCATTTCCATGGTCCTTTATCAGATCTTTCCTTGTGTGCCAATCAAGATCAATAAGAATAATTACTTTAACATACCCACCATGATCAGACCATCAATGGGTCCACAAAGTTACACTCAATATTTTGTGTCATGCCCATGATCTTTTTTGAAGGCACAATACGTTAAGGCATCTCGTGTATAGGCACTCTCCTTCATAGACAGAGGATGCTATTTTAAGTAGCATCAATGAGTTTTTCCATTGACACTCACATGAGTGCAATGTTAGATAATAGTGGGCGGAGGTCATGCCCTCTTTATGTTATGTGCAAGAGACTCATGATGCTTCTTTCATGCATATGTCAAGCAATATCAATATTTTGAGCAACCTCAACAATTGGGGCCCTCTCCACTGATCAAGGATCCATCATTCATGAGGCATTTTTGGCCTTTTATTGAGCTTATGATTCCTTTGGTGACTTCAATCTCATTTGCAACCTTGGGCCCAATCATGCATAAAGGTGAATTATATTGGCGAGTAGTCGAAGAGGGATTTAACATTTAATTATATTATTTTATGTTGGCATGTTTATTTGTGACTTCAAGTAGTTTAACCAAAGTCTTGGTTTAGTGCAGGCCAAGTGCATAAGGAAATGGACCTTCTCGCATGCCTTATGTTAAAGTAGCTTGCACAAAAATTGACTAAAGTCCTTCATCTCAAGCTTTTCTATTTGGAACAAATAATGAAGCTCAAGAGTACCTCACCTAGCTCTTGGTGCATTTTAAGAAGAACCAACAAACCCTCTAGGGATATTAGGCTACTCGTGAATTAAGTGACAAACATCCTCTTGAGCTTTATAAAGGAGGTTCTTGCACCTAGTAGTAGACAAGTCAACCATAAGCAAAGATTCTTTAAAGGTGGTAAAGAATAATTGATAATTCACGACATCTTTGATGTCGAGTAGCAACATAGCCAACTTGAAATAGGTGACATGATCAAATTGGTCAATCCTTCCTTTTGTAGAACTCTAAGTTAGGTAATTTGAATTTTAGGGGAAGTCTTTCCTCTCTTATTTCTCTAGAGAATGTATTAGTCATCTGGGAGTTCTATCATTCTCACTCGTCAAGAATGGGTGTTGTATACTTCATCACAGGTGGGATTGCGAGTGGGATTAGGATTGGCATCGAAGTGAGTTCCTTCATTTTTCACCTCCTACAATCAATAACTGAGTTGGAGGATCCTTCTAGAAAGTTCTCCCTCAGAGTGTTTTATGCCAATCCTCCTAGTACATCTTAGGTCATGTTTATGAGTCTTTCTTCCATCTCCATTAGATTACCAAGAGTAGTATCCATATTCACTTACGACTCTTAGTTCTACTATTCTTTGAGATGTGTCTATCTTTATGTCACTAGCATCAATCCACACTCATTGTACCTTTCAAGATGTTTAATCTAAATTTGTCTATGGATTGTACTTGACTTTACTAGCAACAATCTCCATAGGTAAGAACTAGAGAATTAAGAGAAATTTAGATGAGTGTGGAGAGTGAGGTAAAGGCTCAAAGAGCAAACTATGCCAAGAGATCATAAAGTATATGAAAGATTCATAATGTGCCTATTTACCCTTTATTTATAAAGCTTAAAGGGCATGTCCCCTTGGAGAGTCATCCACAAGCAAGTGGTATGGGTGAGTCCTTAAGATACGACATTTGAGATGATTTTGTATAAGTGAGTCCACTAGATACAGTGGCTAGTCCATTGTAGTAGTGTGGATCTTAGAACGTGAGGGGTGAGTCCCTTCAGGTGACACTAGTTGTGAGGTGATATTGATTGAATCTAGAGGGCCTTAGTCTTGAACTTCTGAGGTGTGTGCTTCCTTGAGTTGGATTGAGGGACATCGATGGTAGTCTAGTGGCTTAGATGATGATGAATGATCTTGAAAGATCAATTTGTGATGAGGTAAGTGATTCTCGAGGGCATGAAGAAATATAAATGAGTTCCCTAGTGTGCATGTCAGAATGATTCATCGATTCAGTCAATTGAGGCAAATTACATTATCTAAAGGAGAGTGCCTTTGAAGGTCGATATGATTGTTTTGGCTGATTTCTTTAGTTAGAATTTGCTAGATACCTGTAAAATACCAACATGAAAATGTATGAGTATTCAAATACAGTACTACCTCAAGTCTGGGCTTAAGCCAAGCTAAGACTTGGAATAGTCCAATATGTCCAAACATTAGTGTGTTAGGGTGCAACAGGGTCATGAGTCCAAAAGGACTAAGGAATCCAAAAGGCGTGCTCATTGTGAGGGTGAAGCCATCTAAAGGAGGTTACATATACCAATAATGCTAAGATCTTAGAGATAAACCTAAGGACAACAAAGCTAGGTCTAAACTTAAGGGTCTACTACCTATTATGTCAATAAAATCTAAATATAATAATGGACTTGCTTGTATCAATGAAGTCACTTGTTGAAGTCGAACTAAATCAAAATAGCTTTGAGTAACTCTTAGCTTATCCAAGTGTTAACTCAATGCCATCAGAGTTTTGGGGGACATAATTGTGACAATAAGAGCTCATGGGGTCAAAGGGATATGAATGAAGAAATAATGCCACTAAAGATTATGAAGCCTAAATTATAAGATCTTCATACCTATAACCTCCACTAAATGCTAAACAAGAGTGCTCTACGTTTGGTATCAGACCTATGAGGCTCAACAATAAATCCAAAACAAACCTTATCTAAAAAGGAGGTCATCAACACCAACACCTTGAAGAGAGAAGATGAGAGCGAGAGGCTTGCAAAATGGCCTAATGCCAAAGGGTTCGTTATGTCTAAAACTACTATGAATCTAATATCATGGATGATGAAGAGATTTGAACAATCTAATTTATTCACTAGAGAAAAAGTAAATAACATTAATACAAAAAAAAAAGAATATATATAATGAATAGAGAATCAACATAAATCATTTCAAAATATATATTCTTTTATCATGATTTCGTAATAATATTTACTTATATGCTAAAAGAATCCAATGAAATTTATAAGACTTTTAGTATAAGGAGGACAAGGACCAAAATGAGAGAGTTGACATTGACAAAGGCCAACACCGCCAACCCACATCATATTAATTTTTTTTATTTTTAGCATTGTTGGGTCAATTAAATCAAATACATACACACATCATTTATGCAAGCTTCAAATTCAAAATCTAATGATTCATAGCTAAAATTCTCAACTAACAAATCAAGATAAGATTGCGTACGTCATATTAACTAAAAGTTGCATATATTTAGACTTCCAAAAATTCTTCTATTTTGAATCACAAAAGGAAAAGAAAATTACGGGCATCATTATTTCCACTTTTTTCAACTAAAGCACCAAAATTTCAAGCTTAACTGCCAAAAAGAAAGGCAAAATGTATTTAATCAAAGCATTCTGAAACAACATAAAAGCAAGGAAATAATTAAAAAAAAGAACTAAGCTAGAATTTGACATACTAGACAAATAGTAACTGGCTGAATCTTCTAACAGCCATAATCAGCAATCCCTTAAAGCATAGTTCTCCTATCATCATAATCCAGTTGCGGAATTTCAACATAGAAGTCATTCATGCACAAATGTCTGGAACCTTGTACAGACTAAACAGATGCTAATACTTGGTATTGTAGCTAGCTGCATCTCTCTAGAGATGGTTGGTGATTTGAATCTTCAATGTTGGTCCAGTCTTTAAACTTGCAGACCGGTCTTTCTATGTGATAACTTGCGGCATCCATTTCAAGCTGTAAGCAGTATTTCCTGAAAGTTCCTATGCTAACTTGAAGCTTGAAGTCTAAGCTGAACAAGAAGTTCAGCTCCAGCCTGTTCATCTCTGTAGTGGTGACACCGCCAACCCTAGCATAGTAAGCATTATTGTAAAATCTGCAGTTTTTTAACAATGGTAAGATCAATTAATGCATATCATAAATATCTCTTCTTAAGGGATGAACAATCATAAATTCAACAAAGACATTATATAAATCCTTCACCTTTGATGGAACTAAAAGAGGGGGAAAAAAATACCTGGAAATTTAAATGATTAGGAAATCGGATTGAAATTAACTTTTACACCCTTGTTTGATTAATGATGAATTGAGTGGAAAAGAAATTTCTCTTTTTTGTTTGGATTGGATGAATAACCAATAAATTGAAGCATGAACACGACATACTATAAATTAATATCTCAGTTTTAGTTCATCTTTTAACAACGTTAACAAAAGAATCGTAAAGCGAAATATGCATCCTGGGAGACGTCATTTTCCTATGACTTACAACGAATGGATTCAAAATAAACAGTCAAGATGTAATTATGTGGTAAAAGCATTTCCTTTCCGCTAAATTCCTCCAAACCATACACAGACAAGAGTATTACATAAAGTGAAGTAAAAAAGAGTGGAGGGTTCATAGCTTTAGACTATACGTTAGTAATCTGAAGTCAAAAAAATATTAAAAAGTGCAAGTCTCTAGAAAAAAATATATATATATACAATTGAAATATTTCTTGCAAAATAGACAAGAAAAGACAAAACAAGAGATGTACCTCACATCTACCAGATAATGACTTATAGTACGAATTATATGCACCTAGCACATTGTGCCGAAAAAACACATGTAAGGTAGTGACGAAGCTCTAGAACTGACAATGATTTCATTTTTTTAGTTCAGAGAGTTTGCAGACAGGTGGAATGGCTTATGCGCTCTGCTAATGATTACAAATAAAGGCGTAGTCACTAAAAGTTGCATCCTTGCATTTTTAGAGGGCAGTCACATCTCTTGTAAAGCTTAACATGACTCCCGTTTTGTTTACCAACAGTTTCAGGTAGTATGTATGGAAGGTGAATTTCATTTTTATTCATTATCAATATCTTCATTATCCTTGTCCCAACTATTTTGGTTTGGCTTTATTTCGTTTTAACATTAATGTAGCTTTATTTCTAACTTGAATGGGGAGTAACTGATCACCAGACAATAGCGGACCAGTCCTTACCCCTTGAAGATTGTCTATGACACTTCAAAATAAAAGAACCTGTATGAAACAACGACAGGAATAGGAAGTGAACTTGAGCTTTGCGGCACTGATTAGCAGTAGCTTCTGAAGGAAAATAATTACATTACAATCTTATAGTCCAAAACTTTTTAGTTCTAATCAATTAAATATACAAGGTACTGTGACAGTGAAAATTAAGCTGTTACATCTAGGTACCATACCATATGGAGTGGTTTTTTGACAAAGCATTTAACAGCTCTTAAGTTTCATGTAATGCTTAATCGATAGGTAGGAAATCACAGACATTATTTAATTTTGAAAAAGGATTTACATTGGGAGAATAACTTAATATTGCCCATCTTGAATTGAATGCTCTATATTTGAACTGCTCATTGGACCAAATGCTAAATATAGTTAATTGGACCACAGGCATAACTTTCTCAAAGTAATTGTTGCCTCTGAAATATATGCAACAGTCATAATGCTAACATTTGGCATCAAAATGTGGCATCAAGAAAGAAGACTATGTTGAACATTTGAAAACATGACGTAAGCAGTGTAGCATCAATGCACTTGCAATATAAAATTAAAGAAAAAACTAAAAGCATTAAGTACTTACGCATCATCGATGAACTTCGCTGCAACAGCTATACCCGTAATGAGCAACCGGTGGACATTTAGGGAAGTAAGGTAAGTGTCAAGCTGAAGAAGGAACCTCTCGATGTATATGAAGGCTAGAACAAAACAAGAAGGACTACACTTTGAATACTTAAAAATGCGCTTAATATAGCCTTGTATGCCAATATTGGGTGCTCTCAGTCCATGAAACACAGTAAAAACCTCTGTTGTTTTCATCGATCCAAGGATATGTTCATTTTTATGAATAATTCTCTCGAGAACAGAAGACAAAAGAGTTAACACACATGGAAATTCATCAGCTCTTTTTCCTGGCTCAGTCAACCCTAAACTTAGAAAGAGTTCGGGATGTACATCCTCTTTTTCACGCGGGAAAGATTCCATGATATCAGCACAGTACCTAAATGAATAGATTGATTAGACTTAGTCATATTAACAAAACAAACATCATTGATCACAATGTACCTACGCAACGCATCAGAATATATGAGAAAGTCATTCTGTTTTGAACAGCAATAATACAGAACAAAAATATCACCTTTTATTACTGTTCTTCAATGTTATCATCTTTAATTACTGTTCTTCAAGTTAGGTTATATGAATAAGCTTATGAAAATGATACGCACTACTCTACATCTTACTTGTTCGTAGCCACTAAGATGGCAAAAAGATGGATTCCAGAGCAAATATAACACAGCGCCATCATTTAGGCTAGTTGAAAAGAAAATTCTTATGAAGAGGTCTAATTACAGCAGTTTCAATAAGATCATACCAAGATGGTTAAATACTTATCAGAAAGAGTTGTAGCAGAAGCATTTATAACATTTAGGCTGCATTTCAATCCACATAAAAGATGCCTACTTTTGTATCAAGGAAAGTTTAACTCCAGAATCGCTGAATACAGATTCCGAAAGCATACATAAAGTCAACTTCCCCTTTTCCTCTGCTATCGAAAACAAAAGCAGCAAGATCTCAAAGAAAAAACCCTATAATGGAAACAATATGGATTACACCAAGTCGCTTCCTTGGCCACTTCTTTACACTCATTAATTCGACATTATGTTCAGAATAAAAAGGAACAAAAAATCTTACAGCAGCCAAAGTTATCTCTAGAGCGCTGCGGCTGTTAAACAAGACTGCTGAGCTGCTGCCATTGTCTGATTTGTCTGTAATGAAAGCAGCAGCTTCTGCGGAATTCTGAGTTGTGCTTTGTGAAAGGAAATTGTATGACGAAGAAATGGAAAAGTGACGGAGCAAGATTCAGAGTTGGTCCGCATTCAGGAAGGTTAGTGTCGGCATCTCGAGGGAAGAGTGGGAAATGAAAAGAAGGGCGAGTCGACAATATAGTCGGTGGGAATGGGACCTAAAGCTGAGTAGGGTGGAAGGTCCTTTTTTTATTCCAGCTGGAGCTGGCCAACTATATCAATACTGCATCTGCGGTGGGCTTAATAAATACGAACTATATTTTTTAAGATTGATAATTATCAAATGTTGCTAGTTATTGAACTTGCATTTTTAAAATCATAATCAATATGCTCTAAAAAATCGATATGTAACGCTTTTTGTGCGCAAATTACTTTAGTTCATGTGAGTTAGAAGGAATAAGTCCAAATGAGGGTTGAAAGAAGGCGAAAGATGGGAATTGAATTAAGAAATTAATAGATTTTGCAGAGATAAGATCACAAATAAACAAAAGACAAGAAATATTGGACCTCACCAAAAGAATAGGAGTCAAAAATAAATTATACATTTAAAAAATTTATATTTATGGTCAAATATGATATAGAGAATAAAATATCATCTTAAAAGATATCTCATGAGAAGGACTCTTATGAATACCATTGATTAAAAAAAGTGATAAATATTTTTATAATTTTGAAATTTGAAGAATGATGCTTTTTGAAATTTTAAATGGGATTAATTTAAATTGGAACAGTTCATTTCAGAAGTCAAGGGATGAATATTAGTTGCGCTTTATGCTTTTAAAAGTATACATTTATTATTTTTAGGGTTTACATTTCATCAATGAAAGATTGAGAAAATACCTAAAAAGTGAAGATTTATGATGTAACGAATAAGAAATTATACGCCTTTGATCATGTTGAATCCAAATTTATCTGGTGGATGATGTCAGACAATTCGTTATGAACCTACCTGAAGATTGAGGACCTCTATGTGAGGATGATGAAGACAGAAAGAAAGAGGAAAAGATAGATAGATTTGGACAAAATATTTATTATCCCAGCCATAAGTAAAAAATGAGGGGACGAGAGCTCTATCTCACACAACTTAAGCTAAACTAGGAAAAAACATCTCTCTATCTCTCTCTAATTTGTTGTGGTCTTGAGCTCTTGTCTGAGATTTTTGGTTCTCTTTTGGGGTCCTTTCATTTTTTTTTCTTTTTTGGACAAAATCTTTATTATCCCAGCAAGAAGTACAAAAATTAGAGGGGGTGAGAGCTCTATCTTACAGAGCTTAAGCTAAACTAGGAAAAAAATCATATCTCTATCTCTCTTTATTTCATCAAGGTGTCATTTTCGTCCCTTGTTGGTGTTGGGATCGAGGTCTTGAGTGGTGTGTGGTATTCTTCTTTCTTCCTTTTTTGTATCCCCCTCCCCCTATTTATAGGGTTTGGAGAGTTTCAGTAGAGTGTGTACGAGGTATAGTAGTCGTACTGTTAGTCTTTAATGTAGCTCGGAGATGGGGGATACATTTAGTTTATGTTTGCTTGGATAAAACTCTAATAAAAATATAAGTACATGTGTCGATCAAACTAGTACTGTCAACTACAGATGGAAGGTTTATCCTACCCAACAAAAATAATGGGATTTGAGTTTTTGCCACTTACAAAGAATGAAAAAGATGATGAGATACCAAGATATAGAGTACATTTTGGACTATTATAAAATAATAGTATTTTTCTAATGAGACTCTTAAATATTGATGTGTATCAGAGCATATGCATCCCTAGATCTCTATCAAGCTTGTAGGGGTGAAAAGGGAGGTTTATGCCCTTCCTAAAATTCTGATGTTGTCACAACCCAACCCGATCAGAATAGGTCTTATCGTGTTGAGCTGCGACAGGCAAACCCCAAGATCTAGTTTTAGAATTATTTTAGATTTTCTGCCAATATTCATTGAAATAATGACAAACTACAGAGCTACTAAACTATTCAAATACTGAAAAACTTATCCATAAAGTTTCTTCCATTCATCAAAATAAATATCTACATTATAGTACATGACTACAAGCAAGAGCTACAGAACTAAAAATTTAACTAGCCATGACTGTACAAAAATCAAAATAGCAAAATACCTATGACCTCAGATCTGATCCTGAACTACTAGTCCACAACCTCTTTTCCCTTCCCAGATCCTGAAAACCAGAAGTAAAATCACAGTGAGCTACAATAGCTCAGCAAACCACACAAACCAATTTAAATTTTTAAATATTCTATTATTTCAAATATTTTATCAAATATATAAAATAAATAAATACAAGTTAAATAAATCACTGAACTGAGAATCACAGAACTAAAAAATGTAATAAATGCATAGCAGTTATTCTATGATTTAAATAATAGTACAGAAGAAAATGTGCATTTTTGCTTAGTTGAACTTTCTGATGTCTACTGTTATACAACATTGTGAAATTTTTATACATGCTCAATTACTCTTTAATTAGTATAATGTGATTATATATGTATATATGTGAGTAAATGATATCTGTTGGGAGTCATAAGGGGCCAAAATTCCCTGAGATTCTATTTGTGATAGGGAATTATTGGGAGTTATAAGGGGCCAGAATCCTTTGAGATTCTGTCTGAGTCAGGGATATCTGATATATTCTGGTGCTATAAGCATAAATAAAAAGGGAGTCATAAGGGGCCAGAATCTCTTGAGATTTTTTCTGGGTCCGAGAAATGCGATCTGAACTACTCTGTGATATGAATTTCAGTGTATTCATTTGTTCTGTGCTATTATTTAAATTTGCAAATTTCAAAACCCCCGGTGAAAATTTTTTAGAAAATATTCAAAATGTACAAAATCATAATCTCTACATCATACAAAAAGTTACGTGATGAAAGTTTTATCGGTGCAAAGTTATCCCCATTTTTTACTAATGGATATAAAATTTTAATTGAAATATTTGCTAAAACTTATACATTTTTGAAAATTAAGATGGGCATTATGTGCCTTACCTCAAGTTGAATAACTTTCCCAACTGCGTTGACGGACGAAAACGGCCTGAGGTCGCCCAAAATTTGGATTTCTTCTTCTCTCACTTTTCTTTCTCCTCTCTAACCTGATTCTTCTTCTCTGTTAAGAGAAATGAAATGAATTGCTTATATAAATAATTAGTGGAATTAGATATTTTAATAAAATATTAATTATTTTAATTAGTTAATATTAAAATATTAATTTTATCTAAATTCTTTTATAACTTTAAATTCAAAAATCTAAAAATTACAGAAAATTATACATAAATTAGCTAATTATCTTGAAAACACTCTGGTGAAATCGGTTTGCAAAATGGATACTCGACGGTCCCTAAAACCCCACTTGTACTAACAGGTGCTGATTTCGTAAGAAATTTCTATAGTGCCCAAAAATTATAAAAAATTAGGGAAGCTAAAACATGACTATAAATATTCTAATGAAGACGGTTTATGATTTGGACATCTCTAGGTCAACCAAAAAAATTTTAAAAATTTAAAGGGTTTCACAATCTACCCACCTTAAAAAAAATATCGTCCTCGACATTTCCAAAGTAGAATGAGTCAGAATAAACCTGGATACAACTGCCTCATATCAGATTCCTTATCCCAAGTAACCTTTCTTGTGGTCCTATGCTTCCACTGCACCTTAACCATAAGAATATGTTTGCTTCTCAATTTTCTCACAGCATATGCCAAAATTCTTTCAGGTTCTTCTCTATATTGCATATTTGGATGAACCTCAACATCATCAACAGATAATCTCTTCCCAGAATCAGACACTCACTTTCTTAAAGATGATACATGAAACACATTATGTATATCAGACATATGATCAGGTAACAATAACCTGTAAGCAGAACTACCAATCCTCTCAATGATCTCAAAAGGTTCAATATATCTTAGACTGAGCTTGCTAATTCTCCCAAATCTGCTGACACCTTTTATAGGACTGACTTTGACATACACCAGGTCACCAATCTGAAACTTAACTAATCTATGCTTCTGATTGTAATACTTCTTCTATCTATCTTGTACAGATTTCAACCTTTCTCTAATCAAATTAATATTTACATTAGTATCATCCACAAAGGTTGAACCTATCATCTGTCTATCTCCAACCTCTGTCAAAGTCAAAGGAGTCCTATATTTTCTGCCATATAGAGCTTCATAGGAAGCCATGCTTATGTTGGACTGATAACTATTATTATATGTAAACTCTATCAACAGGATATGATCCACCCAACTGCCCCCAAAATCCAAAACACAATCTCAAAAGATCCTCCAGTACCTGAATAGTCCTTTCAGACTGTCTGTCTGTTTGTAGATGAAAAGTCGTACTGAAGTGCAACTTCGTACCCAGTCCCTGCTGAATACCTCTTCATAATTTAAAGGTAAACTTATCATCCCGATCAGATACAATCACTTTTGGCACACATACAACCTGATAATATCTTTAACATAGATCTGTGCTAACCTATCTACCGGATCTGTCTATTTAATCGGAAGGAAATGGGTAGATTTTATCAATCGATCAACGATAACCCAAATAGCATCATGCTCCTGCCTCGATCTAGGGAAACTCATAGCAAAATCCATTATTACCTCTTCTCATTTCCACTCTAGAATGGGTAATGACTATAGAAGACCTCCCGGCCGCTGATGCTCTACCTTCATTAGCTGACAGGACTCATACTTCGACACAAACTCCGCTATGTCCTTCTCAATCCAGGCCACCAAAACATACTCTTCAGATCTCTATACATTTTGCTACTTCTTGGATGATAGTATATCCTGAATAATAAGCCTCATGTAGAATCTTCTACCTCAGATCTCCAAAAATAGGAACCCAAAGTCTATCCTTATAGAAAATAACACAAGAATCAGAAACTCGTAGTTCAGATTTATTACCAGATCTGATCTGATCAATTAACTTCAGATATTTTGCATAATATTTTTTGAGCTTCATGAATTTTTCTTCTAAAGAGGGCTGAATGATCATTTGAGTCACTATACCAGAATCCCAACCCATAAGAGAAATCACCTCCAACTGTAATCTCTCCATATCTTATATCAAATACTCATCAGAAGTGAGTTACATATATGATAATCTAGAAGACTTCCTGCTCAGAGCATCTGTCACCATATTAGCCTTACTAGGCTGATACCGAATCGTCAGATCATAGTCTTTAATTAACTCAAGCCACCTCCTTTGCCTCAAATTCAAATCCTTCTGAGTGAATATGTACTTCAACCTTTGATGATCAATGAAAATATCACACTTGATACCGTATAAAAAATGATGCCAAATCTTCAAAGCAAATATAACAGCAGCCAACTCTAGGTCATGTGTCAGATAGTTCCTTTCATGTGACTTCAACTGTCTTGAAGCATAAGCTATCACTCGACCATGCTGCATCAAAACACACTCCAAACCTCTCAGTGAAGCATCGACTGAATACCTAAAATCCTTCTGTACCAGGGGAAGAGCCAAAACTGGAGCAAAAATTAAACAATCCTTCAATCTCTAAAAATTAGCCTCATATTTTGATGTTCAGACAAAAGATACTGACTTCTAAGTCAGTCTCATCAGAGGTGCTAAAATCTGAGAAAATCCTTTCACAAACTTCCTATAATATCCACCCATACCCAAGAAACTATGTATCTCAAATATCGTAGTAGGCCTCGGTTAATTAGTGACTGCTTGAACTTTTTGGGGATCAACATAGATACCATCACCACTCACCACGTGTTCAAAAAAGAAATACTCCTCAGCCAGAACTCATATTTGGAAATTTTGGATACAACTTATGTTGTCTCAAAGTCTCCAATACCCTTCTCAGATGTCTAGCGTGATCTTTCTTAAAGCCAGAATATACCAAAATATCATCTATAAAAATAATCACAAACTGATCAGATAATCTTTGAATACTCTATTCATCAGATCCATAAAGACAGCTGGTGCATTAATCACCCCAAATGGCATGACCAAAAACTCATAGTATCCATATCGAGTACTAAAAGTTATCTACATCACATCAGCCTCTCTCACCTTCACCTGATAGTAACCAGATCATAGATCAATCTTTCAGAATACAGAAGATCCAGCAAGCTGATCAAATAAATCATCAATCTGTGGCAATGGATACTTATTCTTGATAGTGATTTTATTCAACTCTCTGTAATCAATACACATACGTATTATACCATCCTTTTTCTTTACAAATAAAATAGGTGCTCCCCAAGGAGATACACTAGGACGAACAAATCCCCTATCAACCAACTCCTGAAGCTGAACCTTCAACTCCTGAAGTTCCTTTGGTACCATTCTATACAGAGCTTTAGATATTGGGGCTGTACCCAGAAATGTGTCTATACAGAACTCTATGTCTCTATCTAGAGGTAATTTGACTAACTCCTCAGGAAATACATCTAAAAAATCTCATACTATCGGGATATCAGAAGGAGAACCAGCATCTATACTCCTATCCCGAACTGATGCCAGAAATACCATACAACCCTTCTTCCATAATTTATTTGCTTCCAATGTATAGATCAAATAAGATAAAACACCTCTAACTCCTTGGAATATATAACTTTCACTACCCATAAATAATGTAACCCGCTTTTTCGAACAATCAATCTGAGCCCCGTACTAACTCAACTAATTCATACCCAGAATAATATCATATGAGGAAATGGGTAGTAAAATCAAATTGGATTTTCACTTCTTATCAAAAATCTCAATATCACAGAAATAGAATCTACTGGCTATTATACTATCTCTAGCTGGTAAAATAACAGAAAGAGAAATAAGTTGTGCAATGAAAGCCAAGTATAGTGAATCAAAGAAACATTTGGAAATAAAGAAATGACTAGCTCCAAAATTAAATAAAATATGACATGGATGCTTAGAAATATAAACTATACCTTTCACAACATCTAAAGCATCCTGGGCTTCTTACTGAGTCAAACTGTATACACATGGCTGAATTGGAGCTGGAGCTACAGAACTACTGAGCTCTCTCTGACTACCGCTAGATGGTCTCCTTGCCACTAAACCCAAACCACCAGCTCTTCCAGATCCCTCAAAAAATATATGGAGAAGAACTACTCTCTATCTCCCTACCAGTTTAATAAAGCTCTTCGATCTAGACTCAGAATATCGGTTAAATCCTATATGTGGACACTCTGCTACCCGATGTCCTGTTTGATCGTATTTGAAACACTATCCAGTCATTCTATAGCACTAACCAGAATGGCATCAACCATAACTCTGGCACACAAGTGCCCCACTAACAGAACCAGAACTGGCTACACTGTCGCTACCAGAGACTACTACAGATACCGACTGTCCACCTCTCCTACAATTCCCAGGTATAAATCTACTCTTCTTCCCCAAAAAGCCACTACCAGAAGTCTCACCACTTAACCTCTTCCTACTAGCAGTCCATCGCTGATGAGTAGCCATTAGGTTGTTCTCTATCAGATGAGCTCTCTCCATAAGCTCAGAGAAATAAAAAATGTGAAATGGCACAAGAGGCTATCTTAGACTATCCTGAAGTCCTAGAACCTGTCCTCTCTAACAACCAATTGTGGAGCATATCTAGCCAAAGCAGTGAACTCTGCCTTATATTACATAACTATTCTGTTCCCTTGAACCAGCCTCAGAAAGGTCTCCTGCATGTGCTGTCGTGTAGAAGGTGGTACAAACTAGGCTCTAAACATATCAGAGAACTCCTCCTAGGTAATCAAAGAGTTCAATCTCTCTTGAAATTTCTCTTCCTGCTGGCCCATCCACCAGTGCTCTGCCTCACCATCTAATAGAAAAATTACTAATGGTGCCTTCCACTCAGGAGGACACTGCATACTATCAAATATCTTTTCCAGCCTCCCAACCAGTCCTCTACCTCCCTGGGCTCAACAGTACCCTCAAATCTCAGAGGCTTCAATCTTCGAAACATCTGTAGATGTCTGTCTACATCTTCAGATCTGACAACAGGAACTCTACTCTATGCCTCATCCATCATCTGGGCTATCAAAGTAGCAAACTATGAAACTATATCTGAAATAACTATTAGGGTAGAACTATACAC
The DNA here is from genome assembly GCA_019925795.1 of Dendrobium chrysotoxum. Classification (NCBI taxonomy): domain Eukaryota; kingdom Viridiplantae; phylum Streptophyta; class Magnoliopsida; order Asparagales; family Orchidaceae; genus Dendrobium; species Dendrobium chrysotoxum. Next base: position 16,038,581 of record CM034297.1, read on the forward strand.
AGGAGCTGCTTGACTAGTACTCTGTCCATCGATCATATCTGGGTCTGGTGGATCCATAATCATACATAATATGCAACTGAACACACATGTACATAAAAAAAAATATAAGGAACACTCAGACAGACTTGAAACTACCCCACTAAACTTACAAATCAATTCATATAGCTCTGTTTTATGATCCAATTCCAAAACTATTACTCTGATACCACAAAAGCTTGTCACAACCCAACCCGACCAGGATAGGTCCTATCGTGTTGAGTTGTGACAAGTAAACCCTAAGATCTAATTTTAGAATTATTTCAAATCTTTTGCCAATATTCATTGAAATAAATGATGAGTTACAGAGCTACTAAACTATCTAAATACTAAAAAACTCATCCATAAAGTTTCTTTCATTCATCAAAATAAATATCTACACTATATTATATAGCTACAGGCAAGAGCTACAGAATTGAAAATTTAACTAGTCATGACTATACAAAAATCAAAATAATAAAATACCTAAAACTTTAGATCTGATCCTGAACTACTAGTCCATAACCTCTTTTCCCTTCCCAGATCCTGAAAACTAGAAGTAAAACCACAATGAGCTACAATAGCTCAGCAAGCCACACAAACTAATCTAAATTTTAAATATTCTTTTATTTCAAATTTTTTATTAAATATATAAAAACAAATAAATGCAAGTTAAATAAATTATAAAACTGAGAATCACATAACTAAAAAATGTAATAAATATATATCAGTTATTCTATGATTTAAATAATAGTATAAAACAAATGAATACACTGAATTCATATCACATAATAGTTTAGATCGCATTTCTCAGACCTAGATAGAATCTCAAGAGATTTTGGCCCCTTATGACTCCCTTTTTATTTATGCTTATAGCACCAGAATATATCAGATATCCTTGACTCAGACAGAATCTCAAAGGATTCTGGCCCCTTATAACTCCCAATAATTCTCTGACACAAACAGAATCTCAGGGGATTTTGGCCCCTTATGGCTCCCAACAAATATGATTTACTCACATATGCACATATATAATCACATTATAACAATTAAGGAGTAATTGAGCATGTATCAAAATTTCACAGTGTTGTATAACGGTAGACACCATAAAGTTTTACTAGGCAAGAATGCATATTTTTAGAAAATTATCAAATTATTAGAGATTGTGTAAAATGATATTTTAAGACTTTTATTGTACTACATCACTATTTTTCAACATCTCGATAATTTTTTATTCAATAAAAACCCTGCAAATTTCAAAACCCCTAGTGATAAATTTTCAGAAAATATTCAAAATATACATAATCGTAATCTCTACAACATACAAAAAGTTATGCAGTGAAAGTTTTACCTACGCAAAGTTATCCCCATTTTTCACTAACAGATACAAAATTTTAATCAAAATATTTGCTAAAATTTATACATTTTTGAAAATTGAGATGGGCATTATGTGCCTTACCTCGAGACGAATAACTTTCCCAACTACGTTAATGGATGAAAACGGCCAGAAGTCACCCAAAATCTGGATTTCCTCTTCTCTCACTTCTATTTCTCCTCTCTAACCTGATTTTTCTTCTCTGTTAAGAGAAATGAAAATGAATTGCTTATATAAATAATTAGTGGAATTAGATATTTCAATAAAATATTAATTATTTTAGTTAGTTAATATTAAAATATTAATTTTATCTAAATTCTTTTATAACTTTAAATTAAAAAATCTAAAAATTATAGAAAATTATACATAAATTAGCTAATCATATTTAAAACACTCAGGTGAAATTGATTTGCAAAATGAACACCTGACTGTCCCCAAAACCTCACTTGTACCGACATGTGTCAATTTCTTAAGAAATTTTGACAGTGCCCAAAAATTATGAAAAACTTAGGGAAGCTAAAATATAACATTATAAATATTCTGGTGAAGACAGTTTGTGATTTGGACTTCTCTAGGTCAACCAAAAAAAATCTTGAAAATTTAAAGGGTTTTACAAATATCTCCATAGAACCTAGAAAGTTTAACATCATATCTAGGCATGCCAACATTTTATTTCAATACTCCTATTTATTCTAATATTCCTCCATTGAGATTATATATCACACTAGATATTAATTACACACCTGACCATTATATGCATTAAATTAAGAATAGGAGATTTTGAAAACATCCATAATCTCATTTAAGGCATGAGAGTCTACATTAAAATGTACATTGTGTTCACATCATTAGGCCCAAAACTCAAAATTTAGCCAGACATAGATAAATTAGGAAAACACATCTTTATTTCACTTATATAAGAAAAGATACAGGAGAAATAATAAAGAAAAACTTCCCCAAGATGGAACAAATAACTTCTCCACACTCCTTCCTCCTCCAATGGTATGCTTTCTTACACAAGATAGGCTAAGATCTCCATATATTACACTTTCTTAGCCTGCCTTAGACTTTACAGGGGAACTAAAGAACTACACTAAAAATTAAAAAACTCTATTGAAAGTGGTAAAAGTTCTCAAAAAATAACTAAAAAACTATTTATAATAGATACAAAAATGGACTCAGGTGCCACAGTGTTCGACATAGTGGCGTCATAGTGTTATAAGATGAACTAATACCTCGACACTATTAGGTTTGATCAGCTGTGGTGTTGTGCTGACTCGGCACATCTATTGGTTGAATTGTCATGAAGTTTAACTAAATTAGCATGCTCCTTAGTTTGGTAACTTCTTTATCATGGCGCTAGAAAAAGATAAGTGATGCAATGCTTGAATGTATAATCCAGCACTACAATATAGTGAACGAGGCACTCTTATGCTCAATTTCTTAAGACTCTGATGTTGTAGCACTATCTTATGGTGTTGTAGTGCTGTTGAATGCTACAAGGGTAACCTTAGCTCCACGAGGGCACTAATCCTCTTAAATTCTATGGTGGCTAGTGCTGTAATGTCTAAATTAGGCACTGAGGTGTTGTGGTTGACGAGGTTGCGACACTGAATTAGTGAGTGCTGGAGTGTTGGTTCAACACTTATGAATATTTATCTTTCCTTGAGATTTTATGTACAAATATAGTCAAAATAACACATTTTATTGAATTTAAATATAAGAAATAGTATAATAATTACACTTAATAAT